>CM056720.1:64080851-65280851 GCA_029844215.1 Przewalskia tangutica
CAATCTTGGAAAAAACATCTAAGCGCCCTGGCCCGATCGAACAAATCATCAATCACAGGAAGAAATTATACTGTTCTTAATGGTCACGCATTGTTCGGTTTTTGCTTAAGCCTCAACACGCGTACGCGGCGTCGAGTCATCCGCGAAAGCAATACACGGCGGCTACCGGGGCTTAGCTTACTTGGCTTTGATGAAGCCGCTTCTCCGGCAAATCTCTCGTACGGTCTTGACTCTCTCAACCGGCGGGTGCCATTACGTATGCGTGGCGGAATGGAAATGGTAGGGTGTCGCAAAGTCGATACAAAACTCGGCTCCCTCGGGAGGATACGGAAGTAAATGCAGAAGCTTAACGTGAGGGAACTCTCGATACGAAGCCCGGTGAAAATCGGTACCGCGACCTCGGTATCAAACACCCGAATGAGATGGTAGATATACCGCTTTTCTCTCGCACTGTCTTCTAGCGCCCGAGGTAGGAAATAAACCTACCCTCCAGCGTCTGGTGTTCCTAAAAGCCCATCAAACTCGCCGAGAGCTGGAACCGTACTCTATCCTGCGTTATACATTGGCGTAGCAAGCTAGCCAATCCATACCTGTGATCACGCCGAAATCAGTCATATCCACTCTGCTCAGCTCATCCGGTCAAGTGCATATAGTCATTCAGACAAGCCATATATATCCGCCCGAGAGCTACCATCGATCTCCAGCGTAACTACCTCGAAAGATACATGGACTCGGGCTCTATCCTATCCTACTAGCAATAAGAGGAGATATGTTATACCGTATTTCGGAGTAATATGCGTGAAGCGTCGTATAAAAATTTAAGCCTTAAGATTAGGCAAGGTTCGAAATTTGGGCACAAGTGTAGAAAGAGTCGTTTTTCGGCGAAGCGTTTTACTAAACTTGCGAAGGGAAAATTCCAGCTATATCATTTCTAATTTTTGTGGATTTTTCCGAGAGGCGAAATATTTTGGACCAGGAGGGTGACATGTGTCACCTCACATTGGAAGGACTTGGGCGGCAATGGGGCGAAAGAGAGCACTTTAGTTGGTAGGATATTTTGTGCATGTTGTGTGGTAGATGGATAAGGTCCACATGGTTAAAATCTAGCCTACAGCACCACACTTGTCTTCATTCTTGGCATTGGTTGGCTTTGGTTGCTTATAAATA
Source organism: Przewalskia tangutica (assembly GCA_029844215.1). Taxonomy (NCBI): domain Eukaryota; kingdom Viridiplantae; phylum Streptophyta; class Magnoliopsida; order Solanales; family Solanaceae; genus Przewalskia; species Przewalskia tangutica. The sequence continues at coordinate 64,082,019 of CM056720.1, forward strand.
CTCCCTTACTTGAAGACTTTCTTCCAAAACTCGAGCAATCTTTCTAAGTCTCAAATACTCCTCCTCTTGTTTGCTTTCGTCCAAAGCCCATCCCCTTTGAGAAAGGCCCTGGCGAGAAACTCCCCTTCCCTTTGTGGTGCCCTGGCCAGGAGTACCCCTGCTAAGTTGTTTTAGTATAATACCCTTTGTTGTGATATAGAAATGCTCTCCCAGTATTGTTATAATGCCCAAATACCTTGGCCCAAATACCTTGTAGTATTCGAGTTACACTTATACAAAAGCGGAAAATGCTATTATACCTTCTTTGTACTAAGCGAAACCCTAAGGAAAATCTTCGTTGATAGTTAAAGTATTTAAGTAGAAGTTGGTTAGAACTTCCAAGGGTTGTTTGGGCGAGTTGGAGCACTCGGAGTAGGAGCTTAGCGTTGCTCGGGAAGCGACGTTATACTTGATAATTTTGGGCTCATCGAGGTAAATACTCTTGTCCTACATTGTAATTGGAAATTACATAATGTAGTAGTATAGAAAAGAAATGAATATAAGATTCATAGAAGAGATTTGAACTGTAATAGAAGGATATTAAGAAAAGTTGAATGAAATCACTTCGAGAAGAATATAAGTAGAAGTTAAACGTACTTACATAGGATTTGTATAAGATAGTGATAACCTTTATTGGTTGAATGTTTTGCAAGTAGCATGTGCTACTTAGAAGGTGGACAAGGCTAAGGGTTATAAATGATGGGCGTTTTGCTTATAGTCGATAATCATCGCGAGGTATGTGATTCTTCCAGTACTCTTGAGCATGAAGTATGTTAAAAGTATATATATATAGTACGGTAGACGTACGTGTGGCAATGTCTTTTGACTTAAGCCTGAATAATATATATATATATAATGCAGTGAAGCGTCACGTGTGCTAGCGAATATAATTATACGGCAATGTCTTTTGACTTAAGCACGAATAATAAGAACCTTGAAATATTTTAAAGGAACATATATATATGGTAGGCGTCGCGTGTTAATGGCGAATGTAGTATTATGGCAATGTCTTTTGACTTAAGCCTGAATAATAAAGAATCTTGAAGTATTTCAACAGAGTTAAGAAACCCTTTTTGAAAGAAAAGTAACACTTGGTTTTAAAGGTTTTAAAAAGAGTTATACTAGCTTTATGGGGAGTTAGGTATAACGTCTTAAGAAAGGTAAAGAAAATGGTTTACTGATTTTAGAAGTTAAGAGACTTAACTTAAATGAATTAATATGAGTTTTGTGTGAAACCTCATTCGTGAGTAATGAGTACGTGGTTTTTAAAAGGAATAATGTTTTACTGATTTCGGAAATCAGAATGTGTATCGACAAACCACTGCAGCGTTAATAAAGGAAAATGTATTGAATAATGAAGTATTATTAAAACCAGTAGAAACCTCCATCTGCATAGAAGCTAAGATGAGACAAAATGATATTTCATTTCCTAGATCATGGCTGCTTAATAAGATTTATGAACAAGAATAACCTACTCGCCTATGGCATATGTTACTCAATTGTTTTAAAAAAGAGATTAAGACATTGAACTATGAAACTTTTCAAAAAAGAGACTTGAGTAATTGAAATTAGGCAAACTGGAACTTTAGGGAAAAGAAAGGCATTGTGTTGTCTTAAAATGGTTTAAAACTTAAAGTGTTATAACAGTTTTATGGGAAGTTGGTTATAACGACTCTATAAAAACAAAAGAAGGGTTTTTATCATTGGTTTAATGTAGAACTTGGCTTAGAAAGAGAAGTTGTTTTGGTTTGCTTAAAAGATGTAAGTCACTCTATTTTATACTCACAGTATCGGGTGATTTTCATAAAAGGAATGGATCTCTTAAAAGGAATTTAACGTCACGTAGTAATTTAGTGGTTAAACCCAGGACTTTGACATAAAATGAAAGTACTTAGAGTTGTGTATAACTTACTTATGCTTGTTGTTGTGTAACTTGCCTATGCTTGTTGTTGTGTAACACTGTATGCTTGTTGTTGTGTAACTTGCCTATGCTTATTGAGATAGTCTTTGTTGTGCAAGAATTGTGTTTTTATTCTACGCGTTTCGATGGAGAAGCCGGTTGACTTGTCGAGAACTTACTTGGGCGTCTACGATGGAGATTCCGCGGGTATGCGCCATTAGCATTGGTGCGGGGCATGTCTACACCGTTGATGGATGCAGCGGACGTGTGACCATTTTTGTTATGGCGAAATATCGTGACTTACGGTTGTGATTGGGTGCGTGCTTTGTTTACTTGCCCGTCAGCTCGTCGCGCGGTGGATCTGATACAGTTGTTGCCTTTACCACGTGTCCGCGGCGAATCGTGACTTCACGGTTGTGATCGGGTGCGTAGCTTGTATACTTGCCCCGCCGACTACGTTAGCGAGTGGATCGGGTATAGGTTATTGCACTCTGCGCGTCGCCGCGTAGTCGATTATAGTGGCGCAGGTCTCGTGGCACGACTTTGGCATTAGGTAGGACTTGGTGTTCGGTGTATTCGGGTGTTGTTATATCATGGGCTAGCGGTGAGGAAGGAATTCCACGCACGCAGTGATGATTTGGGCGTGAGTCCCGACTTGATATATTTGTTTATATGTTGGAGTACTTGTAGTTTGGTTATCATACATGTCTCTGCTTTATATGCTATGATTTCATTTATAGTACTACTGATTTAACATACTTGGTACCTATTGTACTGACCTCCTTCGGGCTGCGTTCATCTGCGGTAAATCGTCGGTGTCGATCCATTTTAGGATCACCTTCAAGCGTATTGAAGCTCACGTTCCTTGAGCTTATCTTTGGTATGTTACCCTCAGTCTGTAAGTTCTTGTACATTCGGGGTATGGCGGGGCCACTGTCCGCCATAGTTGTAAAAATCTTAGAAGTGCATGCTTTGTTGTGGGCGAGTTGTAAGGATTGTAACTATTTCAAATGTTTATATATATATATGTTGAAAACCAGTTTTGGTTGCTTTGTTTTCTTCATCTTGATCTTGTCTATTTGCATGTTTAAGTTTTTATTTCGCTGGTTTTCTCGATGTTGTATCACTAGGGTGCCGGGTAAAGGCAGATCACGGGCCGGGTTGGTTGTGACAAAAGTGGTATCGAGCGATTAGTCCTCGGAAAGTGTCTGAGCGTGTCTAGTAAGTCTGATTATCGATGTGTTGTGCACGTATATAATCAGGTGGTTATAGGACATTTAGGATTGGTTTCCATTCTTCTCATTCTGAGATCGTGCCTTAGAGCTGTATTGTAAGTTGGACCCCTCTGACGTACTTCGTTTTTACCAGTTATGCCTCCGCGTAAGGCAACTCGGCCCGAAGGGCGGCAGCGAGGAGTGCGAGTAGAGCGGCGCAGACTTGATACACGAGCCTCGGTCCGCTGATGCAGGCGTAAGAGATGGGTTACAAGTGGGCGATTAATGGCGGGGTTGTGGCCAGACTTGAGATAGGGCGCGGCGGTTCGATGCACCGATGGTCCACCTTGATCGAGATAGTTGGAGGCTCGAGGATTTTACGAGATGTAACCGCGAGTTTTATGGGTCGAGGCGAGGATGATCCGCGAGAGTTCATCAAGCGATTCTGACGGATCACGAGAGTGATCGAGGCATCGGAGACCGAGTCGGTAGTCCTAGTTCGCATCATTGCGTGATCCGCAATGACCGTTTGATCGCGAGAGCTGTCGGGAGAGAATCTGCATCCGAACTTTATGGGGCGAGTTCTCGCAGGCATTCTTGCGCATTTCTTGCCTCGGGGATTTGCGAGGGCAGCCGGTAAACCATTTTTGGTGTTACGCAAAGCGAGCGGTTGAGTACAATGTGGAGTTCGACTCATTGGCGTCGTCCGCGTTGGTAGCTAGTATGGAGGATCGGGTGCCGGAAGTATGTTCTGAGGCTCGATGATTACTAGCATAGAGTTGTTGGTGTAGCTCTTGGCAGGGCATGGGCGTTGCGCGTGCGAGCTTATGCGCGGATGTGAGGCGGAGGAATCGACGGAATGGCCGAGATCAGCGAAGAGGCGAGCGGCCCGGTCCATCGATGACTTCGAGCGGACGCCTCAGCAAGCGAGCGATTATGCGCCTCCATTTGTACCAAGTAGTCCCCCACCATCGTCGGAACGTTTGGAATATTCAGGAGCAGGTCAGGGCTCCCAGGGTTCAGATTTTCAGGGGAGTAGGAGTGCTCGCCGGATGAGGCCACCCGTATCTCAAATGTGATTATTGTGGTAAAGCCCATAGGGGAAATGTCGTCTTGGTTTGGGAGATTGCTATACTTGCGGCCAGGGGCCATTTGACGAGAAGGCTGTCCACCGTGGTATGCGGTGGGATAGCCTGATTACTTAGATCGATTCACGGGTTCTTCACCTTCCATAGCTAGCGGGATGTTCATACACCCAAGAGCCACGGTAGAGGTCGCGGTGGAAGTTCGCTTTTAGCGGTCCTCCAACCGCCTACTTTGCATATATCCTTAAACCCTTACAGAGACTTGTATGTATTTGGATGTTATGATAATGTGTTAAGTGTTATGTTCGGATAGCTTTGTGCTAAAACGTGATTAAGAAACCGTTAGCGAAAAAAGGAAGTTCGGGGGTGAGAAATGATGAACCTTAGAATATTACAGTTGAGACCTTAGATGTAAGGCCGTCTTGAGTACCAGATTTTGCAAGTGATCCTTGTCGGAGTGCATTGTATTCCTAGAATGTATTGTGGGAAAATTCCTTGGGTAGTGAAAAATGGAAGTGGTAGCTTTCATGATGTGAATTAGTAAGATTGTTCCGGATCGGGGAACAAGAACGCGATGCGTTAAGTGGGTCGGGTTGGGGCCATGTTGAGGGCCTACCCGCGGCCTGTTTCGAGCTGGGGTCAGCTCTGGGTGGTCCCGCCAGGTGGTAGGGTCACGAGGGTGGTAGGCGAGTTTAGATGATCATCGATGAGTTCGTGGATGTGTTCGACTGCAGTAGATCGTGAAGGCCGGAATGGTCTTAAGGGAGATGCGGCTAGTAAGATGACCAAGTTTGGAGGTGGTGACTCCAAAGTTTTGGGAATCTGAGCGATAGTGAAGTGTGAGTACGTATACTGTAAGAGTTCAAGTGTTCGAGAAGAAGCACAGTAGTAAGGAAGAAGAGAAGCGTGTGTTATTTCGTGGCCAGGCGTGGCGTTGGCAACTTGTTAGAAGATCTTCATCGTCATCCGTCTTGAGAAGGAACATTCGGGACGAATGTTTCTAAGGAGTGGAGAATGTTATACCGTATTTCGCAGTATGCGTGAGGGCGTCGTATAAAATTTAAGCCTTAAGATTAGGCAAGGTTGAAATTTGGGCACAAGTCGTCGAAAGGAGTCGTTTTGATGAAACGATTTACTAAACTGCGAAGGAAAATTCGGCTATGTCGTTTCTAATTTTTGCGGATTTTTCCGAGAGGCGAAACATTTTGGACCAACGGGAGGGTGACACGTGTCACCTCGCATCGAAGGACTTGGGGCGTGATGGGACGAAAGAGAGCACTTTAGTTGGTAGGATATTTTTACAAGTTGTGTGGTAGATGGATAAGGTCCACATGGTTAAAATCTAGCCCTACACTTGCACTAGCACTTGTCTTCATCTTGGCCATTGGTTGGCCTTTGGTTAGCTATAAATACTCCACTTGAAGACTTTCTTCATCAAAACTTGAGCAATCTTTCTAAGTCTCAAATACTCCCTCCTCTTGTTTGCTTTCGTCCAAAGCCTCCCGCTGAGAAAGGCCACTTGGTGAGAGCCTCCTCCCCTGTGGTGCCACTAGCCGAGGTACCCACTAGCCTAGTTGTTTAGATAATACCCCTTGTTGTGGTATAGAAATACTCTCCCTAGTATTGTTATAATGCCCAAATACCTTGGCCCAAATACCTTGTAGTATTCCCAAGGTTACACTTATACAAAAGCCCAGAAAATACTATTATACCTTCTTTAGCCACTAAACGAAACCCTAAGGAAAATCTTCATTGATAGTTGAAGTATTTAAGTAGAAGTTGGTTAGAACTTCCAAGGGTTGTTTGGAGTATTATTAAAACCAGTAGAAACCTCCATCTGCATAGAAGCTAAGATGAGACAAAATGATATTTCATTTCCTAGATCATGGCTGCTTAATAAGATTTATGAACAAGAATAACCTACTCGCCTATGGCATATGTTACTCAATTGTTTTAAAAAAGAGATTAAGACATTGAACTATGAAACTTTTCAAAAAAGAGACTTGAGTAATTGAAATTAGACAAACTGGAACTTTAGGGAAAAGAAAGGCATTGTGTTGTCTTAAAATGGTTTAAAACTTAAAGTTGTTATACGATTTTATGGGAAGTTGGTTATAACGACTCTATGAAAACAAAAGAAGGGTTTTTATCATTGGTTTAATGTGGGAACTTGGCTTTAGAAAGAGAAGTTGTTTTGGTTTGCTTAAAAGATGTAAGTCACTCTATTTTATACTACGGGTATCGGGTGATTTTCATAAAAGGAATGGATCTCTTAAAAGGAATTTAACGTACGTAGTACTTTAGGGTTAAAACCCGGACTTTGACATAAAATGAAAGTACTTAGAGTTGTGTATAACTTGCCTATGATTGTTGTTGTGTAACTTGCCTATGCTTGTTGTTGTGTAACTTGCCTATGCTTGTTGTTGTGTAACTTGCCTATGCTTATTGAGATAGTCTTTATTGTGCAAGAATTGTGTTTCTATTCTAGCGTTTCGATGGAGGGCGATTGACTTGTTGAGAACTTACTTGGGCGTCTGCGTTGACGGAGATTCCGGTATGCTTCCATTAGCGTTGTAATGGGCAATATCTACACCGTTGATGGATTCTGTGGACGTGGACCATTTTGGTTATGGCGAGAGCATCGTGACTTACGGTTGTGATTGGGTGCGTAGCCTGTTTACTTGCCCTCGTCAGCTACGTGGCGCAGGTGGATCTGGTACAGGTTGTTGCACTTACCACGTGTCACCAGCGGCAAATATCGTGACTTCACGGTTGTGATCGGTGCGTAGCTTGTATACTTGCCCCGTCTACCGCGCAGGTGGATCGGATAGGTTATTGCACTTGCCGCGTGTCGACCGCGGTCGGTATAGTAGCGAGGTGCCCGTGGTCACGGCTTTGGCATCGAGTAGGACTTGGTGTTGGTGTATTCTGGTGTTGTTATATCATGCATGGCGGTGAGGAAGAATTCCACGCACGAGTGATGATTGGAGGCGTGAGTCACGACTTGATATATTGTTTATATGTTGAATCGTAGTTTGGTTATCATACATGTCTCTGCTTTATATAGAAATGCTATGATTTCATTTATAGTACTTCTGATTTCACATACTTGGTACCGTTGTAATCGACCTCGGAGGCGCGTTAAACGCCGCGGTAGAAATCGTCATTGCCGATCCCCGCTTTTGATCACCTTTCGTATTGGGAAGCTCAGTTCCTTGAAGGCTTATCTTTGGTATGTTACCACGAGTGCAGTAAGTTCTTACATCTGGGGAGTATGGCCCGCCCCGCCATAGCTTGTGTAAAAATCTTGAGGTCTGTTGGTAGGGGTTGTGAGATTATGTATTCAAATGTTTATATATATATGTTGAAAACCGCGTTTTGGTTGGCTGCTTTCTTTCATCTTGATCCATATCTATTTGCATGTTTAAGTTTTTATTTCCGCTGGTTTTCTCGATGTTGTATCACTGGGTGCGGGGTAAGGCACGATCCACGGCCCGGTTGGATTTGTGACAAGATATATAGATGTAGAACCGGATCTATCAAGGCATACATCATGACGAAGCGATAAAGTACCTGGCGACGTCGGCCGGCGCCTCACCGGTCCTGCCGGCTAGACAAGGGCTTAAATGCGGTTCGAGGACCGCTAGGCTGGACCCGCACTACGACCTGCCGCGACTGCTGGTCCTCGAGAACCACCCTCGGCGAGTAATCAGGTGATGAAGCCGAAGAATGCACTCGTGGTGACCCACTACCGCCCGCCGCCCTTGGACGAGGCCTACGCATAATGACCGCTGGCCACAAGTGTAGCAAACTCCGGTAGTACTACAACTCCCAGTGGAATCTACCACATAGGACACGGCGGACCTCGATCGGTTATCACCCCGCTAGCCTAGAAGTGAAGTCCCGACCGCCCGAATACTCTGGCGCATCGAAACGGCGTAGGAGTGCTGCGGTGGTGTGGTGCAAATCTGGACGCGTCTGCGAGGTCGTTTACCGAGCTACCAAAAGATCCTAGTCTTGGCGTCTTCTGGCCGCCGATATCATGCGACCGACGGTCTGCTCTCGCATCAGTCGTGAGCTGCATCTGGGTAATGTCCATGCTCGCTAAAGAGCCACACCGCCAGACTTCGGCCATATAATCATCTAGCGGTGGCGTGGCGGTGTACCGCATCCTCCATATCTGCTACAGCGAGGACATATCGAGCCAACGAATCGAACTCAACGTTGTACTCCTGGCGTCGCCTCTCTCGTCAAAGACAAAAATATGTCGGCGTGCCGCTTCTCATCTGCGGAGGCAAGAAGTGGGTGAGAAAGCCTCGAGAACTCGTCCCAGTAGGCGGGGGCGCTGCTCTCCGGGATAACTCCGCGAATCGAACGAATCGATCATTGCGGTATCCACGCAATTATGTGGCAGAAGATCACGGACTCGGTCTGCGAAGCCTTGATCACTCGCGTGATCGCCATGGCTGACGGATAAACTCCTGCGGATCATCCTCGTGCCTCGACAGTAGAACTGGCGGGCTACAACTCGAGAAAATCCGTAGCCTAAAATCGTCCGATCTCGGGTGAACCACGAGCACGGTGGAATCGAACTGCTGCATCGGCCTATCGCGTCAGCCACGATCTGGCTAGTGGCGGGCCGTCTCTTCGTAACCCATCTCATCGCTCGGTGTGGGATGGAGGTCGACCTCTTGTGGTCTCGGCCATCTGCTGCGCCGTAACTCCTCTTTGGGCGGCGGCGTCGTGGAACTCGCCGTCCGGGTATAGGCGGGCACGAGCCTCGTGACTACCGGTGTCGTACTAGCGTCTCTCGTTGCCTTGCCGCCACGGGCGGGTTGCCTACGTGAGGCATAATCTATTCTGAAAGGAATCGTTAGAGGGAGGGTCCGACTTATAACACGGCTCTAAGGCGCGATCTCGAGTGAGAAGAATGGAAACTAATCGTAAATATCCTATAGCCTCACGATTATTGATGTAGTGCACAACACACGATAATCAAGACTACTAGATGCGATGCGTAGACACTTTCTCCGAGATTAAGCGCTCGATACCACTTTTGTCACGACCGTTAGGGGCGTGGTAGTGCCTTACCCGGCACCCAAGTAGTCATACATCCAGTAATCAATATAAAAACAAGGCAGGAATCAATATGAAAAGAAAAGCAGTTTAGCGAGAAAGCGTCGCCTTCGGCATATATATATCAAAGTTTGTGATTACATCCCAACTGCATAATGGGACTACAGACCTCTAAGGAAGTAGACAACTATGGCGGGACAGGGCCCGCCATACCGAATGTACATATATCTACAACACGGGAGAACCATACCAAAAGTCGAGCCTCGGAGAAGATGGAGCTCTGACACCAAAGTAGAGATCCCAAGGATGTGGATCAGCACTGCTTTCCACCTGCGGCATGAACGCAGCCCAAGGAGGTCGATACAAATTACTAAGTATGTGAAATTGTAAAAATCGAAATGAAATCAAGTGTCTAAAACCATTTGTAAATACAATCGCTTAAACCGCACATAGTGCCACAACATAAACAAAGAGCAAAATAGATATCTCAGATCGTTTCTTTTCTAGGCCGCTAATGATCGAAGCAAGGCTAATCACCCATAGTATCATTATGCGTGCCTAATCTCGACTTCCGCAGCTCGCATAGGTCACACATAGACCGCATAGGCCGTATAGACCGCGACGAGGAAGCTAGCCGGTACCTTCTCGACTCCATGATCCGCATAGTCACATAGACCAGCATAGTCACATGACCGCGTAAGACCTTTCCGATCGGGATAATACACGGAATGATCAATCCTGGAACTCCGCGGCTCGCGCATAGTCACATTGCACTACATAGGCCGATATAGACCGCATCGCGGTGTGGCAAGCCCTCGGTATAGTCGAGGGGTATGTGATATAATAACAAGACAACGGTCTTAACGTTAACAACGTAAGCACAACAAGAATAACCCTTACACAACAACACAAGACACTAACACACGAGCATCATAACATGGCTACTTATCAAAGCATCTTACTATACTTTTCAGAAATCAATACAAGACTTTCATAAACAAATAAGTAAACCATTCCTTTTATCATCCTTAAGTCGTTATACCTAACTTCCGTAAAGTGGTATAACTCTTAAGCTTTTAAAACCAAGTATTACTCTTCTTTGTAAACGATTCTTAATTTTTTTGAAATACTTCAAGATTCTTATTATTAGACTCAAGTAAAACCATGTTCAGTTAACACACGTACGTCTACCGTACTATATATATACTTTAAAATATCATGCTCAGGAGTATATGAAGAATCACATACGTTCTCGGCGAAATCCACCCCAAGTCGAATATGTCGCGCTGCAGAGTATCAACCTATAATTGTCAACACGTCTATCAACGTCTAGACTACTCTGAGGATAATCTAAGCGAGAGGGTTCTCTATTCTACGGAAAATCGGGCAAGACTTCCACCCGTCAAGCTACACAAGTCTCTTGTAGATACACTCCATGTAAAATCTGAATCTTCTTTATTATTCTTACGATGTGATTTGATTCAATTCCTCTTACGTAATATCCTTCATCGTGATTACATTTCAATTCTATTCTGTTATACCCTTCTATATCTTATACTCAAGTCTTAACTATTCTTATATCTAATATCCAATTACAATAGAAGGACAAGAGTATTTACCTCGATAAGCCCAAAATTATCCAAGTTAAATGTCGATCCTGAGCAAGGTTTAGCTCCTAATTTGCACGCTCCGATAGCTCCAAGAAACCCTTAGAAGTTTCTAACAACTTCTACTTAAATACTAAAGGGGATTTGGGGCTAGGGTATTTTGGAATAGTAACTATCTTTGGGAAGACAACTTTCAGGGGTACTGGAAGCCACTCAGGCTAGAGGGAGAGGGTGTTTCGGCTAGGGCTTCCAAGAGGGGGGGGGGGGGAGAAGGCTTTTGGACGAGAGAGCAACTAAGGGGGAGGGAGTTTTGAGACTTGGAAGAATGATTTGTGGATGAACAGTTCATCAACTCAAGGGGGGGGGTATTTATAGGGCTTTCAAGGGCTAAGATGAGGGCAAGTGGATGGTGGGGATTTGCACAAGTGCACCCTATCCTACTCCACAAATCCCTCACAAAACATTGACCCAATATTTAAGCCCCAAAACCATGGCAATCGTCCAAGGTGCCGCCCCACTTGGTCGTCCACTTGAGGGTGACAAGTGTCACCCTCCCGTTGGTCCAAAATATTTCATCTCCCGGAAAAATCCGCAAAAAATATAAATGACATAGCCGGAATTTTCCCTTCGCAAGTTTTGTAAAACGTTTCGTCGGAAAACCATTCGTTTTGTGAGTTGTGCCCAAATTTGTCCTATGCCTAATCTTTAAGGCTTAACTTTTGTATCAACTTCTACATTAAAAATCTTCTGACGTGATTCCAGTTCAAGTCTATTCTGTAATATTCTTCTATTACAGTTCAATTCTCTTCTATGAATCTTATATTCATTTATACAATTACAATATGTAATTTCCAATTACAATAGAAGGTCAAGAGTATTTACCTCGATAAGCCCAAAATTATCCAAGTTTAATGTCGATCCTGAGCAACGTTTAGCTCATACTCCGGGTGCTCCAACCCGCTCCAAACAACCCTTAGAAGTTCTACGCAACTTCTTCTTAATACTCCAACCAACTATGGAGATTTTCCTTAGGATTTCGTTTTTGTGACTGAAGGGAAGTATAATAGTATTTTTGGGCTTTTAGTATAAGTGTAACCTTGGAATACTACAAGGTATATGGGCCAAGGTATTTTGGAATAGTAACTATACTTGGAGAGTATTTCTACCAAGAGGGGGGGTAGTATTTTACGAGACAACTAGGCAAGGGGGGGAGGGATACTTCTCGGCCAAGGCCTCACAAAGGGGGAGGGGGACTTGGACGAAACTACACTAAGGGGGGGGGGGAGAAGGGGGCTCTCGGCTAGAGCTCTCAAGAGCGGGGGGGAAGGGATTTCAAGACTTAGAAATCAATTGAGGGATGAAGAAACCTTCAAGTTAGGGGAGTATTTATAGGCCAACCAATGGCCAACCAATGGCCAAGATGAAGCGAGTGCTAGGTGCAAGTGTAAGGCCAAGATTTGGGCAAGTGTACCTTATCCATCTACCACCAAAATATCCTACCAACCCTCGACCACAAACAAGGCACAAAAACGCATGAGAATGCCCTTTGGCCACTTTCGGGTGACACGTCACCCTCCCGCTGGTCCAAAATATTTCATCTCTCGGAAAAATCCGCAAAAATTTTAAATGACATAGCCGAATTTTCCCTACGCAGTCTTGCAAAAGCGTTTCGTCGAAAAACGATTCTTTCGGTGCTTGGAACAACATTTTCGCCATTGCCTACTTTAAGGCTCAAACTTTTTCACGTACGTCCTCACGCATACTACTGAAATACGGGGTATAACATTCTCCCCACCTTAGAAACATTCGTCCCGAATGTTCCTTCTAAGTCTCAAAACAACCATGCGCCAGTAGGCTTCACTGCTATACTTACGAAAACAATCATGCCACACCTAGCCACAATACCACACGCGCAAATACTTACATCCAAGTCCACGAGGAATCACTTCCATCACTACAGCTCCCATCGGGGCTACAAAAGATACTCCCTTCGCATTCACTTTACAAAAGAAAGATCACATCTATGCTCTCAACACATGCTCGCTTCTTCCTTTACTGTCGTATCTTCTCGCACACTCGAACTCTTTCTCATAACTTACTACATTTATGTTCTCGCATCAATTTCAAAATCTCGGGTTACTACCTCCAACTTGATCATCATTACTAGGAACAACTGACGGATCTCGATACTTTTCCTACCGTAACAACATGAAAGACCGACATCGCCTCACAAGTCGGACGGCAAAACTAACATATAGGCAACCCGCCTACTCTTCACATGATCTGAAAAGGCCCAAAGTAACTCGGGCTAAGTTTCCTCTGATTCCCAAACTCGTCACACCCTTTCCGGGGTGGTACCTTCAAGAAGACCCACCGTCCACCTGAACGCCAAGCGTCGCCGCCGATTATCCGCACGACTTCCGTTGACTCTGAGCCGATAACCTCTCTGGATAAAGCTTCACCTCATCCACATCCTGAAACAAGCATGAACCAGGTATCTGAACTTTGCCAACATCAGAACCAATCGGCCGACTTACACTACCGCCTACAAGGCTTCGTAAGGCGATATCAGAATACTTAAATGGTAGTTATAAAAACACTCCTCGATAGAGGCAACAATCCTCACGATACCCCTCAAATCCAAACAACGGCGGCGGCGATACTAAGACTACCGAGTTCATAACCTGCTGGTAAAACTCGAGAAAATGAAATAGCCACCACTGGCTTGTTTATGTCATAAGGTGAAAGTAGGCACCGATGCGGCCTTACAACCTTCACGATAAAAACATCTCGCATAACTTCTGGGTAAATCTCCCGATCGAAGACAAGATGGGTGACCATCGGCCCGGACGCTTTGGTCGAACGTTTCCACGAACTCGCGATGGTTAACTAAACTTGGGCCTAACACCCTCACGACCCTACCACTGGCGGGACCACCCCGAACTTTCCACCACAAAACAGGTCGCGGGTTGACGCGATGATCTCAACCTCGCCACGACCCGAACCGGGCGTGATCGGCTACAGGCACCCTAGTGATACAACATCGAGAAAATCGTGGAAATAAAAACATGAACATGAATTAAGAAAAGATAAATAAACAGTGTCAACCAAAGCAGTTGCCTTCATCATATATACATAAAAATACGAGCAGTTATCCTTTTACAAACCACGCCAGCGATTACTCTGCACCTCTAAGATTTTTACAATGGCTATGGCGGGACGGGGCCCGCCATACCACGAATGTATAAGAATCTCTGGACTCGGGTAACATGCAAAAGATAAGCCTCAGAAGGAACGGAGCTTCCCAACACTGAAATGTGATCCTATAAGCGGATCGGCGATCGATGTACCTTTTACTGCGGCGTGAAACGCGGCCCAAGGAGGTCAAGATAACAGTACCAAGTATGTGAAGCGTAAATATCAGTAAATGAAATCATAATAGTCTATAAGCGGGAGACATATGATAACCAAACTACGATTCACAACATGCGATGCCATGTCAAGTCGAGGACTCACGCCTAAAAGTCATCCTCGTGCCCGTGGAACTCCTTCCTCACCGGTCTAGGTACAAATCATGTGATACGTATAACGTGTCTCGGCCCATCTTATGGACCCAATATAGAAAAGGGTGGAATACATTCCGGATGAACCGGTAGTCAAGTGAAATACATTCGGATAACCGGTCCTCAAGTGAAATACATTCCGGATGAACCGGTCCTCAAGTGAAATACATTCCGGATGAACCGGTCCTCAAGTAAAATACATTCCGGATGAACCGGTAATCAAGTGAAACACATTCGGATGAGCCGTAGTCGAGTGAAATACATTCGGATGAGCCGTGTAAGTGATATACATTCGGATGACCCGGTAGTCAGTGATATACATTCCGGATGAACCGGTAGTCGAGTAGAACACAGTGCTTACAACAAGGCTATCACCGTAACATGGTCAAGTTTCATATCAACAAGTATAAGCAAGTTACACACGACTCAAGTACTTTCATTTTATATCAAAGTCGGATTTTTAACCTTAAAGTACTACGTCAGTTAAATTCCTTTTAAGATCCATTTCTTTTACAAAGGTCACCGATACGTAGTATAAAATTTGAGTGACTAACATTGTTAAGTAAACCAAAATGCTTTCCTTTGTAAAAATCAAGTAACAACCTTATTTTCCAAGCGTTGAGTTTGCCTAATTTCGAATGCTCAAGATTCTCATTTTAGAAAAAGGTTTCGTAGCTCATAGTTTTAGTCCTTTAAAACATAATTCTCCTTTAAACGTTTTGAGAAACATATGTCTTATATGTGAGTAGGTTATTCTTGTTTATACTCAATCTTATTAAGCAGCCATGATCTAGGAAATGTAATATCATTTTGTCTCATCATAGCCATGCGAGATGGAGGTTTCTTGGTTTTAATAATACTTCATTAGTCAATACATTTTCCTTTTATTAACGCGGTGGTTTGTCGATACCATTACGATTTAGAAATCAATAAAACATTCTTAAGCGTTATACCTAACTTCCCATAAAGCTAGTATAACTCTTAAGCTTTCAAAACCAAGTACTATTCATTCTTTCAAAACGATTCATAAATCTTTTGAAATACTTCAAGTTCTTTATTAACACATATCAAGCCAGTTATTATTCAAATCAGTTACCTTTTAGAAACCACAAGGTATTTGCTTATCCACATAAAGCTGTTATAACCGACTTCCCATAAAGCCTTTATAACACTTTATGTTTTAAACCAATCAAATACATTTAGCGTACGTCTACCGTACTACATAGTTCCATATCATGCTAGAAGAGATAGGAAGAGGTTCACATACCTCGCGACGATTGTCGACTAATAGCAAAGCGCTCAAGTACCTCAAACCGCGGCTACTCTTAAGCCAAGTAGATCACTCCACACGTAGTACTACCACCTATAGAGGCCACAAAGCGCCTATTAATACCTTTGGATCGGCGTAGAATATTCTACGAGAAAATTCGGCGACACCTCCCCGCATGGCGTAAATCTCCTCCTCTATCGAGTCAGGCTACAAAGCCAACCAGGGGGGGTTAACACGTCTGACCGGACGTGTACAATTCTACTACACAGCAATGCTACACAAGTCTCTTGAATACAATCCTATGTAAATCTGATTCGGTTCTCTTATTTAAATTCAGGCTTAAGTCGTGAAGACATTGCGTAAGTATTATTCGAGCTTAAGTCAAGACATTGCCGCACAATTATAATGTTGATTCTATATATAGTATACTTGAACTATATATTCCTACAACATGTAATTTCCAATTACAAATGAAGGTCAAGAATGTTTACCTCGATAAGCCCAAAATTATCCGAGTTTAATGTCGCTCTGAGCAGGTTTAGCTCTACTACGAGTGCTCGATCCGCTCCAAACAACCCTAGAAGTTCTAACCAACTTCTCTTAAGTACTTCAAACAACTATGAAGATTTCCTTAGGGTTTCGTTTAGTGGCTAAAGGAAAGTATAATCGTATTTTAGGCTTTTATAAGTGTAACCTTGGGAATACTACGAGGTATTTGGGCCAAGGTATTTGGACATAACAACAATACTTTGGAGTATTTCTATACCACAAAGGGGTATTTATACGAGACAACTAGGCTAGGGGGTACCGCACGGCAAAACACCATGAGGGAGGGGTGGCTCTCGACGAGGGAAAGGGAGGGCTAGGACGAGAATTCTCAGAGGGAGGAGAGGGGTTTTCAAGACTTAGGCAATTTGTGGATGAAAGAACTCATCAACTAATGGGGTATTTATAGGTCAAGCCAAAGCCAACCAATGGCGAGATCAATCCGTGTGTTAGGCAAGTGTAGGGCTAGGATTTACCAAACACAAATATCCTACCTAACCTTGACTTTGTCAAGGCAACAAAAACGTGCCAACCTTGTTCATTTTCGTCCAAATGGACGTTCAAGTCCACCGATGGGAGGTGCGTGTGCCCTCCCGTTGGTCCAAAATGTTCGTCTCTCGGAAAAATCCGCAAAAATCATAAATGACATAGCGGAATTTTCCCAACAAAAGTAATGGAAAGCGTTTCGTCAAAAACGACTCTGTCGGGTGTTGTGTACAAATTTGAAACTTGCCTAACTTAAGGCTCAAATTTTCTACGTCGTCCTCACGCATACTCGAAAAAATACGGGTATAACATTCTCCTCCTAGAAACATTCGTCCGAATGTTCCTTCTCAAGACGGATAACGCTAAAGTTCTTCTAATAAGTTGCCAACGCCACAACCGCCACGAAACAACATATGCGCAAATACTTATATCGAGTCCACGAGAAAACACCTCTAACATCACAAACTTTTGTCACTTTGCGCGAGGTTCTAGTGTCACTCGGCGACCCAACAAATGGTGCGGATGCATGCGATTCCCGAGGTCTAAAATATACATCCTTCGCACCTTCTCCTTTACAAGAAATGATCGTATCTATGCTCGCAATACATGCCGTCTACCCTTACTCGTCGTACTCTTCTCGAACTCTTGAACTCTTTTAGCATCGTACCACACTTTAGTTTCCAAACTTGGAGTCACTACCTCCCAACTTGGTCATCCTATTAGCCTCGATCTTCCTTAAGGCTATTCCGGCCTTCACGATCTTACTCTGGTGAACGTATCCACGAACTCATCGAGGTCATCAAAACTTGGGCCTAGCACCTGGTGACCTACCACTGGCGGGACCACCGAGCTGACCCGCTCATTTCGGGCGACGGGTTGACACGCAACACGCCCTCAACCCGACCCTCCGTCACGCCAACTCTCTTGTTCCTCGATCCGGAACAACCTTGCTAAATCACATCAATATTTTCTAGGCATAAAATGCACTCTGACAAGGATCACTCGCAGAATCTTGTACTCAAGACGGCCTTACATCTAAGGTCTCAACTGTAATATTCTAAGGTTCATCATTTTCTACCCAGCTTACCCTTTTCCCCAACTGTGTTCCTAAATCACATTTTAGCACAAAGCTATCCGAACATAACACTTAACACATTAACATAACATCAAAACATACAAGCCTCTAGATGGTTAAGGATATACCTGAAGCTACCGCTCCACTCTAATCATAAGTACGCCTGCGTAATGCGTAGAAAGCGATGAACACGCCATCGATCCGTGAGGCTGCGCTTCTGCCGGTACCTCTCCTATAAGCACGATCTCGTCACACGTAGCGACGGCCGCAGTGAAACAAGCACCGATAAAAGACGACATTCCGGGATGATGTTTGCCACATCGTGCTGCGAGGGGACATGAATCCGGCTGGCTAGCACTCGCGTATACGTGAACGAAGCCACGGAGCTCGACCGGCTCGAATACCTGAGCGTCCGAAGGCGGGGACCACTATCTTGGTGGAGGTACATAACTAGGCTAGCTGGCGAGGCGGTCCGCCTCGAAAGTTACCAAAGGACCGCTGTGCGGCCTCTTACCT
The DNA here is from genome assembly GCA_029844215.1 of Przewalskia tangutica. Lineage (NCBI taxonomy): Eukaryota > Viridiplantae > Streptophyta > Magnoliopsida > Solanales > Solanaceae > Przewalskia > Przewalskia tangutica. The sequence goes on from CM056720.1 coordinate 64,100,396, forward strand.
GTGATCTCGGTCATTCCGTCGACCTCTCGTGCCTCGCATCCTAGTGCATGAGCCAGACATGCGGGCAATGTCCATGCGGTGAAGAGCTACACCGTATAAGCCTCGCCAGTAATCGTCGTCGGCCGGTGGCGTAGCGGTGTACTCGTCCTCCATATCCGCTACTACGGCGGAACATACCGAGCTAATGAGTCGAACTCACATTGTACTCTAACCGTCCGCCCGCCTGCCTCAGCGTCAAAAATGCGCCGGCCAGCCTCTCCATCATCCGCGAGGCAAGAAATGTGCTGAAATGCCTCGAGAACTGCGTCCCAAACTGCTGGAAGTGCATGCTCTTCCGGGGCGGCTCGCGAATCAAACGATCAATCTGCGGTATCACGCGGTGATGCGAACCAATACCACCGACTACGCCTGCGAGGCTCGATCACTCTCATGATCCGTGGTTGTCGGATAAACTCGAGGTCGTCCTCGGCTCTCGATCCATAGAACACCGGAGGGCTCTGACTCGGAAGTCACGTAGCCTCAAATCGCTCGGGGTGTACTACGGGTGCTCTTGGTGAGCTGCTGCGTCCACCTATCCTCATATCGGCCACGACCACGGCGATGGCGGCCATCTCCTTGTACCCCATCTCATCGGCTCGGTGTGGGGTGGAGGCTCAGTCTTGTAGTCTCGTGACCATGCTGCGGCTCTAACTCTCTTTGGTCTTTGGCGGCGTCAAACTCGCCGTCGGAATCTTGTCTCAGTCTTGGCGGGCTGCGCCTCGTACTCCTCGTATCTCACTAACGACTCCCTCATCGCCTTGCCCATCCGGGCACAGGTTGCACTGCGGAGGCATAGCGGTAAAGGAAAGGAATACGTCGGAGGGTCGATTTATCACACTCTGAGGCACGATCTCGAGAATGAGAAGGATGGAAACGATCCTAAATGTCCTGCGACCTCACGATTATAGATGTGGTGCACAACACACCGATAATCAAGACTCTACTAGACACGGTCTGTAGACACTTTCAGAGGACTAACTGCTTTGATACCACATTTGTCACGACCGAACCGGGCGTGGTGGTGCCTACCAGGCACCCTAGTGATACAACATCGAGAGAAAATCACGGAAATAAAAACATGAACATGAATTAAGAGAAAAGATAAATAAACGAGTCAGCAAAGCAGTTGCCTCATCATATATACGTAAAAATACGACAGTTATCCTTTTTACAAACCACCTTACAACGGTGCACAGCACCTCTAAGATTTTACAGCGGTATGGCGGGACGGGGCCCGCCATACCACGAATGTATAAGAATCTCTGGACTCGGGTAACATACAAAATATAAGCCTCGAAGGAACGGAGCTTCCAACACACTGAAATGTGATCCTATAAGCGGGGATCGGCGGTCGATGTACCTTTTACTGCGGCATGAACGGCCCAGAGGAAATCGATCTGGTACCAGTATGTGAAGCGTAAAATCGTAAATGAAATCATAATAGTCTATAAAGCGGGAGACATATATGATAACCAAACTCTGATTCACAACATAAGAGCGATCATGTCAAGTCGGGGACTCACGCCTAAAGTCATCCTCATGCGTGGAACTCCTTCCTCAGCTGCCGTGATCTAGGTACAAATCATGTAATCGTATAACGAGTCTCGGCCCATCTTATGGACCCAATATAGAAAAGGGTGGAATACATTCCGGATGAACGGTAGTCAAGTGAAATACATTCCCGGATGAACCGGTCCTCAAGTGAAATACATTCCCGGATGAACCGGTCCTCAAGTGAAATACATTCCCGGATGAACCGGTCCTCAAGTAAAATACATTCCCGGATGAACCGGTAATCAAGTGAAACACATTCCCGGATGAACCGTAGTCGAGTGAAATACATTCGGATGAGCCGGTAATCAAGTGATATACATTCGGATGACGGTAGTCAAGTGATATACATTCGGATGAGCGGTGGTCGAGTAGAACACGGTACTTACAACAAGGCTATCACACGTAACATGGTCAAGTTTCATATCAACAAGTATAAGCAAGTTACACACGACTCAAGGTACTTTCATTTTATATCAAAGTCCGGATTTTTAACCTTAAAGTACTACGTCCGTTAAATTCCTTTTAAGATCCATTTCTTTTACAAAGGTCACCCGATACCTGTAGTATAAAATTTGAGTGACTAACATTGTTAAGTAAACCAAAATGCTTTCCTTTGTAAAATCAAGTAACAACCTTATTTTCCAAGCGTTCAAGTTTGCCTAATTTCGAATGCTCAAGATTCTCATTTTAGAAAAAGGTTTAGTAGCTCGTAGTTTTAGTCCTTTAAAACATAATTCTCCTTTAAGCGTTTTGAGAAACATATGTCTTATATGTGAGTAGGTTATTCTTGTTTATAATCAATCTTATTAAGCGACCATGATCTAGGAAATGTAATATCATTTTGTCTCATCTTAGCTTACATGCAGATGGAGGTTTCTACTGGTTTTAATAATACTTCATTAGTCAATACATTTTCCTTTTATTAGCTGCGATGGTTTGTCGATACCCATTACGATTTCGAAATCGAGAAAACATTCTTAAGCGTTATACCTAACTTCCCATAAAGCTAGTATAACTCTTAAGCTTTCAAAACCAAGTACTATTCATTCTTTCAAAGCGATTCATAAATCTTTTGAAATACTTCAAGTTCTTTATTAACACATATCAAGCCAGTTATTATTCAAATCAGTTACCTTTTAGAAACCACAAGGTATTTGCTTATCCACATAAAGCTGTTATAACCGACTTCCCATAAAGCCTTTATAACACTTTATGTTTTAAACCAATCAAATACATTTAGCACGTATGCGTCTCACCGTACTACATAGTTCACACATATCATGCTAGAAGAGATAGGAAGAGGTTCACATACCTCGCGACGATTGTCGACTAATAGCAAGCGCTCCAAGTACCTCAAACCGCGGCTACTCCTAAGCCAAGTAGATCACTCCACGTAGTACTACCACCTATAGAGGCCCTGGCGCCTATTAATACCTTTGGATCCCGGCGTAGAATATTACAGAAAATTGGCGGCACCTCCCCATGACAGCGTAAATCTCTCCTCTATCGAGGCCGGCTACCAAGCCAACGAGGGGTTAACACGTCGGCCGGACGTGTACAATTCTACTACACAATGCTACACAAGTCTCTTTGTAATACAATCCTATGTAAATCTGATTGATTCTCTTATTTAAATTGGGCTTAAGTCGCGAGACATTGCGTAAGTATTATTGAGCTTAAGTCAAAGACATTGCCGCACAATTATAATGTTCAGTTCTATATATAGTATACTTCAACTATATATTCCTACAACATGTAATTTCCAATTACAACAAAAGGTCAAGAATGTTTACCTCGATAAGCCCAAAATTATCCGAGTTTAATGTCGCTCCTGAGCAATGTTTAGCTCCTACTGCGAGTGCTCGATCCGCTCCAAACAACCCTTAGAAGTTCTAACCAACTTCTCTAAGTACTTCAAACAACTATGAAGATTTACTTAGGGTTTCGTTTAGTGGCTAAAGGAAAGTATAATAGTATTTTCTGGGCTTTTATAAGTGTAACCTTGGGAATACTACAAGGTATTTGGGCCAAGGTATTTGGACATAACAACAATACTTTGGAGAGTATTTCTATACCACAAAGGGGGTATTTATCTGAGACAACTAGGCTGGGGGGTACCTGCGGCAAAACACCACCAGGGGAGGGGTGGCTCTCGGCGAGGGGAAAGGGAGGGCTAGGGCGAGAATTCTCGAGAGGAGGAGAGGGTTTTCAAGACTTAGGCAATTTGTGGATGAAAGAACTCATCAACTAATGGGGTATTTATAGGTCAAGCCAAAGCCAACCAATGGCGAAGATCAATCCATGTGTTAGGCAAGTGTAGGGCTAGGATTTACCAAACACAAATATCCTACCTAACCTTGACTTTGTCAAGGCAACAAAACGTGCCAACCTTGTTCATTTCGTCCAAATGGGCGTTCAAGTCCACCAATGGGAGGTGCCAAGTGTCGCCTCCCGTTGGTCCAAAATGTTCGTCTCGGAAAAATCCGCAAAAATCATAAATGACATGGCCGGAATTTTCCCAACAAAGCGTGGAAAGCGTTTAGGTCAAAAACGACTCTGTCGGGTGTTGTGTACAAATTTGAAACTTGCCTAACTTAAGGCTCAAATTTTCTACGTCGTCCTCACGTCATACTCGAAAAAATACGGGGTATAACAAGGCCATTATCGCGCAAAACTCTTGTTCCGATCCGAACAATCTCGCTAAGCAAGTCACGAAAAAAAACCTAGTGGTCTTCTTAGCTCAACTACCTCTTTCATTCCACACTACTCGGGGACTTATCACATGAACATATCTCACGCATGTACTATGCACTCGATAAGTCAAACATAAAAATACATCTTTTACTCGAGATGGCCTCTCCTAAGGTCTCTACGTATAAAGCTCTAAGGCTCACACTTTCTCTATCCCCAATCTTACAGGTTATCTAACCATGATTTCTAATCAAAATTAACACAATGCTATGTGAACATAACATTTAAGGTATACTCGTCTTATCATACGTGCTAATCTCAGAGGTTAAGGATCTACTGTATCTCTTGCCACTACCTCTCATGTTCCAATCAATCACCTGCTTTGAGCAAGCATAACAAGTTGTCGAAGAAATCGACACTACCCATAATGACACTTACCACAACGCCACAGGTGGGGTGGCCTCACTCGCTAACGCCGCTTCTTCTCCGAACTCGAATGCGCGATGCGGTAGGGTGAGTCCTCCTACTTGCATTCCTCCTACTAGGACATCCTTTCGACACACGGTACGGCGGCGCGGTAAAACAAGCATCAACAAAGATGACATTCCGGGATGGCGCCGCCACTTGTGAATCTTGAGGAAACAATGAATCCGGCGTTTGGAACTACGCGTGTATCTGTGAACGAAGCCACGAGCTCGACCAACTCCGCATACTACGCGTCCTAAACCACAGCGGAGGACCACTGCGCCGGCGGAGTGCATATCTAATCTGCTTCTGTGGCGGTTCGCCTCGAAAGTTACCAAAGGACCTGCATTACGCCTCTTACTGCGATCTTGATTAACGCGTCGATCCTACGTTTCTCGGCTGCTGCGCATAAGCCGTCGCGAGCCATGCTCATGCCCTTGAAGAGTTATTCTTACACAACCTTCTCTTAGATATTCATCAAGGCACGCGCTAAATCGGTCCATCATATCCCCTCTGGTAGCTTAAAGCCCTAGCTAGTAACAGGGTCGTCTCTTTGCGATCTATATTCTGCTCGCGGTCGTGGGCCGAAGGTGTAAATGTCATGGTCGCGATGGAGCTGCTTGCGCGTGCTAAACTCATTTGAAATTTGGCGACGTCGCAGAACTCCCGAATGAAGCACCACCCGGTGATGATTGGGCACATGCCCTAGTAACCCTCATGCTATACTCGCACTCCCTCGCGCTGCCTTGCCGCCCGGGCGGGTTGCCTACGGAGGCATAATTGGTGCGGAAAGGAATACGTTAGAGGGGTCTAACTTATAACACGGCTCTAAGCACGATCTCAGAGTGAGAAGAATGGAAACCAATCCTAAATATCCTATAGCCTCCTGATTATTGGTGTGGTGCACAACACACCGATAATCAAGACTCTACTAGATACGGTCTATAGACAATTTCCGAGGATTAACTGCTCTGATACCACTTTTGTCACGACCCGAACCCGGGCCCGTGACTGGTGCCTTACCCCGGGGACCCAAGTAGACATATATCAGAGTAATCAGCGGAATATAAAACAAGACATGAAATAAAAATAGTTCATCTGAGAAAACTCGCCTTGCGGCATATATATATAACAACTAGAACAGTTACATCCTTTACAACTCGCCCACAACGATTACTGCACTCTAAGAATGATATGACAACAATGACGGACGGGGCCCCGCCATACCACGAATGTAGCACCTACAACGACGGGGACTATACCATGATAAGCCTCGGAGAAACGGAGCTTCCCAAACGTGAATGTGACCACATGGCGAGGATCAACACTGGTGTACCTCTACCTGCGGCATGAACGCAGCCCCCCGAAGGAGGTCAGTACAACAGGTACCAAGTATGTGAAACTGTAAAGTACTTTAAATGAAATCAAAGTATTTAAAACCATTTGTAACTACAATTAGTTCAATTTGCACATAGTGCCATATCACACACAAGCGCAATAATAGGTAAGCGTAATGTGTCTTTCCTAGGCCTCGAATGATAGAAGCAAGGCAAATCTCCCATAGTATCATTATGCATGCTAACCACGACTCCCGATCCGCATAGTCACACATAGACCCGCATGAGGTATTCTCGACGGGTAGCCAACCCCGGTATTCTCCTCGACTCCGCGGTCCGCATAGTCTCGATAGACCGCGTAGTCACAGCCGCATAGGGCATCCCCGTGACGGATAAAACACCGAATGATCAACCACGAACGCCGCAGCTCCGCATAGTCACGCAGACCGCATAGGCCGTATAGACCCGCATCAAGGGTGGCAAGCCCTCGGTATAACAATTCAAGGGGGTATGTGATATAATAACATAACAGCTTATCGTTAAACAACATAAGCACAACAAGGGAACCCTTTACACAAACGTCACGGATACTAACACACGTAGCATCCTAACATGTTTACTTATCAAATCAACAAGAAAGTATTTACAAGGCTATCACAAACCAACACAATCAAGTTATTCACACAAGGTACTTTCTACTTTATGTTAACAATTTCGGGTTTTTATCCCCAAAGTACTTCATACCTTAACTTTTTTTAAAAGATCCGTTTCTTTCAAAAAGTCACACAATACCCGTAGTATAAAAATAGAGTGACTATCCTTTTAAGTAAACCAAAACACTTCTCTTTGTAAAATCAAGTAACAACATTATTTTCCAAATGTTCAAGTTTGCCTAATTCCAAATGCTTAAGTTCTCATTTTCGAAAGGTTTCGTAGTTCATAGTTTTAATCACTTAATGATATAGTTCTCCTTTAAAACAATTTGAGATACATATGCCTTATATGTGAGTAGGTTATTCTTGTTCATAATCAATCTTATTTAAGCAGCCATGATCTAGGAAATGTAATATCATTTTGTCTCATCTTAGCTTCTATGCAGATGGAGGTTTCTACTGGTTTTAATAATACTTAATTAGTCAATACATTTCCCTTATTAACGCTGCAGTGGTTTGTTCGATACTTCTTCTGATTTCCGAAATCAGTAAAACATTATTCCTTTTAAAAACCAAGTACTCATTACTCACGAATGAGGTTTCACACTTTTTAACAAAATTCAGATTAATTCAATTAAGTCAAGTCTCTTATCTTTTAAGATCAAGTCTCTTAACTTCTTAAATCAATAAACCATTCTTTTTATCTTCCTTAAGTCGTTATACCTAACTTCCCATAAAGCTAGTATAACTTTTAAGTTTTAAAACCAAGTATTACTCTTCCTTCAAAAAGGTTTCTTAATCCTCTTGAAATACTTCAAGATTCTTATTATTCAGGCTTAAGTCAAAAGACATTGCCGTACAACTACGTTTAGTTAACACACGTACGTCTACCGTACTATATATATATATTCTGTAAAATATCATGCTCAAGAGGATAGGAAGAATCACATACCTCGCGAAGATTATCGACAATTAGCAAAACGCTCCACGGCTATAACCCGGCTAGCCTCGTCCACCTTTCAAGTAGTACATGCTACTCGCAGAACATTCAACCTATAAAGGTTATATAGGTCTATCAACTTCTACATTAAAAATCTTCTGACGTGATTCCAGTTCAAGTCTATTCTGTAATATTCTTCTATTACAGTTCAATTCTCTTCTATGAATCTTATATTCATTTATACAATTACAGTATGTAATTTCCAATTACAATAGAAGGTCAAGAGTATTTACCTCGATAAGCCCAAAATTATCCAAGTTTAATGTCGATCCTGAGCAACGTTTAGCTCCTACTCCGGGTGCTCCAACCCGCTCCAAACAACCCTTAGAAGTTCTACGCAACTTCTTCTTAATACTCCAACCAACTATGGAGATTTTCCTTAGGGTTTCGTTTTTGTGACTGAAGGGAAGTATAATAGTATTTCTGGGCTTTTAGTATAAGTGTAACCTTGGAATACTACAAGGTATATGGGCCAAGGTATTTTGGAATAGTAACTATACTTGGAGAGTATTTCTACCAAGAGAGGGGGGTAGTATTTTACGAGACAACTAGGCAAGGGGAGGGATACTTCGCCAAGGCCTCACAAAGGGGAGGGGACTTGACGAAACTACACTAAGGGGAGAAGGGGCTCTGCCAGAGCTCTCAAGAGCGGGGAAGGGATTTCAAGACTTAGAAATCAATTGAGGATGAAGAAACCTTGAGTTAGGGGAGTATTTATAGGCCAACCAATGGCCAAGATGAAGCCAAGTGCTAGGCAAGTGTAAGGCCAAGATTTGGGCAAGTGTACCTTATCCATCTACCACCAAAATATCCTACCAACCCCTTGACCACAAACAAGGCACAACAAAACGTGCAAGGAATGCCCTTTGGCCGTCCACTTTTGAGGGTGACACATGCCACCCTCCGTTGGTCCAAAATATTTCATCTCTCGGAAAAATCCGCAAAATTTTAAATGACATAGCCGGAATTTTCCTACGCAAGTCTTGCAAAACGCGTTTAAAAAGCGATTCTTTCGGTACTTGTGAACAACATTTTCGGCCATTGCCTACTTTAAGGCTCAAACTTTTCTACGTACGTCCTCACGTACATACTCTGGAAATACGGGGTATAACATTCTCCCCACCTTAGAAACATTCGTCCCGAATGTTCCTTCTAAGTCTCAAAACAACCATGCGCCAGTAGTCTTCACTGCTATACTTACGAAAACAATCATGCCACACCTGGCCACAATACCACACGCGCAAATACTTACATCCAAGTCCACGAGGAATCACTTCCATCACTACAACAGCTCCCATCCCAGGGCTAAAAGATACTCCCTTCGCACCTTCACTTTACAAAAGAAAAGATCACATCTATGCTCTCAACACATGCTCGCTTCTTCCCTTACTCGTCGTACCCTTCTCGTACACTCGAACTCTTTCTCATAACTTACCACATTTCTGTTACTGCATCAATTTCAAAAATCTCTGGGTTACTACCTCCAACTTGATCATCATTACTAGGAACAATCTGGATGGATCTCCGATACTTTTCCGACCATAACAACATGAAAGACCGGACATACTGCCTCCTAAGTCGGACGGCAAAAACTAACATATAGGCAACCTGGCCTACTCTTCACATGATCTGAAAGGCCCAAAGTAACTCGGGCTAAGTTTTATCTATTTCCCAAACTCGTCACACCCTTTCCGGGGTGGTACCTTCAAGAAGACCCACCGTCCACCTAAACGCCAAGCGTCGTCGCCGATTATCCGCACGACTTCCGTTGACTCTGAGCTGCCGATAACCTCTCCTGGATAGGCTTCACCCCATCCACATCCTGCCGAAACAAGCATGAACCAGCTATCTGAACTTTGCCAACATCGAACCAATCGACCGGCAACTTACACTACCGCCCCTACAAGGCTTCGTAAGGCGATATCCGAATACTTAAATGGTAGTTATAAAAACACTCCCTCAATAGGAGGCAACAATCCTCACAGTTACCCCTGAAATCCAAACACTGGCCCGAGGGCGAAGGCGATACTAAGACTCACCTGAGTTCCTAACCCTGCCTGGTAAAACTCCCAGAAAATGAAATAGCCACCACCTGGGCTTCACTGTCTGTCATAAGGTGAAAGTAGGCACCCCGTGCAGCCTTACAACCTTCCTGATAAAAACATCTCGCATAACTCTCTGCCGAGTAAACAGTCCTGACTGAAGGACAAGATGGGCTGACCTCATCGGCCCGACTACTGGTCGAACGCTTCCACGAACTCGTACGATGGTTAACTAAACTTGGGCCTAACACCCTCATGACCCTACCACCTGGCGGGACCACCCCGAACTGACCCCACCACAAAACAGGTCGCGGGTTGACCCGCGATTGGTCCTCAACCCGACCCGCTATCGCGCAAAAACTCTTGTTCCCCGATCCGGAACAATCTCACTAAGCAAGTCACGAAAAAAAAAACCTAGTGGTCTTCTTAGCTCAACTACCCTCTTTCATTCCACACTACTCAGGGACTTATCACACGAACATATCTCACGTGTACTATGCACTCTGATAAGGGTCAAACATAAAAATACATCTTTTACTCGAGATGGCCTCTCCTCTAAGGTCTCTACGTATAAAGCTCTAAGGCTCACACTTTCTCTATCCCCCAATCTTACCCGGTTATCTAACCATGATTTCTAATCAAAATTAACACAATGCTATGTGAACATAACATTTAAGGTATACTCATCTTATCATACGTACTAATCTCTAGAGGGTTAAGGATCTACCTGTATCTACTGCTTCACTACCCTCTGTCGTTCCAATCAATCCTGCCCTGCTGGGAGCAAGCATAACAAGTTGTCGAAGAAATACGACACTACCCATAATGACACTTACCACAACGGCCACACCGGCGGGTGGCTCTCTCGCTAACGCCCTTCTTCTCCGAACTCGACCTGAATCGACGGTAGTGAGTCCTCCTACTTGCATTCCTCCTACTAGGACATCCTTTCGACACATGGCCCTGACGGCCGCAGGTAAAACAAGCATCAACAAAAGATGACATTCCCCGGGATGACGCCTGCCACACTGTGAATACTGAGGAAACAACTGAATCCGGTCGGCTGGAACCTACGTGTATTCGTGAACGGAAGCCACGGATCTCGACCAACTCCGCATACTCAACGCCCTAAACCACGCGGAGGACCACTCGACCGGGCGGAGGTGCATATCTGTCTGGCCTTGAGACGGTTCGCCTCGAAAGTTACCAAAGGACCCTGCTGTTCTGGCCCTCTTCTGCTGATCTTGATTAACCCGTCGATCCCTACGTTTCTCGGCCTGCTGCGCATAAGCCCGTACGCAGGCCATGCTCATGCCTGACTGAAGAGCTATTCTTACACAACCTTCTCTTAGATATTCATCAAGGCCCGCGATAAATCGGTACATCATATACCCTCTGGTAGCTTAAATCCCTAGCTAGTAACAGGGTCGTCTCTTTGCAGTCTATATTCTCTGCTCCTGGTCGTGGAACTGAAGGTGTAAATGTCATGGTCGCAGTAGGAATCGCCGCCGTGCTAAACTCATTGGCGCGACGCCGCAGAACTCCCGAATGAAGCACCACCTCAGTGATGATTGGGCACTGCCTAGTAACCTCTCGTGTTATACTCGCAGCCTCTCCGCCGCTTGCCTCTTCGCCCGGGTTGCCTTACGCGGAGGCATAACTGGTACGGGAAAGGAATACGTTAGAGGGGTCTAACTTATAACACGGCTCTAAGCACGATCTCAGAGTGAGAAGAATGGAAACCAATCCTAAATATCCTATAGCCTCCTGATTATTGGTTTGGTGCACAACACACCGATAATCAAGACTCTACTAGATACGGTCTATAGACAATTTCCGAGGATTAACTGCTCTGATACCACTTTTGTCACGACCCGAACCCGGGCCCGTGACTGGTGCCTTACCCCGGGGACCCAAGTAGACATATATCAGAGTAATCAATAATATAAAACAAGACATGAAATAAAAATAGTTCAATCGAGAAAACTCGCCTTGCGATATATATATAACAACTAGAATACATATCCCTTTTTACAACTACGCCCACAAGATTACTGCACTTAAGAATGATATGACAACAATGACGGGACAGGGCCCCGCCATACCCCTGAATGTAAGCACCTACAACGACAGGGGACTATACCACTGATAAGCCTCCGGAGAAACGGAGCTTCCCAAACGCTGAATTGTGACCCTATGAGCGAGGATCAACACTGGTGTACCTCTACCTGCGGCATGAACGCAGCCCCCCGAAGGAGGTCAGTACAACAGGTACCAAGTATGTGAAACTGTAAAGTACTTTAAATGAAATCAAAGTATTTAAAACCATTTGTAACTACAATTAGTTCAATTTGCACATAGTGCCATATCACAAACAAGCGCAATAATAGGTAAACTGTAACAGGTCTTTCCTAGGCCGCGAATGATCGAAGCAAGGCCAATCTCCCATAGTATCATTATGCATGCCTAACCCTGGACTCCCGCAGTCCGCATAGGTCACACATAGACCCGCATGAGGTATTCCTCGCGACGGGTAGCAACCCCATTCTCCTGGACTCCCGCCGTCCGCATAGTCTCAAGAGACCGCATAGTCACACAGACCGCATCGGGCATCCCCCGCATCTGGATAAAACACCCGGAAGGATCAATCCTGGAACTCCGCTGACTCGCATAGTCACGCACCGCATAGCCGTATAGACCGCATCAAGGGTGGCAAGCCCTCGGTATAACAAGTCAATGGGTATGTGATATAATAACATAACAGCTTATCGTTAAACAACATAAGCACAACAAGGGGAACCCCTTTACACAAACATCACCAGATACTAACACACGTAGCATCCTAACATGTTTACTTATCAAATCAACAAGAAAGTATTTACAAGGCTATCACAAACCAACACAATCAAGTTATTCACACAAGGTACTTTCTACTTTATGTTAACAATTTCGGGTTTTTATCCCCAAAGTACTTCATACCTTAACTCTTTTTAAAATATCCGTTTCTTTCAAAAAGTCACACAATACCCGTAGTATAAAAATAGAGTGACTATCCTTTTAAGTAAACCAAAACACTTCCCTTTGTAAAATCAAGTAACAACATTATTTTCCAAATGTTCAAGTTTGCCTAATTCCAAATGCTTAAGTTCTCATTTTCGAAAGGTTTCGTAGTTCATAGTTTTAATCACTTAATGATATAGTTCTCCTTTAAAACAATTTGAGATACATATGCCTTATATGTGAGTAGGTTATTCTTGTTCATAATCAATCTTATTTAAGCAGCCATGATCTAGGAAATGTAATATCATTTTGTCTCATCTTAGCTATGCAGATGGAGGTTTCTCGGTTTTAATAATACTTAATTAGTCAATACATTTCCTTATTAACGCCGATGGTTTGTTCGATACTTCTTCCGATTTCAAATCAAGAAACATTATTCCTTTTAAAAACCAAGTACTCATTACTCACGAATGAGGTTTCCCACTTTTTAACAAAATTCAGATTAATTCAATTAAGTCAAGTCTCTTATCTTTTAAGATCAAGTCTCTTAACTTCTTAAATCAATAAACCATTATTTTTACCTTCCTTAAGTCGTTATACCTAACTTCCCATAAAGCTAGTATAACTTTTAAGTTTTAAAACCAAGTATTACTCTTCCTTCAAAAAGGTTTCTTAATCCTCTTGAAATACTTCAAGATTCTTATTATTCAGGCTTAAGTCAAAAGACATTGCCGTACAACTACGTTCAGTTAACACACATACGTCTACCGTACTATATATATATATTCTTTAAAATATCATGCTCAAGAGGATAGGAAGAATCACATACCTCGCGACGATTATCGACTATTAGCAAAACGCTCCACGGCTATAACCCGGCTAGCCTAGTCCACCTTTCAAGTAGTACATGCTACTCGCAGAACATTCAACCTATAAAGGTTATATAGGTCTATCAACTTGTTATACCCCGTATTTCCAGAGTATGTACGTGAGGGCGTACGTATACAATTTGAGCCTTAAAGTTGGCTAGTTTCGAAATTTGTACACAACACCCGAAAGGAGTCGTTTTTCGACGAAACGTTTCCACAGCTTTCGTAGGGAAAATTCCGGCTATGTCATTTATAATTTTTGCGGATTTTTCCGAGAGACGTAACATTTTGGACCAACGGGAGGGTGACATGTGTCACCCTCACATTGGAAGAGGTTGGACGGCAAATGGGCTAAGCTTGCACGTTTTTGGTGTTGAATTTGTGGTCAAGGGTTAGGTAGGATATTTTGTGTAGATGGATAAGGTTGCACATGGCTTAATCTTGGCCTTACACTTGCCTTGCACTTGGCACCATCTTGGCCATTGGTTGGCCTTCACTTGACCTATAAATACCCCCTTAGTTGATGAACTTTCTTCATCCAAAAATTGAGCAATCTATCTAAGTCTCAAACCCTCCCTCTCCATCTTGTGATCTCGTCCACCACACACCCCTCCCCCTTTGTAGAGGCTTGGCCGTGGGGTACATACCCCCCCCCCTAGCCTAAATTGTCTTCGTATAAATACCCCCCTTTTGTGGTATAGAAATACTCTCCAAGTATTGTTATAATGCCCAAATACCTTGGCTCAAATACCTTGTAGTATTCCCAAGGTTACACTTATACAAAAACCCAGAAAATACTATTATACTTCCCTCAGTCCCAAAAATGAAACCCTAAGGAAAACCTTCATAGTCAGTTGAAGTGTTAAGTAAAAGTTGCGTAGAACTTCTAAGGGTTGTTTGGAGCGAATTGGAGCACTCGGAGTAGGAGCTAAGCCTTGCTCAGGATCGACATATAAACTCGGATAATTTTGGGCTTATCGAGGTAAATATTTTGACCTTCTATTGTAATTGGAAATTACATGATTGCTTGAATATATAGTTGAAGTATACTATATATAGAACTGAACTTTATAATTGTGCGGCAATGTCTTTTGACTTAAGCCTGAATAATACTTACGGCAATGTCTTGCGACTTAAGCCTGAATTTAAAAAGAGAACTGAACTGTAATTAATTAGGATTGTATTACAGTAGACTTGTGTAGCTTTACTGAGTAGTAGAATTGTACACATCCGGATAGACGTGCAAACCCCCCCCCCCCCCGGTTGGCTTGGTAGCCACCGATAGAGGAGAGATTTACGTTGCCATGGGGAGGTGTCACGAATTTTCGTAGAATATTCTACAATGAGATCTAGATGTTAATAGCGCCTTGTGGCCTCTATAGGTTGAAGTACGACGTGACGCGGGTCACGGGGCTTAAGGAGTAGCCGACGGTTTGAAGTACTTGAGCGTTTTGCTTATAGTCGATAATCGTCGCGAGGTATGTGAACCTCTTCCTATCTGCTTCTAGCATGATATGTGTATAACTATGTAGTACGGTAGACGCATACGTGCTTAATGTATTTGATTGGTTTGAAACATAAAGTTATAACGCTTTATGGGAAGTTGGTTATAACGACTTTTCTCAGAGGTAAGAAAATGCTTTGTGGTTCAAAGGGTAACGATTTGACTTATAACCGACTTGATGTGTGATAATAAAGAACTTGACGATTTTTAAAAGAATCGTTTTGAAAGAAGAGAAATACTTGGTTTGAAAACATAAGAGTTATACTAGCTTTATGGGATGTTAGGTATAACGTCTTAAGAAAGGTAAAGAGCATGGTTTTTAAAAGGAATACTGTTTTACTGATTTCGGAAATCAGAATAAGTATCGAACAAACCACTGCAGCGTTAATAAAGGGAAATTGTATTGAATAAATAAAGTGTTATATTAAAACTAGAAACCTCCATCCGCATAGAAGCTAAGATGAGACAAAATGATATTACATTTCCTAGATCATGGTTGCTTAATAAGATTGATTATAATCAAGAATAACCTACTACTTTATGGCATATGTTACTCAATTGTTTTAAAAGAGATTAAGACATTGAACTATGAAACTTTCCTAAAAAGAGACTTGTGTAATTGAAATTAGGCAAACCGAACTTTAGGAAAAGAAAGGCATTGTGTTGTCTTAAAATGGTTTAAAACATAAAGTGTTATAACAGCTTTATGGGAAGTTGGTTATAACGACCTTATGAAAACAAAAGAAGGGTTTTTATCATTGGTTTTAATGTGGTAACTTGACTTTAAAAAGAAAAGTGTTTTGGTCTAAAAATAAGGCATAGTGTTGCCTTAATTTGGTTTTAAAAGGAAAGTATGGAAGTTGTTTTGGTTTACTTAAAAGATGTAAGTCACTTATTTTATACTACGGGTATCGGGTGACTTTTATAAAAAGAATGAATCTCTTAAAAGGAATTTAACGTACGTAGAACTTTAGGGTTAAAACCCGGACCTTGGCATAAAATGAAAGTACTTTGAGTTGTTGTGAAACCTGCCTATGCTTGTTGTTGTGAAACTTGCCTATGCTTGTTGATGTGAAACTTGCCTATGCTTGTCGTGATAGCCTTTGTTGTGCAAGAATTGTGTTTCTATACTACCGCGCCTCTCGATGGAGGGTCGGTTGACTTGTTGAGAACTTACTTGGACGCGTCAGCGACGTGAAGAAATTCCACGGGTACGTTCCTGTTGATTGTGTTACTTTTGCTAATCGCTTTGGACATACTGACACGATGCGTAGCGCACGGGTATGCTTCCATTTTGATACTGCTTTATTGTTTCCCTTTGGGCATACTGACACGATGCGTAGCGCACGGGTATGTTCCCATTTGGAATGCTGCTTTATTGTTTCCCTTTGGGCATACTGACACGATGCGTAGCGCACGGGTATGTTTCCATTTGGAATGCTGCTTTATTGTTTCCCTGTGGGCATACTGACACGATGCGTAGCGCACGGGTATGTTTCCATTTGGAATGCTATCCTATTGTTTCCTTTTGGACATACTGACACGATGCGTAGCGCACGGGTATGCTCCCATTTGGATTGTTGTCTTGTTGATATCATATCATAGACTGCCGGCGGTGAGGAAGGAATTCCACGGGCACGAGTGATGATTTGGAGGGCGTGAGTCCTCGACTTTATATGATCGTTATATGTCAGATATCTTGTAGTTTGGTTATCATACATGTCTCCTGCTTTATATAGACTGCTATGATTTCATTTACAGTGTTTTACAGATTCACATACTTGGTACTTGCAGATCGACCTCCTTCGGGGTGCGTTCACGCTGCAGTAAGTACATCGTTGCCGATCCCCGCTTTTAGGATCACCTTTAACGTATTGAAGCTCCGTTCCTTGGAGGCTTATCTTTTGGTATGTGTTCCCGAGTTGTAGGTTCTTGTACATTCGTGGTATGGCGTGGCCCCGTCCGTCATAGTTGTTGTAAATCTTAGAAGTGTAGTAATCTTGCAAGCGGGGTTGTAAAAAGGATTAAACTGCTCGTGGTTTGTATATATTTATGCTGAAGGCAACTGTTTTTGTTGGCCTGCTTATTTATTATATCTCTCATTTCATGTTCATGTTTTATTTCCGCTGATTTTCTCTGATGTTGTATCACTAGGGTGCCCGGGGTAAGGCACCAGTCACGGGCCCGGGATCGGGTCGTGACACAACTTCTACATTAAAAATCTTCTGACGTGATTCCAGTTCAAGTCTATTCTGTAATATCCTTCTATTACAGTTCAATTCTCTTCTATGAATCTTATATTCATTTATACAATTACAGTATGTAATTTCCAATTACAATAGAAGGTCAAGAGTATTTACCTCGATAAGCCCAAAATTATCCAAGTTTAATGTCGATCCTGAGCAACGTTTAGCTCCTACTCCGGGTGCTCCAACCCGCTCCAAACAACCCTTAGAAGTTCTACGCAACTTCTTCTTAATACTCCAACCAACTATGGAGATTTTCCTTAGGGTTTCGTTTTTGTAACTGAAGGGAAGTATAATAGTATTTCTGGGCTTTTAGTATAAGTGTAACCTTGGAATACTACAAGGTATATGGGCCAAGGTATTTTGGAATAGTAACTATACTTGGAGAGTATTTCTACCAAGAGAGGGGGGTAGTATTTTACGAGACAACTAGGCAAGGGGGGGATACTTCTCGGCCAAGGCCTCACAAAGGGGGAGGGGGACTTGGACGAAACTACACTAAGGGGAGAAGGGGCTCTCTGGCCAGAGCTCTCAAGAGGGGGGAAAGGGATTTCAAGACATAGAAATCAATTGAGGATGAAGAAACCTCTGAGTTGTGGAGTATTTATAGGCCAACCAATGGCCAACCAATGGCCAAGATGAAGCCAAGTGCTAGGCAAGTGTAAGGCCAAGATTTGGGCAAGTGTACCTTATCCATCTACCACCAAAATATCCTACCAACCCTCGACCACAAACAAGGCACAAAAACGTGCAAGGAATGCCCTCGTCGCCCACTTTCGGCGGTGACACATGTCACCCTCCCGTTGGTCCAAAATATTTCATCTCTCGGAAAAATCAGCAAAACTTTTAAATGACATAGCCGGAATTTTCCCTACGCAAGTCTTGCAAAACGTTTCGTCGAAAAACGATTCTTTTCGGTACTTGTGAACAACATTTTCGGCCATTGCCTACTTTAAGGCTCAAACTTTTCTACGTACGTCCTCACGTACATACTCTGGAAATACGGGGTATAACAGTTATTCCATCCTTCAAGTAGAATATGCTATACTTAGTACTTCAACCTATAATGGCCATAATACGTCCATTAAACCTCTAGCTTTAAACGTAGAATATTCTAAGTGCAAAGTCACTAAATTCTACTAAAATCTGGACAAAGACTTCCTTTGTTTCTACATACTTTGCCACCTTTTTCAAGGTCGAATTCAATAACCAAACACGCCACATTTAAGTCTCAACAATGTAATTAACAATAGGGGATTACACGCCTACAAGACGTGTAAAATTCCACCCCACAATTGATATCAAACTAGTCCACAATACAAATGCCAATTTCGGCCAAAAGGTGCAACAACTTATCAACCTTTCCAATTCCTTTTCAATCCAAGTTCTTAGGTATAACATGTTATATAGTCATAAACAACTTCAACAACTACAATTTTCTTCATTATATAACATGTGACGACTTATACTTATAATCAACTTGAATTGTAATCTTAAGGCTAAACATACTAGTTTCGGATTAGGGTTCCAATAGCCAATATACTTATCAAACTTCATAATATAAACATCTCATGCTTGCTAATATTCATAGCTACAACAATAAGTAATCTTAATTACTAAAACGACAAGAATTTTTACCTTTACAAGCCCTTATAATTTCCAAGATTCAAAGTCGCTCCTTAGCAGTTCTTAGCTCCTTTTCTTATGTTCCAATCCGCTCCAAGCACTCCTTAGAAGCTTATGAAGAACTCCTCTTCAAGTTCCATCTTCAAAGTTGAAGAACACCCTAGGGTTTCGCCTTGCGACTAACGTGAAAACGCTGCTTTTTCCAAATCTTTCTATTGAGATATCCTTACAATACCCTAAGGGACCTTGGGTTAAAGTCTTGTGAATTATGGAACAAGATTGCAAAAAATTCTCTCTAATTAAGCCTCGCCGAGAGCTCTTTTAAGAGTACCTAAAGTTTTCTTGAATTTTTCTAAGTGTCAAGACTTGTCTTGCACTAGTTGTGTATATATAATACAATGGAGGGTCTAGATTACAACACATGTTAAATTTGGATGAAAGGGATCAAGCCAAATGGCTCTTGACTTAGTCAACAATATCAAGCTCTTAGCTTGCAAGACTTTGTCATCTAAAATTTGGTCAAATGACCATTATACCCTTGTCTCAATTTCGTCCAAGACCAATGTGGGGGAGTGCCACGTGTCGCCCTCCCATTCGTCCATAAAATTCCGTAACCCTCGTGGGTCCCACTAAACGTAAAATTCCTCGGGTGGGCCCCACATGACCCAATCCGTAAAATAAATTTCCATAATGAAAATACATTCCATAATCCTCAATTAATGCATTTTGAGAATCCAATTCTCCTTAACGAACATTTTTCCTTTCCGACGTTCGGAAGATTTTTCCGTCGGAAAAACAATTCTTCCTTTCGTACCAATTTCAAGTCTTGTGCTCCTTACGTGCATTCTCTTAAACATGTCCTGGACTTACGGGGTGTAACATATACGATACTTGATTTAAATAGTATAAGTAACTTGATTTAAAGGTATAGGTTACTTGAGTTTGGAAAGTAGAAGTTACTTGGTTTCAAAGCCTTGAAATGAATTTCTAAAGGTGTAGTAACTTGATTTGAAAAATAGACATGTCTTGATACTACGGGTGTTAGTATCTTGTGGCTTTTATATGAAAATGCTTCTTTTTAAAGGAATAGAAGTACGTAGTACTTTGGGGTTAAATTCCCGGATTTTACATGATAGTGCCTTAAGTTTAATTAATGAGAGTTAAAGATTTCTAACTTGCATATGTTGTTCATGACGACCGTTAGTGCTAGTGTTATATTATTTTTACGGGATCAATCCCCGGGTCATTTTGCATTTTGCATTTCCGTGGATTTGCTCCCCACGATGCGATTATGACGTATATGCTCATTGCGGGCCCACAGGGTCCATGCGGGTGAAAAAATCCTATGCGGGTGAAATAGTCCCATGCGAAGTAAATTGCCTCATACGGGTCCACAAGACCTATGCGGGTGAAATAGTCCCAGGAGTAGGATTGCATAATGATAATACGGGCGGGTGGCCCTAGTTTGATCATAAGCTTCCTAATTTTAAACGGTAAGGTTTACTCTTATTTACTCTCATTATTAGTAAGGCACAGTGTACTGTTAATTTGGTTATCATACATGTCTCCAGCTTTATTTTAGACTATATGATTTCATTACAAGATTTCAGCCATATACTTGGTACATGTTTCAGATCGACCCTTTCCCGGGTCGCCATGCCGCAGTAGGTAAACAGTTGTTGATCCTCACTCTTAGGATCATTGTTCACTTTGGGAAGCTTCCATTACTCGAGGCTTATCTTTGCACGGATCCTCGTTGTTGTAGATTTATGTACATTCGTGGTATGGCGCGCCGTCCGTCATAGATAGGGTCCAAACTCTTAGAGGTCTGTAGTCATGTTTTGTGGGTTGGACTTGTAAAAGATGTATCCCTTTGTTATGTATATATGCAGAAAGGTGGTCTTATCGGCTAGTCTGGTTCTTATTTCACATTACTGCATGTCTATGAGCTTTATTTATATTCCGCTGGTTATCTCTGATGATACCGTAGCGGTGCCTGTAGGGCACCGGGCCAGCGCCTGTGGTCGTCGTGACAAAACGGCCAAAATGTAAAATGGTCGTTATTGCAACGACTATTTTTGTAATTGGCTGGGTTTCGGACGGGACTGGGACGGGGCGGGTCATCGCGGGACCGGGCGGGACCATACCATGTCCCGTCCCTGTTCGAGGCCCGCTACGGTTAATTATTATTTTTAATTATTCGTGACCGGGCCGGCCCGGCCCACTGGCCAGGCCTAGCTCAATCTCTATCCATAACATCACAACAATCTTCATACTACTTCTACTAATCACCATAATCTGATCCATGACTCCACAACTTCATACAACACCTTTCAATCATGTGAAATAGCCCACAACACCAATACATTCTTCAAGATCGCACAAGTATTTGATGTCTAAAAAACATCCAAATATTCCATCCTACACACTTGTAGAATCTTAGATAGATGATATAGAAGATTGAACTTATCTTAAGTTACAAGAAACACTTCAACTCCAAGCTTACTTCACCACCAAGTTTCCTCCAAAGTTTCTAGAACAAGAAAGAAGATGATCTAGCGACGATCACATGATTCTTTATATCAGATTTATGTGATTTTCCTTTGGTTTTCCTTTGATCTTAATCTTTAACCATGGGAGACTTATTTAGAGAGCATTTAGGGTCTTTAGGATAATGGTAATGAAAGAAAATAAGCTCAAATTCATTGGAGGGCCCATTTATAGGAGGAGAAAAATTGGTCACCGACCTGTCCCATGGCACTTCGTGCGACTCGCATGATTGTCCTGCGTCTCGTATGACTACCACAGGATGTGATCTGAGATAAAAAGAAATATTTTTTCCGCGATTCGTAGAAGGCTCTGAAAGGCGAGGACTGGATGAACTTTCATCGAAACCTATTTCTATTAATCTGATGAGTCTTAAACCTTCCTGAAACATACGCAATTCATTCATAAATCTTCATAAACTTCATGGATGGGTCTTACCATCTTTGAGCCTATATTGGTTGCAATATACTAGCGACGATGCAAAGAAATGTAACACAAAATAATTAGAATTATGTCATGGTATCTTGTTAAGTAGCTATTTTCACATGCTTGTGTATCCATGCAATCACTATTTTTTTGAAATTTAAACCACTTAGTTCAAATGCTTACCTAGGTAGAAAATTGGGAAATTCTAAGTTATCATGCCAAGTGTCATATCCTGTGCTTTGCTTGAGAAATGGAACTAAGCTAAACCATGCCTATTCATTTAGGAAGTTACTAATAGAAGTTTAATTTGATTGTTTGTGAATGTTTTAAAACTATTTTTCCTATTTTGATTTCATAGCCATGCTTGTCTACATTTAGTTTGAATTTGATTGAGATAACAAGTCCCTGAGGATCTAAACAATAGCAATAAATGGCTTGTAATATCATATTAGATATTGAGTGCACAAGTTTGTATATCTATGTCAGGACTGTTAACTTGAGTAGTCACTTGATTTAACTTTAGACCTGTAGGTTGTGTTAGAATTAGCATGTGCTTGTTGCTTTAATATTATGTGTTTAAAACCATAAAATGAATTTAAGAGCATCATCATGGATAGCCTGCTAAACTGTCAAGTGACTAGAGGTGGTCCTATGTTTTATTGTAGGAAGTATGTTGTTTTGTTAGCCCATGACTAGTCAGGCAATGGCAAAAATGAGTATGAATGTAAAACTGAATGACATGTTTCCTTTATGATTGTCATATGTGCTTGTAATTTGTCCAAGTGTTGTATGAATGTTTCCTGAATACTGGTCTGAATTAGGTAAACATGTTAGCCTTGATAAAATTCCATCAACATCCTTAGTTTCGGCATTTTCTTCCCCATTCGGACTGAGTGTTAAACTATATAAGAGTAGCTAAGTATAACACATGCTACATAAGGTATGGCTCTTTTCCTGACTATGTTGTTTTGTGAGGTGACTCCAATTGTGTAATAAGAACTTGAGAATATAGGAAATGGCATGAGTTGTGTCTATAATGCTGTGTATGTCCTGGCTGCTGCTTTTCTATATGCCTTGGGTTGAGTTTTTTTTTTGATAATTGATAGTCTTGTTCATGTTGAGCTATCTTAAAATGCTAAGAAAAGGGAAAGGATCAAGGGTCTATTTGTGTGACTTTCATATAGTCCTCTACTGCTTCTTCCTTTTCTCTGATATGTGTTAGCTACTTGTATGATATACAAAGGGCATATATTAGATTGTATACCAAGTATGCTTGGTATACCAGGTATTCAATTTAAATATATTCCTTGTATATCACTCAAGACTATAAGAGCATGCCTCCATTGGGCTTCAACCTAAAGTAGTATATATCAAAGTCTCTTGTCTGATTGTTTAATGTATCTATTGGGCTTTTGCCCATTCCTCTTTGAATTTTCTTGTCTGGCTTTCTCTATTTCTATTAACAGTTATCTAGGCCAGGCCCACATGTATTGATGTTTATCTGTGTATTTCGCTGTTTCATTAGATGGGGCTCATCCCATCTTGTTTGCGCACATTACCATGATATGTATTGTTATTGGGTTGTCCCTGTTCATTTTAATTTAGGATTTAAATATTATTTGACTATTGCTTATTCATTTACATTATTTAAGATAGTATGCATTTAGATTAAATAATTTGGGGTACATTCTAACTTGTATCTTCTTTTTCCCCTCCTCTTTTCCTTCTACACACTACGACGGGCACTTGAGCCACTGCATCTCCAAACAGACCAATTCATATTTATCGAGTCTGATGTTGCAGCTGCGGTTGAATGCACAGTATTGGGTGAAAATAACGAATTGATTGGCTCGATAGGCCCACCAGCCTAACTTTCCTCTTCAATTCATTTTACTATTGTATTATATGTAACATACTTGTCCAAAAATATATGATATTAGTATTGGAATCTATATGGTTATGACCTAGGATAGGCAAAATGATACGTACATCATTTAGAACAAATAGAGTGACCAAAAACTGATTTTAAAAAATTGACCAAACGTGACTTGTACATTTTGTAAAATGAACTAACTTTGAAAGTTTAAACTTGGCTGATTTTTAAAACCAGAAAAACTGCTGTTTCTGTTCAGGAAAAAAATAAACTTTTGGTATAAACCTGGACAGCAAATGAAAGAATTGGACTGTTTTGTAAAGGAAAAACAAGGTGTACTTTTGGACAAAATTTGGGCTTCAAAACTGTTTTAAGAAAGAGATGGGCTTGAATATGTAAAATAGGGAACTGTTTCTTGGGCCGAGCCCAACTAAATTAGTTTTTCGAAACAAAAATCTGGAGAAATAGAGTTGAGGTAATGAATTTGAGAAAGTGTGATGTAAGTTGACCTTCAAAAAAATAACAAAAGGAAAAGCTTGTATTTCTTTTTTTATAAACCTTGGCATGTCATTCTAAACAAATTACACTCTTTTGTCACAAATTTGGAAAGACTTCATTCCTCCCAAATTCTCTTTTACTATGTGGCTAAATTGCAGAAAACGGTTAGCTACAAAGGATACTCTATCATTTCTCAACTTGGAGGATAAATCTTGCGGGTTCTGCAAGCAAGCTAATGAAACAAGGGAACACCTCTTCTTTGCACGCCCTATACACACATGATTTGGAAGAGCATAAAAGATTGGTTGGGTATTAGAAGAGAGATGACAACTGTTGAAAGCTCCCTTAAATGGATTAAGAAAGAACACCGCGGGACAAGCATCCGAGCCAAAGCTATTTTGCTTACTTTTTGCATAATGGTTTATGAGATTTGGAGGGCAAGAAACACAATGCTCTTTGAAGGCACAAGCTTTCCTACAGTAAGAGGTCATCGTTAATCAAAACAACATCTTATAGAGTTCTCTATGATTTTATCCCCTCTTGTAATGACACCTTTTGAGTGACCACCCCTCCCCTATTTCACTTCTTGTTTGCATTACGTTGAGGCCTGAGATACCTCAACGACTGATTGTAGCCACTTCCTTTTCGTTATTAGTAATAATATTTGTATTTACCTAAAAAAAAAAAAAAAAAAAAATTACACTCTTTTGTCTTCAAAGTTTTTTTTTTAAAGAAAAAATGTATAAGGAATATTTGGACAAGCCATTTGACTAAAAATAGTAGAGTTTACTCAATTAAACTTTGAGTGTACTTTAGCTTGAAAATGGATTGACAAAATTACCCCAATATGAATCTTTTTAGGTGGAATTCGACTCTTTGGTTTTCAAAACCCCTATATGATTTGAAATGAAATGAAATGAATTGCATGTTAATGATTTTTTCAGAAAGTAAACTCTACTTACATATTTTTTGACAAATATACCTGCTATAGAACCCGAAGGTCAACAGTATTATACGGATCCTTAATACCAGGGTGTCTAACACCTTTCCCGAAGGATCACCAGAATCATTACCTTGAACTCTAGTTTAAAAAGGATTTTTCACTGAATTTTGAATAAACCATTTTACCTAGTTTTCCTAATTTACCTAATTAGGTAAATTAGGTGATGAATCTAAAGACATAAATATCCAATTAGAGTTCCAACAACCTCCTAGTAGCTTTTATGTCTCGCGTAAAAGTGAACCGTAACATCGAAGGTCATATTCCCATCTTATGATATCCTTGTAATATGATTAAATTCTATGAACTCTTGGATTGTAACACTCATAGTATACAGTTCCATAATAATAGGTGGGAGGGGGGAGGTTAACGACTAGGTCTCTGCCCAATTCATATTGATTCTGAGGTCTTTTATGCAATGTATATATATGTATCTATGTTCTTACCGAGTCACTGTTACACCCCGTAGTTCCAGAGTAGGTATATGAGGACGTACATACGAGAATACGACACAAAAATTGGAAAGGAAGAAAGATGTGATTTTTCGACGGAAAAGTTTCCGGATTTTGTGAAGGAAAAAGGTTCGTTAATGGGAATTGGATTCCCAGATTTGGTATTCGGACTTTTTGGAATATTTGAGAATTATGGAATTTTATTTCCGAAATTGGTCACGTGGGGCCCACGGGAGAATTTACGGGTTTGTGGGGCCCACTTTATTTTCGGAGTTTTGGCATTACGGATATTTTCTAAGATGAAATATTTTGACGAGTAGGGGCGACACGTGTCACCCCACGTGGGCCACGTGTCGACCGCGGCGAAGTGATGTCCTCGGGCGGTTGGTACTGGACAAGTGGCTAGCCACTTGTCCAAATTTTGTGGTGGACATGTGATTGGTAGAATCCATACCCACATGTCCCCAATCTACACCACACACTTGCCTAGATCTTGGCCCTTGATTTCTCTATAAATACCCCCTTGTTTTCAAGACTTTATTCATCCACACTTAAGAGTTTCCAAGGCAAAAATTCTCCCTTAGTTGTTCTCGTCCAAACACCCCCCCCCTTTGTGTAGAAAATTCTTCAAGTGTTGGTATAGTCCCAAATACCTTAGCCTTGTATCCCTAGTAGTATTCTAAAGTTATCCCAACATAAGAGCCCGGAAATACTTTATTCCAATAGTCGCAAAATGAAACCCTAGGAAAAATCTTCATAGATGGTTGAAGTGTTAAGAGAAGTTGTTTAGAAACTTCTAAGGGTTGCTTGGAGCGGGTTGGAGCGTAAGAAAGTGGAGCTAAACGTTGCTCAGGATCGACTTATAAATCTTGGATAATTTTGGGCTTATCGAGGTAATGATCTTTGTCCCCCTATTGTAATTGGATATTACATATTGTAGTAGTTTAGAATTAAGTATAAGATATATTGGAAGGATTATTATAAAGAATTGAACTGTATTTACAGTAGACTTGAGTAGTATTATTGTGAGGCAGAATTGTACACGCCCGGTTAGACGTGTAATCCCCTCTGAGTTGTCGTTTGCCTAGCGGCCTCGATAGTGGGGTTATTTATGTGGTTACTGGGGAGGAGGTCGCCGAATTTTCCGTAGAATATGGAACCTTGTACTTAGAAATATTCTACGAAGGATCTAGAAGTTAATAAACGCTTTTATGGCCATTATAGGTTCAAGATTACGAGTAGCGTATTCTACTAAGGGTGGAAAAGGCTAGAAGGGTTATAGTACTTTGGAGCATTTTGCTTATTGTCGATAATCGCCATGGTATGTGAACCTCTTCCTATCCTTTCTAGCATGATTGTTGTGAAATATATATAGTGTGGTAGACGCACGTGTGTTTAAAGGAATTTGATTTTCCTTTTGTGTCCTTGACTTGATTCCAAAGTTAAGTGACTTGTTATGAAATATTAAGGACTTGAATTATGTTAAAAAATTGTAAAACCTCATTCATGAGTAATGGGTGTGTGGTCTTTTAAATAATGGTTTTATCATTGGATTTAAAATGATAACTTGACATTTTAAAAGTTGGAGGTTGGTTTACTTAAAAGATATGATTTAAAGGTATAGGATACTTGTTTTTAAAAGAGTAAGACACTTGTTTTAAAAAGTATATTGCTATTTGACTTTAAAAAGGAAAAGTGTCTTTGTTTTAAAGGAAGGCATGGTTTTGTCTTAAAATGGTTTAAAAAAAGGAAGGCATGCTTTTGTCTTAAGATTGGTTTAAAAAGAAGGTATGGAAATTGTTTTGGTTTACTTAAAAAGATAGTTACTCTATTTTGATACTACGAGTATCGTGTGACTTTTGTGAAAGAAATGTATCTTTTTAAAGAGTTAAAGTATGTAGTACTTTGGGGTTAAAACCCGGATTTGTTGACATCAAATAAAAGTACCTTGTGTGAGTAACTTGCCTATGATTTGCCTGTGATAGCCTTGTAACACTTCTTGTCGGTTTGATAAAGTGAACATGTTATGATGCTACGTGTGTTAGTATCTTGTGATGTTGTGTAAGGGGGTTATTCTTGTTGTGCTTACGTTGTTTAACGATAAGCAGTTGTGCTGATATTATATCACTTACCCCCCTGACTTGTTACGAGCCGAGGGCTAGCCACCCCCGATGCGAGGAATACCTCACGCGGTCTATGTGACCTGCGAGTCGCGGAATTCCGTGATGATCACTCGGTGTTACGCGACGCGAGGAATACCTCACGCGTCCGGTGACTACGCGATCGCGGAGTCGAGTTGACGCCGGTTAGCTACCCCGACGCGATAATACCTCACGCGACCTAGGTCTACGCGATCATGGAGTTCCAGATTAGGCTCGCATAATGATACTATGGCGATCGCCTTGCTTCGATCATTAGCGCCTAGAAAAGACCCACGTTATATCTATTTTGCTCTTGTTTACGCCGCACTATGCGCGTTAAATGGTTGTTCATACGTATGTGTAATTGGTTTTAAAATGCTATGATTTCATTTCAAGATTTTACGCTTCACATACTTGGTACTGCCAGATCGACTCCTTCGGGGCCGCTCATGCCGCAGTAGAGGTACACCGCTGGTTGTTGATCCTCGCCATAGGATCACGTCTCGTTTTGGGAAGCTCCGCTTTCTCCGAGGCTTATCTTGTGGTATGATTCTCAGAGTGTAGTTCTTATACATTCGTGGTAGCGGTGGCCCCGTCCTCGTTGTTGTTATAAAACTATTAGAGGTTTGTAGTCTTTGGGCGTGTGGTTTGTAAAAGGGATGAATCGCTCGTGTTAATCTTTTTATATATACGCAGTAAAGGTATCGCTTGGTTAGCCTATTTTCTCATTGTATATCTTGTTTCATGTGTAAGTTTTTATTTCCGCTGATTTTCTCTGATGTCAGATCACTAGTGGTGCCCTGTAAGGCAATACCACGCCCGGTCGGTCGTGACAAAAGTGGTATCGTGAGCGATTAATCCTCGGAAAGTGTCTATGCATGATCTAGTAGAGTCTTGATTATCGGCGTGTTGTGCACCACACCTATAATCAGGAGGCTGCAGGATATTTAGCATTGGTTTCCATTCTTCTCACTCTGAGATCGTGCCTTAGAGCTGTGTTATAAGTTGGACTGCCTCTGGCGTATTCTTATGTACCCGTTATGCCTCTACGCAAGGCAACCAGGGCCCAGATGGGCAAGGTAGCGGAGGGAGCTACGAGTAGAACACGGAGGGTTACGAGGGCACAGACCTGGTCATTACCTGAGATAGTGCTTCATTCGGGGAGTTCTGCGACACCGCTAGTCCCAGGAGAGTAACTGGCTTGTTATGTGTTAATAAAGAACTTGAAGTATTTCAAAAGATTTTTGAATCATTTTGAAAGAAGAAGTAATATTTGGTTTTTGAAAACTTAAGAGTTATACTAGCTTTATGGAAAGTTAGGTATAACGGCTTAAGAATGTTTTACTGATTTCGGAAATCAGAATGTGTATCGACAAACCATCGCAAATACATTAAAAGGAAATGTTTTGAATAATTTAGTATTATTAAAACCAGAGAAACTTCCATCCGCATAAGCTAAGATGAGACAAAATGATATTTCCTAGATCATGGTCATTGTAATAAGATTGTAATAAACAAGAATATCCTACTCACATATAAGGCTTAGGTTTCTCAGATTGTTAAAGGAGAATTGTATTCTTAAATGAATAAGACTATGAACTACGAAACCTTTCTAAAAATGAGAAACTTGAACATTGGAAATTAGGCAAACTTGAACATTGGAAAAGGATGTTGCTACTTGATTTTACAAAGAGGAGTAATTGATTTACTTAAAAAATAATAATCACTCTCTTTTCATATACTACGTATTGTGGTGACTTTTGTGAAAGTAACGATCTTTTAAAGAGTTAATGTAAAGTACTTTGGGGATAAAACCCGATCTTGTTAATCATATAGTAGGAAGTACCTTGTGTGAACAACTTGATTGTATTGGTTTGTGATAGCCTTGTAATACTTTCTTGTTGCTTTGATAAGTAAACGTGTTAGGATGCTACGTGTTAGTATCTCGTGATGTTTGTGTAAAGGGGTTTCTTGATTGTGCTTATTAACTATCATCGTTATGATAGTATTGTGGCTTTCATCTCGAGATGATTCCGGTTAAGCCGTCCACGCGGGTAGACTCAAAGCGTCGATGGACCTATGATTCGAGAATACCTCACGCAGTCCCGGCCTTGCGAACTACGAGTTCCGTGTTAGCGACGCCTTACGGGCACGCGTCCACGTGGCCATGCGGACTCGGAAGTCCGTGGCGACGCCGGAGTACCACCGATGCGGGAATACCTCACGCGGCCGATGAGATTGGCCTACGCGAGTCAGCGGAAGTTCCAGGACTAGACGCCAAGACATTAGATATCATGCAAGTGGCGCCTTTGATCATGTGACGGCCAGACAGATCTTATGATACGATTCATGACCTTGTTGGTACCGTGGTGTTAGTAGTCGGCTATGCCTTCGCATTTACCCTCAGACGGTGTTATTATGGCACGTGGGACTCGGTGCTCATATGTGTTCCGGTGCTTTTATATCATAAATGCCGGCAGCTGGCGGAAGGTATTCCACGGGCATGATTGATGTTGTGGGCGTGAGACCCATTGTTATATTTGAGTGATGACTTTGGCGCGAGTCCCGACTTGATATGACCGCTTGTTTATTGTGAATCGTAGTTTTGTTATCATACATGTCTCCCGCTTTATATAGACTACTATGATTCCATTTACGTATTTTCGCCACATACTCTGCACTGTCAGATCGACCTCCTTCGGGGCCGCGTTCACGCCGCAGTCGAGGTACACCGCCGTTGATCCTAGCCTCGTGGTCACGCCAGCGTTGGGAAGCTCCGCTTCCGAGGCTTATCACCGTATAGTCCCCGTCGTAGTAAGTGTTTACATTCGTGGTTTGGCGGGCCCCGCCCCGCCATGGTTGTTATATCATTCGTAGAGGTCCGTAGTAATCCGTGTAAGGTGGTTTGTAAAAAGGATTAAACTGCTCATGTTAAAAAGTTGTCATTTATATATACGCCGAAAGGCAAGTTTTTCTCGATTATTGTTTCATATTTCATAATATGTCTTGTATCGCTTTATGTTCACTGACACTGATGTTGTATCACCAGGGTGCCCGGTAGGCACCGCCACTGCCCGAATCGGGTCGTGACAAAAGTGGTATCGTGAGCGCTTAATCCTGGAAAGTGTCTACGCATCGTATCCGCAGAGTCTTGATTATCGGTGTCGCGCACCACACCAATAATCGTGAGGCTATAGGATATTTTAGGATCGTTTCTATTCTTCTCACTCGAGATCGTGCCTTAGAGCCGTGTTGTAAGTCGGACCTCTAACGTATTTCTTTCCTCACCGCTATGCCCGCCGCAGGCAACCCGGCCAGTGAGGCGCGCACCGGCGGAGCCGCGAGCAGTAGCAGAGGGTTACGCGGGCACAGCCCAATTATCACCTCGGGTGGTGCTTCATTCGGGAGTTTTGCGACGCCACTAGCCCCAGCAGAGTTTAGCACGGCGGCAGCTCCATCGCGCCATGACATTTGAACCTTCGCCCACGACCGAACATAGAATTTAGATTGCAAAGAGGCGACTCACATTAGCTATAGATTTGGCTACAGAGTATACCGATGTACCGCGAGTCTTGAGGACTATCTAAAAGAGGGTTGTGCAAGAGTAATTCTTTAGTTGGGCTTCGAGCATGGCTCGTACGGCTTATGCGCAGCAGCCGAGAAGCAGAGATCGACGTTAAACGGGCGACGCAGGCGAGGCCAGAGCAAAGAAGGTCTTTTGGTAACTTTCGAGGCGTAGTCGCCTCACCAAAGAGATTTGATATGCACCTCCGCCAGCAGCAGTGGTCTTCCACGGATATCGTGATGTTCGAGTACGCAGGAGTTGGTCGAACTCCGTGGCTTCCGGCTCATTGCGATGCACGCCATCCCGGAATGTCGTCTTTTAGTTGGTAATCGGTTGTACGACCGCCGTGGTCTCGATGTCGAGTGGTCCCGCAGGAGGACTCACCTTCAGATCGCGGTAGTTCGTCATCTTCCTTAGCTATGCGCCCTATGGGGCAGGTTTGTTTAGAACGACTAAGGGGGAGTGAAGCAGTGGTTACAGATAGATCTTTAACCCTCTAGAGTTCAGTGTGTGTGATAAGATGGGTATATCATAAGTGCTATGTTTTGATAGCAGTGTGTTAATATTGTGATTAGAAATCTTGGTTAGATAACCAAGTAAGATTTGGGGGATAGAGAAGGTGTGAGCCTTAGAATTTTATACGTGGAGACCTTAGAGGTAAGGCCATCTCGAGTAAAGGTGTAGTGTTATGTTTGATCCTTATCAGAGTGCATAGTGCACGTGAGCTATGTTTTTGGGATAAGTCCCCGAGTAGCGTAATATGAGAGGGGGTAGTTGAGCTAAGAAGACCGCTAGGTTTTCGTAACGTGATTAGTGAGAGTTTTCCTCCGGGAAAGAAACATTGTCGAACTCAACAACCAAATGCTGGTGACCCATGGACTTCCCCCAAGACCCATGCCCACCCACCTGACCCGCAATCAACCCTTGACCAACCTCGAGACCCGTTGTCACCTTGTCATCCAAAGGTCACGAAAAGCCTCTTTGTACTCAAGCCAATGGTCGGAGACCCAAAGGTTCAAACCACAAGTTCTGAATATCAACACCACCCTCCTGCCACCCGGATCTACCCTCCATACCCACTTTCGACCCGGGATCCCTATCAAGATCCGCAAACTCCCCAGTCGAGTGTCACCGGACCCGACGCCCAAGGTGCTCGCGGAAGGTTGGGAGAATCAAAGAGTGAATCCTCAACCCAAGACCTCCATCATGACCTCTTGCACACCAAGATCACCCTCCCGCCCGCTAACAACCCCGCATCACCCGCTGTCCCGAAAACTCCACAATATTCCGAGAAGCAACAGCACGCCAGAGGTCGCTTCGAAATGCAAACTTCAAATTCATATCTTGAATCTTGTAATCTTGAACAATCAACATAATCTCTTTCATTCTTTTGGCTGAAATCTTTGTATTCTTTCTCATGGCTAGAAGGAAGATAATGCAAGTCTTGAATATATCACGACCCGAACCCGGGCCCGTGACTGGTGCCTTACCCCGGGCACCCAAGTAGCCATACATCAGAGTAATCAGCGGAATATAAAACAAGACATGAATAAAGTGAAGTGTAAAACAGTTATCTGAGAAAAGTTGCCTTTCGCATAAATATATAACAACTAGAATAGCTTACATCCCTTTTACAATTTCGCCACAACAAGATTACAGCACTTAAGAATGATATGACAACAATGGCGGACAGTGGCCGCCATACCCCGAATGTAAGCATTTACAACGACAGGGACTATACCACCGATAAGCCTCCCGAGAAACGGAGCTTCCCAAACGCTGAATTGTGACTCCAAGGCGAGGATCAACATCGTGTACTTTCACTGCGGCATGAACGCACTTCGGGCGGAGGTCAAGACAACAGTACCAAGTATGTGAAATCAAAATATCAGAAATGAAATCATAGTAGTCTATATAAAGCAGAGACATGTATGATAACCAAACTACAGCCACAATAAATAAGCAAATATGTCAAGTCGTGGACTCACGCCTCAAAGTCATCACTCAAATACAACTATGGGTCTCACGCCACAACATCAATCACGCGTGGAATATCTTCCTCACCGCGGCAGGTATGATATAAAAGCACCAAGGAATACATGAACACCGTGTCCTACTCGTGTCATAATAAAACCGCACGGTAAGTACGATGGCATAGCCGACTACTAAAACCTACAATACCAACAAGGTCATAAATCAGATTACGAGATCTGTCTGCACCGCCACATGATCGGTGCCGCCACTCGCCGCAGATCTAATGCGCGCGCCTAGTCCTCGAACTTCCCGCAGCCCGCATAAGCCACTCCGATGGCCCGCATGAGGTATTCCCGCATCGAGGTAGCTACTCCCGCAACGCCCCGACTCGCAAATCCGCATGGCCACATAGACCGCATGACCATAAAGGCCGCACACTAACTCGAACTCGTAGCTCCGCATAGGTCACACAAACCCGCATGAGGTATTCTCGAATCATAGGTCACACAGACTACCGAGTCTACCCCAGATCGGAGGCGCCTTAACCCCTAATCATGTCAAGAGGTGAGTGATATAATACTAACATAACAGCTTATCGTTAAACAACATAAGCACAACAAGGGAAACCCCTTTATACAAACATCAAAAGACACTAACACACGTAGCATCCTAACATGTCTACTTATCAAACCATCTTACTACACTTTCCAGAATCAATACAAGACTTTCATAAAAAAAAATAAGTAAACTGCTCTTCTATCTTCCTTAAGTCGTTATACCTAACTTCCCATAAAGCTAGTATAACACTTAAGCTTTTAAAACCAAGTATTTCTTTTCTTTCAAAAATGGTTAATAACTCTTTTGAAATACTTCCAGATTCTTATTATTTAAACTCAAGTCAAAAGACATCAAAGTAAAACCAAAACAATTTCCATACCTTCTTTTAAAACAAAGGCATTTCTCCTTTAAAAGTCAAGTAGCAATATACTTTTTAAACCAAGTGTCTTACTCTTTTAAAAACAAGTAACCTATACCTTTAAATCAAATTACTTCTCCTTTCCCAAAATCAAGTTGTTTATAAGTCAAGTTATCATTTTAAATCCAATGATAAAACCATTCTTATTTTCGAAATCAAGATAACTTTATTCTTTAAAGACTACACACCCATTAATCATGAGTGAGATTTTACAACTTTTAACATAATTCAAGTCCTTAATGTTTCATAACAAGTCACTTAACTTTGGAATCAAGTCAAGGACACAAAAGGAAAATCAATCGCTTTAAACACACGCAAGGCTCACCGCACTAAATATATTTCACAAATATCATGCTAGAAAGGATAGGAAGAGGTTCACATACCTCGCGACGATTATCGACAATTAGCAAAACGCTCCAAAATACTCTAACCTTGCTCGCCTTTTCCACCCTTCAAGTAGAATACGCTACTCGTAGTACTTCAACCTATAAAGGCCACAAAAAGTCTATCAACCTCTAGCTCTCTTCGTAGAATAATTCTAGATACAAGATTCCTTATTCTACGGAAAATTCAGCAAAGACCTCCCGCAACCACATAAAACTCCTCCTCAAACGAGGCCGCTACCAAACCAACAATTCCAGTGGGTTACACGCCTAACCTGACGTACAATTCTACTCCACAATAATACTACAAGTCTACTGCAAATACATCCAATGTAAATACAACAATTCCTTATAATTATACTTCCAATATATCTTATACTCAATGATTAACTACTACAACATGTAATTTCCAATTACACAGTGGACATAGATCATTACCTCGATAAGCCCAAAATTATCCAAGATTATAAGTCGATCCCGAGCAACGTTTAGCTCCAATTCCCCGACGCTCCAACCCGCCTCCAAGAAACCCTTAGAAGTTTCCAAATAACTTCTCTTAACACTTCATCTAAGCTATGAAGATTTTTCTGTGGCTTCGTTTTGCGACTAAAGGAATAAAGTAGAATTTTCTGCCCTAGTATCAAATAACTTGGAATACAACTAGGATACTAGGCTAAGGTATTTGGGACTATATCAATACTTGAAGAATTTTTCCTACACCAAGGGGAG
The DNA here is from genome assembly GCA_029844215.1 of Przewalskia tangutica. Classification (NCBI taxonomy): domain Eukaryota; kingdom Viridiplantae; phylum Streptophyta; class Magnoliopsida; order Solanales; family Solanaceae; genus Przewalskia; species Przewalskia tangutica. The sequence continues at coordinate 64,135,986 of CM056720.1, forward strand.
AGTAGGACGAGAACCTCAACAAAGGGGGAGTATTTTGTGACTTAGAATCTCAAAGTGCTGGATGAAATAAGTCTTGAAACAATGGGTATTTATAGGAAAATCAATGGCCAAGATCTAGGCAAGTGTGTGAGGATGGGGTACATGTGTGTGGGTAGTTGGCCAACCATTTGGCTACCACAAAATGGGACAAGTGGCCACCACAAAATGGGCCACTTGTCCACCTAAAAACGCCCCACTGCCTTCTCCAATTCGCCAACATGGCCACATGGGGTGACACGTGTCGCCCCTACTCGCCCAAAATATTTCATCTTCCAAAATATCCGCAATGCCAAAAATCCGAAAATAAAGTGGGCCCACAAAACCAGAATTCTCCCGTGGCCCCACGTGACCAATTTCGAAATAAAATTCCATAATTCTCAAATATTCCAAAAGTCCGAATACCAAACTGGGAATCCAATTCCCATTAACGAACATTTTTCCTTCTCAAAATTCGAAACTTTTCCGTGAAAAATCACATCTTTCTTCCTTTCCAATTTTAATGTCGATTTACGTACGTACGTCCTCATATACATACACTGGAACTACGGGGTGTAACATTCTCCCCTCCTTAGAAACATTCGTCCCGAATGTTCCTTCTCAAGACAGATAACGATCAAGTTCCTCATTGCTTAACCAGTTTGCAAATGCCACATACGGCCACGTAAAACACCCGCAAATACTTACATCAAAGTCCACGAGGAATCACCTCTAACATCACAAAAAATCCCACCCAAGGGCTAAAAGATACTCCCTTCGCACCTTCACTTTACAAACGAAATGATCACAACTATGTTCTTAACACATGCTCTCTTCATCCCTTACTGTCGCACTTTCTCGCAGACACTCGAACTCTTTCTCATAACTTACCACATTTCGCCATCGCTCAGCTTTCCAAATCTCGTCATACCCTTTCCGGGGTGGTACCTTCAAGAAGGCCCACCGTCAACCTGAACTCTAAGTGTCGTCGCCGACTATCCGCACGACTTCTGTTGACTCTGAGCTGCCAAAAATCTCTTCTGGATAAGCTTCACCTTATCCACATCATGCTGAAATAAGTATGAACCAATTATCTGAACTTTGCCAACATCGAACCAATCGACCGGCAACTTACACTTCCGCCCCTACAAGGCGTCATAAGGCGATATTCGAATACTGAAATGGTAGCTATAAAACACTCCCTCAACAGGAGGAAACAATCCTCACAGCTACCCCTGAAATCCAAACACTGGCCCGAGGGCGAATGCGATACTAAGACTCACCTGAGTTCCTAACCCTGCCTGGTAAAACCTCCAGAAAAGAAACAGTCGTAAACTAGGCTCCACTGCCTGTCATAAGGTGAAAGTAGGCACCTCGTGCAACCTTACAACCTTCCTGATATAACATCTCGCATAACCCTCTGCCGAGTAAACGGTCCTGACTGAAAGACAAGATGGGCTGACCTCATCGCCCGATCATCGGTCGAACGCCTACGAACTCGCACGATGGTTAACTAAACTTGGGCCTAACACCCTCGTGACCCTATCATCTAGCGGACCACCTCAACCGACCACCACTTTCCGGCCGCGGTTGACTCGCGATATGGCCTCAACCCGACCCACTTCAGACTAAACTCGCTCCCGATCCTAACAATATTACCAATTCACGCCATGAAAGCTACCACTTTCATCTCACACTACCCATGGAATTATCCCATAAATACACCACATATACCGAGTACTTCGACAAAGACCAACCGTAAAATCATCCACTCGTGACGGCCTTGCATCCAAGGTCCCAACGTTATAAATTCTAAGGCTCCCATTTTCTCGCCCCTGACTTACCCTTTACAACTACCCATGTTTTCTAATCACAATTAACACAATGCTATCGTAACATAACACTTAAGGTATACTCATCTTATCACACATACAAATCTCTGAGGGTTAAGGATATACCGCATCTACCGCTTCACTTCCCTTTGTCGCTCTAATCAATCCCCGCCTGGGCGATAGCTAGGGAAGATGATGAATTAGCCACCGATCCTCGGCGATGAGTCTCTACATCCGCGCCACATCTGGTCGGACAATTTCGCAAGATGGCCCGCTGCCGAGAGCAAAACAAGCCGTCAAGAAGTACGACACTCTCCACAATGTCACTTACCACAATGGCTACATCGAGCGGGGTGGCCTCTCGCTAACACCCCTTCCTCTCTCAACCATCAATCAAGAATCGACTGTAGGCTAAGTCATCCCACCGTATCCTCCTACTAGGACATTCTTCTCACACGGCCCCGACGGCCACCGGTAAAACAATCATTAGTAAAAGACGACATTTCTGGGACGACGTCTACCACATAGAACATAGAGGAAATCAACTGGCCGGGCCGAACCTATATAAATCCGGAACTAAACCCCGGAGTTCGACTTCAACTCCTAAATACCCGAACGCCCCAAGTCCGCGAGGACCACTCAGATCTTGAGGCGCATAACCGGGCTGGCCGAAGGTCCGCCTCGAAAGTTACCAAAGGACTCGCTATTCTCGCCTCTTCTCGCTGATCTTCGTTAGTCCGTCGATCTCTACGCTCTCGCCTCACGCGCGGTAAGCATGTACGCGGCAATGTCCATGTCCGATCAAGAGCTACTTTGTACAACTCTTCGCTAGATAATCGCCATGTCCCGTGACATATCGGTGCACTCTATCCTCCATGTCCGCCACTAAAGCGGGACATAACGAGCCAATAAGTCAAACTCTATATCAGATTCCCAACCGCTCGCCTGCTCGCCTCAACCTCATAAATCTATCCGCCCGAGCTCTCATCGAGGGCAAAGTGTGTAAGAAATGCCTCGAGGTCTCGATCATTTTCATGATCCAGAATACCGAATAAACTCGATGATCTTCCTCGCCTCAATCCATAGAACTCGGGTGGATCGCAACTCAAGAAGCCCCGATGCCTCAAACTATCTGGATCTAGGGTGAACCATCGTACCGCCGGAACCACCGGCCCCGTCCGCCCTCATTCCACCCACCATACTAGCTAGTAATCGCCATCTCCTTGTAACTCATATCCTTTGTTCCCGGTCGCGGGACTAGAGGCTCGTGTATCGTGGTCTCGTGAGCTACCGTTATCGCTTCTAAACTCTCTCGCTAGCGGCGCAGTAACTCCCCGAATGAAGCGTTGTCTCAGATAATGACTGGGCCCGTGCCCTGGTAACCCTCTGTGCTCTACTCGCACTCCTCACGCCGCTTGCCCTTCTGGCTCGTTGCTGCGTAGAGGCATAACGGGTGAAAAAGAATACGACAGAGGGAGTCCAACTTATAACACACCTCTAAGGCACGATCTCAGAGTGAGAAGAATGGAAACCAATCCTAAATATCACGCAGCCTCCTCGATTATAGGTGTGCACAACACACCGATAATCAAGACTTACTAGATACGGTCAGAGACACTTTCCGAGGATTAATCGCTCGATACCACTTTTGTCACGACCAACCGGCCCGTGATCGTGCCTTACCTCGCACCCAAGTAGCCATACATCGAGTAATCAGGAATATAAAACAAGACATGAATAAAGTGAAGTGTAAAACAGCTTATTCGAGAAAAGTTGCCTTTTCGCATAAATATATAACAACTAGAACGCTTACATCTCTTTACAATTTCGCCACAACAGCATTTCATGCACTTAAGAATGATATGACAACAATGGCGACGGGCCTCGCCATACCCCGAATGTAAGCACTTACAACGACAGTGACTATACCACCGATAAGCCTCCGAGAAACGAGCTTCCCAAACGCTGAATTGTGACCCTAAGAGCGAGGATCAACATCGTGTACTCTACCATGCAGATGAACGCAGCCCCGGGCGAGGTCGAACAACAGTACCAAGTATGTGAAATCAAAATATCAGAAATGAAATCATAGTAGTCTATATAAAGCAGAGACATGTATGATAACCAAACTACTCACAATAAATAAGCATATGTCAAGTCGTGACTCACGCCTCAAAGTCATCACTCAAATACAACTATGGGTCTCACGCCCACAACATCAATCATGCCCGTGGAATATCTTCCTCACCGCGAGCCATGATATAAAAGCACCAAGGAATACACATGAACACCGTGTCCTACCTGTGTCATAATAAAACCGCACGGGTAAGTACGAAGGCATAGCCGACTACTAAAACCTACGATCAACAAGGTCATAAATCAGATCATGAGATCTGTCTAGACCGCCACATGATCGGCCGCCACTCGCCTCGCAAAGATCTAATGCGCGCGCTTCTAGTCCCGAACTTCCCGCAGCCTCCGCATAAGCCACTCCGATGGCCCGCATGAGGTATTCCCGCATCGAGGGTAGCTACCCCCCGGCAACGTCCTGGACTCGCAGTCCGCATGGCCACATAGACCGCATGACCACAAAGGTCGCACACTAACCTGGAACTCTCGTAGCTCCGCATAGGCCACACAAACCCGTATGAGGTATTCTCGAATCATAGGTCACACAGCACCGAGTCTACCCCAGACGGAGGGCATTTTAACCCCTAATCATGTCAAGAGCGAGTGATATAATACTAACATAATGCCTTATCGTTAAACAACATAAGCACAACAAGTGGAAACCCCTTTATACAAACATCACAAGACACTAACACACGTAGCATCCTAACATGTCTACTTATCAAACCATCTTACTACACTTTCTAATCAATACAAGACTTTCATAAAAAAATAAGTAAACTGCTCTTCTATCTTCCTTAAGTCGTTATACCTAACTTCCCATAAAGCTAGTATAACACTTAAGCTTTTAAAACCAAGTATTTCTTTTCTTTCAAAAATGGTTAATAACTCTTTGAAATACTTCCATTCTTATTATATAAACTCAAGTCAAAAGACATCAAAGTAAAACCAAAACAATTTCCATACCTTCTTTTAAAACAAAGGCACTTCTCCTTTAAAAGTCAAGTAGCAATATACTTTTTAAACCAAGTGTCTTACTCTTTTAAAAACAAGTAACCTATACCTTTAAATCAAATTACTTCTCCTTTCCCAAAATCAAGTTGTTTATAAGTCAAGTTATCATTTTAAATCCAATGATAAAACTATTCTTATTTTCGAAATCAAGATAACTTTATTCTTTAAAAGACCACACACCCATTAATCATGAGTGAGATTTTACAACTTTTAACATAATTCAAGTCCTTAATGTTTCATAACAAGTCACTTAACTTTGGAATCAAGTCAAGGACACAAAAGGAAAATCAACTTCTTTAAACACACGCTGGCTACCGCACTAAATATATTTCACAAATATCATGCTAGAAAGGATAGGAAGAGGTTCACATACCTCGCGACGATTATCGACAATTAGCAAAATGCTCCAAAGTACTCTTAACCTTGCTCGCCTTTTCCACCCTTCAAGTAGAATACGCTACTCGTAGTACTTCAACCTATAAAGGCCACAAAACGCCTATCAACCTCTAGCCTCTTCAGAGAATAATTCTAGATACAAGATTCCTTATTCTACGGAACATTCAGCAAGACCTCCCCGCAACCACATAAAACTCCTCATCAAACGAGGCCTCGCTACCAAACCAACAATTCCAGTGGGTTACACGCCTAACCTGACGTGTACAATTCTACTCCACAATAATACTACAAGTCTCATCGCAAATACAGTCCAATGTAAATACAGTTCAATTCCTTATAATTATACTTCCAATATATCTTATACTCAATGATTAACTACTACAACATGTAATTTCCAATTACAATAGGGGGACATAGATTATTACCTCGATAAGCCCAAAATTATCCAAGATTATAAGTCGATCCTGAGCAACGTTTAGCTCCAATTCCTGACGCTCCAACCCGCTCCAAGAAGCCCTTAGAAGTTTCCAAATAACTTCTCTTAACACTTCATCTAAGCTATGAAGATTTTTCTAGGGCTTCGTTTTTTGCGACTAAAGGAATAAAGTAGAATTTCCGGGCTCCTAGCATTGAAATAACTTGGAATACAACTAGGGATACTAGGCTAAGATATTTGGGACTATATCAACACTTGAAGAATTTTTCCTACACCAAGGGGGAGAGTAGGACGAGAACCTCAACAAAGGGGGAGTATTTTGTGACTTAGAATCTCTAAGTGTGGATGAAATAAGTCTTGAAACAATGGGGTATTTATAGGAAAATCAATGGCCAAGATCTAGGCAAGTGTGTGGTGAGGATGGGGTACATGTGTGTGGGTAGTTGGCCAACCATTTGGCTACCACAAAACGGGACAAGTGGCCACCACAAAACGGGCCACTTGTCCACCTAAAAACGCCCCACTCGCCTTCTCCACCCGCCAACACGCCACACTGGGGTGACACGTGTCGCCCCTACTCGCCCAAAATATTTCATCTTCCAAAATATCCGCAATGCCAAAAATCCAAAATAAAGCTGGCCCCACAAAATCAGAATTCTCCGTGGCCCCACGTGACCAATTTCGGAAATAAAATTCCATAATTCTCAAATATTCCAAAAAGTCCGAATACCAAATCTGGGAATCCAATTCCCATTAACGAACATTTTTTCTTCTCAAAATTCGGAAACTTTTCCGTCGAAAAATCACATCTTTCTTCCTTTCCAATTTTAATGTCGTATTTACGTACGTACGTCCTCATATACATACACTGGAACTACGGGGTGTAACAGAATAATCTTTAATCAAGTTGAAGTATCTTCGTAACAATCTATGGACAAGTTGATAAACTCGAACAATCTTTCCACAATTTTCGAAAAATCTTCAAATAAGGTGTAAAATTTCCGTAATAAACTCAACAACTTCGTATCAAATTCAAGTAAGATGAAATCAGATTTAAGGAGTATGAAATCGAAGATGAAATCATAAGAATGAGGCGGATTGCGAAGAGCGACTAGGGAGAAATGCTGAGAGCATTTTCGCCTAGTGAGAGAAACTTCTCTCTAACTCTTCTCCGTAAAACCTCATTCATGAGTAATGGGTGTGTGGTCTTTTAAAGAATGGTTTTATCATTGGTTTTAAAATGATAACTTGACATTTTAAAAGTTGGAGGTTGGTTTCCTTAAAAGATATGATTTAAAGGTATAGGATACTTGTTTTTAAAAGAGTAAGACACTTGTTTTAAAAAGTATATTGCTACTTGACTTTAAAAAGGAAAAGTGTCTTTGTTTTAAAGGAAGGCATGGTTTTGTCTTAAAATGGTTTAAAAAGGGAAGGCATGCTTTTGTCTTAAGATTGGTTTAAAAAGAAGGTATGGAAATTGTTTTGGTTTACTTAAAAAGATAGTTACTCTATTTTGATACTACGAGTATCGTGTGACTTTTGTGAAAGAAATGGATCTTTTTAAAGAGTTAAAGCATGTAGTACTTTGGGGTTAAAACCCGGATTTGTTGACATCAAATAAAAGTACCTTGTGTGAGTAACTTGCCTATGATTTGCCTGTGATAGCCTTGTAACACTTCTTGTCGGTTTGATAAAGTGACGCACGTGTGTGTTAGTATCTTGTGATGTTGTGTAAAGGGGTTATTCTTGTTGCTTACGTTGTTTAACGATAGCGGTTGTCGATATTATATCACTTACCCCGACTTGTTACGAGCGAGGAAGCCACCCGACGCGAGGCGAATACTCACGCGTCATGTGACGACCTATGCGGTGCGGGAGTTCCAAGATGATCACTCCGGTGTTACGCCGACGCGAGGAATACCTCACGCGTCCAGTGACTATGCGGACGCGGAGTCCAGTTGATGTCGAGGTTAGCTACCCCGATACGAGGAATACCATGCGGACCTCAGGCGGTCCCATGCGGCGATCGGGAGTTCCAGGATTAGGCTCGCATAATGATACTACGGGCGATCGGCCTTGCTTCGATCATTAGCCCAGAAAAGACCAGTTACGTTATATCTATTTTGCTCTTGTTTATGCTGTGGCACTATTTGCAGTTAAATTGGTTGTTCGTACGTATTTGTAATTGGTTTTATAATGATATGATTTCATTTCAAGATTTACGCTTCACATACTGTACTGCCAGATCGACCTCCTTCGGTGCGTTCATGCCGCAGTAGGTACACCGATTGTTGATCCTCGCCATAGGATCACGTTCAGCGTTTGGGAAGCTCCGCTTTCTCGAGGCTTATCTTGTGGTATGATTCTCGAGAGTGTAGGTTCTATACATTCAGTGGTACGGCGGCCCGTCGTTGTTGTTATAAAACTCTTAGAGGTCTCAGAGTAATGCTTAGTGGCGGGGTTTGTAAAAGGGATGTAACTGTTCAGGTTTAATCTTTTTTATATATATGCAGAAAGGTGACCGTTTTAGTTAGCCTATTTTCTCATTGTATATCTTGTTTCATGTGTAAGTTTTTATTTCCGCTGATTTTCTCTGATGTTGTATCACTAGGGTGCCCGGGGTAAGGCACCAGTCACGGACCCGGGGTCGGGTCGTGACAGTCACGCTATAGTCGGCCATGTATGACACTTATACGTGCACACCACTACAGTTAGGTACGATATTACCGAGTCCTATATGGCCAGGTACATTATGATAAGAATGCCCTACAGAGAGGCTTGATACTATATTACATTTCCCCATAGAGTGGCCCAATTTTACTTTTATTCATATATTCATGATTTTGTCATTTCTAGGCCCTCAATGGCTTTTCTGAGTTTTAGATTGATTTATGTACCTTTCTATTGTGTTACATCTTTTCTTTATATGATTTACATGCATTACATATTCAGTACATTCTTTCGTACTTATGTCCCCTTGTTGGGGCGCTACATTTCATGCCCGCATGTACAGATAGACAGAGCGACTCTTATTTCTAACAGGACCTCAACTCAGCGGTGATGCTAGAGCTCTTAAGTTATTTTAGAGGTTTAATGTCACGACCCGATCCCGGGCACCCTAGTGATACAACATCAGAGTAACCAGCGGAATATAAAACAAGACATGAAATAATATGAAGTGAGAAACAGTTTATCTGAGAAAAGTTGTCTTTCGGCATATATATATATATATATGTTTGAACAGTTACATCCCTTTTACAAACCTGCCCACAACAGTACTACAGACCTCTAAGAATGTTATAACAACTATGACGGGACAGGGCCCCGCCATACCCCTGAATGTACAAGAACCTACAACTCAGGGAAACATACCAAAAGATAAGCCTCCTGTCACGACCCGTTCCGGGGCCCGTGACTGGTGCCTTACCCGGGAACCCAAGTAGACATACATCAGAGTAATCAGCGGAATATAAAACAAAACATGAAACAAAATGAAGTGAGAAACAGTTTTTCTGAGAAGAGTTGCCTTCCGGCATATATATAAACATAAAACTTGAATTCGAACAGTTACATCCCTTTTACAAACTCTGCCCATATCAGTACTACATACCTCTAAGAGTTTTATAACAACGACGGGACAGGGCCCCGCCATACCCCTGAATGTAAGTACCTACAATGACAGGGGACTATACCAAAGATAAGCCTCCGGAGAAACGGAGCTTCCCAAAACGCTGAACTATGATCCTAAGAGCGAGGATCGACGACTGGTGTACCTCTACCGCATTTAACGCAGCCGGCGAGGTCAAGACAACAGTACCAAGTATGTGAAATCGAAATATCGTAAATGAAATCATAGTAGTCTATATAAAGCAGAGACATGTATGATAACCAAACTACGATTCACAATAAATAAGCGTGTCAAGTCGTGGACTCACGCCAAAGTCATCACTCAAATATCACTATGGGTCTCACGCCCACAACATCAATCACGCCCGTAGAATACCTTCCTCACCGCCGATACCTATGATATAAAAGCACCAAGGAATACATGAACACCGTGTCCCACCTGTCATAATAAAACCGTGACGGTAAGTACGAAGGCATAGCCGACTACTAAAACCCACGCACTAATAATGCTATAAATCGTATCACGAGGTCTTTCTGCATCGCCATATGATCGGCCGGGCCACTCGCCCTCGATCAATGCGCGTCAAATCTCGGAACTTCCCGCACCCGCGATAGGCCACACATAGCCCGCATGAGGTATTCCTCGCATCGATGGTAGCTACTCCCAAGATTGTCTCGACCCGCGGTCCGCGCCACATGCATCGCATGGCCATATAGACCGCACACTAACTCGAACTCTCGTAGCTCCGCATAGGCCACCTGGACCCGCATGAGGTATCCCGAATCATAGTCACACAGACTGCCTGAGGTGTACCTCGCATCGGGGGGCAGCTTAACCCCCGGTATATCATGTCAAGAGGTGAGTGATATAATACTAGCACAATGGCTTATCGTTAAACAACATAAGCACAATAAGAATAACCTTTTACACAAACATCACAAGACACTAACACACGTAGCATCCTAACATGTTTACTTATCAAACCAATCAAGAAAGTATTACAAGGCTATCACAAACCAACATAATCAAGTTATTCACACAAGGTACTTTCTACTTTATGTCAACAAGTTCGGGTTTTTATCCCCAAAGTACTTCCTACATTAACTCTTTAAAAGATCCGTTTCTTTCACAAAAGTCACACAATACCCGTAGTATAAAAATAGAGTGACTATCTTTTTAAGTAAAACAAAACACTTCTTTTTGTAAAATCAAGTAACAACATTCTTTCCAAACGCTCAAGTTTGCCTAATTTCAAATGCTCAAGTTTCTCGCTGAAAGGTTTCGTAGTTCATAGTCTTAATCACTTAATAATATAATTCTCTTTTAAAACAATTTGAGAAACATATGCCTTATGTGTGAGTAGTTTATTCTTGTTCATAACAATCTTATTAAAGCAGCCATGATCTAGGAAATGTAATATCATTTTGTCTCATCTTAGCTTCTGTGCAGATGGAGGTTTCTACTGGTTTTAATAATACTTAATTAGTCAATACATTTCTCTTTATTAGCGCTGCAGTGGTTTGTTCGATACTTATTCTCATTTCCGAATTCAATACAAGGCGTTCATAATCAATTAAGTAAACCGTTCCTTTTATCTCTCTTAAGTCGTTATACCTAACTTCCCATAAAGCTAGTATAACTCTTAAGCTTTTAAAACCAAGCATTACTCTTCTTTCAAAACGATTCTTAATTCTTTTGAAATACTTCAAGATTTTTATTATTTAGATTCAAGTCAAAAGTCATCGGAGTAAAACCACGTTCAGTTGACACACGTACGTCTACCGTACTATATATATATTCTTTTAAAATATCATGCTCAAGAGGATAGGAAGAATCACATACCTCGCGACGACATCGACAATTAGCAAAACGCCCAAAGTAATCAGAATCCTCGCTAGCCTTTTTCCACCCTTCGAGTAGAATACGCTACTCGCAAAGATTTCAACCTATAACGGTTATATAAGTCTATCAATGTCTAGACTACTCAGAGAATAAATCTAGATACAAGATTCTACGGAAAATCAAAAGACTTCCCTACCCACAAACTACAAGTTCATCAGAATACAATCCTATGTAAGCATACCAATTCCCTTCTTATATACCTTACTTGTATATAACTTATACTTAATTCTTATACTTCAATAGTATGCAAACTTCTAAATACAATAGGGGGACAAGATATTTACCTCGATAAGCCCAAAATTATCCAAGATTTAATGTCGATCCTGAGCAACGTTTAGCTCCTACTGGCGCTCCAACCCGCTCCAACAACCCTTAGAAGTTCCCAAACAACTTCTACTTAGAACTTCAACCAACTATGAAGATTTTCCTTGTGGTTTCGCTTTGAGACTAAAAGGACATAAGGTAGTATTTTCTGCTCTACGATAGAGGTAACTTTGGAATACTACAAGGTATAAGGCTAAGGTATTTTGGAAATCAGAATAATACTGAGAGTATTTTTCACCAAAAGTGTGGGTGTTTCACGAGAACAACACTCAAGAGGGGGTACTTTCTGTTAGCACCACTTAGGAAGGGGAGGATTTCGGCCAAGGCTTCTCAAAGTGGGAGGGTGCTCTGGACGAGAGCAATGCAGGGAGGAGGGATTTTAAGACTTAGAAGTCATTTGAGGGATGAAGAAATCCTTCAACTAAGGGGGTATTTATAGGGCCTTCAATGGCCAAGATCAAGACAAGTGGTGGGCAAGTGAGGGTGAAGATTTACACAAGTGCACCCTAGCCATCTACTCCACAAATCACTCCAAACATTGACCCAAGTTTTAGGCCACAAACATGCCAAGAAACGCAACCAATCGCCATATGATCGCCCACTGAGGGTGACAAGTGTCGCTCTTTCGTTGGTCCAAAATATTTCATCTCTGAAAAATCCGCAAAAATTATTAATGTCGCAACTCGTAATTTTCCTCGCAGTTTGGAAAACGCTTCGCCGGAAAATAATTCTTTCGGTTGTGCACAATTTTCACCCCTTGCCTATCTTAAGGCTTAAACTTTGACGCACGCCCTCACGCATACTCCGAAATACGGTATAACACCTCCGATAAACGAGCTTCCTAATACGCTGAATCGTGATCCTACGAGCGAGGATCAACAACCGGTGTACTTCACCGCAGATTTAACGCACCCCGGCGAGGTCGACAACAGTACCAAGTATGTGAAATCAAAATATCAAACGTAAATCATAATACTAAAATAAACAGAGACATATGATAACAAAACTACGCTTACAACATAAAAGATATGTCAAGTCGTGACTCACGCCTCAAAGTCATCCTCACGCCTGGAACTCTTTTCTCACCGCTGCCATCTAGGTATAAATCGTATGATACGATAACGGTTCTACCATCTCATGGACTCGGTGTCGGATCGTATGGAATACATTCTCGGCCCATCTCATGGACTCGGTATAAAATCGTGTGGAATAAATTCCCGATTCATCCCATGAACTCGGTATCGTGTGAAATATAATCCCGGTTCATCCCATGAACGCGGTGTCGAGTGAAATACATTCCCGGTTCATCCCATGAACGCGGTGTCGAGTGAAATACATTCCTGCTCATCCCATGAACGCGTGTCGAGTGAAATACATTCGGCTCATCCCATGAACGCGGTGTCGAGTGAAATACATTCTGCTCATCCCATGAACGCGTGTCGAGTGAAATACATTCGGCTCATCCTATGAACGCCAGGAGTGAAATACATTCTGCTCATCCCGTGAACGCGTGTCGAGTAAATACATTTCGGTCCATCCTACGGACGCGGATAGAATCACCATAACATTTAAACGCTCTTTAAGACAAATTAAGATAATACCATGCTTTCCTTTTAAATCAACTAAGGCAATATTATGCCTCCTTTTAAACCAAAACACTTTCTTTTTAAAGTCAAGTAACAACATTCTTTTCCAAAAGTTCAAGTTGCCTAATTTCAAATACTCAAGTCTTTTAGTTTGAAAGATTTCATAGTTCATAGTCTTAATCAAATAACGTAATCTTTTTAAAACAATTGAATAACGTATGCCTTATGTGAGTATGTTATTCTTGTTTATAACAATCTTATTAAAGCAACCATGATCTAGGAAATGTAATACAATTTTGTCTTATCTTAGCTTCTATGCATGGAGGTTTCACCTGGTTTTAATATAAATTAATTATTGTCAATACATTTGTCACGACCAAATCGCCCGGATCGTGCCTTACCCCGCACCCTAGTGACACAACATCGAGTAATCAATGAACATAAAACAACAAATACGAGATAACAAATATAAAACAATAATCAGGAAACTTGCTGTCGCATATATATAACCATCAACTTTTACAAATGAACCTTTAATCCTTTTTACCAACCCCGCCACAACAAGATTATTGCACTTAAGAATGATACGACAATGGCGACAGGCCCCGCCAAACCCCGAATGTAAACACTTACGCACGCAGGGACTATACCACCGATAAGCCTCCGAGAAACGGAGCTTCCCAAACGCCGAATCGTGACTCGAGAGCTAGGATCAACGATCGATGTACCTCAACTCGCGCATGAACGCAGCTCGGGCGAGGTCAAGATAACAGTTTCGAGTATGTGAAACTAAAAATAAATCGTAAATGAAATCATAGTAGTCTATACCAAGCAGAGACGATGATAACCAAACTACGCTTCACCACAAATAAGGCCATGTCAAGTCGTGGACTCACACCTCAAGTCATCACTCAATTTAACAATGGGTCTCACGCCACAACATCAATCGTGCCTGTGGAATACCTTCCTCACCGCCGCAGCTTTATGATATACAAGCACCAAGGAATACATGAACACCGTGTCCCACCTGTGTCCTAATAAACTGCATGGTAAGGCACGAAGGCATAGCCGACTACTAACACCCATGCATCAACAAGGTCATAAATCAGATTATAAGATTCGCTCTGCCATTACATGATCAAAGCCGCCACTTGCCCGCAGATCTAATGCGCGTCTAGTCCTCGAACTTCCCGCAGCCCGCGATAGGCCAATCTCATCGCCCGCATGAGGTATTCCCGCATCGAGGGTAGCTACTCCCGGCATCGCCCCGACTTTCGAGTCCGCACGGGCTACGCGACCGCATGCCCATAAAGGACGATACTAACCTCGAACTCGTAGCTCCGCATAGGCCCTCAGACCCGCATGAGGTATTCTCGAATCACGGTCCTGCATCACCGAGTCTACCCCGATCGGAGGGCACTAACCCCTAATCATCTCAAGAGATGAATGCCACAATACTATCATAACGACCGATAGTTAATAAGCACAATCAAGGAAACCCCTTACACAAACATCACAAGATACTAACACACGTAGCATCCTAACACGCTTACTTATCAAAGCAACAAGAAAGTATTACAAGGCTATCACAAACCAATACAATCAAGTTATTCACACAAGGTACTTTCTACTAACAAGTTCGTATCTATCCCCAAAGTACTTCACACATTAAAATCTTAAAAAAGATCTGCTTTTTCACATAAGTCACACAATACCCGTAGTATAAAATAGAGTGACTGCCCTTTTAAGAAAACTAAAACTCTTACCTTTGTAAAATCAAGTAACAACATTATTTTCCAAACGCCCAAGTTTGCCTAATTTCAAATGTTCACGTTTCTTATTTTAGAAAGGTTTCAGAGTTCATAGTCTTATTCATTTAAGAATATAATTCTCTTTAAACAACTGAGAAACATAAGCCTTATATGTGAGTAGGATATTCTTGTTTATAACAATCTTATTACAAAGACCATGATCTAGGAAATATCATTTTGTCTCATCTTAGCTTCTATGCAGATGGAAGTTTCTACTGGTTTTAATAATACTTAATTATTCAAAACATTTTTATTAACGCCGCAGTTGGTTTGTCGATACACATTCTGATTTCCGAAATCAGTAAAGCATTCTTCAGCCGTTATACCTAACTTCCCATAAAGCTAGTATAACTCTTCAGTTTTCAAACACCAAGTATTACTTCTCTTTCAATACGATTTCAGTAATCTGTTGAAATACTTCAAGTTCTTTCTAATCACACATCAAGCCGCTTATAAACAAATCATTTACCTTTAAAACCACAAGTGTTTTCTTATCTACATAAAGTCGTTATAACCAACTTCCCATAAAGCCGTTATAACACTTTATGTTTTAAACCCATCGAATACATTTAGCACACGACGCCTACCGCATCACATAGTTCACACATATCATGCTAGAAGAGATGAAGAGGTTCACATACCTCGCGACGATTATCGACTAATAGCAAAATGCCCGAGTACCTCAAGCCGTCGGCTACTCCTTAAGCCAAGTAACGCGCCACACGTAGTACATCAACCTATAAGGCCACAAGGCGCTATTAACATTTAGATCTCATCGTAGAACATTCTACCAAAAATTCGGCAAAGACTCTCCCGCAACAACAGAAATCTCCTCCTCTAACGGGCCGCTACCAAGCCAACCGTGGGTTATACATCTAACCCGAACGGTACAATTCTACTCCACAAGATTACTACACAAGTTCATCAGAATAATACCCTATGTAATTACAGCTTCTTCAGCTTAAGTCCAAGGACATTGCCACAAGCTATGTTCAGTTATATATATATATATAGTATACTTTAACTATATTTTCCTACAACATGTAATATCCAATTACAATAGGGGGACAAGATATTTACCTCGCTAAGCCCATAATTATCCAAATATAAAGTCGATCCTGGGCAATCGTTTAGCTCCAACTCCGAGCGCCCAACCCGCTCTAAACCACCCTTAGAAGTTCTAACTAACTTCTTCACAATACTCCAACTGACTATGGAGATTTTCCTAGTTTCGGTTTTGTGGACCGACGGGAAGTATAATAGTATTTCTGGCTTTTCAGATAGGTATAACCTTAGAATACAACAAGGTATACGGCTAAGGTAATTTGGGCATTATAACAATACTTTGAGAGTATTTCTACCAAGAGTGGGTATTATATGAAAACAACTAGCAGTGGGTACCCCACGCCACACCACAAAGCGAGTGGGTGGCTACCCTCGCCTACCCCACTGTGGGGACTCTCGCCAAGGGGGAGAGAGGGGCTCTCCGCCAAGACACTACACTAAGGGGGAAAGCAGATACTTTCAAGACTTAGGCAATTTTGTGACTGAATTAGTCTTCAAAGGGGGTATTTATAGGTCAAGTGAAAGCCAACCAATGGCCAAGATTACACCAAGTGTTAGGCAAGTGTAGGCCAAGATTCACCCATGTGCCTAGCCAACTTGCACACAAAATATCTACCAAAAATATCTCCCACTTGCTTCCCAAATCGCCCAAGTCACGCCCACCTTGCCCACCAATGAGGGTGCCAAGTCGCCTCTCGCTGGTCCAAAATGTTCCGCCTCTCGGAAAAATCCGCAAAAATAAGAAAAGACATAGCCGGAATTTTCCTCGCAAGTTATAAAACGCTTCCGAAAAAACGACTCTAACCGGTGTCAGGCACAAATGCCATTCTAAGCCACCTAGGCGTGACACGTGTCACCCTCCTATTGGCCCAAAATAAAACATCTTCCAAAATATCCATAATGGCCAAAATCTCAAAACAAAGTGGGCCCTACAAAACCAGAATTTCTCCTGGCCCCACGTGACCATTTTCAAAATAAAATTCCATAATTCTCTAATATTCCAGAAGTCCGAATACCAAATCGGGAATCCAATTCCATTAACGAACCTTTTCCTTCACAAAACCTAAACTTTTCCGTGGAAAAATCGCTTCTTTCTTCCTTTCCAATCTTTTGCACGTATTCTCGCACGCACGCCCTCGCATACATACCCTAGAACTACGGGTATAACATTCTCCTCCTTAGAAACATTCGTCCGAATGTTCCTTCTAAGTCTCAAACAAACGCGGCGCCAATATAGTCTTCACTACTATACTTACGAGAACAATCTCGCCATACCGCCACGGAAACACCGCGCAAAACTTACATCTAAGTCCACGAGGAAACACCTCTACATCACCACAAATACCTCTTCCCGGGTCAAAATATACTTCCTTAGTCATCGATACCACTTTTGTCACTTTGTCGCGAGCCTTGTTCGACGACTAACAAATGGTACCGGTCGTCATGATCCCGAGATCTCAGACACTCGAACTCTTACCACATTCCGATACGGCCAGTTTCCAAAACTCGGGTTACTATCTCTAACGTGGTCATCATTAATCGGGACATTCGATGGATCTTCGATACTTTCCCAACATAACAATACGAAGACCGGACGCGCTTCCTAAGTCTGACGCAAGAATGCTAACATAGCAACCCGCCTATTCTTCACATGAACTCAAAAGGCCCAAAGTAACTCGCTAAGTTCCTTCGCTTCACAACTCACACACTCGTCCGGTGGTACTTTCAAGAAGACCGACCACAACTCGAACTCTAAGCTGCCGCCGATTATCCGCGACGATTCCTCCGAGCCGCCGTAACTTCTTCTAGACAAGCTTCACTATCCACATACCGGAACAAGCTCAACTAACTATCTCAACCCCGCCAACATCGAACCAATCGACCGCAACTTGCATTTCTGCTCTACAAGGCGCCACAAGACGACATCCGAACACCGAAATGGTAGCTTAAACACTTCTAACCGAGACAACGATCCTCACAAACCCTCTCGAAATCAAAACATCGCCCGAGGGCGAACGCGACACGAGACTCACCGAAGTTCCTAGCCCCGCTCGTACAAACTCCCAGAAGAGAAACACTGCACTGGCTCCATCTGTTCATAAGGTGAAGGTAGGCACCCTGCAACCTCACAACCTTTTCAGATAACATCAACACCGCCGAGGAACGACCGACCAAGAACACGATAGTCGCCCTCATCGCCCGACCACCGGTCGAACGATCCACTAACTTGCACGTCTAGCACCAAACATGGGCCTAACACCTCATGACCCTAACACAAAGAGGGACCACCACAACCGACCCACCACCAAACCTACCGCGGTTGACTCCGCACGTAGCCTCAACCCACCCAAGGCGCAAAATACCATCTCCCAAGGAACAATCTTACTAAACACGTTACTTAAAACCTAGCGGTCTTCTTAGCTCAACTACCCTCTTTCATTTCCTACTACATGGG
Source organism: Przewalskia tangutica (assembly GCA_029844215.1). NCBI lineage: Eukaryota > Viridiplantae > Streptophyta > Magnoliopsida > Solanales > Solanaceae > Przewalskia > Przewalskia tangutica. Next base: position 64,154,580 of record CM056720.1, read on the forward strand.
ACTTATCCCAAACACACCACGTGCACTATGCACTCCTATAAGGGTCAAACATAAACATACGCCTCTACCCGAGACGGCCTTACCTCTAAGGTCTTCGATAAAGCTCTAAGGCTCACACTTTCTATCCTCCAAAATCTTACTCTGCTAACCCACCATGATTTCTAATCACAACTAACACACCGCTATCGTAACATAGCACTTAAGGTATACTCACCTTGAAAGTTACCGGGCGACTCACGCTGCCTCGCCCTCTTCTCGCCCTTGGTTAACCCGCCGATCTCTACGCTTTCTACCGCCATGCATAAGCCCGCATACGTGCCATGCTCAAGCTTAATCAAGGATTACTTGCACAACCTTCTCTTAGGTAGTCATCAAGACTCGCGATACATCGGTATACTCTCCGTAGCCAAATCCATAGCTAGTAACAATGCGTTGTCTCTCGCAATCTATATTCTCGCTCCTGGCCGTGGAACTGGGTTCACATATCATGGCCGCAGAGGAACCGCCGCCGCCATGCTTAAACTCGGGGCTAGTGACGCCGCAGAAATCCCCGAATGAAGCACTACCCTAGGTAATGATTTGGCTCAGGCCCTCGCCACCCTCCTCGAACTCTACTCAGCCTCCTCGGCCGCTTGCCCTCCCGGGCCCGGTCACCACGCGAGGCATAACGATAAGTGGAAATAATTTCGCCGAGGGTCCAACTTACAACATGCCTCTAAGGCACGATCTGAGTGAGAAGAATAGAAACCAATCCTAAATATCCTATAGCCTCCCGATTATCGGTGTGGTGCACAACACCGATAATCAAGACTCCATCGATACGGCTCAGACACTTTCCGAGGATTAATCGCTCGATACCACTTTGTCACGACCAAATCGCCCGGATCGTGCCTTACCCCGCACCCTAGTGACACAACATCGAGTAATCGAACATAAACAACAACATGAGATAACAAATATAAAACAATAATCAGGAAACTTGCATTTCGCATATATATAACCATCAACTCTTTTACAAATGAACAGCTTAATCCTTTTACCAACCCCGCCACAACAAGATTACTGCACTTAAGAATGATACGACCACAATGGCGGACAGGCCCGCCAAACCCCGAATGTAAACACTTACGACGCATGGGACTATACCATCGATAAGCCTCCGAGAAACGAGCTTCCCAAACGTCAATCGTGACTCGAGAGCTAGGATCAACGATCGATGTACCTCAACTCGCGCAGATGAACGCAGCCCGGGCGAGGTCGATAACAAAAATTACGAGTATGTGAAACTAAAAATAACATCAGAAATGAAATCATAGTAGTCTATACCAAGCAGAGACATGTATGATAACCAAACTACGCTTCACTACAAATAAGTTAGCCATGTCAAGTCGTGACTCACACCCTCAAGTCATCACTCAATATAACAATGGGTCTCACGCCCACAACATCAATCGTCCCCGTGTAATACCTTCCTCACTGCCGCCAGTATATCATATACAATCACCAATGAATACACATGAACACCACGTCCCACTGTCCTAATAAACCGCATGGTAAGTACGAAGGCATAGACGACTACTAACACCCACGCATCAACAAGGTCATAAATCAGATCATAAGATCCGCCTAGATCGCCACATGATCAAAGCCGCCACTTGCCCGCAGATCTAACGCGCGCTTCCTAGTCCCCGAACTTCCCGCAGCTCCGCATAGGCCAATCTCATCGGCCCGCATGAGGTATTCCCCGCATCGAGGGTAGCTACTCCCCGGCATCGTCCTGGACTTTCGAGTCCGCATGGCCACAAGGACCGCATGCCCATAAAGGACGCATACTAACCTGGAACTCTCGTAGCTCCGCATAGGCCCCCAGGACCCGCATGAGGTATTCTCGAATCATGGTCCCAGACCGCCTGAGTCTACCCCGCATCGGAGGGCAGCTTAACCCCCGGAATCATCTCAAGAGATGAATGCCACAATACTATCATAACGACTGATAGTTAATAAGCACAATCAAGGGAAACCCCCTTACACAAACATCACAAGATACTAACACACGTAGCATCCTAACACGTTTACTTATCAAAGCAACAAGAAAGTATTACAAGGCTATCACAAACCAATACAATCAAGTTATTCACACAAGGTACTTTCTACTAACAAGTTCGGGTATCTATCCCCAAAGTACTTCACACATTAAAATCTTAAAAAGATCTGCTTTTTCACATAAGTCACACAATACCCGTAGTATAAAATAGAGTGATCGCCCTTTTAAGAAAACTAAAACTCTTACCTTTGTAAAATCAAGTAACAACATTATTTTCCAAACGCCCAAGTTTGCCTAATTTCAAATGTTCACGTTTCTTATTTTAGAAAGGTTTCAGAGTTCATAGTCTTATTCATTTAAGAATATAATTCTCTTTAAACAACTGAGAAACATAAGCCTTATATGAGTAGGATATTCTTGTTTATAACAATCTTATTACAAAGACCATGATCTAGGAAATATCATTTTGTCTCATCTTAGCTTCTATGCAGATGGAAGTTTCTACTGGTTTTAATAATACTTAATTATTCAAAACATTTTTATTAACGCTGCAGTTGGTTTGTCGATACACATTCCGATTTCCAAATCAAGAAAGCATTCTTAAGCCGCTATACCTAACTTCCCATAAAGCTAGTATAACTCCTAAGTTTTCAAACACCAAGTATTACTTCCTTTCAAAACGATTTCAAATCTTTTGAAATACTTCAAGTTCTTTATAATCACACATCAAGCCGCTTATAAACAAATCATTTACCTTTTAAAACCACAAGGTGTTTTCTTATCTACATAAAGCTGTTATGACTAACTTCCCATAAAGCCGTTATAACACTTTATGTTTTAAACCCATCGAATACATTTAGCACATGTACGTCTACCGTACTACATAGTTCACACATATCATGCTAGAAGAGATAGGAAGAGGTTCACATACCTCGCGACGATTATCGACTAATAGCAAAATGCTCCGAGTATCTCGCCGCCGCTACTCCTAAGCAAAGTAGAACGCGCCACACGTAGTACATCAACCTATAAGGCCACAAGGCGCTTATTAACATTTAGTTATCATCGTAGAACATTCTACCTAAATTCGCAAAGACTCTCCCGCAACAACAGAAATCTCCTCCTCTAACTGGGCCACTACAAGCCAACCGTGGGTTATACATCTAACCCGAACGTACAATTCTACTCCACAAGATTACTACACAAGTTCATCAGAATACACCCTATGTAATTACATAGATTCTTCAAAGCTTAAGTCCAAGGACATTGCCACAAGCTATGTTCAGTTATATATATATAGTATACTTTAACTATATTTTCCTACAACATGTAATATCCAATTACAATAGGGGGACAAGATATTTACCTCGCTAAGCCCATAATTATCCAAATATAAAGTCGATCCACGGCAAACGGTTAGCTCCAACTCCGAGCGCCCAACTCATTCTAAACCACCCTTAGAAGTTCTAACCAACTTCTTCACAATACTCCAAATCTGACTATGGAGATTTTCCTGTGGTTTCGGTTTTGGATCGACGGGAAGTATAATAGTATTTCTGGCTTTTCAGATAGGTATAACCTTAGAATACAACAAGGTATACTAAGGTAATTTGGGCATTATAACAATACTTTTGAGAGTATTTCTACCAAGAGGGGGGGTATTATATGAAAACAAACTAGGCTAGGGGGGGGGTACCCCACGGCCACACCACAAAGGAGGGGGGGTGGCTACCCCTCGGCCTACCCCACTAGGGGGGGGGACTCTCGGCCAAGGGGGGAGAGAGGGGCTCTCGGCCAAGACACTACACTAAGGGGGAAGGAAGAAGCTTTCAAGACTTAGGCAATTTGTGAATGAATTAGTCTTCAGTGGGGTATTTATAGTCAGTGAAAGCCAACCAATGGCCAAGATTACACCAAGTGTTAGGCAAGTGTAGGGCCAAGATTCACCCATGTGCCTAGCCAACTTGCACACAAAATATCTACCAAAAATATCTCCCACTTGCCTTCCCAAATCGTCCAAGTCCGCCACCTTGCCCACCAACGGTGCCAAGTGTCGCCTCTCGTTGGTCCAAAATGTTCCGCCTCTCGAAAAATCCGCAAAAATAAGAAAAGACATAGCCGAATTTTCCTCGCAAGTTATGTAAAACGTTTAGCCGAAAAAACGACTCTAACCAAAGTGTTGTGCACAAATGCCATTCGCCAAGCCACCTAGGCGGGGTGACACGTGTCACCCTCCTATTGGCCCAAAATAAAACATCTTCCAAAATATCCATAATGGCCAAAATCTCAAAACAAAGCTGGCCCCACAAAATCAGAATTTCTCCGTGGCCCCACGTGACCATTTTCGAAAATAAAATTCCATAATTCTCTAATATTCCAGGAAGTCCGAATACCAAATCTGGGAATCCAATTCCCATTAACGAACCTTTTTCCTTCACAAAAACCGGAAACTTTTCCGTGGAAAAATCGCCTCTTTCTTCCTTTCCAATCTTTCTGTCGTATTCTCGTACGTACGTCCTCGCATACATACCCTAGAACTACGGGGTATAACAACATTTTCCTTTATTAACGCTGCAGTGGTTCGTTCGATACTTATTCTCGTTTCCGAAATCAGTAAAACATTATTCTTTAAAAACCAAGTACTCATTACTCACGAATGAGGTTTCACACTTTTTAACAAAATTCATATCAATTCAATTAAGTCAAGTATCTTATCTTTTAAGATCAAGTCTCTTAACTTCTAAAATCAATAAACCATTCTTTTTATCTCTCTTAAGTCGTTATACCTAACTTCCCATAAAGCTAGTGTAACTCTTAAGCTTTCAAAACCAAATATTACTCTTCTTTAAAAAACGATTCTTAATTCCTTTGAAATACTTCAAGATTCTTATTATTTAAAACTCAAGTCAAAAGACATCGAAGTAAAACCACGTTCAGTTAACACACGTACGTCTACCGTACTATATATATTCTTTTAAATTATCATGCTCAAGAGGATAGGAAGAATCACATACCTCGCGACGATTACCGACAATTAGCAAAACGCTCCAAAGCATCAGAATCGCTTAGCCTTTTCCACCCTTCGAGTAGAATACGCTACTCGCAGTACTTCAACCTATAACGGTCATATAAGTCTATCAACGTCTAAACTACTCTGTAGAATAATTCTAGATACAAGATTCCTTATTCTATGGAAAATTGGGCAGCACTTCCCTACCCGTCAAACTACACAAGTCTACTGTAAATACAGCCCTATGTAAGTACAGTTCAATTATCTTCTTATATACCTTCCTTGTATATAACTTTTACTCAATTCTACACTTCTACAATATGTAATCTTCAATTACAATAGAAGGACAAGATATTTACCTCGACAAGCCCAAAATTATCCAAGATATATGTCGATCCTGAGCAAGGTTTAGCTCCTATTCTGAACGCTCCAATTCGCTCCAAGAAACCCTTAGAAGTTCAACACAACTTCTACTAATTACTTCAACCAACTATGAAGATTTTCCTGTGGTTTCGCTTTTGTGACTAATGGATATAAAGTAGTATTTCGGCTTTTAGTATAGAGGTGACTTTGGAATACTATAAGGTATTTGGGCCAAGGTATTTTGGAATAGTAACAATACTAGGGAATACTTTTCTACCAAGGGGGGGTATTTCACGAGAACAACTAGGAAAGGGGGAGGGTTTCACTGAGGCCTCACAAAGGGGGAGGGGGAGCTTGGACGAGAGCTTTCAAGAGGGGGAGAGGGACTTTGAGACTTGGAAAATGTTTAAGGGATGAAGAATAAGTCTTGAACTTAAGGGGTATTTATAGGACATTTAATGGCCAAGATCAAAGCAAGTGGAGGGTGAAGATTTGGACAAGTGTTGTGTGGGTCCCACCTTATCTATCTACCCACAAAATATCTAGCAAACATTGACCAAATGTTTTAGGCCACAAAAATGAAAAAAACGTGCCCACAATTTCGGCCACTTGACCGCCCACTTGAGGGTGACACTTGTCGCCCTCTCGTTGGTCCAAAATATTTCATCTCTCGGAAAAATCCGTAAAAATTATAAATGTCGCAACCGTAATTTTCCCTTCGCAAGGTCCGAAAAACTTTTCGTCGGAAAACAATTCTTTTCGCTAGTTGTGCACAATTTCGTCCCTTATGCCTACTTAAGGCTTGAACTTTGACGACGCCTCACGCACATACTCCGAAATACGGGTATAACATTCTCCCCTCCTTAGAAACATTCGTCCCGAATGTTCCTTCTCAAGACAGATAACGATAAAGTTCCTCTTTAACTTAAACAGTTTGCAAATGCCACACATGGCCACAATACAACACGCGCAAATACTTAAATCCAAGTCCACAAGGAATCACCTCTAGCATCACAAAAGCTCCCACCCACGGTCTAAAAGATATTCCCTTCGCACCTTTACTTCACAAAAGTAATGATCATTTCTATTTTCTCAGCACATGTTCACTTCTTTCCTTACTCGTCGTTGTCACGACCCGATCCCGGGCCCGTGACTGGCGCCTTACCCCGGGCACCCTAGTGATACAACATCAGAGAAAATCAGCGGAAATAAAAAACTTAAACATGAAACAAGAGATATGATAATAAACAAAGCAACCAAACGCTACCTTTTGCATATATATAACTAAAAACTTGAACGCACATCCTTACAAACCCCGCCACAACCGCATTCATGCACTTAAGAATTTTTATACAACATGACGGACAGGCTCCCGCCATACCCTCAATGTACAAGTACCTACAGTGACAGGACTATACCAAAAGATAAGCCTCCGAGAAACGGAGCTTCCCAAACGCGAATCGCGATCCTATGAACGAGGATCAACAATCGTGTACCTACCGCGATACATGAACGCAGCCGCCCGGCGAGGTCGATAACAGTACCAAGTATGTGAAATCAAAATATCAGAAATGAAATCATAGTAGTCTATATAAAGCAGAGACATGTATGATAACCAAACTATACCCACAATAAATAAGCAGTCATGTCAAGTCAGGGACTCACGCCCTTAAAGTCAGCACTCAAATATAACTATGGGTCTCACGCCCACAACATCAATCATGCCCGTGGAATACCTTCCTCACTGCCGGCAGTCTATGATATAATAACACCAAGGAGTATACATAAACACCGTGTCCCACTGAGTCATAAAACCGCACGGGCAAGTACGGCTAGCTACTGATACCAAAGCCGCGATCATCAATCGACCGGCAAGTACGAAGCCAACTACCGATACCAAAGTCGCATTAACAATACTATACAACCAAACCACGGCCGATACGGGCAAGTAAAGCCAACTACCGATACCAAAGCCGTACTAACAATACTATACAACCAAACCACGGTTCGACACGGCAAGTACGAAAGCCAACAACCGGATACCAAAGTCGTGTCACGAGCTGACCGGCAAGTACGAGGGCTAACTACGGATACCAAGGTCAGACACGAGACTTCGCCACGGCGATACGGGCAAGTAAAAGCCAACTACCAGATACCAAAGCCGTGGTCACGAGTGACCGGCAAGTACGAGGGCTAACTACCGGATACCAAGGTCAGATCACGAGACTTCACCACTAAACTGAATGGGCAAGTCGAAGGCTAACTACCGATACCAAGGCCGAATCACCACGACGGCAAGACGAAAGCCAACCACCGATACCAAGGCCGAATCAAGAAAACCTCATGGAGAGCTAGTCCATGGAATAACGCTTATCAACGTAAGCGCACTGCGGAATCCTCCACACCGCCAGACGCCCAAGTAAGATCGTAACAAATCAACCGGCCCTCCATTGAGAGACGCGGTGGTATAGGAATACAATACTAGCACGACAAGGCTATCACACGCAAACATAAGCAAGTTACACACAACTCAAGGTACTTTCATTTTATGCCAAAGTCCAGGTTTTAACCCCAAAGTACTACGTACCTTAAATTCTTTTGAAATACTTCAAGATTCTTTATTATTTAAAACTCAAGTCAAAAGACATCGAAGTAAAACCACGTTCAGTTAACACACGTACGTCTACCGTACTATATATATTCTTTTAAAATATCATGCTCAAGAGGATAGGAAGAATCACATACCTCGCGACGATTGTCGACAATTAGCAAATAGCTCCAAAGTACTGTAATCCTGCTAGCCTTTTCCACCCTTCGAGTAGAATACGCTACTTGCAGTAATTCAACCTATAACGGTCATATAAGTCTATCAACGTCTAGACTACTCTGTAGAAAGTTCTAAGCAGAGGGTTCTCTATTCTACGGAAAATTGGGCAGCATTTCCCTACTCGTCAAACTACTCAAGTCTACTGTAAGTACAGTCCTATGTAAGTACAGTTCAATTCTTCTTCTTTTATACCCTTCTACTGTGATTACAGTTCAATTCTATTCTTTAATATCCTTCTATATCTTATACTCAACTCTTAACTATTCTTATATGTAATCTCCATTTACAATAGAAGGACAAAAGTATTTACCTCGTTAAGCCCAAAATTATCCAAGTTAAATGTCGATCCTGAGCAAGGTTTAGCTCCTAATTTGCACGCTCCGATAGCTCCAAGAAACCCTTAGAAGTTTCTAAACAACTTCTACTTAAATACTATAAGGGATTTGGGGCTAGGGTATTTTGGAATAGTAACTATACTAGAAGGCAACTTTCTACAAAAAGGGGGGGGGTTTCGGCCGAAGCCACAAGGAAGGGGGGGGGGGAGGATTTGGAAGAGACTTCTATACAAAGGGGGAAGGATTTTGAGACTTAGAAAATGTGGAGTGGATGAAGAAGTCTTCAACTCAAGGGGGGGGTATTTATAGAGCCCTCAAAGGCCAAGATTAAAACAAATGGAGGGTTGGGATTAAGATCCATGTGAAAGATGAGGTCTTCCAACCAAGTGTCTCCCACAACATTTGGACATATGTCCACCATAATATTGGAACACATGCCCACCACAACAATGAGCCATGTGGCCATCCACATGGCTCACAAAACCGTCCACTTTACCTACTCCCACTCACATAAAATCAACTTGCAAGACTTGTGTTATACCCCGTATTTTCAGAGTATGTACGTAAGGACGTACGTAGAAAAATTGAACTTGAAGATTTGGCTTGGCCGATTTATTTTTGTGCACAACCCCCGGTTAGAGTCGTTTTTCGACGAAACGTTTTCAGACTTCGTAGAGGAAAATTCCGCTATGTCATTTATATTTTTGCGGATTTTTCCGAGAGACGAACGTGTTGGACCAACAAGAGGGCGCCACTTGGCACCCTCTCATTGGTGGAGCGGGCGTAAAGGTGGCCGAAAGTGAGGCCTTTGTGGTCAAGGGTTGGTAGGATATTTTGTGTGTTAGTTGGTTAGGGTGCACTTGGCAAGATCTTGGCCCTACACTTGCCTTGCACTTGGCAAGATCTTGGCCATTGGTTGGCCTTGGCTTGTCCTATAAATACCCTCTCCCTTTGAAGACTTCTTCATCCAAATAATTTCCTAAGTCTAAAATTCCTCCTCCCTTGTCAGATAGTTCTCGCCCCTCCCCTTGTGAGGCCTTAGCCGAGTCCCCTTGGCCGAGAGTTCCCCCAGTGGGTAGGCCGAGGGGTATACACCCCCCCTAGCCTAATTGTTTTCGTATAAATACCCCCCTCGTGGTAGAAATACTCTCAAAAGTATTGTTATAATGCCCAAATTACCTTAGTGATAACTTGTAGTATTCTAAGGTTATACCGATATAAAAGCCCGTAAATACTATTATACTTTCCGTCACCACAAAACCGAAACCCTAAGGAAAATCTCCATAGTTAGTTGAGTAATAAGTAGAAGTTGGTTAGAACTTCTAAGGGTTGTTGGAGCTGGTCTGAGCGCTGAGTAGAGCTAAACCTTGCTCAGATCGACATTATAACTTGGATAATTATGGGCTTATCGAGGTAAATATTTTGTCCTCTATTGTAATTGGAAATTACATGATTGTTAGACTATATAGTTGAAGTATACTATATATAGAATCGAACGTTGTTATCGCAATGTCTTTTGACTTAAGCCTTAATAATAAGAAACCTTTTCGAAAGAAGAGTACCGAATCAGATTTACATAGGATCAGACATGCAGACTTGTGTAGCTTTTCAGGTAGAATTGTACCGTCGTTAGATGTATAACCCCCAGTTGGCTTGGTAGCCTACTCGATAAAAGAGGAGATTTACGCCATGTGTGGGGAGGTTCTCGCCGAATTTTCGGTAGAATGTTCTACGATGAGGTCTAAATGTTAATAAGCGCCTTGTGGCCTTATAGGTTGAAGTACTACGTGTGGCGCGATCTACTGGGCTTAAGGAGTAGCCGACTTGGAAGTACTGAGCGTTTGCTATCACGATACTCGCCGCGAGGTATGTGAACTTCTTCCTATCTCTTCTAGCATGATATATGTGAACTATGTAGTACTGAGACGCATACGTGCTAAATGTATTTGATTGGTTTAACATACAAAGTGTTATAACGACTTTATGGGAAGTTGGTTATAACGACTTTATGTTGGTAAGAAAATACTTGAGGTTTTTAAAAGGTAACTGATTTGAACTATAACTGGCTTGTTATGTGTTAATAAAGAACTTGAAGTATTTCAAAAGATTTTTGAATCATTTCGAAAGAAGAAGTAATACTTGGGTTTTGAAAACTTAAGAGTTATACTAGCTTTATGGGAAGTTAGGTATAACGGCTTAAGAATGTTTTATCGATTTCGAAATCGAATGTGTCGACAAACCATCGCAGTCATAATAAAAGGAAATGTTTTGACAGATTAAGTATTATTAAAACCAAGAGAAACTTCCATCCGCATAAGCTAAGATGAGACAAAATGATATTTCCTAGATCATGGCTGCTGTAATAAGATTGTTATAAACAAGAATATCCTACTCACATATAAGGCTTATGTTTCTCATATAGTGTAAAAGAAAATTATATTCTTAAATGAATAAGACTATGAACTACTTAAACCTTTCTAAGATAAGAAACGTGAACATTTGAAATTAGGCAAACCCGACGCTTGGATAATAATGTTGTTACTTGATTTTACAAAGATAATTGTTTGGATTTACCTCAAAAGATAATCACTCGATTTTCATATACTACGGGTATTGTTTGACTTTTGGGAAAGTAACATATCTTTTAAAAAGTTAATGTCTGAAGTACTTTGGGGATAGAAACCCAAACATGTTGACATAGAGTAGAAAGTACCTTGTGTGTATAACTTGATTGTGTTGGTTTATGATAGCCTTGTAATACTTTCTTGTTGATTGATAAGTAAATGTGCTAGGATGCTACGTGTGTTAGTATCTTGTGATGTTTGTGTAAGGGTTCCTTGATTGTGAACTATCGATCGTTATGATAGTATTGTACCATTCATCTTGACTTATTTCCGAGGTTAAGCCCTCTCACGCGGGTAGACTCGCGGTCCAGTGACCTATGATTCGAGAATACCTCATGCGGATCCGTGATCCATGCGGAGCTACGAGAGTTCCGTGTTAGTGTCGCCCTTTATGGGCATGCGTCCATGTGGCCATGCGGATCGCGAAGTCGTGACGATGCCGGGAGTAGCTACCGATGCGGGAATACCTCATGCGGGCCGATGAGATTGGCCTACGCGAGTCGCGGGAAGTTCTGTGGCTAGACGCGCACATTAGATATCGCGGCAAGTGGCGGCCTTTGATCATGTGACGGCCAGACAGATCTTATGATACGCTTCATGACCTTGTTGCATCGTAGGTGTTAGTAGTCGCTATGCCTTCGCACTTACCCCGCACGGTTTTATTATGGCAGTGGGACCCGTGTTCATGTGTGTTCCTTGGTGCTTTTATATCATAAAAGCCGCGGTGAGGAAGGTATTCCACGCACGATTGATGTTGTGGGCGTGAGACCCATTGTTATGTTTGAGTGATGACTTGAGGCGCGAGTCCTCGACTTGATATGACCGCTATTTATTGTGAATCGTAGTTTGGTTATCATACATGTCTCCCGCTTTATATAGACTACTATGATTTCATTTACGTGATTTTCGCCACATACTTGGTACTGTTGTAATCGACTCCTTCGGGCCGCGTTCATGCCGCGTAAAGGTACACCCGCTGCTGATCCTCGCTCTAGGGTCACAGTCATTGAAGCTCCGTTCCTCCGAGGCTTATTCGTATAGTCCCTGTTGTTGTAGGTGCTTACATTCAGGGGTATGACGGGGCCCTGTCCCGTCGTTGTTGTCATATCATTCGTAGAGGTCTGTAGTACTGTTGTGGGCAGGGTTTGTAAAAAGGATTAAACTGTTCAGGTTGAAAGAGTTGTTGTTTATATATTTATGCCGAAAGGCAAGTTTTCACAGGTTATTGTTTATACTTCCGTTATTTTATGTTATTGATTTATGTTCCGCTGATTTTCTCTGATGTATGACTACTGGGGTGCCCGGTAGGCACTACCACGCCCGGTTCGGTCCGTGACAAAAGTGGTATCGTGAGCGCTTAATCCTGAAAGTGTCTACGCACCGTATCCAGAGAGTCTTGATTATCGTGTGTTGTGCACCACACCAATAATCGTGAGGCTATAGGATATTTAGGATTGGTTTCTATTCTTCTCACTCGAGATCGTGCCTTAGAGCCGTGTTGTAAGTCGACCTCTAACGTATTTCTTCCCCACCGCTATGCCTCCGCGCAGGCAACCCTACCAGAGGGCAAGGCAGCCGATGGAGCTGCGAGTAGAGTACAGAGGGTTACGTGGGCACAGGCCCAATCATCACCTTGGGTGGTGCTTCATTCGGGGAGTTTTGCGACATCACTAGCCTCAGCAGAGTTTAGCACGGTGGCAGCAGTTCCTATCGCGCCATGATATTTGAACCTTCGCCCACGCATCGAACAGAGAATATAGATTTCAAGGAGGCGACCCTGTTACTAACTATGGATTTGACTACCAGAGAGTATACCGATGTACCGCGAGTCTTGATGACTATCTAAGAGAGGGTTGTGCAAGAGTAATTCTTCAGTTGGGCTTGAGCATGGCCTGTGTACGGGCTTATGCGCAGCAGGCCGAAAAACGTAGAGATCGACGGGTTGTGAAGGGCGGCAGAAGAGGGCGAGCAAAGAAGGTCCTTTAGTAACTTTTGAGGCGAGTCGCCTCACCAGCGGATTAGATTATGCACATCCACCAGTGCAGCGAGGTCCTCCACGAATTTCAGGACGTTCGGGGTACGCAGGAGTTGGTCAGAGCTCCAGATCTTCCGGTTCACAGTGTGACAGACGTCATCCCGGGGAATGTCGTCTTTTAGTTGGTACTTGTTGTACGGTGACCGCCGTGGTCTGATGTCGAAAGAGTGTCCTTGTAGGAGGACTTAGCCTTCAGGATCGATGGGTAGTCGTCACCTTCCTTAGCTATGCGCCCTACGGGGCAGGTTTGATTAGAACGACTTAAGGGAGTGGAGCAGTAGAGACAGGTTTATCCTTAACCCTCTAGAGATTAGTACGTGATAAGGTGAGTATACCTTAAGTGCTATGTTCTGATAGCAGTAGGTTAGTTGTGATTAGAAATTATGGTGGGTTAACCGAGTAAGATTTTGGGGGATAGAGAAGGTGTGAGCCTTAGAGTGTTATACGTAGAGACCTTAGAGGTAAGGCCATCTCGAGTAAAAGATGTATTGTTTATGTTTGACCCTTATAGGAGTGCATAGTGCACGTGAGTTATGTTTGTGGGATAAGTCCCTGAGTAGTGTGGAATGAAAGAGGGTAGTTGAGCTAAGAAGACCGCTAGGTTTTCGTAACGTGATTAGTGAGAGTTTTCCTTCGGGGAGCTAGCGTTTTGCGCGTTGCCGGGTCGGGTTGAGGCCACGTTGCGGGTCAACCCGCTGCATGTTTGGTGGTGGGGTCGGTTTGTGGTGGTCCCGCCTTGTGGTAGGGTCACGAGGGTGTTAGGCCCAGGTTTAGTTAACCAGCGTACGAGTTCGTGGATGCATTCGACCAGTAGTCGGGCCGAGGAGGTCAGCCGTCTTGTCTTCTAGCAAAGACCGTTTACTCGGCAGCGTTGATTAATCTGAAAGGTTGTGAGGCTGCACGGGGTGCCTACCTTCACCTTATGACAGGAAGTGGAGCCCAGGGTACGGCTGTTTTTGTTTCTGGAAGTTTTACCAAGCAGGGTTAAGAACTCAGGTGAGTCTCAGAATCGCATTCGCCCTCGGGCCAGTGTGTGTTTTTCAGAGGTAGTGGTGGGGATTGTTGTCTCCTGTGGGGGGAGTGTTTAAGCTACCATTTCAGTTTTCGAATGTCGCCTTATGAGGCCTTGTAGGGGCGGAAGTGTAAGTTGCCGGTCGATTGGTTCGATGTTGGCAAGATTCAGATAGTTGGTTCAGGCTTGTTCCAGCAGACTGTGGATAGGGTAAAGCTTGTCTAGAGGAGGTTCTGGCAGCTCAGAGAAATCGTGCGGATAATCGGCGACGACGCTTAGAGTTCAGGTTGACGGTCGGTCTTCTTGAAGATACCACCCCGGTTTGGGTGTGACGAGTTTTGGAAAACAGAGGGAACTTAGCCCGAGTTACTTTGGGCCTTGATGCAGTGCAGAGTAGGCCAGGTTGCCTATATGTTAGCTTTTGCCGTCCGACTTAGGAGGCAGTACGTCCGGTCTTTCGTGTTGCTATATGCAGAAAAGTATCGGAGATCCATTCAGAGTGTTCCCAGTTAATGATGACCCAATTGGAGATAGTAACCCCGAGATTTGGGAAACTGAAGCAGTATCAGAAATGTGGTAAGAGTTCGAGTGTACGACGGCCTCGAGGATCGCGTGCCAGTACCATTTGTTAGGTCGCCGAGTGACACTAGAACCTCGCGCAAAGTGACAAAAGTGGTATCACGACGAGTAAAGGAGAAGCGAGCATGTATTGCGGCAGAGATGTGACCATTTCTATTGTATGGAGAAAGTGCGAAGGAATTATATTTTAGACCTTGGATGGGAGCGTTTGTGATGTTAGAGGTGTTTCTCGTGGGCGTGGGTGTAGTATTTTTTTGTGGCCATGTGTGCAAGGATTGTTTCGTAAGTATAGTAGTGAAGACTATACTGGCGCACGTTGGTTTTTGAGACTTAGAAGGAACATTCGGGACGAATGTTTCTAAGGAGGGGAGAATGTTATACCCCGTATTTTCAGAGTATGTACGTAAGGACGTACGTAGAAAAATTGAACTTGAAGATTTGGCTTGGCCGATTTATTTTTGTGCACAACCCCCGGTTAGAGTCGTTTTGACGAACGTTTTCAGCCTTTTCGTAGGGAAAATTTCGGCTATGTCATTTATATTTTTTGCGGATTTTTCCGAGAGACGAAACGTGTTGGACCAACAAGAGGGCGCCACTTGGCACCCTCTCATTGGTGGAGTGTGGGCGGTAAAGGTGGCCGAAAGTGAGGCCTTTGTGGTCAAGGGTTGGTAGGATATTTTGTGTGTTAGTTGGTTAGGGTGCACTTGGCAAGATCTTGGCCCTACACTTGCCTTGCACTTGGCAAGATCTTGGCCATTGGTTGGCCTTGGCTTGTCCTATAAATACCCTCTCCCTTTGAAGACTTCTTCATCCAAATAATTTCCTAAGTCTAAAATTCCTCCCTCCCTTGTTGTATAGTTCTCGTCCCCCTCCCCCTTGTGAGGCCTTAGCCGAGAGTCCCCCCCCTTGGCCGAGAGTTCCCCCCCCTAGTGGGGTAGGCCGAGGGGTATACACCCCCCCTAGCCTAGTTGTTTTCGTATAAATACCCCCCTCTTGGTAGAAATACTCTCAAAAGTATTGTTATAATGCCCAAATTACCTTAGCCGTATACCTTGTAGTATTCTAAGGTTATACCTATACAAAAAGCCCAGAAATACTATTATACTTTCCGTCAGTCACAAAACCGAAACCCTAAGGAAAATCTCCATAGTTAGTTGGAGTAATAAGTAGGTTGGTTAGAACTTCTAAGGGTTGTTTGGAGCGGCCTGAGCATGAGTAGGAGCTAAACCTTGCTCAGGATCGACATTATAACTTGGATAATTATGGGCTTATCGAGGTAAATATTTTGTCCCTCTATTGTAATTGGAAATTACATGATTGTTAGACTATATAGTTGAAGTATACTATATATAGAACTGAACGTTGTTATCGGCAATGTCTTTTGACTTAAGCCTGAATAATAAGAAACCTTTTCGAAAGAAGACCGAATCAGATTTACATAGGGTGTACAGTAGACTTGTGCAGCTTTTCTGTGGAGTAGAATTGTACCCGTTCGGGTTAGATGTATAACCCCCCCTGGTTGGCTTGGTAGCCGGCCTCGATAAAGGAGGAGATTTACGCTGTTGCGGGGGGGGAGGTGCTGCCGAATTTTCGGTAGAATGTTCTACGATGAGGTCTAAATGTTAATAAGCGCCTTGTGGCCTTATAGGTTGAAGTACTACGTGTGGCGCGATCTACTTGGCTTAAGGAGTAGCCGACGGTTGGAAGTACTTGGAGCGTTTTGCTATTAGTCGATACTCGTCGCGAGGTATGTGAACCTCTTCCTATCTCTTCTAGCATGATATATGTGAACTATGTAGTACGGTAGACGTACATGTGCTAAATGTATTTGATTGGTTTAACACATAAAGTGTTATAACGACTTTATGGGAAGTTGGTTATAACAGCTTTTATGTTGGTAAGAAAATACTTGTGGTTTTTAAAAGGTAACTGATTTGAACTATAACTGGCTTGTTATGTGTTAATAAAGAACTTGAAGTATTTCAAAAGATTTTTGAATCATTTCGAAAGAAGAAGTAATACTTGGTTTTTGAAAACTTAAGAGTTATACTAGCTTTATGGGAAGTTAGGTATAACGGCTTAAGAATGTTTTACTGATTTCGGAAATCAGAATGTGTACCGACAAACCACTGCAGCGTTAATAAAAGGAAATGTTTTGACAGATTAAGTATTATTAAAACCAGTAGAAACTTCCATCTGCATAGAAGCTAAGATGAGACAAAATGATATTTCCTAGATCATGGCTGCTGTAATAAGATTGTTATAAACAAGAATATCCTACTCACATATAAGGCTTATGTTTCTCAGATAGTGTAAAAGAGAATTATATTCTTAAATGAATAAGACTATGAACTACGAAACCCTTCTAAGATAAGAAACGTGAACATTTGAAATTAGGCAAACCTGGACGTTTGGATAATAATGTTGTTACTTGATTTTACAAAGATAAGTGTTTGGATTTACCTCAAAAGATAATCACTCGATTTTCATATACTACGGGTATTGTGTGACTTTTGGGAAAGTAACATATCTTTTAAAAAGTTAATGTATGAAGTACTTTGGGGATAGAAACCCGAACATGTTGACATAGAGTAGAAAGTACCTTGTGTGTATAACTTGATTGTGTTGGTTTGTGATAGCCTTGTAATACTTTCTTGTTGATTGATAAGTAAATGTGCTAGGATGCTACGTGTGTTAGTATCTTGTGATGTTTGTGTAAAGGGTTCCTTGATTGTGAACTATCGGTCGTTATGATAGTATTGTACCATTCATCTTGACTTATTTCGGAGGTTAAGTCGCCCGATGCGGGGTAGACTCAGCGGTCTAGTGACCTATGATTCGAGAATACCTCACGCGGATCCAGTGATCCATGCGGAGCTACGAGAGTTCCGGTTAGTGTCCCTTTACGGGCATGCGGTCCATGTGGCCACGCGGATCGCGAAGTCGGGGCGATGTCGGGAGTAGCTACACCTCGATGCGGGAATACCTCATGCGGGCGATGAGATTGGCCTATGCGAGTCGCGGAAGTTCGTGGCTAGACGCGCACATTAGATATCGCGGGCAAGTGGCGGCTTTGATCATGTGACTCAGACAGCATCTTATGATACGATTCATGACCTTGTTGGTACTGTGGTGTTAGTAGTCGGCTATGCCTTCGTACTTACCCCGCACGGTTTTATTATGGCACAGTGGACCTGTGTTCATGTGTTCCTTGGTGCTTTTATATCATAAGCGCCGGCGGTGAGGAAGGTATTCCACGCACGATTGATGTTGTGGGCGTGAGACCCATTGTTATGTTTGAGTGATGACTTGAGGCGTGAGTCACGACTTGATATGATTGTTTATTTATTGTGAATCGTAGTTTTGTTATCATACATGTCTCCCGCTTTATATAGACTACTATGATTTCATTTACGATTTTTTGATCCACATACTTGGTACTGTTATCGACCTCCTTGGCTGCGTTCATGCCGCAGTAAAGGTACACCGCCGTTGATCCTCGCTCTTAGGGTCACGATTGGCGTTAGGAAGCTCGTTCCTCGGAGGCTTATCTTGGTATAGTCCCCTGTTGTAAGTGCTACATTCAGGGTATGACGGCCCCGTCGTCGTTGTTGTCATATCATTCGTAGAGGTCTGTAGTACTGTTGTGGGCAGGGTTTGTAAAAAGGATTAAACTGTTCAGGTTGAAAGAGTTGTTGTTTATATATTTATGCCGAAAGGCAAGTTTTCACAGGTTATTGTTTATACTTCCGTTATTTTATGTTATTGATTTATGTTCCGCTGATTTTCTCTGATGTATGACTACTGGGGTGCCCGGGGTAAGGCACCAGTCACGGGCCCGGGTTCGGGTCGTGACAACTTGACCATTTGACTTGCCCACTAGGCCCCCCAATTCGTCCAACCAAAGCCAACTAAGGGTGACACATGTCTCCCTCCTAATGGTCCAAAATATTTCGTCTTTCGGAAAAATCTGCAATCGGTTAAAATATTAAAAACGTAGAATTTCCTTCACAAGGTTCGAAATCTTTTCCGTCGAAAGCTTACAATTTCATTCTTAACCTAATTAGGGTTTGTACAAACGTACGTACGTCCTCACGTACATACTCCGGAAAATACGGGGTATAACATTTTCCCCTCCTTAGAAACATTCGTCCCGAATGTTCCTTCTCAAGACGGATAACGATAAAGTTCCTCTTAACTTAAACAAGTTGCCAATGCCACACCTGGCCACAGAATAACACACGCGCAAATACTTAACCCAAGTCAACGAGGAATCACTCCTACATCACAAAAGCTTCCACCCTGGTCTAAAGGATACTCCCTTCGCATCTTCACTTCACAACAAAATGATCTCTTTTATTCTGCTAACACACGTTCACTTCTTTCCTTACTCGTCGTACCCTTCTCGTACACCCGAACTCTCTCCCTAGTACACATTCCATACTCCAGTCATCGCTTCAGTTTCCAAAACTTTGGAGTCACAACCTCCAAACTTGGTCACCTTACTAGCCTCAATCTCCTTTAAGGTCATTCCCGGCCTTCACGATCCGATTCTGGTCGAACATATCCACGAACTCATACGATGGTTACCCAAACCTGGGCCTAGCACCCTCGTGACCCTACCACCCGGCGGGACCACCTCGAACTGACCCCACCTCAAACCGGGCTGCGGTTCGACCCGCGAATGGTCCTCAACCCGACCCATAATCGCGCCAAACTCTTGTTCCCCGATCCGGAACAATCTTACCTATTCAAGTCCTGAAAGATACCACTTTCATCTTACATAACCCATGGAATTATCCCACAATACATTTTTACGCATACCAAGTATTTTGACAAAGACTAACCGTAAAATCTTTTATTCAAGACGGCCTTACATCTAAGGTCTCCACGTGTAATATTCTAAGGTTCATACCTTCCCTGTCCCCATACTTATCCTTTCAACTAACCATGTCTCTAAACCACAATATACACAACGCTATCTGTACATAGTACTCAACATATAATCATCGTATCACACATGCTAATCTCTAGAGGGTTAAGGATATACCTGGAAAAAAAAATAGGCGGTTCAAAGTACCGCTAAAACTGGGAACTTCCACCGCGACCTCTGCCGTGGCCTGTCGGTATATGAACATCCTGCCTAGCTATGGAAGGTGAAGAACCATGGCCCGATCTCGTGATGCGTGCTATCCTACCAGTGCTACATCTGGTCGGACAGTCTCTCGCCAAATGGCCCTGTTGGCCGCAAGCATAACAATTGTTACACCCCGTAAATTCAAGGAGTTAAGATAAGAACATACCAAGGAATATAAGATTTGAAAGTTGTTAGATAAGTTGACAAACATGTGTTGGACGGATTTTGAGTTTACCTTGGAGTGTTGTACCCCAGTTGTTAAGAATTTCGAGGTGTTTAAAAAGCCTAGTGTGTAGTCCGTTAAATCTAGTTCCCAACGCAACGAACCGTTCGTCGATTGGACATCGTAGTCAAAAGTTATGGAAGTTTCAAGTTTGGTGCGCAGTCAGGCAAACAACAGTTTTCGGTTCAGGGGTACAGCGCCGCGGCGCCGGAATGCAGGGCCGCGGCGCCGGTTGTACTGGGAGTCCGCGGGGGTTGCAGCGACGGAATGCAGGGCCGCGGCGCCGGAATGCTGGAACTTTTTCGAAAGTGGAAGCGCCGAGGCGGGATTTTTGCGCAGAAAGGGGCGAAAAACAGGGGATATTTTGTTTAAAACATATGTGTTATACCCCGTATTTCCAGAGTATGTACGTGAGGGCGTACGTATAATAATTTGAGCCTTAAGTTAGGCAAGTTTCGAAATTTGTACACAACACCCGATAGGAGTCGTTTTTCGACGAAACGTTTCCACAGCTTTCGTAGGGAAAATTCCGGCTATGGCATTTTTAATTTTTGCGGATTTTTCCGAGAGACGAAACATTTTGGACCAACGGGAGGGTGACATGTGTCACCCTCACATTGGAAGCTTAGGGACGGCAAGCTTGGACGATTTGGGCTACTTTAGTTGGTAGGATATTTTGTGCAAGTTGGTGTGGTAGATGGATAAGGTCCACATGGTTGAAATCTAGCCCTACACTTGCACCACACTTGTCTTCATCTTGGCCATTGGTTGGCCTTTACTTGACCTATAAATACCCCTCTAAGTTGAAGACTTTCTTCATCCAAAAACTTGAGCAATCTTTCTAAGTCTCAAATACTCCCTCCCTCTTATTTGATCTCGTCCAAAAGCCCCCTCCCCCTTTGAGAAGGCCCTTTGGCCGAGAGCTTCCCCCTCCCCCTTTGTGGTGCCCTAGCCGAGGGGTACACCCCCCCCTAGCCTAGTTGTCTCGTATAAATACCCCTTGTTGTGGTATAGAAATACTCTCCTAGTATTGTTATAATGTCCAAATACCTTGGCCCAAATACCTTGTAGTATTCCCAAGGTTACACTTATACAAGCCCAGAAAATACCATTATACTTTCCCTCAGTCACTAAAACGAAACCCTAAGTAAATCTTCACCCGTAGTTGAAGTTATAAGTAGAAGTTGGTTGGAACTTCTAAGGGTTGGTTGGAGCGGGTCGGAGCGCACGGAGTAGGAGCTAAACCTTGCTCAGGATCGACATATAAACTCGGATAATTTTGGGCTTATCGAGGTAAACATTCTTGACCTTCTGTTGTAATTGGAAATTACATGTTGTAGGAGTATATGGTTAAGTATACTATATATAGAAATGAACATAGTTGTGCGGCAATGTCTTTTGACTTAAGCCTGAATAATACTTACGACAATGTCTTGCGACTTAAGCCTGAATTTTAATAAGTGGTGAGCGTAATTACATAGGCCTATATTACAGTTGACTTGTGTATTATTAATGTTAGTAGAATTGTACACGTCCGGTTAGACGTGCAAACCCCCCCCCCCCTGGTTGGCTTGGTAGCTGGCCTCAATAGAGGAGGAGATTACTGACATTGCGGGAGAGTCTTGCGAATTTTACGTAGAATATTCTACATTAAGATCTAGGATGTTAATAGGCGCCTTGTGGCCTCTATAGGTTGAAGTACTGCGTATGGCGTGATCTACTTGGCTTAAGGAGTAGCTGACGGTTTGAGGTACTTGGATCACTTTGCTATTAGTCGATAATCGTCGCGAGGTATGTGAACCTTTTCCTATCTGTTCTAGCATGATATGTATATAACTATGTAGTACGGTAGACGTACATGTGTTTAATATATTTGATTGGGTTGAAAAATAAAGTGTTATAACGGCTTTATGGGAAGTTGGTTATAACAGCTTTATGTAGGTAAGAAAATGCCTTGTGGTTTCAAAGGGTAACTGATTTGACTTATAACGGATTTGATGTGTAGTAATACTTGGCTTTGAAAACATAAGAGTTGTACTAGCTTTATGGGAAGTTAGGTATAACGTCTTAAGAGTGATAAAAAGAATGGTTTACTGATTTTTTGAAAATAAGAGACTCAAATTAATGGTATTGATATGAATTTTGTTAAAAGTGTGAAACCTCATTCGTGAGTAATGAGTACTTGGTTTTAAAATGAATAATGTTTCTTGATTTGAATCGAATGAGTATCGACAAACCACTGCGAGCGTTAATAAATTGAAATGTATTGAATAATGAAGTATGGTATTAAAACCAGTAGAAACCTCCATCTGCATAGAAGCTAAGATGAGACAAAATGATATTACATTTCCTAGATCATGGCTGCTTAATAAGATTGATTATAAACAAAAATAACCTACTCACATATAAGACATATGTTTCTCAAAACGTTTATAGGAGAATTATGTTTTAAAGGATTAAAACTATGAACTACGAAACCTTTTCTAAAATGAGAAACTTGAGCATTTGAAATTAGGCAAACTTGAACGTTTGGAAAATAAGGTTGTTACTTGATTTTACAAAGGAAAGCATTTTGGTTTACTTAACAATGTTAGTCACTCTAATTTTATACTACGGGTATCGGGTGACCTTGGTAAAAGAAATGGATCTTAAAAGGAATTTAACGTACGTAGTACTTTAGGGTTAAAATCCGGACTTTGACATAAAATGAAAGTACCTTGAGTTGTGTATAACTTGACTATGCTTGTTGTTATGAAACTTGACCATGTTACGTATGATAGCCTTGTTGTGCAAGTATTGTGTTCTACTCGACTACCGGTTCATCCGTGAATGTATTTCACTTGACTACCGGTTCATCCGGGAATGTATTTCACTTGACTACCGGTTCATCCGGGAATGTATTTCACTTGACTACCGGTTCATCCGGGAATGTATTTCACTTGACTACCGGTTCATCCGGGAATGTATTTCACTTGACTACGGTTCATCCGGAATGTATTCCACTCGACTAGGTTCATGGGATGAACAGGAATGTATTCCACACGTTCTATATTGGGTCCATAAGATGGGCGAGACACGTATACGTATCACATGATTTGTACCTAGGCTGCGGCGGTGAGGAAGGAGTTCCACGGGCATGAGGATGACTTTGAGGCGTGAGTCACGACTTGACATGATCGCTTTTATGTTGTGAGCGTAGTTTGGTTATCATACATGTCTCTGCTTTATATAGACTATTATGATTTCATTTCTGATATTTCTGATTTCACATACTTGGTACTGTTATCGACCTCCTTCGGGGGGCTGCGTTCATGCCGCAGGTAGAGGTACATCGACGGTCGATCCCCGCTTATAGGATCACCTTTCAGCGTGTTGGGAAGCTCCGTTCCTTCGGAGGCTTATCTTTGGTATGTTACCCTGAGTCTATAGGTTCTTGTACATTCAGGGGTATGGCGGGGCCCTGTCCCGTCATAGTTGTTGTCACTTCTTAGAAGTGCGTGAAATCTTGTTGTGGCGAGTGCAGTAAAAAGATAAGCGTCGGGTATTTATGTATATATACTGAAGGCAACTGTTTTGGTTGGCCTATTTATTTATCATGTCTCTTAATTCATGTTCATGTTTTTATTTCCGCTGATTTTCTCTGATGTTGCATCACTAGGGTGCCCGGGGTAAGCACGATCCACGGGCGGGTTGGTCGTGACAAAAGTGGTATCGAGCGATTAGTCCTCGGAAAGTGTCTGAACCGTGTCTAGTAGAGTCTTGATTATCGGTGTGTTGTGCACCAGATCTATAATCAGGAGGCTATAGGACATTTAGGATTGCTTTCCATTCTTCTCATTCTGAGATCGTGCCTTAGAGCTGTGTGATAAGTTGGACCCTCCGACGCATTCCTTTCCTTTACGATTATGCCTCCGCGTAAAACTCGAGCCCAGATGGGCAAGGCGATCGAGGCTGTTAGTGAGATCTGAGAGAGTACGAGCGCGAGCGGTCAAGACACGAGCAGTGCTTCTGACGACGAGTTTTGCGACACCGCCAGCACCAGCAGAGTTTAGAGCTGCAGCAGTGGCTGCTGAGACTACAGTACCTGAGCCTCCAGTCCCACAGCCTGGAGCAGATGAGATGGGTTACAAGGAGATGGCCCAGTTAATGGCCAGGGTTGTGGCCAGACTTGAGGATAAGCTGGACGCGTGATTCCGGCCCGATAGCACCATAGTTCACCCCGGCGAGCGGTTTGAGGCTACGTGACTTTCTGAGTTGTAGCCCGCCAGTGTTCTATGGATCGAGAGGCGAGATGACCTCGAGTTTATCCGGCTCTGACGGATCATGAGTGATCGAGTCTCGAGGCGTAGTCGGTGGTATTGGGTTCGCATCACCGCGTGATCTGCAGATTGGGTTTGATTCGTGGGAGTTGTCCCGGGAAGAGCATGCACTCCCAGCCGTATGGGACGAGTTCTCAAGGGCTTTTCTTGCACATTTCTTGCCCCCACAGATGAGGAGGGCTCGGGCCTACAGATTTTTGACGTTGAGGCAGGACGGGCGGACGGTTAGAGAGTACAATGTGGAGTTCGACTCATTAGCTCGGTATGTGCCCGCTGTGGTAGCTGATATGGAGGACAGAGTACACCGCTACGTCACCGGGCTGGATGATTACTTGGCAGAGGCTTGTACGGGTGTAGCTCTCCAGTCGGGCATGGACATTGCCCGCATGCAAGCGCATGCACTAGGATGTGAGGCACGGAGAGGTCGACGGAATGACCGAGATCAGCAGAAGAGGGCCAGGACAGCAGGGTCCTTTGGTAACTTTCGAGGCGGACCGCCTCAGCAGCAGTCTAGTTATGTACCTCCACCAGTACAGAGTGGACCCCGCGATCGTCGGGGCGTTGGTATTCGGGAGCTGGTCAGAGCTCCAGGGCTTCTGGTTCACAGATATACGTGAGTGCTAGCCAGCAGGATTCATGTCCCCCTCAGTGTGCACGATGTGGCAAACATCATCCCGGGGAATGTCGTCTTTTTACTGGTGCTTGTTTCACCTGCGGCCGTCAGGGCCATGTGTGGCGTGCTTATAGGAGAGGTACGGCGGCAGCGCGACCTGCGGATCGATGGCGGGTTCATCGCCTTCTACGGTATGCTACTGCAGTGTGCCTATGATTAGAGTGGAGCGGTTGATTCAGGTATATCCCTAACCCTCTAGAGACTCGTATGTATTGATGTTATGATAATGTGTTAAGTGTTATGTTCGGATAGCTTTGTGCTAAAATGTGATTTAGGGACCTGGTTGGTGAAAAAGGGTAAGCCTGGGGGTGAGAAAATGATGAACCTTAGGATATTACAGTGGAGACCTTAGATGTAAGGTCATCTTGAATAAAAGATTTTACGGTTAGTCTTTGTTGAAATACTTGGTTTGCGTATAAATGTATTGTGTGATAAGTCCCTAGGTTGGGTAAATGAAAGTGGTATCTTTCCTGATGTGATTTAGCAAGATTGTTCCTGTCACGACCCGTTCCGGGGCCCGTGACTGGTGCCTTACCGGGGCACCCAAGTAGTCATACATCAGAGAAATCAGCGGAAATATAAAACAAGACATGAAACAGTTTATAAAATAAGACACAGTTTATGTGAGAAAACATCGCCTTTCGGCATATATATATAATCATAGTTCAGCAGTTACATCCGACACTGTACAACATGACTCTGCACTGTAAGGAAATATACAACTATGGCGGGACAGGGCCCCGCCATACCCTGACTGTACAAACTATCTACAACAGGGAGATCATACCAAAAGTAGAGCCTCCGGAAGAGATGGAGCTCCCGACACCAACGTAGAGATCCTAAGGATGCGGATCTAGCACCTGCTTGCCCTTACCTGCGGCATGAACGCAGCCCCCCGAAGGAGGTCAGTACAACAGGTACTAAGTATGCGAAACTGTAAAGTACTTAAATGAAAACATATCATTTTTAAAACCAGTTTACAAATATGTATGAAACTAGCAAGGAATCCGCAAATATTTCCACATCACAAACAAGAGCAATAATAGGTAATCAGAATGAGTCTTGTCTAGGCCGCGAATGATCGAAACAGGCCACTCGCCTCATCATCATTCTGCAAGCCTAATCTCGGACTCGGAGTCCGCATAGGCCACCCGTGGGCCCGTGAGGTATAACCCGCATCGAGGGTAGCTACTCCTCGGCATCGCCCCGACTCATTGTCGCATGGCCACCAGACCGCGTGAGGCATAACCCCGCATACTAACACGGAACTCTCGTAGCTCGCATAGGCCCCTGGACCCGCATGAGGTATTCTCGAATCATGGTCCTGCATCGCTGAGTCTACCGCGTCGGAGGCGCTTAACCACCTGTATCATCTCAAGAGGTGAGTGATAGTATACTAACATAACAACTTATCTTTAAACAACATAAGCACAACAAGGATACTCACCTATACAAACGTTACAAGATACTAACACACATAGCATCATATCATGTCTACTTATCAAACCATCTTATTATTCTTTTCACAATATAAGTCTGTTATAAACACATAGGCAAACTTGTTTCTTTTATCAATCTTAAGTGGTTATACTTAACTTCCCATAAAGCTAGTATAACTCTTAAGCTTCTGTTTTAAAAACCAATTAGTTCTCTTTAAAATGATTCAGTATTCTTTTGAAATGCTTTCAGATCTTTATTATTCAGGCTTAAGCCGTGAGGCATTGCCGTAAGTGTTATTCAGGCTTAAGTCAAAGACATTGCCGTAGTTATTATTCAGTTAACACATGTACGTCTACCGTACTATATATATATTGTAAAATATCATGCTTTAGGAAGAATCACATACCTTCTCAGCGAAAACCACCTGCCAAGTTGAATATGTCGCGCGCAGAGAGTCAGCCTATAATAGTCACAGATATCTATCAAAGACTACTCTGAAGGTCATTCTAAACAGAGGGTTCACAATTCTACGGAAAGTCGGGCAGCACTTCCCTACCCGGTGAGCTATATAAGTCTACTGTGAAACAGTCCTATGTAAGTACAGTTCAATTATTCTTCTTTTAAACCCTTCTACTGTGATAACAGTTCAATTCTATTCTGTGATATACTTCTAAGTATTTATACTTATCCTTATACTACAACAGTATATATTTTCTAATTCAAGAGGTTAGGATTAGTTACCTCGGTAAGCCCAATAATATCCTAGAAAAGTCGCGCTGAGCAAGGTTTTGCTCTAAGTTGTATGCTCAAGAACCCTAGAAGTTCTTCACAACTTCTACTAAGTACTAAGGTATTTGGGCTAGGGTATTTTGGGCATTATAACGATACAAGAAGGTAACTTTTCTACCAAGGGAGGGTAGATTTTGGCTAGGCTAGGGGGGCCTCGGCCAAACTACTAGGCTAGAGGGGGGGGGTATTCGGCCAGGGCCTTCACAAGGGGAGGGGGAGGTGTTTTGGACGAGAAGACTACAAAGGGAGAGGAGAGGATTTTTCAAGACTTGGAAGATTTGTGGATGAAGAACTCTTCATCTCTAAGGGGGGTATTTATAGGTCAAGCCTTGGCCAACCAATGGCCAAGATGAAGACAAGTGCAAGGCAAGTGTAGGGTGAGGATTAACTAAACACAAATATCCTACCAACCCTTGACTTGTGCACAAGGCAAAAAAACGTGCCTTGGCTCTCCATTTCGTCCATGGACGATTCAGTCCATCAATGGGAGGTGCCAAGTGTTGCCCTCCCGTTGGTCCAAAATGTTTCGTCTCTCGGAAAAATCCGCAAAAATAAGAAATGGCATAGCCGGAATTTACTCTACGAAAGCTGTGGAAACGTTTCGTCGGAAAACGATTCTTTTAGTGAGTTGTGTACAAAATAAAACGTCCAAGGCTTATCTTTAAGGCAAGACTTTCGTACGTATTCCCTTACGTACATACTCTGGAAATACGGGGTATAACATTCTCCCCTCCTTAGAAACATTCGTCCCGAATGTTCCTTCCCAAGACAGTTATCGAAGAAGCTTAAACAGTTGTAAATGCCACACACGGCCACAGAGCAACACATAGGCAGAAACGATAACGAAAATTTACAAGTAGGAAAGTGAATTTACCTGGAGGTGTGGGGAATAGGTGAGGATACTTCCGTCTCATGTCCTCCTCGGCTTCCCATGTCATCTCCTCCCTGAGCTCGTTCCGCCACAAGACTTTGACGGAAGCCACGTCCTTCGTCCGCAGACGCCTAACCTGACGATCGACTATCGCTATGGGAATCTCCTCATACGATAACCCCTCGGTCACCTGGACATCGTCAATCGGGTGCACCCTAGATGGATCCCCGATACATCTCCTCAGCATAGATACGTGAAACACCGGATGCACTGCCTCCAGATCGGACGGCAGATCCAACTCGTAGGCAACCTTGCCTACCCTGCGGACAATCTGAAACGGCCCAATGTACCTTGGTGAGCTTCCTCTTCCGAATCTCATCACACCGCCATGGGTGACACCTTTAGGAAAAACCCAATCATGAACCTCGAACTCACGATGTCGACGATGATGATCTGCATGATACATGCCGACTCGAGTATCAATAGCTCTCGGATAAGTTTCACCTTATCCATCGCTTTGTACCAAATCTGGTCCCACTAGCCGCCTCGCACACATCGAACCAACCTATAGGCGATCTGCACTTCCTCCCATACAAGGCCTCATAAGGCGCCATCTGAATACTGGAGTGGTAGCTATTATTATATGCGAACTCAACTAGAGGCAAATGATCCTCCCAACTACCACTAAAGTCAATAACACAGGCTCGCAGCATATCCTCAAGAGTCTGGATAGTGCGCTCTGCCTGTCCGTCTGTCTGTGGATGAAATGCGATGCTCGTGCTCACTGCGCCCCTAAACCCTCTGGAAGGACCTCGAAGTTAGCCGTGGCGGGCTCCTGCATGCGATATGATCGAAGTAGGGACTCAATGCAGTCTGACGATCTCTCGGATGTAAAGTCTGTCATAATCCTCAGCCGAAAAAGTCGTCCTGACGGGAAGAAAGTGGGCTGATTTCGTCAGCCTGTCGACGATAACCCATATAGAATCATGTCTCCTCTGAGTGCGAGGTAATCCTGTGATGAAGTCCATGTTGATTACCTCCCACTTCCAGGTCGGGATCTCAATCGTCTGTAATAAACCACCGTGCCTCGGTGCTCTACCTTCACTGCGACAACACGGGCGAGCTACGAACTCGCAACGTCCTCTTCAAGCCATCCCACCAATACACAGATCTAAGGTCGTGGTACATCTTGGTCGACCGGATGGATAGAGTAACGCCGCGCACTGTGTGCTTCCCAAGAACTTTGCCGAAGTCACGAAACATCCGGAACACGATGCGCCCTCAAACCTTAGCACCCCATCGGTGCTACCTCAAGGACCCTTGCCTCACGAAGAGTCGTATCACGATACCGAATCAAACCCGGATCCTCGAACTGTTGCCTCGTCACCTCCTCGACGATGGAAGACTCGGCAACCTCACGAACTCTAACCCCACTGCTATCAGAATCAATCAACCGGACACCAAGGCTCGCTAACTGATGCAAATCACGAACCATGTCCTCATCTCTAGCTGCACATCCGATAGGCTCCCATCGACCTACGACTAAGAGCATCCGCCACAACATTGGCCTTCCCGGGTGGTATAGGATATCAACATCGTAATCCTTAAGCAACTCTAACCACCGTCTCGCCGTAAGTTCAGCTCCTCTGGTGAAGATATCTGGAGGCTCTTGTGGTGCGTATAAATATCCACGTGAACCCCATACAAATAGTGCCTCAGATCTTCAAAGCGTGAATCACTACGACTCCAAATCATGGGTGGGGTAGTTCCTCTCGTGTTTCTTGGTGTCGGGATGCATATGCTATAACCCCGCCATCTCAGTATCAATACACATCCCAACCCGATGCCCGACGATCACAATACACGACATAACCATCGGACCTCCGGAAGAGTAAGAGCAGGCGGTCGTCGGTCTCTCTTTCAAAGAATCGAAACCCCGCCACAAGCATCACCATCAAACTTGCGCCTTACGAGTCACCTAGTCAATGGTGCGTAGATAAGCAAACTTCTCCACGAACCGCCGATAATAACTCGCAAGGCCCGAAATCGCGAACCTCTGCCGGAGTAGTAGGTCTCGCCAAGTCTCGATCGCCTCGATCTTGGCGTATCAACTCGAATGCCATCAGCCCGGCAATATGCCCAAGAAACGCCATCAAGTCAACCAAAACTCACATTTGGAAAACTTGGCGCATAATCGCTGGTCTCGAGAATCACAAGATCGCTCAAATGCTCCGCATGCTCCTTCTCTGAGCGAGAATAAACCAAGATATCATCAATGAACACTATCACAAACGTGTCCAAAAATGGTTTGAACACTCGGTTCATCAAATCCATGAATACCACGAGCATTGGTCAACCCAAAAGACATGACCACGAACTCATAATGCCCGCACGGGTCGAATGCGATCTAGGGACATCCACCTCTCTGACTCGCACCTGATGATAGCCCGACCGCAGATCAATCTTGGAGAAACATCTCGCACTCGCAATCGGGTCGAACAAATCATCAATCCCGGGAGGGTATCTGTTCTTAATGGTCACCTTGTTCACCGCGTCAGAATCAACACACATGCGCGGCGTCCGCCCTTCTTCTTCACGAACAATACCGCGCTTCGGGAGAAACACTGGGCCTAATGACGCCCTGCTCCAGCACATCCCTGCCGATCCTTCACTCTCTCAACTTCGGCGGTGCCATTCGTATGGCGGAATGGAAATAGGCGAGTATCCGCAATATGTCAATACAAAACTCAATCTCCTCTCGTGAGGATACGAGGTCATCCGGGAACACGTGCGGGAACTCACGACTACGAATCGATCAAAATCTGGTACCGCAGCCTCAGTATCAAACACTCGAACTAGATGGTAGATATACCCCTTCTGCACCATCTTCCTAGCCTTGAGGTAGGAAATAAACCTACCCCTCGGCGATACCGTGCTCCCCTCCCACTCAACAACCGGCTCCTCAGGAAACTGGAACCGTACTACTCTCTCTCTGCAGTCTACATTGGCATAGCAAGAAGCTAGCCAATCCATCCCCATAATCACGTCGAAGTCAATCATCTCCAACTCTATCAAGTCGGCCAGGGTCTGACGACTGTAAATGGTCACAGGACAAGCCCTATATACCCGCCGAGCTACCACCGAATCACCCACTGGCGTAGCTACCTCGAAAGGGTCTATGGACTCAGGCTCTATCCCTATCCTACTAGCAACAAGGGGAGATATATAGGACAGAGTAGAACCCGGATCTATCA
This sequence comes from Przewalskia tangutica, assembly GCA_029844215.1. Taxonomy (NCBI): domain Eukaryota; kingdom Viridiplantae; phylum Streptophyta; class Magnoliopsida; order Solanales; family Solanaceae; genus Przewalskia; species Przewalskia tangutica. The sequence continues at coordinate 64,186,115 of CM056720.1, forward strand.
AGGCATAAACATCAAACCCAGAAACTGATAAGGTACCTGTGACGACATCAGGTGAGGCCTCCTGATCCTGTCGGCTGGACAAAGCATAAATGCGGTTCTGAGGACCGCTAGAATCGACTCGAGCCACGACCGCCGCGACCTGCGACCCATGAGCACCCGCCTCGGGCGAGTAATCGTAGGAGATGATGAAGCGGCCACGAACACGAAGGTCGGGCCTACCACCGCGCCCCGGCCGGACAGTCCGCAAAGTGACCTGCTGGCCTGGCGTAACAAGATCCATAAGTAGTACCACACTTCCCGTAATGGGATCTACGCATCGGCCACTGGGGGTGGTCCCGATCGCCGCACCTCGCTACTCGGGCGCCCGAAGCCCTGGGCCTCGTGCGCCCTCGAAAACTCTGGCTGTGCTGAGGACGGTGCAGGAGTGCTCTGAGCTGGCTGTGGTGCGAATCTAGACTGCTGCTGAGGCCGCCCACCACGATAACCACCAGAAGACCCTCCGCCCCGGCCTTCTTCTTCTGTCATCCACTCGCCGACCTCTGCGCTCGCCGCATCCAGGCGTGAGCTGCGTGCGGGTAATGTCCATACCCGGTGGAGAAACCCCGCACATGACTTCGACCATATAGTCGCTAGCCTGGTGACATAGCGGTGTACCCTATCCTCCATATCTGCTACCAATGCTGGGACATATCGAGCCAATGAATCAAACTCGACATTGTACTCCCTGACAGTGCGTCCTCTCTGCCTCAGCAGTAAAAATCTATCAGCCCGCGCCCTCCTCATCTGTGGAGGCAAGAAGTGAGTGAGGAAAGCCTCTGAGAACTCATCCCAAGTAGCTGGGGACGCGTGCTCTCCACGGGATAACTCCCATGAATCAAACCAATCGACTGCGGTATCACGCAGCCTATGTGAACCAAAGATCACGGACTCGGTCTCCGACGCCCTGATCACTCTCAAAATCCTCTGAAGCTGACGGATGAACTCCTGCGGATCATCCTCGGCCTCGACCCATAAAACTCGTGGGCTACAACTTAAGAAATCTCGTAGCCTCAAACTATTCGCCTCGGGTGTACCACGGTGCGGCGAGATGGAGCTGAACTGAATCGCGTCGATCTCTCTCGTGTCGGGCCACACTTTAGCCAAAAGTCTGGGCCATCTCCTTGTGCCTAACTCCTCCGCCCGGTGTGGGGCGGGAGGTGTGGGTGCGTGGTCTGTCTGGGCTGGCGGCGTCATAGAACTCGCCGTCTGGTATAGACCGGGCACGAGCCTCGTGACTGGGTGTCTCGCTAGCGCCTCACGCATTTGCCTTGCCCGGGCGGGTTGCCTTACGTGGAGGCATAATCACATAGAAAAGAATACGTTAGAGGGTCCAACCTATAACACTCTAAAGCACGATCTCGTAATGAGAAGAATGAAACCAATCCTAAATATCCTATAGCCTCACGATTATTGGTGTGGTGCACAACACACCGATAATCAAGACTTACTAGATACGATGCAGTAGACACTTTCAGAGATTAATCGCTTCGATACCACTTTTGTCACGACTGTTCGGGGCGTGATCGTGCCTACCGGGCACCCAAGTAGTCATACATCGGAGAAATCAGCGGAAATATAAAACAAGACATGAAACGCTTTATAAAATAAGACACGCTTTATGTGAGAAAACATCGCTTTCGGCATATATATATAATCATAGTTCAGTGATTACATCCGACAATCGCACAACATGACTCTGCACCTCTAAGGAAATATACAACTATGGCGGACGGGGCCCGCCATACCACTGTACAAACTATCTACAACGGGAGATCATACCAAAAGTAGAGCCTCGGAAGAGATGGAGCTCCCGACACCAACGTAGAGATCCTAAGGATGCGGATCTAGCACACTGCTTGCCCTTACCGCGGCATGAACGCAGCCCCGAAGGAGTCGACAACAGGTACTAAGTATGCGAGCGTAAAGTACTTAAATGAAAACATATCATTTTTAAAACCGGTTTACAAATATGTATGAAACAACGAGAAACCGCATAGTGCCACATCACAAACAAGAGCAACAATAGGTAATCAGAATGAGTCTTGTCTAGGCTGCGAATGATCGAAAGCAGGCCACTCGCCTCATCATCATTCTGCAAGCCTAATCCTCGACTCGAGTCCGCATAGGCCACCCACGTGGGCGCATGAGGTATAACCCCGCATCGGTAGCTACTCCTCGGCATCGCCCGACTCGCTGTCGCATGGCCACACAGACCGCATGAGGCATAACCCGCATACTAACACGGAACTCGTAGCTCGCATAGGCCCCTGGACCCGCATAGGTATTCTCGAATCATGGTCCTGCATCACTGAGTCTACCGCGACGGAGGCAACTTAACCCGGTATCATCTCAAGAGGTGAGTGATAGTATACTAACATAACAACTTATCTTTAAACAACATAAGCACAACAAGGATACTCACCTATACAAATGTTACAAGATACTAACACACATATCATCATATCATGTCTACTTATCAAACCATCTTATTATTCTTTTCACAATATAAGTCTGTTATAAACACCTAGGCAAACTTGTTTCTTTTATCAATCTTAAGTGGTTATACTTAACTTCCCATAAAGCTAGTATAACTCTTAAGCTTCTGTTTTTAAAAACCAATTAGTTCTCTTTAAAATGATTCAGTATTCTTTTGAAATGCTTTCAGATCTTTACTATTCAGGCTTAAGCCGTGAGGCATTGCCGTAAGTGTTATTCAGGCTTAAGTCAAAGACATTGCCGTAGTTATTATTCAGTTAACACATGTACGTCTACCGTACTATATATATATTGTAAAATATCATGCTTTAGGAAGAATCACATACCTTCTCAAAACCACGCCGAGTTGAATATGTCATGTACAGAGTCACTATAATAGTCACAGATATCTATCAAAGACTACTCAAGGTCATTCTAAGCAGAGGGTTCACAATTTACGGAAAGTCGGGCAGCACTTCCCTACCGGTGAGCTATATAAGTCTCATGTGAAAGCGATCCTATGTAATCTGATTCAATTATTCTTCTTTTAAACCCTTCTACGTGATAATTCAATTCTATTCTGATATACTTCTAAGTATTTATACTTATCCTTATACTACAACAGTATATATTTTCTAATTCAAAAGAGGTTAGGATTAGTTACCTCGGTAAGCCCAATAATATCCTAGAAAAGTCGCGCTGAGCAAGGTTTTGCTCTAAGTTGTATGCTCAGAACCTAGAAGTTCTTCACAACTTCTACTAAGTACTAAGGTATTTGGGCTAGGGTATTTTGGGCATTATAACGATACAAGAAGGTAACTTTTCTACCAAGGGAGGGGGGGTAGATTTTTGGCTAGGCTAGGGGGGGGGCCTCGGCCAAACTACTAGGCTAGAGAGGGGGGGTATTCGGCCAAGGGCCTTCACAAGGGGAGGGGGAGGTGTTTTGGACGAGAAGACTACAAAGGGAGAGGAGAGGATTTTTCAAGACTTGGAAGATTTGTGGATGAAGAACTCTTCATCTCTAAGGGGGTATTTATAGGTCAAGCCTTGGCCAACCAATGGCCAAGATGAAGACAAGTGCAAGGCAAGTGTAGGGTGAGGATTAACTAAACACAAATATCCTACCAACCCTTGACTTGTGCACAAGGCACAAAAAACGTGCCTTGGCTCTCCAATTTCGTCCATGGACGATTCAAGTCCATCAATGGGAGGGTGCCAAGTGTTGCCCTCCCGTTGGTCCAAAATGTTTCGTCTCTCGGAAAAATCCGCAAAAATAAGAAATGGCATAGCCGGAATTTACTCTACGAAAGCTGTGGAAACGTTTCGTCGGAAAGCGATTCTTTTAGTGAGTTGTGTACAAAATAAAACGTCCAAGGCTTATCTTTAAGGCAAGACTTTCGTACGTATTCCCTTACGTATATACTCTGGAAATACGGGGTATAACAGTTCCGTGTCGAAGAGCAAGAGTTGGCGCGACAATGGGTCGGGTTGGGGCCATGTTGCGGGCCAACCCGCCGCTGTTCGAGTGGGGTCGATTACGGGTGGTCCCGCCAGATGGTAGGGTCACAAGGGTGTTAGGCCCAAGTTTAGATGGTCATCGTATGAGTTCGAGGATATGTTCGACCAGAAGCGGATCGTGAAGGCCGGGAATGGCCTTAAGGAAGATCGAGGCTAGTAAGATGACCAAGTTTGGAGGTAGTGACTCCAAAGTTCGAAGCGAAGTGTGGTACGTATACTAGAAGAGTTCAAGTGTTCGAGAAGAGTACGATGAGTAAGGGTAGAGGCGAGCATGTATTGCGAGCATAGATATGATCATTTCTTGTGAAGGGAGAAGGTGCGAAGGATGTATATTTTAGACCTCAGGAATCGCATGCAGTCTGGTACCATTTGTTGGGTCGCCGGAGTAACACTAGAACCTCGCGGCAAAGTGACAAAAGTTTGTGATGTTAGAGGTGTTTCCTCGTGAACTTGGATGTAAGTATTTACGCGGGTGTTTCGTGGCCAGTTGTGGCGTTGGCAACTTATTAGAAGAACTTTATCATTATCCGTCTTGAGAAGGAACATTCGGAATGAATGTTTCTAAGGAGGAGAATGTTATACCGTATTTCAGTATATGCGTGAGGCGCACGTATAATAATTTGAGCCTTAAGTTAGGCAAGTTTGAAATTTGTACACAACACCCGATAGAGTCGTTTTTCGACGAAACGTTTCCATGACTTTCGTAGGGAAAATTCCGGCTATGGCATTTTTAATTTTGCGGATTTTTAGAGACGAAACATTTTGGACCAACGGAGGGTGACATGTGTCACCTCACATTGGAAGCTTAGGACGGCAAGCTTGGACAATTTGGGCTACTTTAGTTGGTAGGATATTTTGTGCAAGTTGGTGTGGTAGATGGATAAGGTCCACATGGTTGAAATCTAGCCCTACACTTGAACCACACTTGTCTTCATCTTGGCCATTGGTTGGCCTTTACTTGACCTATAAATACCCCTCTAAGTTGAAGACTTTCTTCATCCAAAACTTGAGCAATCTTTCTAAGTCTCAAATACTCCTCCTCTTATTTGATCTCGTCCAAAAGCCCCTCCCCTTTGAGAAGGCCCTTTGGCGAGCTTCCCCCTCCTTTGTGGTGCCACTAGCCAGGGTACACCCCCTAGCCTAGTTGTCTCGCATAAATACCCCTTGTTGTGGTATAGAAATACTCTCCTAGTATTGTTATAATGTCCAAATACCTTGTCCCAAATACCTTGTAGTATTCCCAAGGTTACACTTATACAAGCCCAGAAAATACCATTATACTTTCCCTCAGTCACTAAAACGAAACCGTAAGTAAATCTTCACCCGTAGTTGAAGTTATAAGTAGAAGTTGGTTGGAACTTCTAAGGGTTGGTTGGAGCGGATCGGAGCGCACGGAGTAGGAGCTAAACCTTGCTCAGGATCGACATATAAACTCGGATAATTTTGGACTTATCGAGGTAAACATTCTTGACCTTCTGTTGTAATTGGAAATTACATGTTGTAGGAGTATATGGTTAAGTATACTATATATAGAACTGAACATAGTTGTGCGGCAATGTCTTTTGACTTAAGCCTGAATAATACTTACGGCAATGTCTTGCGACTTAAGCCTGAATTTTAATAAGTGAACTGAACTGTAATTACATAGGACTATATTACAGTAGACTTGTGTAGTATTACTGTGAGTAGAATTGTACACGTCCGGTTAGACGTGCAAACCCCCCCTGGTTGGCTTGGTAGCTGGCCTCGATAGAGGAGGAGATTACGCTGTTGCGGGGGGGGGGGAGGTGCTGCCGAATTTTCTGTAGAATATTCTACATTAAGATCTAGGATGTTAATAGGCGCCTTGTGGCCTCTATAGGTTGAAGTACTGCGTATGGCGTGATCTACTTGGCTTAAGGAGTAGCCGACGGTTTGAGGTACTTGGATCACTTTGCTATTAGTCGATAATCGTCGCGAGGTATGTGAACCTCTTCCTATCTGTTCTAGCATGATATGTGTATAACTATGTAGTACGGTAGACGTACATGTGTTTAATATATTTGATTGGGTTGAAAAATAAAGTGTTATAACGGCTTTATGGGAAGTTGGTTATAACAGCTTTATGTAGGTAAGAAAATGCCTTGTGGTTTCAAAGGGTAACTGATTTGACTTATAACGGATTTGATGTGTAGTAATACTTGGCTTTGAAAACATAAGAGTTGTACTAGCTTTATGGGAAGTTAGGTATAACGTCTTAAGAGTGATAAAAAGAATGGTTTACTGATTTTTTGAAAATAAGAGACTCAAATTAATGGTATTGATATGAATTTTGTTAAAAGTGTGAAACCTCATTCGTGAGTAATGAGTACTTGGTTTTAAAATGAATAATGTTTCTTGATTTGGAAATCAGAATGAGTATCGACAAACCACTGCAGCGTTAATAAAGGGAAATGTATTGAATAATGAAGTATGGTATTATAACCAGTAGAAACCTCCATCTGCATAGAAGCTAAGATGAGACAAAATGATATTACATTTCCTAGATCATGGCTGCTTAATAAGATTGATTATAAACAAAAATAACCTACTCACATATAAGACATATGTTTCTCAAAACGTTTATAGGAGAATTATGTTTTAAAGGATTAAAACTATGAACTACGAAACCTTTTTCTAAAATGAGAAACTTGAGCATTTGAAATTAGGCAAACTTGAACGTTTGGAAAATAAGGTTGTTACTTGATTTTACAAAGGAAAGCATTTTGGTTTACTTAACAATGTTAGTCACTCTAATTTTATACTACGGGTATCGGGTGACCTTGGTAAAAGAAATGGATCTTAAAAGGAATTTAACGTACGTAGTACTTTAGGGTTAAAATCCGGACTTTGACATAAAATGAAAGTACCTTGAGTTGTGTATAACTTGACTATGCTTGTTGTTATGAAACTTGACCATGTTACGTATGATAGCCTTGTTGTGCAAGTATTGTGTTCTACTCGACTACCGGTTCATCCGTGAATGTATTTCACTTGACTACCGGTTCATCCGGAATGTATTTCACTTGACTACGGTTCATCCGGAATGTATTTCACTTGACTACGGTTCATTCGGAATGTATTTCACTTGACTACCGGCTCATCCGAATGTATTTCACTTGACTCCGGTTCATCCGAATGTATTCCACTCGACTACGGTTCATGGGATGAACCGGAATGTATTCCACGTTCTATATTGGGTCCATAAGATGGGCGAGACATTATCGTATCACATGATTTGTACCTAGGCAGCTGGCGGTGAGGAAGGAGTTCCACGGGCATGAGGATGACTTTGAGGCGTGAGTCCCGACTTGACATGATCGCTTTTATGTTGTGAATCGTAGTTTGGTTATCATACATGTCTCCCGCTTTATATAGACTATTATGATTTCATTTACGATATTTCTGATTTCACATACTTGGTACTGCCAGATCGACCTCCTTGGGGGGCTGCGTTCATCTGCGAGGTACATCGACTGTCGATCCCCGCTTATAGGATCACCTTTCAGCGTGTTGGGAAGCTCCGTTCCTTCGGAGGCTTATCTTTGGTATGTTACCCTGAGTCTGTAGGTTCTTGTACATTCAGGGGTATGGCGGGGCCCTGTCCCGTCATAGTTGTTGTCACTTCTTAGAGGTGCATGTAATCTTGTTGTGGGATCCAGTAAAAAGATAATTGTTCGGGTATTTATGTATATATACTGAAGGCAACTGTTTTGGTTGGCCTGTTTATTTATCATGTCTCTTAATTCATGTTCATGTTTTTATTTCCGCTGATTTTCTCTGATGTTGCATCACTAGGGTGCCCGGGGTAAGGCACCAGTCACGGGCCCGGGTTCGGGTCGTGACAATATGGGAGGGTGACAAGTGTCCCTCCCATCCTTTTTACCAGAAAGTGGTCCTATTTTAGGGCCAAGTCTTGGGAGACTTGGCCATTTCATTTCAAAACCCTCCCAAGAAAAACCCTCTCCCTTCTCTCTAGTTTTTTGAAGAAAACCTAGCTTAAGAGGAAACTGTTGGAGCGGCGGCAAGAAGGAAAGTGTGGGTAAACTTGTGGGAAGCGCTGGTAGACGAGTTTGACGGAAAAGAAGTGGAAGAAAGGGGCTTTTGTGGGTTTCTCCAAAGGTAAAAGTTTCCCCTTCTCTTGGTTATGAGTTATACTTGTTATAGTAGTTTAGAAATGAGCCTGAGGTACATTATATTTTAGTAGTTTAGAATTGAGCCTGAGGCTGTTATATTTGAATAGATTTGGATCTTGTTGTCTTGTTGAAACCGAAAATGGGCATGTTAGCCTTAAGATTTTAACTTCAATTTGGTTACTAGTTTGGTCGTCGCATGTTGTAAAGGGGGATTGTAGTTGTTGAAGATGTCTAGGGCTAGATATCATGTTAGACCTAAGAACTTGGATTGGAAAAGAGTTGGAAAGGGGTTTAGGATTGGTTTATTGTTGGCCAAGAATGACATGGAAATTATTGGTTTATTTTGTATCATTGTGGGGCGGAATTTTACGCGTCCTGTAAAGGCGTGTAATCCCCTTTGTGGTTAGCTGAATTATGTGCCTTAAATGTGGCGTTGGTTATTGAAATTCGGCCTTGAAAGAAGTGGCATAGTAAGTAGAAACAGAGGAAGTGCTGTCCGACTTTCCGTAGAATGTAGGGACCTTGCACTTAGTTATTCTACGTTCGAAGCTAGAGATTGATAGACGTTTTATGACCCTTATAGGATTGAAGTACTACGGTAGCATATTCTACTTAAGGGAAAATCTTGTGGAGCATTTTGCTAACCGCCGATAATCGTCGCGAGGTATGTGATTCTTCCTATCCTCTTGAAGATGACTATTTGTGAAATATATAGTCGGTAGACGCGTGTGTTAAAGGAACTAAATTTCCTTTTGTGCCTTGACTTGATATGAAGTGTAAAGGTCTTGATTGTGTGAAAAAGTAGTAACCCCCATTCGTTAGTAATGGGTACTTGGTTGTTAAAGAATAAGCCCTCTTGGTCTCATAAGGGCTTATAGTTGTAATTGGTTGGTTTAAAACATAAAGTGTTATAACGGCTTTATGGGAAGTTTGTTATAACCACTTTATGTAGGTAAAAGAGTGGGTAGTTGATTTCAAAAGATAAGAGACTTGACTTGTAATTGACCTAAATGGTGTTGAAAAGTGTGAAACCTCATTCGTGAGAAATGAGTACTTGGTTTTTAAAAGGAATAATGTTACATAAATTTCGGAAATGGGAATAAGGATCGAACAAGCCAATGCAGCGTCGATAAAGGAAAGAAGTAATGACAATTAATCATATTAAAACCAGTAGAAACCTCCATCTGCATAGAAGCTAAGATAAGACAAAATTGTATTACATTTCCTAGATCATGGTGCCTAATAAGAATTATTGTAATCAAGTTTTGATCTTCTTAAAAATCCCAAGGTAAGGAACTCGATTTCTAAAAGAAAAGAGACTTAAGAATTTGAAGTGTTTTGTTTTAAAAGAAAGGCATGGTTTTGTCTTGACTTGTTTTAAAACATGAAGTGTTATAACAGCTTTATGGGAAGTTAGTTATAATGACTTTATAGGAGTAAAGGAATGGATTCATTATTGGATTTTTAAATGGTATACTTGACGTTGTGCTAAAAAGTGTTTAAAGTGCTTGATTTAAACCTGAATGTGTTCGATACTACGTGTTAGTATCGCGTGGCTTTACGTAGAAAGAGGTCTTTGTTTTGAAGGAATGAAAGTATGTAGTATTTTGGGGTTGAAACCCGGAATTTTGTTGACATGAAATGAAAGTACGTTGAACTGGCCTATGCTTGTTGTGATAGCTTTTGTTGTGCAAGTGTTGTATTTACGTACTCTGGCGTCTCGTTGGAGGGCCGGCTATCTGGTTGATTAATGGACATACTGACACGTTGGGTAGCCCACGGATATGCTTCCACTATATCGATTCTTGATGGACATACTGACACGTTGGGAGGCCCACGGGTATGCTTCCATTAGGGGTGTTATTATTGTTATTTGATTGGACATACTGACACGTTGGGTAGCCCACGGGTATGCTTCCACGATGAATAGTATCTTATTATTTGATCGACATACCGACACGTTGGGTAGCCGGGTATGCTTCCGATGAAGTAGTATCTTGTTATTTGATTGGACATACCGACACGTTGGGTAGCCGGGTACGCTTCCACAGTGAGTATTGTTTTGTTAGTTGTTTGGACATACTGACACGTTGGGTAGCCCACGGGTATGCTTCCACAGGGATTGTTATCTTGTTATCTCCTTTGGGCATACCGACACGTTGGATGGTCCACGGGCATGAGCCCACTAGGAAGGTTCCAGGGCTATGCTTATACCGAGGTGAGATGCCGGGGCATGCGGCCATTGTGCGGGTTAAATTCCCGGGATGTATTTGAGTGATGATTTCACGGGAATGAGTCCCTATCTTGATATGACTGCTTATATGTTGTGGTGCTATAGTTTGGTTATCATACATGTCTCCTGCTGTATATAGACTACTATGATTTCATTTACGATTTTTCGCCACATACTTGGTACTGTTATCGACCTCCTTCGGGGGGCTGCGTTCATGCCGCAGGTTGAGGTACATAGCTTGCTGATCCGTACTCTTAGGATCGTTGTTCGGTTCTCGGAAAGCTCCATATCTCCGGAAGCTTGTCATGTGGTACGGTTCCCTGATGTAGTAGACTTTTGTATATTCAGGGGCCTGGCGGGGCCCTGTCCCGTCATTATGGTTTCAAAGAAATTCTTAGAGGTCCAGAGTTTGTTGTGGCGGAGTTTGTAAGGGATGTAGCTATTCGATTTTCATTTATGTTTGAAAGGTAACCGTTTGGGTTGCTTTGTTTCATACTTTATGTCTTGTCTCATGTTTTAGTTTTTATTTCCGCTGATTTTCTCGATGTTGTATCGCTAGGTGCCCGGTAAGGCACGATCCACGGGCCCGGGTTCGGGTCGTGACAAAAGTGGTATCAGAGCAGTTAATCCTCGGAAAGTGTCTACATACCGTATCTAGTAGAGTCTTGATTATCGTTGTGTTGTGCACCACATCTATAATCAGGAGGCTATAAGATATTTAGGATTGGTTTCCATTCTTCTCACTCTGAGATCGTGCCTTAGAGCTGTGTTATAAGTTGGACTCCTCCGACGTATTCTTTGTATACCGGTGATGCCTCCCCAAGGCAACCAGAGCCCGAAGCGGCAAAGCGTGAGAGGGAGCTGCGAGTAGAGCTGCAGCGGTCTCTACCGAGACCACGACACCCGAGCCTCCAGTCCCACAGCCTGGGGCAGAGGAGATGGGTTACAAGGAGATGGCCCAGTTATTGGCCAGGATCGTGGCTAGGCACGAGGATAGGTCGATCTGTGATCCAGTTCGGTAGTACCGGGTTCACCCGAGGTCAGATAGTTTGAGACTACGGGATTTTCTAAGTTGCAGCCCACCTGAGTTCTACGGGTCGAGGCCTGAGGATGATCCGCAGGAGTTTATCCGATTCTACGGATCATGAGTGATCAAGGCGGAGACCGAGTCGCTGGTTTTGTTCACATCGGCCGCGTGATACCGCATGATCGTGGTTTGATTCGTGGGAGCTGTCGGGGAGCATGCACCTCGGTGGTTGGGGTGAGTTCTCGAGGCTTTTCTTGGCCATTTCTTGCCTCCACGTATGAGAGGACACGGGCGACATATTTTGATCTTTGAGACAAAGAGGCGCATGATTCGGGAGTACAATGTAGAGTTTGACTCATTGGCTCGGTATGTCCCTTCTGGGGCGAATATGGAGGATAGAGTTCACCGTTATGTCACAGACTCGATGACTACTTAGCGAGAGAGTTGCAGGAGTAGCTCTTCACCGGGCATGGATATTGCGCACGCAGCTTATGCGCAGGTGTGAGGCGTAGGGTGGCAGAATAACCAAGATCAGCGAGAGAGGCGAGGCGGCAGTCCTCTGGTGACCTTCGAGGCAGCGGCCTGGCCAGACTAGTTATGCGCCTCCGCCAAGACGGAGTGCTCCACCACGCCTTGAGACATTCGGGAGATTCAGGAGCAGTCGTGGCTCCAGTTTGTGTTTTGGGGGAGCAGGGACGTTAGTCAGATGGGACCACCCCTACCTCGTTGTGGTCGTTGTGGTAGGCTCCATAATGGGGAGTGTCGTGCTGGGATGGGAGTTTGTTTTGCATGCGTCCAGCAGGGCCATTTTGCGAGAAATTGTCCAACCAGAGGTAGCGCGGATGTAGAGACTCAGCCTTCGGGATCAGTGGCTGATTCATCTCCTCCTTTTGTGCGCCGTGCAGGGAAGGAACATGAGTAGAACGACAAAAAGGGAAGTGAAGTAATAGTCACAAGTATATTCTTAACCCTCTAGAGACTAGTATGCATTGATGTTATGGTGATATGTTAAGTGTTATGTTCGGATAACTTTGTGTTAAAAATGTGATTTAGAAGCCTGATTAGTGAAAAGGGTAAGTCTGAGGATGAGAAAATTTTGAACCTTAAAATTTATAACAATCGAGACCTTAGAGGTAAGGCCGGCTAGAGTAAAAGATTTTACATGATCCTTGTCGGAAGTACATAGTATGCGGGGAGTATTTTTCGGGTGATAAGTCCATGAGTGACATAACTGATTCTTTTGTGAGTGGAGTAGTGAAGACTATACCGGCGTCTGCGTTTTGGAGACTTAGAAGGAACATTCGGGACGAATGTTTCTAAGGGGGGGAGAATGTTACACCCCGTAAATTCAAGGAGTTAAGATAAGAACATACCAAGGAATATAAGATTTGAAAGTTGTTAGATAAGTTGACAAACATGTGTTGGACGGATTTTGAGTTTACCTTGGAGTGTTGTACCCCAGTTGTTAAGAATTTCGAGGTGTTTAAAAAGCCTAGTGTGTAGTCCGTTAAATCTAGTTCCCAACGCAACGAACCGTTAAATCGATAGGACATCGAGTCAAAAGTTATGGAAGTTTCGTGTTTGGTCTTGTGATCAAGCAGCAGCGATTTGGTTCAGTGCAGTGCGCCGCGCGGCCGAATCTGAGGCAGCGCGGTTGTCTTGGAGTCCGGGGTTGCAGCCACGAATGCGAGGGCGGCCGGAATCTTTGGAACTTTTTCGGAAGTGGAAGCCAGAGGCGGATTTTTCTTGCAGAAGGCGAAAAATAGGGGATATTTTGTTTAAAACCTATGGGAGGGTGACAAGTGTCCCTCCCATCCTTTTTACCAGAAAGTGGTCCTATTTTAGGGCCAAGTCTTGGGAGACTTGGCCATTTCATTTCTGTTATACCCCGTATTTCCAGAGTATGTACGTAAGGGAATACGTACAAAAAGTTTAGCCTTAAAGTTTAGGCTTGGACGATTTTTTTTGGGCACAACTCACAAAACGAATAGTTTTCCGACGAAACGTTTCCACAGCTTTCGTAGAGAAAATTCCGGCTATGTCATTAAGTATTTTTGCGGATTTTTCCGAGAGACGAAACATTTTGGACCAACGGGAGGGCAACACTGGCACCCTCCCATTGATGGACTCAATCGCCCATTGACGAAAATGGAGAACATTGGCACGCTTTTGTGCCATGGCACAAGTCAAGGAGTTGGTAGGATATTTGTGTTTAGTTAATCCTCACCCTACACTTGCCTTGCACTTGTCTTCATCTTGGCCATTGGTTGGCCAAGGCTTGAGCTATAAATACCCCCTTTGATGAAGAGTTCTTCATCCACAAAGTTATCTTCCAAGTCTAAAAATCCTCTCCTCTCCCTTTGTAGCCATTTCGTCCAAACACCTCCCCTCCTCGTGAAGGTGGCCTTGGCCGAATACCCTAGCCTAGCCAAAAATCTACCCCCTCGGTAGAAAAGTTACCTTCTTGTATCGTTATAATGCCCAAAATACCTAGCCCAAATACCTTAGTACTTAGTAGAGGTTGTGGAGAACGTCGAAGGTTCTGAGCATACAACTTAGTGAGCAAACCTTGCTCAGCGCGACTTTTCTAGGATATTATTGGGCTTACCGAGTAATAATCCTAACCTCTTTTGAATTAGAGAATACTTCATGTTATAGTATAAGAATAAGTATAAATACTTAGAAGTATATCACGTATAGAATTGAAGTGTTAATCACTTAGAAGGGTTTAAAGAAGATTAATCAAACTGCATTTACATAGACTGCTTTCACAATGAACTTATATAGCTCACCGGGTAGGAAGTCTGCCCGACTTACAGTAGAATTATGAACCCCCGCTTAGAATGACCTTCGTAGTCCTAATAGATATCGTGACTATTATAGGTGACTCTCTGCGCGACATATTCACTTGGCGGTGGTTTTCACGAGAAGGTATGTGATTCTTCCTAAAGCATGATATTTTACAATATAACTACGGCAATGTCTTTGACTTAAGCTCGAATAATACTTACGGCAATGCCTCACTTAAGCTCGAATAATACTTACGCAATGCCTCACGGCTTAAGCTTCAATAATAAAGAATCGAAAACATTTCAAAAGACTCTTGAATCATATTAATGTAAGAGAACTAATTGGTTTTAAAGCGAAGCTTAAGAGTTATACTAGCTTTATGGGAAGTAAGTATAACCACTTAAGATTTATAAAAGAAACAAGTTTGCCTATGTGTTTATAACAAGACTTGTATTGTGAAAGAATAATAAAGATGGTTTGATAAATAGACATGATATGATGCTATGTGTGTTAGTACCTTGTAACGCTTGTATAGGTGAGTATCCTTGTTGTGCTTATGTTGTTTAAAGATAAGTTGTTATGTTAGTATACTATCACTCACCTCTTGAGATGATACCGGGTTAAGCCGCCTCCGACGGGGTAGACTCAGCGATGCGGGACCATGATTCGAGAATACCTCACGCGGGTCCAGGGGCCTATGCGAGCTACGAGTTCGGTTGGTATGCGGGGTTATACCTCACGCGATGTGTGGCCATGCGGACTGAGTCCAGACGATGCCGAGGAGTAGCTACCGATGCGGGGTTATACCTCACGCGGGCCCGTGAGTGGCCTATGCGGACTCGGGAGTTCAGATTAGGCTGCGAGAATGATGATGGGGCGAGTGGCCTGTTTCGATCATTCGCAGCCTAGACAAGACTCATTACGCTTACCTATTGTTGCTCTTGTTTGTGATGTGGCACTATGCGCGGTTTCTCGTTGTTTCATACATATTTGTAAACCGGTTTTAAAAATGATATGTTTCATTTAAGTACTTTAGGCCAGATTTCGTACTTAGTACTGTTATGCGACCTCCTTCGGGCCGCGTTCATGCCGCGGTAAGGGCAGCAGTGCTAGATCCGCATTCTTAGGATCTCTACGTTGGTGTCGGAGCTCCATCTCTTCCGAGGCTCTACTTTTGGTATGATCTCCTGTTGTAGATAGTTTTGTACGATCGGGTATGGCAGGCCCCTGTCCGCCATAGTTGTATATTTCCTTAGGTGGTCAGAGTCATGTTATGCAATTTCGGATGTAATCTGAACTATGATTATATATATATGCCGAAAGTGTGTTTTCACATAAAGCGTGGTCTTATTTTATAAATCGTTTCATGTCTTGTTTTATATTTCCGATTTCTCCGATGTATGACTACTTGGGTGCCGGTAAGGCACGATCCACTGCCCAGGCGTCGTGACAAAAGTGGTATCGAGCGCTTAATCCTCGGAAAGTGTCTACGACCGTATCTAGTAGAGTCTGATTATCGGTGTGTTGTGCACCACACCAATAATCGAGGCTATAGGATATTTAGATTGGTTTCCATTCTTCTCATTCTCGAGATCGTGCTTTAGAGTCGTGTTATAGGTTGGACCTCTAACGTATTCCTTTCTGTGCAGATTATGCCTCCACGTAAGGCAACCGGGCCCGAAGGGCAAGCGGCGGAGGCGCTAGCAGACACCCAGAGTCACGAGGGCTCGAGCCCGATCATACGAGACGCAGCGAGTTCTATGACGCCGCCAGCCCAAGAGAGACCACAGCACCCGCCTCACTCCCACGGCACTGGGGCGGAGAGTTAGGCATCTGAGAGACGGCCCAGCTTTTGGCTAAAGTCAGGCCCGACGAGAGAGATTGGATGGCGGTTCAGCTCAGCTCGGTCCGCACCGTGGTACACCCGAGGGCAGAGAGTTTGAGGCTACGAGACTTCGTGAGTTGTAGCCCGCCGGTGTTTTATGGGTCGAGGCCGGAGGATGATCCGCAGGAGTTCATCCGTCACCTTGAAGGATTTTGAGAGTGATCGGGCGTCGGAGACCGAGTCGTGATCTTTGGTTCACATAGGTGCGTGATACCGCGATCGATTGGTTTGATTCACGGGAGTTATCGGGAGAGCACGCCCCGGTACTGGGATGAGTTCTCGAGGCTTTCCTCACTTTTTGCCTCCGGATGAGGAGGCGCGGCCGATAGATTTTTCTGGCGAGCGAGAGGGACCTGTCAGGGAGTACAATGTCGAGTTTGATTCTTTGGCTCGATATGTCCCAGCATTGGTAGCAGATATGGAGGATAGGGTGCACCGCTATGTCACCGGGCTAGACGACTATATGGCCGAGTCATGTGCGGGGGTTTCTCTCCAGCCGGGTATGGACATTACCCGCACGCAGCTCACGCCGACGCGAGGCGCAGGTCGACGAGTGGACGAGGCAGCAGGAAGGCGCCCGGAGGGTCTTCCGGTGGTTATCGTGGTGGCGGCCTCGGCGAGCTAGCCTAGATTCGCACCACAGCCAGCTCAGAGCACTCCTGCACCGTCCTCAAGGCAACGGCGAGTTTTCGAGGCGTACCCGGGGCTTGTGGCGTCGAGTAGCAGAGTGCGGCGTCGGGACCACCCGGTGTGGCCGTCGGTAGATCCCATTACGGTTAGTGTGGTACTACTTATGGATCTTGTTACGGTTGTAGCAGGCCACTTTGCGAGGAACCGGCCGAGGCGTGGCGGTGGTAGGGCCCGGCCGAGTTACGTGGCGGCTTCATCATCTCCTCTGATTACTCGCCCGGAGGCGTGGTGCTCATGGGTCGCCAGTCGCGGAGGTCGTGGCGCAGTCGCTTCTAGCGGTCCTCGTAACCGCATATATGCTGTCGGCCACCGGGATCGAGGCCTCACTGATGTCGCGTGTACCTTATCGGTCGGGTTTGATGTGTATGCTTTGATAGATCCGGTTCTACTCATCTATATATCTCCCTTGTTGCTAGTAGGATAGGGATAGAGCACGAGTCCATAGACCACTTCGAGGTAGCTACGCCGATGGGTGATTCGGTGGTAGCTCGGCGGTATATAGAGCTTGTCCTGTGACTATTTACGTCGGACCCTAGCCGACTTGATAGAGTTGGAGATGATTGACTTGACGTGATCATTGGGATGGATTGGCTAGCTTCTTGCTATGCCAATGTAGACCGCAGAGAGAGTAATGCAGTTCCAGTTTCTGAGGCCGGTTGTTGAGTGGGAGGAGCACGGTATCGCTGGTGGTAGGTTTATTTCCTACCTCAAGGCTAGGAAGATGGTGCGAAGGGTATATCTACCATCTAGTTCGAGTGTTTGATATCGAGGTCGCGGTACCAGATTTTCACTCGCCTCCGTAGTCGTGAGTTCCCGCACGTGTTCCCGCATGACCTCCTGCATCCTCCCGAGAGGAGATTGAGTTTGTATTGACTTATTGCGGATACTCGGCCTATTTCCATTCCGCCATACGAACGGCACTCGAGTTGAGAGAGTCAAGGATCACTTTAGGATTTGCTAGAGAAGCGGCTTCATTAGGCCAGTGTTTCTCCAGGCGCCAGATTGTTCGTGAAGAAGGGACGGGACGCGCATGTGTGTTGATTACTGGCGGTGAACAAGGTGACCATTAAGAATGTATACCCTCCCGGGATTGATGATTTGTTCGGACTGCAGTGCGAGATGTTTCTCCAAGATTGATCGCGATCGCTATCATCAGTGCAGTCGAGAGAGGTGGATGTCCCAGGATCGCATTCGGACCAGACGCATTACGAGTTCAGTCATGTCTTTTGGGTTGACCATGCTCGGCGGTATTCATGGATTTGATGAACCGAGTGTTCAAACCATTTTTGGACACGTTTGTGATAGTGTTCATTGATGATATCTTGGTTTATTCTCGCGAGCAGGAGCACGCGAGCATTTGAGGTATCTTGTGCTTCTCAGACAGAAGCAGTTACGCCAAGTTTTCCAAATGTGAGTTTTGGTTGACTTCATGGCGCTGGGCATATTGTCGGGTGATGGCATTCGAGTTGATACGCCAAGATCGGCAATCAGACTTGCCGAGACCTACTACTCCGGCAGAGGTTCGCATTTCGGGCCTTGCGAGTTATTATCGCGGTTCGTGGAGAAGTTTGCTTCTATCTCGCACCATTGACTAGGCCGACTCGTAGGCAGCCAAGTTTCATGGACTGATGCTTGTGGCGTGGTTTCGATTCTTTGAAAAGAGATCGACGATCGCTTCGTTCTTACTCTTCCGCAGGTCCGATGGTTATGTCGTGTATTGTGACGCGTCGTGCATCGGGTTGGGATGTGTGTTGACGCGGCATGGCGAGTTATAGCATACGATCCCGACAATGAAGAAACACGAGAGAACTACCCCACCCATGATTTGGAGCCGGCGTGTGATTCACGCCAAGATCCGGAGGCACTATTTGTATGGGGTTCACGTGGATATTTATACGCACCACAAGAGCCTCGGATATCTTCACGCAGGAGCTGAACTTACGGCGAGACGGTGGTTAGAGTTGCTTAAGGATTACGATGTTGATATCCTATACCACCCGAAGGCCAATGTTGTGGCAGACGCTCGAGTCGTAGAGTCGATGGGAGCCTATCGGATGTGCGTAGAGAGGAGGACATGGTTCGTGATTTGCATCGATTAGCGAGCCTTGGTGTCCGCTTGATTGATTACGATAGCGATGGGTTAGAGTTCGTGAGGTTGCGAGTCTTCCATCGTCGAGGAGGCGAAGAGGCAATTCGAGGATCCAGCTTTGATTCGATATCGTGATACGACTCTTCGTGAGGCAAGGGTCCTTGAGGTAGCACGATGGGGTGCTAAGGTTTGAGGGCAGTGTGTGTTCCAGATGTTTGGGACTTGGCAGAGTTCTTGGGGAAGCACACGCAAGGCGTTACTCTATCCATCGGGTCGATCAAGATGTACCACGACCTTAGATCGTGTATTGGTGGGATGGCTTGAAGAGGACATTGCGAGTTCGTAGCTCGGTGCGTGTTGTCGGGTGAAGGTAGAGCACCGAGGCCCGGTGGTTTTATTCTGACGATTGAGATCCGACACGGAAGTGGGAGGTAATCAACATGGACTTCATCACAGGATTACCTGCACTCGCAGGAGACATGATTCTATATGGGTTATCGTCGACGGTGGCGAAATCAGCCCACTTTCTTCCGTCGGGGCGACTTTTCCGAGGATTATGCGCACTTTACATCCGAGAGATCGCCGATCGCATGAGTCCCTACGATCATATCGCATGCAGAGCCCGGTTACGGCTAACTTCCTGAGGTCCTTCCGCAGGGTTTAGGGGCGCAGTGAGCTCGAAATCGCATTTCATCCACGTGCATCTGACAGCAGAGCGCACTATCCGCACTCTCGAGGATATCTGCGAGCTTTGTGTTATTGACTTTAGTGGTAGTTGGGAGGATCATTTGCCTCAGTTGAGTTTGCATATAATAATAGCTACCACTCCAAAGATTCGGATGGCGCCTTATGAGGCCTTGTATGGGAGGAAGTGCAGTCGCCTATAGGTTGGTTCGATGTGGGCGGCGGCTAGTGGGACCAGATTGGTACAGCGCAAATGGATAAGGTGAAACTTATCCGAAGGCGGCTATCGATGACTCGAGTCGGCCAGTCGTATCAGATCATCGCCGTCGACATCTTGAGTTCGAGGTTCATGATTGGGTTTTCCTAAAGGTGTCACCCATGAAGGGTGTGATGAGATTCGGAAGAAGGAAGCTCACCAAGGTACATCGGGCCGTTCAGATTGTCCGCAGGTAGGCAAGGTTGCTACGAGTTGATCTGCCGTCCGATCCGGAGGCGGTGCATCCGGTTTTCACGTATCTATCCGAGGAGATGTATCGGATCCATCTAGGGTACACCCGATTGACGATGTCGGTGTGACCGGGTTATCGTATGAGAGATTCCCATAGCGATAGTCGATCGTCAAAGTTAGGCGTCTGCGGACCAAGGGCGTGGCTTCACAAAGTCTTGTGGCGGAACGAGCTCGTGGAGGAGATGACGTGGGAGGCCGAGGAGGACATGAGGCGAGTATCTCACTTATTCCCACACCTCCGTGTAATTCACTTTCCTACTTGTAAATTTTCATTATCATTTATGCCTAAGTGTTGTTTTGTGGCGCGTGTGGCATTTGCAAACTGCTTAAGTTATGAAGAATCTTATCGTTAATCGTCTTGGGAAGGAACATTCGGACGAATGTCTCTAAGGAGGAGAATGTTATACCCGTATTTCGGAGTATGTACGTAAGGAATACGCATAAAAAGTTTAGCCTTAAAGTTTAGGCTTGGACGATTTTTTTGGGCACAACTCACAAAACGAATAGTTTTCCGAAACGTTTCCACAGCTTTTCAGAGAGAAAATTCGGCTATGTCATTAAGTATTTTTATGGATTTTTCGAGAGACGAAACATTTTGGACCAACGGGAGGGCAACAGCACCCTCCCATGATGGACTCAATCGCCCATTGGACGAAAATGGAGAACATTGGCACGTTTTTGTGCCATGGCACAAGTCAAGGAGTTGGTAGGATATTTGTGTTTAGTTAATCCTCACCCTACACTTGCCTTGCACTTGTCTTCATCTTGGCCATTGGTTGGCCAAGGCTTGAGCTATAAATACCCCTTTGATGAAGAGTTCTTCATCCACAAAGTTATCTTCCAAGTCTAAAATCCTCTCCTCTCCTTTGTAGCCATTTCGTCCAAACACCTCCCTCCTTGTGAAGGTGGCCTTGGCGAATACCCTAGCCTAGCCAAAAATCTACCCTCCCTCGTAGAAAAGTTACCTTCTTGTATCGTTATAATGCCCAAAATACCTAGCCCAAATACCTTAGTACTTAGTAGAAGTTGTGGAGAACTTCTAAGGTTCTTGGAGCATACAACTTAGGAGCAAAACCTTGCTCAGCGCGACTTTTCTAGGATATTATCGGGCTTACCGAGGTAATAATCCTAACCCTCTTTTGAATTAGAGAATACTTCGTTATAGTATAAGAATAAGTATAAATACTTAGAAGTATATCACGTAATAGAATTGAAGTGTTAATCACTTAGAAGGGTTTAAAAGAAGATTAATCAAATCAGATTTACATAGACTGTTTTCACATGAACTTATATAGCTCAGGGTAGGAAGTGCTGCCCGACTTAGTAGAATTATGAACCCCTGCTTAGAATGACCTTGGTAGTCCTTAATAGATATCTGTGACTATTATAGTGACTCTCTGCGTGCGACATATTCAACTTGGCAGGTGGTTTTCGCTGAGAAGGTATGTGATTCTTCCTAAAGCATGATATTTTACAATATAACTACGGCAATGTCTTTGACTTAAGCCTGAATAATACTTACGGCAATGCCTCACGGCTTAAGCCTGAATAATACTTACGGCAATGCCTCACGGCTTAAGCCTGAATAATAAAGAACTGAAAACATTTCAAAAGACTACTGAATCATATTAACAGAAGAGAACTAATTGGTTTTTAAAACAGAAGCTTAAGAGTTATACTAGCTTTATGGGAAGTAAGTATAACCACTTAAGATTTATAAAAGAAACAAGTTTGCCTATGTGTTTATAACAAGACTTGTATTGTGAAAAGAATAATAAAGATGGTTTGATAAATAGACATGATATGATGCTATGTGTGTTAGTACCTTGTAACGTTTGTATAGGTGAGTATCCTTGTTGTGCTTATGTTGTTTAAAGATAAGTTGTTATGTTAGTATACTATCACTCACCTCTTGAGATGATACCGGGGGTTAAGCTGCCCTCCGATGCGGGGTAGACTCAGGCGGTCTGGGACCATGATTCGAGAATACCTCATGCGGGTCCAGGGGGCCTATGCGGAGCTACGAGAGTTCCAGGTTAGTATGCGGGGTTATACCTCATGCGGTCTGTGTGGCCATGCGGACAGCGAGTCCAGGACGATGCCGAGGAGTAGCTACACCGATGCGGGGTTATACCTCATGCGGGCCCACGTGAGTGGCCTATGCGGACTCCGGAGTTCAGATTAGGCTGCGAGAATGATGATGGGGCGAGTGGCCTGTTTCGATCATTCGCGGCCTAGACAAGAGTCATTCTGATTACCTATAGTTGCTCTTGTTTGTGATGCGGCACTATGTGCGGTTTCCTTGGTTGTTTCATACATATTTGTAAACTAGTTTTAAAAATGATATGTTTCATTTAAGTACTTTCTGATTTCGTATACTTAGTACTGTTGTCTCGACCTCCTTGGGCTGCGTTCATGCCGCAGTAAGGCAAAGCAGTGCTAGATCCGCATTCTTAGGATCTCTACGTTGGTGTCGGAGCTCCATCTCTTGGAGGCTCTACTTTTGGTATGATCTCCTGTTGTAGATAGTTTTGCGATCGTGGGTATGGCGGGCCCTGTCCGCCATAGTTGTATATTTCCTTAGAGGTTCAGTCATATTATGCGATTGTCGGATGTAGCTGCTGAACTATGATTATATATATACGCGAAAGCGGTGTTTTCTCACATAAACGTGTCTTATTTTATAAAGCTGTTTATGTCTTGTTTTATATTTCACGATTTCTCGATGTATGACTACTTGGGTGCCGGTAAGGCACGATCCACGGGCCGGGCAGTCGTGACAATTCAAAACCCTCCCAAGAAAAACCCTCTCACTTCTCTCTAATTTTTGAAGAAAACCTAGCTAAGAAACCGCTGAGCGGCGGCAGAAGGAAAGTGTGGGTAAACTTGTGGGAAGACGCTGCAGTTTGTGGAAAAGAAGTGGAAGAAAGGGGCTTTGTGGGTTTCTCCAAAGGTAACTCTTGGTTATGTCTTTCAAGTACAGTTATACTTGTTATATTAGTTTAGAAATGAGCCCGAGGTCGTTATATTTTAGTAGTTTAGAATTGAGCCTGAGGCTGTTATATTTGAATAGATTTGGATCTTGTTGTCTTGTTGAAACCGAAAATGGGCATGTTAGCCTTAAGATTTTAACTTCAATTTGGTTACTAGTTTGGTCGTCGCATGTTGTAAAGGGGGATTGTAGTTGTTGAAGATGTCTAGGGCTAGATATCATGTTAGACCTAAGAACTTGGATTGGAAAAGAGTTGGAAAGGGGTTTAGTATTGGTTTATTGTTGGCCAAGAATGACATGGAAATTATTGGTTTATTTTGTATCATTGTGGGGCGGAATTTTACGCGTCCTGTAAAGGCGTGTAATCCCCTTTGTGGTTAGCTGAATTGTGTGCCTTAAATGTGGCGTTGGTTATTGAAATTCGGCCTTGAAAGAAGTGACATAGTAAGTAGAAACAGAGGAAGTGCTGTCCGACTTTCCGTAGAATGTAGGGACCTTGCACTTAGTTATTCTACGTTCGAAGCTAGAGATTGATAGACGTTTTATGACCCTTATAGGATTGAAGTACTACGGTAGCATATTCTACTTGGGGGAAAATCGTGGAGCATTTTGCTAACCGTCGATAATCGTCGCGAGGTATGTGATTCTTCATATCCTCTTCAGCATGACTATTTGTGAAATATATAGTGCGGTAGACGCACGTGTGTTAAAGGAACTAAATTTCCCTTTTGTGCCTTGACTTGATATGAAGTGTAAAGGTCTTGATTGTGTGAAAAAGTAGTAAACTCCCATTCGTTAGTAATGGGTACTTGGTTGTTAAAGAATAAGCCCTCTTGGTCTCATAAGGGCTTATAGTTGTAATTGGTTGGTTTAAAACATAAAGTGTTATAACGGCTTTATGGGAAGTTTGTTATAACCACTTTATGTAGGTAAAAGAGTGGGTAGTTGATTTCAAAAGATAAGAGACTTGACTTGTAATTGACCTAAATGGTGTTGAAAAGTGTGAAACCTCATTCGTGAGAAATGAGTACTTGGTTTTTAAAAGAATAATGTTACATAAATTTCGGAAATGGGAATAAGGATCGAACAAGCCAATGCAGCGTCGATAAAGGAAAGAAGTAATGACAATTAATCATATTAAAACCAGTAGAAACCTCCATCTGCATAGAAGCTAAGATAAGACAAAATTGTATTACATTTTCTAGATCATGGCTGCTCTAATAAGAATTATTTTAATCAAGTTTTGATCTTCTTAAAAATCCCAAGGTAAGGAACTCGATTTCTAAAAGAAAAGAGACTTAAGAATCTGAAGTGTTTTGTTTTAAAAGAAAGGCATGGTTTTGTCTTGACTTGTTTTAAAACATGAAGTGTTATAACAGCTTTATGGGAAGTTAGTTATAATGACTTTATAGGAGTAAAGGAATGGATTCATTATTGGATTTTTAAATGGTATACTTGACGTTGTGCTAAAAAGTGTTTAAAGTGCTTGATTTAAACCTGAATGTGTTCGATACTACGGGTGTTAGTATCGTGTGGCTTTTACGTAGAAAGAGGTCTTTGTTTTGAAGGAATGAAAGTATGTAGTATTTTGGGGTTGAAACCCGGAATTTTGTTGACATGAAATGAAAGTACGTTGAACTGGCCTATGCTTGTTGTGATAGCTTTTGTTGTGCAAGTGTTGTATTTCTGTGCTACCGCGTCTCTCGTTGGAGGGCCGGCTATCTGGTTGATTAATGGACATACTGACACGTTGGGTAGCCCACGGATATGCTTCCACTATATCGATTTTTGATGGACATACTGACACGTTGGGAGACCCACGGGTATGCTTCCATTAGGGGTGTTATTATTGTTATTTGATTGGACATACTGACACGTTGGGTAGCCCACGGGTATGCTTCCACAGTGAATAGTATCTTGTTATTTGATTGGACATACTGACACGTTGGGTAGCCCACGGGTATGCTTCCTGATGAGTAGTATCTTGTTATTTGATTGGACATACCGACACGTTGGGTAGCGGGTATGCTTCCACATGAGTATTGTTTTGTTAGTTGTTTGGACATACTGACACGTTGGGTAGCCCACGGGTATGCTTCCACAGGGATTGTTATCTTGTTATCTCCTTTGGGCATACCGACACGTTGGATGGTCCACGGGTATGAGCCCACTAGGAAGGTTCCAGGCCCTTATACCGAGGTGAGACTTGGGGCATGCGGCCATTGTGCGGGTTAAATTCCCGGGTTGTATTTGAGTGATGATTTCACGGGCATGAGTCCCTATCTTGATATGACTGCTTATATGTTGTGGTGTTGTAGTTTGGTTATCATACATGTCTCCTGCTGTATATAGACTATTATGATTTCATTTACAGTATTTTTCAGTTTCACATACTTGGTACCTGTTGTACTGACCTCCTTCGGGGGGCTGCGTTCATGCCGCAGGTTGAGGTACATAGCTTGTTGATCCGCACTCTTAGGATCGCTGTTCAGTTCTCGGAAAGCTCCATATCTCCGGAAGCTTGTCCTGTGGTACGGTTTCCTGATGTAGTAGACTTTTGTATATTCAGGGGCATGGCGGGGCCCTGTCCCGTCATTATGGTTTCAAAGAAATTCTTAGGAGTGCATGCTTGTTGTGGCAAGTTTGTAAGGATGGACTTATTCATTTTCATTTATGTTTGAAAGGTAACCGATTTGGGTTGCTTTGTTTCATACTTTATGTCTTGTCTCATGTTTTAGTTTTTATTTCCTGATTTTCTCGATGTTGTATCGCTAAGTGCGGGGTAAGACACGACCACGGGCGGGTTGGTCGTGACAACAATCTCTGTGATTAGTACGACACTCACCCTTATGAATTTTTCCACAACGGCCACTGAGACAAGGGTGGCCTCATCCGCGAGCACTCCTACTCCCGAAAATCAAAACAGGAGCCCGACGACGCTCAATATCCCGAATGTCCCAAGGCATGCGGGACCACTCTCTTGGCGGTACATAACTAGTCTGCTTGATGATGCGCCTCGAAGTCGCCAAAAGCCTCGCTGTCTGGCCTCTTCATTGATCGATCGTTCGCCGACCTCTCCGCTCTCGCACCCAGTGCATAAGCTCGCATGCGGGCAATGTCCATGCGGTGAAGAGCTACACGAACAAGCCTCGCCAAGTAGTCATCGAGCGGTGGCGTAGCGGTGCACTCTGTCCCCCATGTCGGCTACTAACGCGGGGACGTACCGAGCTAGTGAGCCAAACTCACATTGTACTCCGACGTCGCGCGTCCGCCTCGATATCAAAAATCTGTCGGCGTTCCTCTCATCTGCGGAGGCAAGTGGTGAGAAATGCCTCGAGAACTCTTCCCAAATAGCTTGAGGCGCATGCTCCCGGACAGCTCCCGAATCAACCGATCGCGGTATCACGCAGCCGATGTGAACCTAAGACCACCGACTCGGTCTCCAAGCCTTGATCACTCATGATCCGGCAATTGTCGGATGAACTCCCGTATTATCCTCGTGCCTCGATCCATAAAACATCGGCGGTCGAACTCGTAGTACCGCGATCTCAAACTATCCGCTCGGGTGAACTACGGGTACACTGCATCGGAATCGCAGATCCGGCTTATCCTCGTGCCTTGCCACTATCCCCGCCAATAACCGCCATCTCTTTGTACTTAACTCCTGCTCCTGTGGGATGGAGGCTCGTGTATGGTCTCAGCAGCAGCTCGCGGCTCTAAACTCTTGAGAAAGGCGGCGTCGCAAAACTCGCCGTCAAGCGCTATCTCGTGTGATCGGGCTGCGCCTCGTACTCCTCAGATCCTACTAGCAGCCT
This sequence comes from Przewalskia tangutica, assembly GCA_029844215.1. Classification (NCBI taxonomy): domain Eukaryota; kingdom Viridiplantae; phylum Streptophyta; class Magnoliopsida; order Solanales; family Solanaceae; genus Przewalskia; species Przewalskia tangutica. Next base: position 64,213,014 of record CM056720.1, read on the forward strand.
CTCGATCGCCTTGCCTATCTGGGCCGGGTTGCTGGCGCGAGGCATCGTAAAACGAAATGCGTCGAGGGTCCAACTTATAACATGTTCAAATAAGGCACGATCTCGAATGAGAAGAATGGAAACTAATCCTAAATGTCCCATAGCCTCCGATTATAGATGTGGTGCACAACATATCGATAATCAAGACCCTAGACACGATCAGAACACTTTCCGAGGATTAATCGCTCGATACCACTTTTGTCACGACCGATCCGGGCCTGGATGGCGCTACCGGGCACCTAGTGATACAACATCGAGAAAATCTGCGGAAATAAAAACTTAAACATGAAACAAGAGATATGATAATAAACAAAGCAACCAACTAAGCGGTTACCTTCGCATATATATAACTAAAACTTGAATAGCGATATCCTTACAAACCCCGCCACAACAAGATTCTGCACCTCTAAGAATTTTTATACAACATGACGGGACGTGGCCCGCCATACCCCGAATGTACAAGTACCTACAATGTGAGGACTATACTAAAAGATAAGCCTCCGAGAAACGGAGCTTCCCAACGCTGAATCGCGATCCTATGAACGAGGATCAACAATCGTGTACCTCTACCGCGGCATGAACGCAGCCCAAGGAGGTCAAGCATAACAGGTACTAAGTATGTGAATCGAAAATCGTAAATGAAATCATAGTAGTCTATATAAAGCAGAGACATGTATGATAACCAAACTACCCACAATAAATAAGCAAATATGTCAAGTCGTGGACTCACGCCCTCAAAGTCAGCACTCAAATATAACTATGGGTCTCACGCCCACAACATCAATCATGCCCGTGGAATACCTTCCTCACTGCCGGCAGTCTATGATATAATAACACCAAGGAGTATACATAAACACCAGGTGTTATACCCCGTATTTCCAGAGTATGTACGTGAGGACGTACGTAGAAAAGTTTGAGCCTTAAAATAGGCAAGGGCCGAAAATTTTGTTCACAACTACCGAAAGGAATCGTTTTTAAGCTAAACATTTTACAAACTTTGCGAAGGAAAATTCCACTATGTCATTTATATTTTTGCGGATTTTTCCGAGAGATGAAACATTTTGGACCAGGAGGGTGACATGTCACACTCATATCGACGCCAATCGGCGGCAAGTGGACGATTTGGAGGTCTTGGTTAGGTAGGATATTTTGTGTAGTAGATGGATAAGGACACTTGGATAAATCCTCACCCTACACTTGCATAACACTTGGCTTGATCTTGGCCATTGGTTGGCCTATAAATACCTTAGTTGATGATTAACTTCTTCATCCAAAAATTGTTCTAAGTCTTGAAAGCCATCTTCCCCCAGTGTAGAGTTCTCGCCCTAGCCTCCCCTCCCCTTTTTCGTGAGGCCCTGGCCGAGGTACACACCCCTCCCTAGTGGCCTCGCCGAGAGCACCCCTTGCCTAGTTGTTCTCGTAAATACTACCCCCTGGTAGAAATACTCTCCAAGTATTGTTACTATTCCAAAATACCTTGGCCCAAATACCTTGTAGTATTCCAAGGTTACACTTATACGAAAAGCCCAGAAATACTATTATACTTCCCTTCAGTCACTAAACGAAACCCTAAGGAAAATCTTCACGGTTGGTTGAAGTATTAGGAAGAAGTTCCGTAGAACTTCTAAGGGTTGTTTGGAGCGGGTTGGAGCACCCGGAGTAGGAGCTAAACGTTGCTCAGGATCGACATTAAACTTGGATAATTTTGGGCTTACCGAGGTAAATAATCATATCCTTCTATTGTAATTGGAAAGTACATACTGTAGTTGTATAGAAATGAATATAAGATTCATAGAAGAGATTTGACCTGTAATAGAAGGATATTACAGAATAGACTTGAACTGAAATCACATCAGAAGAATATTCTACAAGAGTAGTCTAGGCATTGATAGACTTGTATAAACCCTTATAGGTTGATTGATCTGCGAGTAGCATGTACTACTTGAAAGGTGGACGAGGCTAGTCGGGTTATAGCCGTGGAGCGTTTTGCTAATAGTCGATAATCGTCGCGAGGTATGTGATTCTTCCTATACTCTTGAGCATGATAATTTAAAGATATATATAGTACGGTAGACGTACATGTGTTAACTGAATAATAATTACGGCAATGTCTTTTGACTTAAGCCTGAATAATACTTACGGCAATGTCTTGTGACTTAAGCCTGAATAATAAGGATCTTGAAGCATTTCAAAAGAATACTGAATCATTTTTTAACAGAAGAGTAATGCTTGGTTTTAAAAGCTTAAGAGTTATACTAGCTTTATGGGAAGTTAGGTATAACGGCTTAAGAGAGATAAAAAGAATGGTTTATAAATTTTAGAAGTTAAGAGACTTGATCTTAAAAGATAAGAGACTTGACTTAAATGGATTAAAATGAATTTTGTGTGAAACCTCATTCGTGAGTAATGAGTACTTGGTTTTTAAAAGGAATAATGTTTTACTGATTTCGGAAATCAGAATAAGTATCGAACACACCACTGCAGCGATAATAAAGGAAAATGTATTGACTAAATAAAGTATTATTAAAACCAGTAGAAACCTCCATCTGCATAGAAGCTAAGATGAGACAAAATGATATTACATTTCCTAGATCATGGCTGCTTAAATAAGATTGATTATGAACAAGAATAACCTACTCACATATAAGGCATATGTATCTCAAATTGTTTTAAAGGAGAACTATATCATTAAGTGATTAAAAACTATGAACTACGAAACCTTTCAAAAATGAGAAACTTAAGCGTTTGGAATTAGGCAAACTTGAACGTTTGGAAAATAATGTTGTTACTTGATTTACAAAGGAAAGTGTTTTGGTTTACTTAAAAGGATAGTCACTCTATTTTTATACTGCGGGTATTGTGTGACTTTTTGAAAGAAACGGATCTTTTAAAAAGAGTTAATGTATGAAGTACTTTGGGGATAAAAACCCGAAATTGTTAACATAAAGTAGAAAGTACCTTGTGTGAATAACTTGATTGTGTTGGTTTGTGATAGCCTTGTAATACTTTCTTGTTGATTTGATAAGTAAACATGTTAGGATGCTACGTGTGTTAGTATCTGGTGATGTTTGTGTAAAGGGGTTCCCCTTGTTGTGCTTATGTTGTTTAACGATAAGTTGTTATGTTATTATAACACATACCCCCTTGACTTGTTATACCGAGGGCTTGCCACCCTTGATGCGGGTCTATACGGCCTATGCGGTCTGCGTGACTATGTGGAGCTGCGGGAGTTCCAGGGTTGATCATTCCGGGTGTTTTATCCCGATGCGGGGGATGCCCTATGCGGTCTGTGTGACTATGCGGTCTATTGAGACTATGCGGACTGCGGGAGTCCAGGGTTAGGCATGCATAATGATACTATGGGCGATTGGCCTTGCTTCGATCATTCGCGGCCTAGGAAAGACCTGTTACAATTTACCTATTATTGCTCTTGTTTGTGATATGGCACTATGTGCAAATTGAACTAATTGTATTTGCAAATGGTTTTAAATACTTTGATTTCATTTAAAGTACTTTCTGCTTTCACATACTTGGTACTGTTATCGACCTCCTTGGGCTGCGTTCATGCCGCAGTAGAGGTACACGATCGTTGATCCTAGCTCGAGTCCGCAGTTCAGCGTTTGGGAAGCTCCGTTTCTTCCGGAGGCTTATCAGTGGTATAGTCCCCTGTCGTTGTAGGTGCTTACATTCAGGGGTATGGCGGGGCCCTGTCCCGCCATTGTTGTCATATCACTCTTAGAGGTCTGTAGTACTGTTGTGGGCAGAATTGTAAAAAGGGATGTAACTGTTCTAGTTGATATATATATATATGCCGCAAGGCAAGTTTTTCTCAGATAACTGTTTTTCACTTCACTTTATTCATGTCTTGTTTTATATTCCGCTGATTACTCTGATGTTGTATCACTAGGGTGCCCGGTAGGCACGATCACGCCCGGTTCGGTCGTGACAAAAGTGGTATCGAAGCGATTAATCCTCGAAAAGTGTCTGACCGTATCTAGTAGAGTCTTGATTATCGGTGTGTTGTGCACCACCAATAATCGAGAGGCTATAGGATATTTAGGATTGGTTTCCATTCTTCTCACTCGAGATCGTGCCTTAGGCGTGTTATAAGTTGGACCTCTAACGTATTTCTTTCCACCGTTATGCCTCGCGTAAGGCAACCCGCCAGAAGGCAAGGCGGCCGGAGTGCGAGTTGAGTCTGAGAGGTTACGATGGCACAGCCCAATCATCACCGATATGGTGCTTCATTCGGGAGTTCTGCGACATCGCCAAATTTCAAAGAAGTTTAGCACGGCGGCAGCAGTTCCTACTGCGGCCATGACATTTACACCTTCAGTTCCACGACCAGTAGCAGAAAGTATAGTTTGCAAAGGGACGACCCTGTTACTAGCTAAGGATGTAGCTACCAAAGAGTATACGATGTACCGATTTATCACGGGTCTTGATGATTATCTAAAGAGAGATTGTGCAAGAGTAGCTCTTCAGTCAGGCATGGATATTGCCCGCGTACAGGCTTATGCGAAGCACGCAGAGGAACGTAGGTATCGGCGGATTAACCAAGATCAGTAGAAGAGGGCCAGAACAACAAGGTCCTTGGGTAACTTTCAAGGCGAACCGCCTCAGCAGCAGATTAGATATGCGCCTCCGCCGGTGCAGAGTGGTCCTCCACAGGGTTCAGGACGTTCGGGGTATGCAGGAGTTGGTCAAAGCTCGGGGCTTAGTGCACGATACCCGTGGGTCGGCCGGATTGATTTTCCCAGTGTTCACAGTGTGACAGGCATCATCCCGGGGAATGTCATCTTTTGTTGATGCTTGTTTTACCTGCGGCCGTCAGGGCCATGTGTCGAAAGGATGTCCTAGTAGGAGGGATGCAAGTAGGAGGACTCAGCCTACCAGATCAGTTGCGGATTCAGTAGTTCGGAGAGGAAGGGGTGTTAGCCAGAGGAGGCCACCCCCACCTCGGTGTGGCCGTTGTGGTAAGTGTCATTGTGGGGAGTGTCGTACTTCTTCGACAGCTTGTTTTGCTATGCGCCCAGCCGGGCAGGATTGATTAGAACGGAAAAAGGGGAGTGAAGCTGTAGATACAGGTAGATCCTTAACCCTCTAGAGATTAGTATGTGTGATAAGATGAGTATATCTTAGGTGTTATGTTCAGATAACATAAGTGTAAATTGTGGTTAGAAACCATGGTTAGATAGAAGGGTAAGATTGGGGATAAGGGAAAGTGTGAGCCTTAGAATGTTATACGTAGGGACCTTAGAGGTAAGGCCATCTCGAGTAAAAGATTTATATTGTTACGTTTAACCCTTATCGGAGTGCATAGTGCACGTGAGATATAGTTGTATAATAAGTCCCTGAGTAGTGTGGAATGAAAGAGGGTAGTTGAGCTAAGAAGACCGTTAGGTTTTCGTAACTTGATTAGTGAGATTGTTCCGGATCGGGGAGCAAGTGTTTGGCGCGAAAGTGGGTCGGGTTGAGGCCATGTCGCGGGTCAACCCGCAGCCTGTTTGGTGGTGGGGTCAGTTTGTGGTGGTCCCGCCAGGTGGTGGGGTCATGAGGGTGTTAGGCCCAAGTTTAGTTAACCATCGTACGAGTTCGTGGATGCGTTCGACCAGTAGTCGGGCCGATGAGGTCAGCCCCTCTTGTCTTTCAATCAAGATCGTTTTACTCGGCAGAGGGTTATGCGAGATGTTATACCAGGAAGGTTGTAAGGCTGCACGAGGTGCCTACCTTCACCTTATGTGACAATGGAGCCTGTGTCATGCGCCGCTTTTTCTGGAAGTTTTACCAGCAGGGTTAGGAACTGGGTAGTCTCAAGACGCATTCGCCTCGGGCGATTTGGATTTCAGGGGTAGCTGTGAGGATTGTTGTCTCCTGTTAAGGGAGTGTTTTATAGCTACCATTTCAGTATTCGAATGTCGCTTTATGACGCCTTGTAGGAGCGGAAGTGTAAGTTGCCGTTCGATTGGTTCGATGTTGGCAAGGTTCAGATAGTTGGTTCATACGTGTTCAGCAGGATGTGGATAGGGTGAAGCTTATCCAGAAGAGGTTATTGGCAGCTCAGAGTCAATAGAAGTTGTGCGGATAATCGGCGACGACGCTTGGAGTTCAGGTTGACGGTGGGTCTTCTTGAAGGTACCACCCCGGAAGGGTGTGACGAGTTTCGGAAAACAGAGGAAACTTAGCCCGAGTTACTTGGGGCCTTTTCAGATCTTTTGGAAAAAAATAGGCCAAGTTGCCTATAGTTAGCATTGCCATCCGACGTAGGAGGCAGTACGTCCGATCTTTCATGTTGCTATGTTCGGAAGAGTATCGGAGATCCATCCAGAGTGATCCCAGTTAATAATGACCAAGTTGGAGGTAGTAACCCAGAAATTTGGAAACTGAGGCAGTAACAGAAATGTGGTAAGTTATGAGAAAGAGTGCTAGTGTACGAGAAAGGTACGACGAGTAAGGGAAGAAGCGAACATGTGTTAAGAACATAGATGTGATCATTTCTTTTGTAAGTGAATGTGCGAAGGGAGTATATTTTAGCCCTTGGGTGGGAGATTTTGTGGTCGAGGTGATTCCTCATGGACTTGGATTACGTATATTGCGCGTGTGATATTTTTGTGGCAATGGCAACTTGTTATGTTAAGAGGAACTTATCGTTATCTGTCTTGAGAAGGAACATTCGGGACGAATGTTTCTAAGGAGGGGAGAATGTTATACCCCGTATTTCCAAAGTATGTACGTGAGGACGTACGTAGAAAAGTTTGAGCCTTAAAGTAGGCAAGGGCCAAAAATTTTGTTCACAACTACCGAAAGGAATCGTTTTTTAAACGCGTTTTACAAACTTTGCGAAGGGAAAATTCCGGCTATGTCATTTATATTTTTTGCGGATTTTTCCGAGAGATGAAACATTTTGGACCAACGGGAGGGTGACATGTGTCACCCTCATATTGGACGTCAATTGGGGCGGCAGGTGGACGATTTGGAGGTCTTGGTTAGGTAGGATATTTTGTGTAGTAGATGGATAAGGTGTTATACCCCGTATTTCCAGAGTATGTACGTAAGGGAATACGTACGAAAGTCTTGCCTTAAAGATAAGCCTTGGACGTTTTATTTTGTACACAACTCACTAAAAGAATCGTTTTCCGACGAAACGTTTCCACAGCTTTCGTAGAGTAAATTCCGGCTATGCCATTTCTTATTTTTGCGGATTTTTCCGAGAGACGAAACATTTTGGACCAACGGGAGGGCAACACTTGGCACCCTCCCATTGATGGACTTGAATCGTCCATGGACGAAATTGGAGAGCCAAGGCACGTTTTTTGTGCCTTGTGCACAAGTCAAGGGTTGGTAGGATATTTGTGTTTAGTTAATCCTCACCCTACACTTGCCTTGCACTTGTCTTCATCTTGGCCATTGGTTGGCCAAGGCTTGACCTATAAATACCCCCTTAGAGATGAAGAGTTCTTCATCCACAAATCTTCCAAGTCTTGAAAAATCCTCTCCTCTCCCTTTGTAGTCTTCTCGTCCAAAAACACCTCCCCCCCCTTGTGAAGGCCCTTGGCCGAATACCCCCCCTCTCTAGCCTAGTAGTTTGGCCGAGGCCCCCCCCTAGCCTAGCCAAAAATCTACCCCCTCCTTGGTAGAAAAGTTACCTTCTTGTATCGTTATAATGCCCAAATACCCTAGCCCAAATACCTTAGTACTTAGTAGAAGTTGTGAAGAACTTCTAGGGTTCTTGGAGCATACAACTTAGGAGCAAAACCTTGCTCAGGCGCGACTTTTTCTAGGATATTATTGGGCTTACCGAGGTAACTAATCCTAACCCTCTTTTGAATTAGAAATATATACTGTTGTAGTATAAGGATAAGTATAAATACTTAGAAGTATATCACAGAATAGAATTGAACTGTTATCACAGTAGAAGGGTTTAAAAGAAGAATAATTGAACTGTACTTACATAGGACTGTTTCACAGTAGACTTATATAGCTCACCGGGTAGGGAAGTGCTGCCCGACTTTCCGTAGAATTGTGAACCCTCTGTTTAGAATGACCTTCAGAGTAGTCTTTGATAGATATCTGTGACTATTATAGGCTGACTCTCTGCGCGCGACATATTCAACTTGGCAGGTGGTTTTCGCTGAGAAGGTATGTGATTCTTCCTAAAGCATGATATTTTACAATATATATATATAGTACGGTAGACGTACATGTGTTAACTGAATAATAACTACGGCAATGTCTTTGACTTAAGCCTGAATAACACTTACGGCAATGCCTCACGGCTTAAGCCTGAATAATAAAGATCTGAAAGCATTTCAAAAGAATACTGAATCATTTTAAAGAGAACTAATTGGTTTTTAAAACAGAAGTTTAAGAGTTATACTAGCTTTATGGGAAGTTAAGTATAACCACTTAAGATTGATAAAAGAAACAAGTTTGCCTATGTGTTTATAACAGACTTATATTGTGAAAAGAATAATAAGATGGTTTGATAAGTAGACATGATATGATGCTATGTGTGTTAGTATCTTGTAACGTTTGTATAGGTGAGTATCCTTGTTGTGCTTATGTTGTTTAAAGATAAGTTGTTATGTTAGTATAATATCACTCACCTCATGAGATGATCTGGGGTTAAGCCCTCCGACGCGGTAGACTCAGTGATGCAGGACCATGATTCGAGAATACCTCATGCGGGTCCGGGGCCTATGCGAGCTACGAGTTCGTGTTAGTATGCGGGGTTCTGCCTCATGCGGTCTGTGTGGCCATGCGGACAGCGAGTCCAGGACGATGCCGAGGAGTAGCTACCCTCGATGCGGGGTTATACCTCATGCGGGCCCATGTGAGTGGCCTATGCGGACTCCGGGAGTCCAGGATTAGGCTTGCAGAATGATGATGGGGGCGAGTGGACCTGTTTCTATCATTCGCAGACTAGACAAGACTCATTCTGCTTACCTATTGTTGCTCTTGTTTGTGATGTGGCACTATGCGCGGTTTCTGGTTGTCATACATATTTGTAAACCGGTTTTAAAAATGATATGTTTTCATTTAAGTACTTTCTGATTTCGCATACTTAGTACTGTTGTCGACCTCGCTGGGCTGCGTTCATGCCGCAGGTGGCAGCAGTGCTAGATCCGCATCCTTAGGATCTCTACGTTGGTGTCGAGCTCCATCTCTTCCGAGGCTCTACTTTTGGTATGATCTCCTGTTGTAGATAGTTTGTCTGATCCAGGTATGGCGGGCCTGTCCCGCCATAGTTGTATATTTCAGAGGTCTGTAGTCATGTTATGCGATGTCGGATGTAATTTGAACTATGATTATATATATACGCCGAAAAGCGATGTTTTCTCACATAAATCGTGTCTTATTTTATAAAATGTTTCATGTCTTGTTTTATATTTCCGCTGATTTCGATGTATGACTACTTGGGTGCCTGAGGCACGATCACGGCCCGAACAGGTCGTGACAAAAGTGGTATCGAGCGCTTAATCCTCGGAAAGTGTCTGCATCGTATCTAGTAGAGTCTTGATTATCGGTGTGTTGTGCACCACACCAATAATCGAGGCTATAGGATATTTAGGATTGGTTTCCATTCTTCTCATTCCGAGATCGTGCTTTAGAGTCGTGTTATAGGTTGGACCCTCTAACGTATTCCTTTCACCATGCTGATTATGCCTCCACGTAAGGCAACCCGGCCCGAAGGGCAAGGCAGGAGTCGCTAGCAGACACCCAGTCACGAGGGCTCGTGCCCGGTCTATACGAGACGGCGAGTTCTATGACGCCGCCCGGCCAAAGACACCACGCACCCACACCTCCCATCCCACACCGGGCGGAGGAGTTAGGTACAAGAGATGGCCCACTTTTGGCTAAAGTTGTGGCCCGATACGAGAGAGATTGGATCTGGCGATTCAGATTCAGCTCAGCTGGGCCGCACGTGGTACACCCGAGGCAGATAGTTTGAGGCTACGAGATTTCTTGAGTTGTAGCGCCGGAGTTTTATGGGTCGAGGCGGAGGATGATCCGCAGGAGTTCATCCGTCGGCTCAGAGGATTTTGAGTGATCGGGCGTCGGAGACCGAGTCCGTGATCTTTGGTTCACATAGGCGCGTGATACCGATCGATTGGTTTGATTCATGGGAGTTATCGGGAGAGCACGCGTCCCAGCCTACTGGGATGAGTTCTCGGAGGCTTTCCTCACTCACTTTTTGCCTCCAGATGAGGAGAGGCGCGGCCGATAGATTTTTACCGCCGGCGAGAGAGGACGACCGTCGGGAGTACAATGTCGAGTTTGATTCATCGGCTCGATATGTCCCAAAGATTGGTAGCAGATATGGAGGATAGGGTACACCGCTATGTCACGGGCTAGACGACTATATGGCGAGTCATGTGCGGGGTTTCTCTCGGCCGGGTATGGACATTACCGCGTGCGCAGCTCACGCCGCGGATGCGAGGCGCAGAGGTCGGCGAGTGGATGACGGCAGAAGAAGGCGGGGCGGGAGGGTCTTCCGGTGGTTATCGTGGTGGCGGCCTCGGCCAGCGATCTAGATTCGCACCACGGCCAGCTCGAGCACTCGCACCGCCCTCGGCCAAGGCCCGAGTTTTCGAGGCGGGCTGGGCCAGTGGCTTCGGCGTCGCAGTAGCGAGTGCGGCGTCGGGACCACCCCGTGTGGCGTCACGGTAGATCCCATTACGGGAAGTGTGGTACTACTTATGGATCTTGTTACGGTTGTGGCGGCAGGTCACTTTGCGGCTGTCGGCCGGGCGTGGCGGTGGTAGGGCCCGGCCGAGTTACGTGGCCGCTTCATCATCTCCTGATTACTCGCCGGGCGAGGGTGCTCGTGGGTCGGCCAGTCGCGGCGAGTCGTGGCTCGGTCCTGATTCTAGCGGTCCTCAGAACCGCATTTATGCTTTGTCCAGCCGACAGGATCAGGAGGCCTCACCTGATGTCGTCACATGTACCTTATCAGTTTCTGGGTTTGATGTTTATGCCTTGATAGATCCGGGTTCTACTCTGTCCTATATATCTCCCCTTGTTGCTAGTAGGATAGGGATAGAGCCTGAGTCCATAGACCCTTTCGAGGTAGCTACGCCGGTGGGTGATTCGGTGGTAGCTCGGCGGGTATATAGGGCTTGTCTGTGACCATTCTGATCGCCGGACCCTAGCCGACTTGATAGAGTTGGAGATGATTGACTTCGACGTGATTATGGGGATGGATTGGCTAGCTTCGCTATGCCAATGTAGACCGCAGAGAGAGTAAGACGGTTCAGTTTCACGAGGAGCCGGTTGTTGAGTGGGAGGAGCACGGTATCGCCGGGTAGGTTTATTTCCTACCTCAAGGCTAGGAAGATGGTGCGAAGGGTATATCTACCATCTAGTTCGAGTGTTTGATATCGAGGTGCGGTACCAGATTTTGATCGATTTCGTAGTCAATGAGTTCCCGACGTGTTCCTGCATGACCTTCTGGTATCCTCCCGAGAGGAGATTGAGTTTTGTATTGACATATTGCCGATACTCGGCCTATTTCCATCCGCCATACGTAATGGCACTGCCCGAGTTGAGAAGTGAAGGATCGGCTTAGGGATTTGCTAGAAAGGGCTTCATTAGGCCAGTGTTTCTCCCAGGCGCGCGGTATTGTTCGTGAAGAAGAAGGGCGGGACGCCGCGCATGTGTGTTGATTATGACGGTGAACAAGGTGACCATTAAACGAATACCCTCCCGGGATTGATGATTTGTTCGACGATTGCGAGTGCGAGATGTTTCTCAAGATTGATCTGCGATCGGCTATCATCAGTGCGAGTCGAGAGAGGTGGATGTCCCTAGATCGCATTCGGACGATGCGCATTATGAGTTCGTGGTCATGTCTTTTGGGTTGACCAATGCTCGGTATTCATGGATTTGATGAACCGAGTGTTCAAACCATTTTGGACACGTTTGTGATAGTGTTCATTGATGATATCTTGGTTTATTCTCGCCAGGCGAGAGCATGCGAGCATTTGAGGGCCGTCTTGTGATTCTCCAGACCAGCATTGTACGCCAAGTTTTCCAAATGTGAGTTTTGGTTGACTTGATGGCGTTTATTGGGCATCTTCTCGGGGATGAAGGCATTCGAGTTGATACGCCAAGATCGGCGTCAGACTTGGCGAGACCTACTACTCCGGCAGAGGTTCGCGATTTCGGGCCTTGCAGTTATTATCGGTTCGTGGAGAAGTTTGCTTCTATCTTCGCACCATTGACTAGGGTGACTCGAGAGCGCCCAAGTTTGATGGTGATGCTTGTGGCGGGGTTTCGATTCTTGAAAGAGACCGGCGACCGCCCCGTTCTTACTCTTCGGAGGTCGGATGGTTATGTCGTGTATTGTGATCGTCGTGCATCGGGTTGGGATGTGTATTGACGCGGCATGGCGGGGTTATAGCATATGCATCCCGACAATTTGAAGAAACACGGAGGAACTACCCCACCCATGATTTGGAGTTGGCGCCGTGATTCACGCCAAGATCTGGAGGCACTATTTGTATGGGGTTCACGTGGATATTTATACTGACCACAAGAGCCTCGGTATATCTTCACGAGAGGAGCCGAACTTACGACGAGACGGTGGTTAGAGTTGCTTAAGGATTACGATGTTGATATCCTATACCACGGGAAGGCGATGTTGTGGCGTATGCCTTAGTCGTAGGTCGATGGGAGCCTATCGGATGTGCAGCTAGAGAGGAGGGACATGGTTTGTGATTTGCATCGATTAGCGAGCCTTGGTGTCCGTTTGATTGATTACGATAGATGGGGTTAGAGTTCGTGAGGTTGCCGAGTCTTCCATCGTCGAGGAGGTGAAGAGGCGATTCGAGGATCGGCTTTGATTCGATATCGTGATCTGACTCTTCGTGAGGCAAGGGTCCTTGAGGTAGCACTGATGGGGTGCTAAGGTTTGAGAGCGGTATGTGTTCGGATGTTTGAGGACTTGGCGAGTTCTTGGGGAAGCACAGTAGCGTTACTCTATCCATCCGGTCGACCAAGATGTACCACGACCTTAGATCGTGTATTGGTGGGATGGCTTGAAGAGGACGTTGCGAGTTCGTAGCTCGATGCCCGTGTTGTCGCAGTGAAGGTAGAGCACGAGGCCCGGTGGTTTGTTCTGACGATTGAGATCCCGACACGGAAGTGGGAGGTAATCAACATGGACTTCATCACGGGATTACCTCGCACTCGGAGGAGACATGATTCTATATGGGTTATCGTCGACGGTGTGAAATCAGCCCACTTTCTTCCCGTCGGAGACGACTTTTTGGTGAGGATTATGCGGACTTTACATCAGAGATCGCCGATCGCATGGAGTCCCTACTGATCATATCGCATGAAGAGCGATTTACGGCTAACTTCGGAGGTCCTTCGAGGGGTTTAGGGGCGAGTGAGCTTGAAATCGTGCATTTCATCCACGCAGAGCGGACAGCAGAGCGCACTATCCGCACTTCGAGGATATCTTTGCGAGCCTGTGTTATTGACTTCAGTGGTAGTTTGTATGATCATTTGCCTCTAGTTGAGTTAGCGTATAATAATATCTACAACTCCAGTATTCAGATGGCTACTTATGAGGCCTTTTATGGGAGGAAGTGCAGATCGCCTATAGGTTGGTTCGATGTGGGCGGCGGCTAGTGGGACGATTTGGTACAGTGACGATGGATAAGGTGAAACTTATCCGAGAGCGGCTATTGACAGCTCAGAGTCGACAGAAGTCGTATGCAGATCATCGTCGTCGACATCTTGAGTTCGAGGTTCATGATTGGGTTTTCCTAAAGGTGTCACCCATGAAGGGTGTGATGAGATTCGGGAAGAAGGGGAAGCTCAGCCCAAGGTACATTGGGCGTTTGATTGTCCGCGAGGTAGGCAAGGTTGCCTACGAGTTGGATCTGCCGTCCGATCCGGAGGCGGTGCATCCGGTGTTTCACGATCTATCTTGAGGAGATGTATCGGATCCATCTAGGGTGCACCGATTGACGATGTCGGTGACCAGGGGTTATCGATGAGGAGATTCCCATAGCGCTAGTCGATCGTCAGGTTAGGCGTCTGCGGACGAAGGACGTGGCTTCCGTCAAAGTCTTGTGGCGGAACGAGCTCAGGGAGGAGATGACATGGGAAGCCGAGGAGGACATGAGGCGGAAGTATCCTCACCTATTCCCCACACCTCCAGGTAAATTCACTTTCCTACTTGTAAATTTTCGTTATCGTTTCTGCCTATGTGTTGCTCTGTGGCCGTGTGTGGCATTTACAACTGTTTAAGCTTCTTCGATAACTGTCTTGGGAAGGAACATTCGACGAATGTTTCTAAGAGGAGAATGTTATACCCCGTATTTCCAGAGTATGTACGTAAGGGAATACGTACGAAAGTCTTGCCTTAAAGATAAGCCTTGGACGTTTTATTTTGTACACAACTCACTAAAAGAATCGTTTTCCGACGAAACGTTTCCACAGCTTTCGTAGAGTAAATTCCGGCTATGCCATTTCTTATTTTTGCGGATTTTTCCGAGAGACGAAACATTTTGGACCAACGGGAGGGCAACACTTGGCACCCTCCCATTGATGGACTTGAATCGTCCATGGACGAAATTGAGAGCCAAGGCACGTTTTTGTGCCTTGTGCAATCGAGGTTGGTAGGATATTTGTGTTTAGTTAATCCTCACCCTACACTTGCCTTGCACTTGTCTTCATCTTGGCCATTGGTTGGCCAAGGCTTGACCTATAAATACCCCCTTAGAGATGAAGAGTTCTTCATCCACAAATCTTCCAAGTCTTGAAAAATCCTCTCCTCTCCCTTTGTAGTCTTCTCGTCCAAAAACACCTCCCCCTCCCCGGGTGAAGGCCCTGGCCGAATACCCCTCTCTAGCCTAGTAGTTTGGCGAGGCCCCCTAGCCTAGCCAAAAATCTACCCTCCCTTGGTAGAAAAGTTACCTTCTTGTATCGTTATAATGCCCAAAATACCTAGCCCAAATACCTTAGTACTTAGTAGAAGTTGTGAAGAACTTCTAGGGTTCTTGGAGCATACAACTTAGAGCAAAACCTTGCTCAGCGACTTTTCTAGGATATTATTGGGCTTACAGGTAACTAATCCTAACCCTCTTTTGAATTAGAAAAATATCTTTGTTGTAGTATAAGGATAAGTATAAATACTTAGAAGTATATCACAGAATAGAATTGGTATTATCACAGTAGAAGGGTTTAAAGAAGAATAATTGAACTGTACTTACATGGAATTTGTTTCACGATGAACTTATATAGCTCATAGGGTAGGAAGTGCTGCCCGACTTTCCGTAGAATTGTGAACCCTCTGTTTAGAATGACCTTGAGTAGTCTTTGATAGATATCCGTGACTATTATGGTGACTCTCTGTGCGACATATTCACTTGGCGGTGGTTTTTGAGAAGGTATGTGATTCTTCCTAAAGCATGATATTTTACAATATATATATAGTGCGGTGACGTACATGTGTTAATCGAATAATAACTACGGCAATGTCTTTGACTTAAGCTTGAATAACACTTACGGCAATGCCTCGGCTTAAGCTTTGAATAAAAGATCGAAAGCATTTCAAAAGAATCTTGAATCATTTTAAAGAGAACTAATTGGTTTTAAAGCGAAGTTTAAGAGTTATACTAGCTTTATGGAAAGTTAAGTATAACCACTTAAGATTGATAAAAGAAACAAGTTTGCCTATGTGTTTATAACAGACTTATATTGTGAAAAGAATAATAAGATGGTTTGATAAGTAGACATGATATGATGCTATGTGTGTTAGTATCTTGTAACGTTTGTATAGGTGAGTATCCTTGTTGTGCTTATGTTGTTTAAAGATAAGTTGTTATGTTAGTATACTATCACTCACCTCTTGAGATGATCACAGGGGTTGTGCCCTCCGACGCGGGGTAGACTCGGCGATGCAGGACCATGATTCGAGAATACCTCATGCGGGTCGGGGGCCTATGCGAGCTACGAGTTCCGAGTTAGTATGCGGGGTTATGCCTCATGCGGTTTGTGTGTGGCCATGCGGACAGCGAGTCGGGGCGATCGCAGGAGTAGCTACCCTCGATGCGGGGTTATACCTCATGCGGGCCCATGTGAGTGGCCTATGCGGACTCGGGAGTCGAGATTAGGCTTGCGAGAATGATGATGGGGCGAGTGGCCTGTTTCGATCATTCGCGGCCTAGACAAGACTCATTCTGATTACCTATTGTTGCTCTTGTTTGTGATGTGGCACTATGTGCGGTTTCCTTGGTTGTCTCATACATATTTGTAAACTGGTTTTAAAAATGATATGTTTTCATTTAAGTACTTTACAGTTTCGCATACTTAGTACCTGTTGTACTGACCTCCTTCGGGGGGCTGCGTTCATGCCGCAGGTAAGGGCAAGCAGGTGCTAGATCCGCATCCTTAGGATCTCTACGTTGGTGTCGGGAGCTCCATCTCTTCCGGAGGCTCTACTTTTGGTATGATCTCCCTGTTGTAGATAGTTTGTACAGTCAGGGTATGGCGGGCCTCCGCCATAGTTGTATATTTCCTTAGAGTGCTGTAGTCATGTTGTATGCGATGTCGGATGTAGCTTCTTTGAACTATGATTATATATATGCCGAAAGGCGATGTTTTCTCACATAAACTGTGTCTTATTTTATAAACTGTTTCATGTCTTGTTTTATATTTCCGCTGATTTCTCTGATGTATGACTACTTGGGTGCCCCGGTAAGGCACCAGTCACGGGCCCCGGAACGGGTCGTGACATAAGGACACTTGGATAAATCCTCACCCTACACTTGCATAACACTTGGCTTGATCTTGGCCATTGGTTGGCCTATAAATACCCCCCTTAGTTGATGAACTTCTTCATCCAAAAATTGTTCTAAGTCTTGAAAGCCCTCTTCCCCCCCTTTGTGTAGAGTTCTCGTCCTAGCCTCCCCCCTCCCCCCTTTTTCGTGAGGCCCTTGGCCGAGGGGTACACACACACCCCCCCCCCCCTCCCTAGTGGCCTTGGCCGAGAGCACCCCCCCTTGCCTAGTTGTTCTCGTAAAATACTACCCCCCCTCTTGGTAGAAATACTCTCCAAGTATTGTTACTATTCAAAATACCTTAGCCCCAAATACCTTGTAGTATTCCAAGGTTACACTTATCTGAAAAGCCAGAAATACTATTATACTTCCCTTCACTACTAAACGAAACCACAAGGAAAATCTTCACGGTTGGTTGAAGTATTAGGAAGAAGTTCCGTAGAACTTCTAAGGGTTGTTTGGAGCGGGTTGGAGCACCCGGAGTAGGAGCTAAACGTTGCTCAGGATCGACATTAAACTTGGATAATTTTGGGCTTACCGAGGTAAATAATCCTATCCTTCTATTGTAATTGGAAATTACATACTGTAGTTGTATAGAAATGAATATAAGATTCATAGAAGAGATTTGAACTGTAATAGAAGGATATTACAGAATAGACTTGAACTGGAATCACATCAGAAGAATATTCTACAAGAGTAGTCTAGGCATTGATAGACTTGTATAAACCCTTATAGGTTGATTGATCTGCGAGTAGCATGTACTACTTGAAAGGTGGACGAGGCTAGCCGGGTTATAGCCGTGGAGCATTTTGCTAATAGTCGATAATCGTCGCGAGGTATGTGATTCTTCCTATACTCTTGAGCATGATAATTTAAAGATATATATAGTACGGTAGACGTACGTGTGTTAACTGAATAATAATTACGGCAATGTCTTTTGACTTAAGCCTGAACAATACTTACGGCAATGTCTTGTGACTTAAGCCTGAATAATAAGTATCTTGAAGCATTTCAAAAGAATACTGAATCATTTTTTAACAGAAGAGTAATGCTTGGTTTTAAAAGCTTAAGAGTTATACTAGCTTTATGGGAAGTTAGGTATAACGGCTTAAGAGAGATAAAAAGAATGGTTTATAAATTTTAGAAGTTAAGAGACTTGATCTTAAAAGATAAGAGACTTGACTTAAATGAATTAAAATGAATTTTGTGTGAAACCTCATTCGTGAGTAATGAGTACTTGGTTTTTAAAAGGAATAATGTTTCTTGATTTGAATCGTAATAAGTATCGAACACACCACTGCAGCGATAATAAAGGAAAATGTATTGACTAAATAAAGTATTATTAAAACCAGTAGAAACCTCCATCTGCATAGAAGCTAAGATGAGACAAAATGATATTACATTTCCTAGATCATGGCTGCTTAAATAAGATTGATTATGAACAAGAATAACCTACTCACATATAAGGCATATGTATCTCAAATTGTTTTAAAGGAGAACTATATCATTAAGTGATTAAAAACTATGAACTACGAAACCTTTCAAAAATGAGAAACTTAAGCGTTTGGAATTAGGAAAACTTGAACGTTTGGAAAATAATGTTGTTACTTTATTTACAAAGGAAAGTGTTTTAGTTTACTTAAAACGATAGTCACTCTATTTTTATACTGCGGGTATTGTGTGACTTTTTGAAAGAAACGGATCTTTTAAAAAGAGTTAATGTATGAAGTACTTTGGGGATAAAAACCCGAAATTGTTAACATAAAGTAGAAAGTACCTTGTGTGAATAACTTGATTGTGTTGGTTTGTGATAGCCTTGTTGTCACGACCCGACCCCGGGGCCGCGACTAGTACCCTACTGGGGTACCCTGTCAGGTATATGTCAGAGAATAGCAGCGGAACATAGCACAACACATAACTTCATAAAAAGGGTAAAACATATCTGGCCAGCCGATAAGGCTGCCTTCCATAAACATACTTAAACAAAGTATTTATAATACAACTGGTTCTTATAGCCCAAAATACATATGTGACCACAGACCTCTAAAGATAACAACTGTGGCGGGACAAGGCCCCGCCATACCCCCTGAATATACAAAGTACCTATAGCATCAGGGAAATATCCATACCAATAAATAAGCTTCCGGAGGAATGGAGCTTCTGACACCGGAATAGTGATCCTAAGAACGAGGATCCTCAATCTGCTTACCCTTACCTGCGGCATGAACGCAGCCCCCGGGGAAGGGGGTCAGTACACAATATGTACCAAGTATGTAAAGCTGGGAAAATACTGTAATATGATATCATAAGTCTAAAAGCAAGCTGGAGTCATGGAAGACAATAAAATACCTTTTACTGTGCCTTACTAACAATGAGAGTGACAAGTATATATATATATAATACTGCATAAAATAGGAGGCTCATGATCAAAACAGGGTACCTCGCCCGTAGTATCAAAAAAAACCATCCTACTCCTGGGACTATTTCACCCGCATGGGTCCTGTGGACCCGCATGAGGTACTCCTCGCATCGGTTGTACCTCTGGCGTGGGACTATTTCACCCGCATAAGCCCATAAGGACTCGCATGAGGTATTCCTCGCATCATGGGTAGCAAATCCACGGAACAGGTGGTATAACGATCTTGGGGACTTTCCCCTCAGATATACTCTTACCCTGAAGCAGATGGTATAACGATCTTGGGCAGACCTCGGATATACTCTACACCGGAGCAGATGGTATAACGATCTTGGGGCTTGCCCGCCGGATATACTCTTATCTTGGTGCAGATGGTATAACGATCTTGGATCGGCCCCTGGATATACTCTTACTGAGCGGATGGTATGGCGATCTTGGGTGGCCGCCGGACATACTCTTACATGAAGGAGGTGGTATGACGATCTTGGGGCTTGCCCGCCGGATATACTCTTACCTATCTCAAATGTCATCATATCATAATAATAAATAAGTTAAGAAAACTTATAACTTCTTACTAATCTTGCTCATATACCCTCTCATTTTAGTTTGCTTAAGGCACTTAACCATATCTTTAATAAAAGCAAACCGAATTTAACCCAAGTACTACATGCTTCAACTCTTTTAAAAGTGACTCTTCTTTATACATAAAAGCCTTTGGGCAATTGATGCCTTTAAATCAATTTGCCTCTTCATATACTTATCTTACTTAGAGTAAAATCTCTTCTCATTAACCTTTTATGAAGCTAATAAACCAACTTCCCATAAAGTTGTTATATTAACTCTATACTTTAGTAAAATCATACTTTTCCCTTAATCAAGGGACTTATACATTTTTAAAACGAACAAGTCATTTTATAATCAAAACAAGTAAGAACACCAAATCTTGTACGTCTACCGTACTACATAATTTCATCTATTCATGCTCAAGAGATAGGAAAGCTTCACATACCTCTTTGGTCAATCCACTTGCCAAGTCCAAACTACCGCAAGTAATATTTCAACCTATAATAGTCATGATACGTTTATTAACCTCTAATCTTAATGTAGAACAATCCAAGTTCAAAGTCACTAAATTCTAAGGAAAATTGGGCAGCATTTCCTTTGTTTCTACTCACTTTGCCACCTTTCTCAAGGCCGAATTTATCATCAAAAACACCACCTTTAAGGCTCACTCAATCCAACAATTCAAAGGGGATTTCACACCCAAAATTCTGCCCCATAGGTTTACAACAATTCACTTAACAATTCTAAGGTGGTTTTTAGGCTACAACATGCTCATAATTTCTTCTTAACCCATTCTTCATATCCAAACCACATTTACTTGCATGCAATGACTCTAAGTGCATTATTTTACTACCACAAGATCTTGCTTTCTAAGCATGCAACACTAGAACTAAGTTTAAAGGAAGAAATGTTACCTTAAAGTTTTAGCCAAAACTTATTCCAAATATTGCTAGCTTCCTTGCCAAGAACACTACCACAACAATGCCAACAAGCTAGCTACAAGCTTCCTTTTCTTGTTCTTAACTTTGATTTTTCTAAGGGTTTTTAGAGAGAAGGGAGCAATTTGAGAGAGAGAGAAGATGAAAGATAGAAAACGTCCAAGTCTTGGTCAATATATTGCATGCAACAGAAAATCAGATGGGGACACTTGTCACCCTCCCATGGTCTCTTTAAAACAAAAATCAGATTTTCTAAGTTTTTCCGCCCAAATTTCCCGCCTCGGCGCTGCCCGCCAGCGGCGCTGAAACCTCCGCGACCTCTCGAACTTTTGGCGCGCGCCTGCATCCGGGCCGCGGCGCTGCAACTTCAGCGACCCCTCGATACTTTAGGCGCGCGACCTCGCATCCGGCGGCACCTGCCGCCTTAGTCCGAAACGCATTTATGTCTGACTGCGCACTGAACTTGTAACTCTCATAACTTTCTACTCCGACATCCTATCGACGAACGGTTGGTTGCGTTGGAAACCAGACTCAACGAACTACGCCCTAGGCCTTTAAAACACTTAGGAACTCTCAATGTACCGGGTCATAACCCGCCTCAAAGTTGACTAAAAACCGTCCGGAACGACCTGTCCTTCGGAAATTTTAAGTCTTACATACTTTCGTACGTTTCCATACGTAGGGTCAGAACTACGGGGTATAACATTCTCCCCCCCTTAGAAACATTCGTCCCGAATGTTCCTTCTAGGCTTACTCAAATCACAACATCGACATAGACCCTCTTAACTATTCATTCGTAAAAAGGAAGCTCCACGAGCCACAACATACAGAAGCGTAAATGCTAAATCAAAACTAACAAGCAGGAAAGTAGGTTACCTGGAGGTATAGGGAATAAGTGAGGATACTTCTTCATCATGTCATCCTCTGCTTCCCACGTCATTTCCTCCCTGTTTTCGTTCCGCCATAGGACCTTGACGGAAGCCACGTCTTTCGTCCGAAGTCGTCTAACCTGACGATCGAGTATCGCTATGGGACTCTCCAATACATTTCCGCAACATGGACACATGAAAAACTGGATGCACCGCCTCCAAATCGGACGGAAGATCTAACTCATAGGCAACCTTGCCTACCCTACGGACAATCTGATACGGCCCAATGTACCTTGGGCTAAGCTTCCCTTTCTTTCCAAATCTCATCACGCCGCCGTGGCGATACCTTTAGAAAAACCCAATCATCTATCTCAAATTCCAAGTGTCGATGCCGATGATCTGCATACGACTTCTGCCGACTCTGAGCTGCCAATAACCGCTCCTGGATAAGCTTCACCTTATCCACAGCCTGCTGAACTAAGTCTGGCCCGACTAACTGAACTTCTCCCACCTCGAACCAGCCTATCGGTGACCTGCACTTCCTCCCGTATAAGGCCTCATAAGGCGCCATCTGAATACTGGAATGGTAGCTGTTGTTATAAGCAAACTCCACAAGAGGCAAATGATCCTCGGCTACCCACGAAATCAATAACACAAGCCCGCGACATATCCTCGAGTGTATGCGGATAGTGCGCTCGGCTGTCGTCTCGAGGATGAAACGCCGTCGAGACTCACTGTGTCCCTAATCCCTTCGAAAAGACCTCCAGTTAGCCGAGAACCGGGCTCCTCTATCGATATAATCGACAGGGACTCGTGCGGTCTCACAACCTCTCTAATATATAATCGGCATAGTCCTCGGCGGAGAACGTCGTTCGGCCGGAAGAAAATGGGCTGATTTAACGACTGTCGACAATCACCCAAATGGAATCATGCTTCCTCCGAGTGGTAGGTAGCCCTATAATAAAATCCATATTTATCACCTCCCACTTCCAAGTCGGAATATCAATGGCTCGCAATGACACCGCTTCGGTGCTCAATCTTAACTCACGACAATTCGGGCGCGTGCCACGAACTCCGCAACGCCCTCTTTAGGCGTCCCACCAATACACGCATCGAGGTCATGGTACATCTTAGTCGACCGGATGAATAGAATAACGAGCCGTGTGCCTCCCGAAATCTTACGGCGAAGTCTGTCTACATCGGGAACACACATCGGCCCTCGAACCTTAGCACCCATGCGCTACGCCAAATAGACTCTTCTCCTTCGGAAGGCTGCGTCTCGATGCGTGCCAAAATCGGATCCTCATCGTCGCCTCTTCACCTCCTCGACGATGAAAGACTCGGCAACCTCTATAACGAATACCGTCACTAACAGAATCAACCAAACGAACCCCAAGGCTTGCTGGTGATGTAACTCTCGGACCATATCCTCTTCTGCGGTGAACATCGCACGGACTACCCATCGACTGCGACTAAGGGGCATCTGCAACCACGTTGGCCTTCCGGGTGGTATAGAATATCAACATCGTAATCCTTAAGTAGCTCCACCACCGTCTGCCGCAAGCTCGGCTCCTCTTTGAAGATGTCTTGGAGACTCTTGTGGTGCGTGTAAATGTCCACATGGACTCCATATAAATAATGTCTCCGATCTTTAAGTACGATTAATCGCCACTCTAAATCGTGAGTAGCGTAATTCCTTTCATGCTTCCCTAACCGGGAAACATAAGCTCTAACCTTATCGTGTTGCGTCGACACAACCTAATGACACCCAACGTATTACAATAATACCCTAACCCTCTAGTCTCTCAAGAGGGTTAGAAGCGTAGTCGTGGTCAACTTCCTTCCGATAACTGGAAGCCTTTCTTGTACTTGCGAAATATTCGGGCATCCTAAATCTCAATACGGTTCTGTTTCCCCTTTCTGTTGCAACCAAACTTGGTTACTACACTTAGATCCGATTCCTTTGTTTGCGCATGGCTAAGACTTCTGCCAATCACAATTTGGGGAGACTTCCTTGCTCTCATCAAGTAGTAATCCTATTATTCTCTCCATTTCGTAGAGCTTATAGTCGATGTTCAACCTCGATTCATGGTACTACATAATCCAATGACTTGTCAAGATTTCTTATCGCTCGAGTGTCTACTCGTCTTTCCTTTATAAGTTATTTCAAGTTGTCCCGGGGTCCCTTACCCTCCGTATTCTCTTACTATCTTTCTCGTCGATGCGGATGCTACTACCTTTCCTCGAGGTGTTCCTCGCCCATTACTTACTAATGGTCTTACACTAGTCCGGTAATCGTATCTCGTGCAACTTACATAACCATAGTTGTATTCTCTTTTATCCTTCGGTCATAACCTACCTTATGCTCATTAATAGTAAAGTGTTTCTAATTTGATCCATAATCGTGCGATTTCAAATATCGTACTACTGCATTTTTCTTACGACACTTCACGACCATTTAAACGTCGTTCTTAATTACCCCAACACAATACTTTTCCACGGATATCTAAAATCGTAACTTATGGCATGACGATCACGAAGATCTACAGTCTCCCATCCTTCGTCTAACTACACGGGTACACATAACCCCATGTCGTAGGCTATTCTCTTATGTAGGGGAGAGAACCTATCTCCTTCATTAAACTTTCCTTGGTGTCACAACCCTAATCACGGGTCCTCTCGTGGTCTGTAATTATCTAATCATTACGCAGCCTTAAAATCGTGTAGATTTTCAAAACCTACCAAAGATGCCTCACTTTCTGTAGCGTGCGCCGTACTTATTTCATTCTTGCCTTGCACATTTCCTTGAAATTATTCGGAAGGTCGTGGCCCTTACCGCCACACAAACCAACTCGAAGTACCTCGAGGGCACTTAACATAAATTCCTTCAAATCCAAGTATTACTTACTTTCTGCGTCAATTTTCCTCAATGAACAAGTCACACAGACTTATTAAAACAAAATGCCAAAGAAGGAAGGATAATTCACTGGTTACTACTACTTCACTTCCTTTACCGAATCAATCTCTCTTCTGTAGTCCACGTTGGCATAACCAGAGGCCAACTAGTCCGTACTCATAATGACCTCAACGTCTGTCATAACAGTTCTGCTAGGTTTGCTAGGGTCCCACGACTGTATCGCCTCCGGCAATTAGTATACACCCGCTCAGCTACCACCCATCACTCACGGGTGTAGTTACCTCTAAAGGTTCTCATGGATTCGGGCTCTATTTCTTTCACACCTGGTTGCTTACTTCCTTACCGGTCGTACTCTTTTTCGTACTCCCAAACTTATTCTAGCTTACGTACATAACTTCCATAATAAAGCTGGCCCCCAATCTTGGAGTTACTAAGTCAAACAATATAAGGCCATTTCCGGCTCTCACAACCTGGTTCCGGTGGAATGCGTCCACGAACCTGTACAACGATTAACCAGACTCGGGCTTGTTCCCTCGTGACCCTGTTACGTAGCGGGACTACTATCAACTGATCCCACCCCATGCGGGTACCTAACTTCTCATAATACCATGACCGTGTCGTCTTGATCACAACAACCATTACTTACTCCACACGGATCTCATCCGTACTACCCTCTTAAGCATACCACGTAGCTTAATTTACAAACATAGCCTCCCATTGGGCCCCTTAATTAAGCTTCTTAAGGTTCCATATTTTTTCGACAACTCATCATCTCTAATTATCTCAAACTAGCACGTAAAACCTCGATGAGAGTTCCTTAACTGCTCACACCTTCCGGTATCTATTTAGTTCTTACCAAATCCTGGTAATCTAAAATCATTCTAGGCAACACATATGTGACCCTCACACAGAAATCCGTATAGCTGTATGTCACAATACCAACTATACTACAAGTATTACCAACCTGGATACGCAATCCGCATAATCTTCCCCGGTCATCTTTGCCGTGGCTGCAAACACCATAACTTTGTTAGGGAGAGCGACCCTAACCACACCTCTATCGCACGATCTTAGAGTGAAAGAATGGAAATCAATCCTAAATATCCTGCTGACCTCACGATTATAGATGTGGTGCGACACATCGATAATCAAGACTCTACTAGACACGATGCATGGACACTTTCCGAGGACTAACTGCTTTGATACCACTTTTGTCACGACCCGACCCCGGGGCCGCGACTAGTACCCTACTGGGGTACCCTGTCAGGTATATGTCAGAGAATAGCAGCGGAACATAGCACAACACATAACTTCATAAAAAGGGTAAAACATATCTGGCCAGCCGATAAGGCTGCCTTCCATAAACATACTTAAACAAAGTATTTATAATACAACTGGTTCTTATAGCCCCAAAATACATATGTGACCACAGACCTCTAAAGATAACAACTGTGGCGGGACAAGGCCCGCCATACCCTGAATATACAAAGTACCTATAGCATCGGAAATATCCATACCAATAAATAAGCTTGAGGAATGGAGCTTCGACAGGAATAGTGATCCTAGAACGAGGATCCTCAATCGCTTACCGCCTGCGGCATGACGCATGGCCCAGGAAGAAGTCGATTACAATATGTACCAAGTATGTAAAGTTGGGAAAATCTGTAATATGATATCATAAGTCTAAAAGCAAGCCGAGTCATGGAAGACAATAAAATACCTTTTCTCGTGCCTTACTAACAATGAGAGTGACAAGTATATATATATATATATAATCGCATAAAATAGGAGGCTCATGATCAAAACAGTACCTCGCGTAGTATCAAAAAAACCATCCTACTCACGGGACTATTTCACCCGCGTGGGTCTGTGGACCCGCGTGAGGTACTCCTCGCATCGGTGTACCTGGCGTGGGACTATTTCACCGCATAAGCCCATAAGGACTCGCATGAGGTATTCCTCGCATCATGGGTAGCAAATCCACGGAGCAATTGGTATAACGATCTTGGGGACTTTCCTCCGGATATACTCTTACCAAAGCGGATGGTATAACGATCTTGGGGTGTACCTCGGATATACTCTTACTGGAGGCGGATGGTATGACGATCTTGGGGCTTGCCCCTCAGACATACTCTTATACTGGTGCAGATGGTATAACGATCTTGGATCTGCCCCTCAGATATACTCTTACACTGAAGCAGATGGTATGACGATCTTGGGGTGGCCCGCCGGACATACTCTTTGCTGAAGGAGGTGGTATGGCGATCTTGGGGCTTGCCCGCGGACATACTCTTACCCTATCTCAAATCGTCATCATATCATAATAATAAATAAGTTAAGAAAACTTATAACTTCTTACTAATCTTGCTCATATACCCTCTCATTTTAGTTTACTTAAGGCACTTAACCATATCTTTAATAAAAAGCAAACCGGAATTTAACCAAGTACTACATGCTTCAACTCTTTTAAAAGTGACTCTTCTTTATACATAAAAGCCTTTGGGCAATTGATGCCTTTAAATCAATTTGCCTCTTCATATACTTATCTTACTTAGAGTAAAATCTCTTCTCATTAACCTTTTATGAAGCTAATAAACCAACTTCCCATAAAGTTGTTATATTAACTCTATACTTTAGTAAAATCATACTTTTCCCTTAATCAAGGACTTATACATTTTAAAACGAACAAGTCATTTTATAATCAAAACAAGTAAGAACACCAAATCTTGTACGTCTACCGTACTACATAATTTCATCTATTCATGCTCAAGAGATAGGAAAGCTTCACATACCTCTTTGGTCAATCCACTTGCCAAGTCCAAACTACATGAGTAATATTTCAACCTATAATAGTCATGATCGTTTATTAACCTCTAATCTTAATGTAGAACAATCCAAGTTCAAAGTCACTAAATTCTAAGGAAAATTGGGCAGCATTTCCTTTGTTTCTACTCACTTTGCCACCTTTCTCAAGGCCGAATTTATCATCAAAAACACCACCTTTAAGGCTCACTCAATCCAACAAGTCAAAGGGATTTCACACCCAAAATTCTGCCCATAGGTTTACAACAATTCACTTAACAATTCTAAGGTGGTTTTAGGCTACAACATGCTCATAATTTCTTCTTAACCCATTCTTCATATCCAAACCACATTTACTTGCATCTGATGACTCTAAGTGCATTATTTTACTACCACAAGATCTTGCTTTCTAAGCATGCAACACTAGAACTAAGTTTAAAGGAAGAAATGTTACCTTAAAGTTTTAGCCAAAACTTATTCCAAATATTGCTAGCTTCCTTGCCAAGAACACTACCACAACAATGCCAACAAGCTAGCTACAAGCTTCCTTTTCTTGTTCTTAACTTTCAGATTTTTCTAAGGGTTTTTAGAGAGAAGGGGGAGCAATTTGAGAGAGAGAGAGAGAAGATGAAAGATAGAAAATGACCAAGTCTTGGTCAATATATTGCATGCAACAGAAAATCAGATGGGGGGGGACACTTGTCACCCTCCCATGGTCTCTTTAAAACAAAAATCAGATTTTCTAAGTTTTCGCCCAAATTTCGCCTCGGCGCCCGCCAGCGCCGCCCGTGAAACCTCCGCACCTCTACGAACTTTTGGCGCGCGGCCTGCATCCGCGGCGCTGCAACTTCAGCGACCCCTCAGTACTTTAGGCGCGCGACCTCGCATCCGCGCCGCGCCACGTCGCTTAGTCGAAACGCATTTACGTCCGATTGCGACCGAACTTGTAACTCTCATAACTTTCTACTCCGACGTCCTATCGACGAACGGTTGGTTGCGTTGGAAACCAGACTCAACGAACTACGCCCTAGGCCTTTAAAATACTTAGGAACTCTCAATGTACCGGGTCATAACCCGCCTCAAAGTTGACTAAAAACCGTCCGGAACGACCCGTCAACCTGTCCTTCGGAAATTTTAAGTCTTACATACTTTCGTACGTTTCCATACGTAGGGTCAGAACTACGGGGTATAACACTTGTAATACTTTCTTGTTGATTTGATAAGTAAACATGTTAGGATGCTACGTGTGTTAGTATCTGGTGATGTTTGTGTAAAGGGGTTCCCCTTGTTGTGCTTATGTTGTTTAACGATAAGCTGTTATGTTATTATAACACATACCCCCTTGACTTGTTATACCGAGGGCTTGCCACCCTTGATGCGGGTCTATACGGCCTATGCGGTCTGCGTGACTATGCGGAGCTGCGGGAGTTCCAGGGTTGATCATTCCGGGTGTTTTATCCGTCACGGGAATGCCCTATGCGGTCTGTGACTATGCGGTCTATCGAGACTATGCGGATGCGGGAGTCGAGGAGGTATCGGGGTTAGCTACCGTCGAGAATACCTCATGCGGGTCTATGTGTGACCTATGCGGTGCGCGGAGTCGAGGTTAGGCATGCATAATGATACTATGGGCGATTGGCCTTGCTTCGATCATTCGCGGCCTAGGAAAGACACATTCTGATTTACCTATTATTGCTCTTGTTTGTGATATGGCACTATGTGCAAATTGAACTAATTGTATTTGCAAATGGTTTTAAATACTTTGATTTCATTTAAAGTACTTTCTGATTTCACATACTTGGTACTGTTATCGACCTCGCCTTCGGGGCTGCGTTCATCTGCGCAGTAGAGGTACACGATCGTTGATCCTAGCTCTCGAGTCACGATTCGGCGTTTGGGAAGCTCCGTTTCTTCCGGAGGCTTATCAGTGGTATAGTCCCCTGTCGTTGTAGGTGCTTACATTCAGGGGTATGGCGGGGCCCTGTCCCGCCATTGTTGTCATATCACTCTTAGAGGTCTATAGTACTGTTGTGGGCAGAATTGTAAAAAGGAATGTAACTGTTCTAGTTGATATATATATATATATGCCGCAAGGCAAGTTTTTCTCAGATAACTGTTTTTCACTTCACTTTATTCATGTCTTGTTTTATATTCCGCTGATTACTCTAATGTTGTATCACTAGGGTGCCCGGGGTAAGGCACCAGTCACGGGCCCGGGTTCGGGTCGTGACACCAGGTCCCACCTGAGTCATAAAACCGTACGGGGCAAGTACGAAGGCTAGCTACCAGATACCAAAGCTGCATCATCAACTGACCGGGGCAAGTACGAAAGCCAACTACCAGATACCAAAGCCGTACTAACAATACTATACAACCAAACCACGAAGCTGATACGGGGCAAGTACGAAAGCCAACTACCAGATACCAAAGCCGTACTAACAATACTATACAACCAAACCACGGGCGTCACGGCAAGTACGAAGCCAACTACGGATACCAAAGCCGTGTCACGTGGTGGCGGCAAATCTGAGGGCTAACTACCGATACCAAGGTCAGTATCACGAGACTTCGCCACGGGCGTCACGGGGCAAGTACGAAAGCCAACTACCAGATACCAAAGCCGTGTCACGTAGCTGACCGGGGCAAGTACGAGGGCTAACTACCATATACCAAGGCCGTATCACGAGACTTCGCCACTAAACTGAACGGGGCAAGTGCGAAGGCTAACTACCAGATACCAAGGCCGAATCAGCCACGAGACGGGGCAAGTACGAAAGCCAACCACCAGATACCAAGGCCGAATCAGTAAAACCTCATGGAGAGCTAGTCCATGGAATAACGCTATCAACAGGAGCGCACCCGTGGAATCCTCCATCACTGTCGGTACGTCCAAGTAAGATCGTAACAAATCAACCGGCCCTCCATTGAGAGACGCGGTGGTATAGGAATACAATACTAGCACGACAAGGCTATCATACGCAAACATAGGCAAGTTACACACAACTCAATGTACTTTCATTTTATGCCAAAGTCCAGGTTTTAACCCCAAAGTACTACGTACCTTAAATTCTTTTGAGATACTTCAAGATTCTTTATTATTTAAAACTCAAGTCAAAAGACATCGAAGTAAAACCACGTTCAGTTAACACACGTACGTCTACCGTACTATATATATTCTTTTAAAATATCATGCTCAAGAGGATAGGAAGAATCACATACCTCGCGACGATTATCGACAATTAGCAAATAGCTCCAAAGTACTGTAATCCTGCTAGCCTTTTCCACCCTTCGAGTAGAATACGCTACTTGCGATCTTGACCTATAACGGTCATATAAGTCTATCAACGCCTAGACTACTGCGTAGAAAGTTCTAAGCATAGGGTTCTCTATTCTACGGAAAATTGGGCAAGATTTCCCTACTCACAAACTACTAAAGTCTACTGTAAATACAGTCCTATGTAAGTACAGTTCAATTCTTCTTCTTTTATACCCTTCTACTGTGATTACAGTTCAATTCTATTCTTTAATATCCTTCTATATCTTATACTCAACTCTTAACTATTCTTATATGTAATCTCCAATTACAATAGAAGGACAAGAGTATTTACCTCGTTAAGCCCAAAATTATCCAAGTTAAATGTCGATCCTGAGCAAGCTTTAGCTCCTAATTTGCACGCTCCGATAGCTCCAAGAAACCCTTAGAAGTTTCTAAACAACTTCTACTTAAATACTGTAAGGGATTTGGGGCTAGGGTATTTTGGAATAGTAACTATACTAGAAGGCAACTTTCTACAAAAGGGGTTTACTGGAAGCCACGAGGAAGGGGAGGATTTGGAAGAGACTTCTATACAAAGGGAAGGATTTTGAGACTTAGAAAATGTGGAGTGGATGAAGAAGTCTTCAACTCGAGGGGTATTTATAGAGCCTCAAAGGCCAAGATTAAAACAAATGGAGGTTGGGATTAGGATCCATGTGAAGATGAGGTCTTCCAACCAAGTGTCTCCGACATTTGGGCATATGTCCACCACAATATTGGAACACATGCCCACCACAACAATGAGCCATGTGGCCATCCACATGGCTCACAAAACCGTCCACTTTACCTACTCCCACTCACACAAAATCAACTTGCAAGACTTGACCATTTGACTTGCCCACTAGGCCCCCCAATTCGTCCAACCAAAGCCAACTAAGGGTGACACATGTCGCCCTCCTAATGGTCCAAAATATTTCGTCTTTCGGAAAAATCTGCAATCGGTTAAAATATTAAAAACGTAGAATTTCCTTCACAAGGTTCGAAATCTTTTCCGTCGAAAGCTTACAATTTCATTCTTAACCTAATTAGGGTTTGTACAAACGTACGTACGTCCTCACGTACATACTCCGGAAAATACGGGGTATAACATCCGTACTCTTCTCGAACACTTGAACTCTTTCTAGTATACGTACCATACTTCAGTCATCACTACAGTTTCCAAAATCTTTGGAGTCACTACCTCCAAACTTAGTCATCTTACTAGCCTCGAATTCCTTCAAGGTCATTCCCGGCCTTCACGATCCGATTCTGGTCGAACACGTCCATGAACTCATACAGTGGTTATCTAAACTTGGGCCTAGCGCCCTCGTGACCCTACCACCTGGCGGGACCACCTCAAACTGACCCCACCACATTACAGGCCGCGGGTTGACCCGCGATCGGTCCTCAACCCGACCCGCTATCGCGCCAAACTCTTGTTCCCCCGATCCGGAACAATCTTACTAATTAAGTCACGAAAACCTAGTGGTCTTCTTAGCTCAACTATCCTTTTTTATTTTATACCACTCAGGGACTTATCACACAAATATATCCCACGTATACTATGCACCCCGATAAAGGTCAAACATAAAAATAAATCTTTTACTCAAGATGGCCTCGCATCTAAGGTCTCTACGTATAATATTCTAAGGCTCCCAATTTACCTGTCCCCCAATCTTACCCTTCTAACAAACCATGTTTTCTAAACACAATTTTAACATAATGCTATCTGAACATAATACTTAGCACTTCATCATAACATCAACGCATACTAGTCTCTAGAGGGGTAAGAATATACCTGTATCATCTGATTCATTTTTCCTTAGTCGCTTTAATCCTAATCCTGCCCTGTCGGGCGCATAGCTATAGAAGGCGATGAACCTGCCACTGACCCAGTAGGCTGCGTCATTCTGCCTGTACCCCTCCTATAAGCACAGTCTCTCGTCACATGGCCCTGACGGCCGCAGGTGAAACAAGCACCAGTAAAAAGATGACATTCCCCGGGATGATGCTCGCCATCGCGGCACCGAGGGACATGAATCCTGCTGGCTAGAACCCATGTATATCTGTAAACCAGAAGCCCTGGAGCTCTGACCAGCTCCCGAATACCCCGAACGTCCTGAAGAATGTGGAGGACCACTCTGTCCTGGCGGAGGTACATAACTAGCCTGCTGCTGAGGCGGTCCGCCTCGAAAGTTACCAAAGGACCCTGCTGTCCTGGCCCTCTTCTGTTGATCTCGGTCATTCCGTCGACCTCTCCGCTCCTCACACCCAAGTGCATAAGCCTGCATGCGGGCAATGTCCATGCCCGGCTGAAGAGCTACACCCGAACAAGCCTCTGCCAAGTAGTCATCGAGTCCGGTGACGTAGCGGTGTACTCTGTCCTCCATATCAGCTACTAACGCGGGGACATACCGAGCCAATGAGTCGAACTCCACGTTGTACTCCCGAACCGTACGCCCGGTCTGCCTCAACGTCAAAAATCTGTCGGCCCGAGCCCTTCTCATCTGTGGAGGCAAGATATGTGCAAGAAATGCCCCTGAGAACTCGTCCCATACTTCTGGAAGTGCATACTCTCCCCGGGACAGCTCCCACGAATCAAACCAGTCGACTGCAGTATCACGCAGCCGATGCGAACCTAAGACCACCGACTCGGTCTCCGAAGCCTTGATCACTCTCATGATCCGCTGTAACTGTCGGATGAACTCCTGCGGATCATCCTCAGGCCTCGACCCGTAGAACTCTGGCGGGCTACAACTCAGAAAGTCCCGTAGCCTCAAACTATTTGATCTCGGGTGAACCATGGGTACTATTGGGCCGAAGGCTGCTGCGTCCATCTTATCCTCGTATGCGGCCACGATCCCGGCGATGGCGGGCCATCTCTTTGTACCCCAACTCCTGCTCGGTTTGTGGGATGGAGGCTCAGTCTTGTGGTCTCAGCGACCCTGCCGCGGCTCTAAACTCGCTTTGCCGGCGGCGTCGCAAAACTCGCCGTCTGAAGCACTATCTCAGGTAATGACCGGGTCTGCGCCCTCGTACTCCTCTGTATCCTACTAGCGACTTCCTCATTGCCTTGCCCATCTGGGCGGGTTGCTTGCGCGGAGGCATAATCGGTAAAACGAAATACGTCGGAGGTCCAACTTATAACACGGCTCTAAGGCACGATCTCGGAATGAGAAGAATGGAAACTAATCCTAAATGTCCTGCTGACCTCACGATTATAGATGTGGTGCAACACATCGATAATCAAGACTTACTAGACACCTGCCAGACACTTTCCGAGGATTAATCGCTCGATACCACTTTTGTCACGACCGATCCTGCACTGGCGGTGTCTTACCCCGGGCACCCTAGTGATACAACATCAGAGTAACCAGCGGAATATAAAACAAGACATGAAACAATATGAAGTGAGAAACAGTTTATCTGAGAAAAGTTTCCTTTCGGCATATATATATATATATATGTTTGAACAGTTACATCCCTTTTACAAACACCTTTGCAACAGTACTACAGACCTCTAAGAATGTTATAACAACTATGACGGGACAGGGCCCCGCCATACCCCTGAATGTACAAGAACCTACAACTCAGGGAAACATACCAAAAGATAAGCCTCCGGAGAAACGGAGCTTCCCAATCTGAATCGTGATCCTATGGCGAGGATCAACAACCGGTGTACCTCTACTGCGGCATGAACGGCTTCCGAAGGAGGTCGATAACAGTATCAAGTATGTGGCGAAAATATCAGAAACGAAATCATAACAGTCTAAAATAAAACAGGAGACATGTATGATAACAAAACTACAGTTCACAACATAAAAGCAGTCATGTCAAGTCAGGGACTCACGCCCTCAAAGTCATCCCTCATGCCCGTGGAACTCCTTCCTCACTGCCGGCAGTCTAGGTATAAATCGTATGATACGTATAACGTATCTCGGCCCATCTCATGGACTCGGTATAAAATCTTATGGAATACATTCCCGGTTCATCCC
Organism: Przewalskia tangutica; assembly: GCA_029844215.1. Taxonomy (NCBI): domain Eukaryota; kingdom Viridiplantae; phylum Streptophyta; class Magnoliopsida; order Solanales; family Solanaceae; genus Przewalskia; species Przewalskia tangutica. Next base: position 64,247,645 of record CM056720.1, read on the forward strand.
ATGAACTCGGTATCGTGTGAAATACATTCTCGGTTCATCCCATGAACGCGGTGTCGAGTGAAATACATTCCCGGTTCATCCCATGAACGTGGTCTCGAGTGAAATACATTCCCGGTTCATCCCATGAACGCGGTGTCGAGTGAAATACATTCTCGGTTCATCCCATGAATGCGGTGTCGAGTGGAATACATTCCCGGTTCATCCCATGAACGCGGTGTCGAGTGGAATACATTCCCGGTTCATCCCATGAACGCGGTATGGAGTGAAATACATTCCCGGTTCATCCCATGAACGTGGTGTCGAGTGAAATACATTCCCGGTCCATCCCATGGACGCGGTATAGAATCGACCATAACATTTAAACGCTTTTTTAAGACAGATTAAGATAATACCATGCTTTCCTTTTAAATCAACTAAGGCAATATTATGCCCTCCTTTTTAAACCAAAACACTTTCTTTTTTAAAGTTGTCACGACCCGTTCCGGGGCCCGTGACTGGTGCCTTACCCGGGCACCCAAGCAGTCATACATCAGAGAAAATCAGCGGAAATATAAAACAAGATATGAATCCATGAAAATTGAGACACAGTTTATATGAGAAAAGTCGTCTTTCGGCATATATATATATAACCCAAGTTTTGCAGTTACATCCCAACTGTACAATAAAACTACAGACCTCTAAGGAAGTAAACAACTATGGCGGGACAGGGCTCCGCCATACCCTGAATGTACAAAAACTATCTACAATACAGGGAGATCATACCCAAAAAAGTAGAGCCTCCGGAGAAGATGGAGCTCCCGACACCAAAGCAAAGATCCTAAGGATGTGGATCTAGCACCTGTTTGCCCTTACCTGCGGCATGAACGCAGCCCCCCGAAGGAGGTCAGTACAACAGGTACTAAGTATGTGAAACTGTAAAGTACTTAAATGAAATCATATCATTTTAAAACCAATTTTATAAATATGCACGAAACAACCAATGTAACCGCACATAGTGCCACATCATAAACAAGAGCAACAATAGGTAAACTGTAACAGGTCTTTTCTAGGCTGCAATGATCGAAGCAGGGCCAATCGCCCGTAGTATCACTATGCAAGCCTAATCCTGGACTCCCGTAGTCCGCATAGGCCACTCACATAGGCCCGCATAGGGTATAACCCCGCATCGAGGGTAGTTACTCCTCGGCATCGTCCCGACTCGTAGTCGCGTGGCCCACATGCATCGCGTGAGGTATAACCCCGCACACTAACCTGGAACTCTCGTAGCTCCGCATAGGTCCCCTGGACCCGCATGAGGTATTCTCGAATCATGGTCCCAGACCGCCTGAGTCTACCCCGCATCGGAGGGCAGCTTAACCCCCGGTAACATGTCAAGAGGTGAGTGATATTATACTAATGAGCGACTTATCGTTAAACAACATAAGCACAACAAGAATACTCTCTTATACAAACGTTACAAGACACTAACACACATAGCATCATATTATGTCTACTTTTCAAACAATCTTACTACACCTTACAGAAATCAATATAAGGTTTCTTTATAACCAAAATAAGTAATTAGCCTTTTATCTTTCTTAAGTTGTTATACCTGACTTCCCATAAAGCTAGTATAACTCTTAAGCTTATCGTTTAAAAACCAAACATTTCTCTTCTGTTAAAATGATTCAGTATTCTTTTAAAATGCTTTAAGATCCTTATTCTTCAGGCTTAAGTCGCGAGACATTGCCGTAAGTATTATTCAGGCTTAAGTCAAAAGACATTGTCGTAAGTATTATTCAGGCTTAAGTCAAAAGACATTGCCGTAAGTATTATTCAGTTAACACACGTACGTCTACCGTACTATATATATATTTAAAATATCATGCTCAAGAGTATAGGAAGAATCACATACCTTCTCGTGAAAACCACTGTCAAGTCGAATATGTCGCGCAGAGAATCACCTATAATAGTCAAATCGCCTATCAACGTCTGACTATTCTGTAACGATTCTAAGCAGAGGGTTCTCTATTCTACGGAAAATTGGGCAGCACTTCCCTACCCGTCAAGCTACTCAAGTCTACTGTGAAAACAGTCATATGTAAGTATAGTTCAATTATTCTTCATTTAAACCCTTCTATTGTGATAACAGTTCAATTCTATTTTGTAATATCCTTCTAAGTATTTATACTTATTCCTATACTTCTACAGTATGTATTCTCTAATTACAACAGAAGGGTAAGTTTATTTACCTCGATAAGCCCAAAAATTATCCAAGTTAAAAGTCGCTCCTGAGCAAGGTTTAGCTCCTAATTTGTACGCTCCGATAGCTCCAAGAACCCTTAGAAGTTCTTCACAACTTCTACTAAGTACTAAGGGATTTGGGCTAGGGTATTTAGGAATAGTAACTTAAATTTGGAAGACAACTTTTCTACCAAGGGAGGGGGGGTAGATTTCGGCTAGGGCTTTCTTTAGAGGGGGGGGAGGCTCTCGGCCAAGCCACTTAGGCTAGAGGGGGGGGAGAGGGTGTTGGACGAAAATGCTCAAGGGGGAGGGAGGGATTTTAGACTTGGAAAGTTTGCTTTGTGGATGAAGAACTCTTCATCTTAAGGGGGGTATTTATAGGTCAAGCAAAGGCCAACCAATGGCCAATATGATGCCAAGTGCAAGGCAAGTGTAAGGTCAAGATTAGGGCAAGTGTACCTTATCCAACTATCACACAAAATATCCTACCAACTCCATGACAAAATAGCCACTCCATTCGGCCCTATTGCCGTCTCACATCCATCAATGAGAGGGTGACAAGTGTCGCCCTCTCGTTGGTCCAAAATGTTTCGTCTCTCGGAAAAATCCGCAAAAATTAGAAATGACATAGCCGGAATTTACCCTACGCGAGTCTTGTAAAACATTTCGTCGGAAAACGATTCTTTGTGTGAGTTGTGCCAAAACAAAACGTCCCATGCCTAAACTTTAAGGCTTAACTTTCGTATGTACGCCCTTACGTACATACTCTGGAAATACGGGGTATAACATTCTCCCCTCCTTAGAAACATTCGTCCCGAATGTTCCTTCCCAAACGATTAACGATAAGGTTCTTCATAACTTAAGCGGTTTGCAAATGCCACACGGTCACAAAACAACACTTAGGCATAAACGATAATTTAAAATTTACAAGTAGGAAAGTGAATTACGGAGGTGTGGGAATAGGTGAGGATAATTCGCCTCATGTCCTCGCCGGCTTCCCACGTCATCTCCTCCCCGAGCTCGTTCGCCACAAGACTTTGTGGAAGCCACGTCCTTGGTCGCGCCTAACTCCGACGATCGACTATCGCTATGGGAATCTCCTCATACGATAACCCGCCGGTCACACTGAAATCGTCAATCGGGTGTACCTAGATGGATCCGATACATCTCCTCAAAGATAGAAACATGAAACACCGGATGCCGCCTCGGTCGGATGGCAGATCCAACTCATAGGCAACCTTGCCTACCCTGCGGACAATCTGATACGGCCCAATGTACCTTAGGCTGAGTTTCCCTTTCTTCCCGAATATCATCACCCTTCATGGGTGACACCTTCAGGGAAACCCAATCATCAACCTCAAACTCTAGATGCCGACGACGATGATTTGCATATGACTTCTGTTGACTCACGAGCCGAAGAATCGCTCTGGATAAGCTTCACCTTATCCATCGCTGCGCACCAAATCTGGTCCCACTAATCGCACTCGCCACATCGAACCAGCCTATCGGCGATCGCACTTCCTCATACAAGGCCTCATAAGGCGTCATCCGAATCCGGGTGGTAGCTATTATTATACACAAACTCAACTAGAGGCAAATGATCCTCCCGGTACCACGAAGTCAATAACACGGGCTCGCGAGATATCCTCAAGAGTCCGGATAGTGCACTCGGCTTTGTCTGCATGCGTGGATGGAATGCGATTACTCGTGCTCACTGCGTCCCAAACCCTTCGGAAAGACCTCCGAAGTTAGCGTAACCGGGCTACTCATGCGATATGATCGAAATAGGGACTCCATGCGATCGGCGATCTCTCGGATGTAAAGTTCGGCATAATCCTCGGTAGAAAAAGTCGTCCTGACGGGAATAAATTCGGCTGATTTAAATCGACCGTCGACGATAACCCATATAGAATCATGCCTCCTCTGAGTGCGAGGTAATCCTGTGATGAAGTCCATGTTGATCACCTCCCACTTCCAGGTCGGGATCTCTATCGTCTGCAACAAACCACCAGGCCTCTGGTGCTCTACCTTCACCTGCTGACAACACGGGCACTGAGCTACGAACTCTGCAACGTCCCTCTTCAAGCCATCCCACTAATACACAGATCTAAGGTCGTGGTACATCTTGGTCGACCCCGGATGGATAGAGTAACGCGCGCTGTGTGCTTCCCCAAGAACCTGCTGCCGAAGTCCTGAAACATCTGGAACACACAACCTGCCCTCAAACCTTAGCACCCCATCAGGTGCTACCTCAAAAGGACCCTTCCCCTCACGAAGAGTCGTATCACGATAACGTGTCAAAGCTGGATCCTCGAAGCTTGCCTCTTCCTCGCCGGCGATGGAAGACTCGGAAACCTCACGGACTCGAACCCCACTGCTATCAGAATCAATCAAACGGACACCAAGGCTCGCTAACTGATGCAAATCACGAACCATGTCCCTCCTCTCTGGATGCACATCTGATAGGCTCTCCATCGACCTACGACTAAGAGCATCTGCCACAACATTGGCCTTCCCCGGGTGGTACAGGATATCAACATCGTAGTCCTTAAGAAACTCTAACCACCGTCTGCAGCCGTAAGTTCGGCTCCTGCGGTGAAGATATCTTGGAGGCTCTTGTGGTGCGTATAAATATCCACATGAACCCCATACAAATAGTGCCTCGGATCTTGGCGTGAATCACCGCGACTCCAAATCATGGTGGGGTAGTTCTCTCGTGTTTCTTGGTGTCGGGACGCATACGCTATAACCTTGCCTGCTGCATCAACACACATCCCAACCCGATGCTCGACGATCACAATACACGACATAACCGCTGGACCTCCGGAAGAGTAAGAGCGGGCGGTCGTCGATCTCTCCCGATGGCGGAAACCACGCCACAAGCATCAGTCCATCAAACTTAGCCGTCTTCCGAGTCGGCTAGTCAATGGTGCGTAGATAGAAGCAAACTTCTCTACGAACCGCCGATAATAACTGCAGGCCGAAAGCTGCGAACCTCTGCAGCCGGAGTAGTAGGTCTAGGCCAAGTCCTCGCGCCGATCTTGGTCGTATCCACGAATACCATCAACCCGACAATATGCCCAAGAAAAGCCACCAAGCTAACCAAAACACACATTTGGAAAACTTGGCGTATAAGCGCTGGTCGGAGAAGCGTCGGCCAAGGTCGCAAATGTTACGCATGCTCGCTCCGGCGAGAATAAACGAAGATATCATCGATGAACACTATCACAAGCGTGTTCAAAAATGGTTTGAACACTCGGTTCATCAAATCCATGAATACCGCGGAGCATTGGTCAACCCAAAGACATGACCACGAACTCATAATGCGTCAGGGTCCGAATGCGATCTAAGGACATCCGCCTCTCGACTCGTGCACTGATGATAGCCCGATCGCAGATCAATCTTGGAGAAACATCTCGCACCACCTGGCTGGTCAAACAAATCATCAATCCTAGGAAGGGTATTCGTTCTTAATGGTCACCTTGTTCACCTGTAATCAACACACGTGCGGCGTCGTCCTTCTTCTTCACGAACAATCTGGCGCTCCCGGGAAACACTAGGCTGATGAAGCCGCTTCTCCAGCAAATCTCTAAGTGATCCTTCAACTCTCTCAACTCGGCGGGTGCCATTATGTATGGCGGAATGGAAATAGGCGAGTGTGCAGGCATGTCGATACAAAACTCTATCTCCTCTCGGGAGGATACGAGGTCGTCTGAAACACGTCTGGGAACTCTCGACTATTGGGCCCGTGAAAATCGCGCTGCGACCTCGATTATCAAACACGAACGAGATGGTAGATGTACCCTCGCACCATCTTCCTAGCCTTGAGGTAGGAAATAAACCTACCACCGGCGTCTGATGCTCCTCACTCAACAACCGGCTCGCCGAAGCGGAACCGTACTACTCTCTCCTGCAGTCTACATTGGCGTAGCAAGAAGCTAGCCAATCCATACCCATGATCACGTCGAAATCAGTCATATCCAACTCTATCAAGTCGGCTAGGGTCTGACGACTGTAAATGGTCACTGGACAAGCCCTATATACCCGCCGAGCTACCACCGAATCACCCACTGGCGTAGCTACCTCGAAAGGGTCTATGGACTCAGGCTCTATCCCTATCCTACTAGCAATAAGGGGAGATATATAGGACAGAGTAGAACCCGGATCTATCAAGGCATACACATCAAATCCAGAAACTGATAAGGTACCTGTGACGACATCAGGTGAGGCCTCCTGATCCTGCCGGCTGGACAAGGCATAAATGCGGTTCTGAGGACCGCTAGAACTGGGACCCGCGCCACGACCTCTGCCGCGACCTGCTGGCCCATGAGTACCTTGCCCTCCGGGGCGAGTAACTGTAGGAGATGAAGAAGGCGTGAAAGAACACGTGGTGACCACTACCATCAGCCGCCCTTGGTGGACGGTTCCGCAAAGTGACTCTGCTGGCCACAATCGTAACAAACTCCGTAGCGATACCACAATTCCGAAGTGGGATCTGCATCGGCCACACCGAGAGGTGGTCCGTCGGCGATACCTCTGCTCTGGGCGTCACGAAGTCACGGGGCCAGTGCGCCTCGAATATCGGTATCACGAGGGCGGTGCGGGAGTGCTCTGGTGGCGTGGTGCAAATCTCGATCTTCTGAGGCCGCCACCACGATAGCCACCAAAAGACCTGCTGTCACGGTCTTCTTCTGCGATGTCTATCAACGTCGGCCTCTACGCTCGCCGCATCCAAGTGCATGAGCTGCATGCGGGTAATGTCCATACGGTGAAGAAACACCCGCACAAGACTCGGCCATATAATCATCTAGCCGGTGGCGTGGCGGTGCACCTATCCTCCATATTCGCTACCATTTGGGACATATCGAGCGATGAATCAAACTCGACATTGTACTCCACTGGCGTGCGTCCTCTGTCTCGGTAACAAAAATCACGGCCCGTGCCCTCTCATCTGCGTGGAGGCAAGAAGTGAGTGAGAAAGCCTCCGAGAACTCGTCCCAAGTAGCTGGGGACGCGTGCTCTCCCCGGGATAACTCCCACGAATCAAACCAATCGACTGCGGTATCACGTAGCTGATGCGAACCGAAGGTCACGGACTCGGTCTCTGACGCCTTGATCACCCGCATGATCCTTTATGGCGGCGGATGAACTCCTGCGGATCATCCTCCGGCCTCGACCCGTAGAACTCTGGCGGGCTATAACTCAGGAAATCCCGTAGCCTCAAACTGTCTGCCCTCGGGTGAACCACGGGTGCTCTTGGGTGGGCTGAGCTGCGCGTCGGCTGTCCTCGTATGCGCCACGATCTGGCGATGGCGGGCCATCTCTGTAACCCATCTCATCTGCTCCAGGCTGTGGGACTGGAGGTGTAGGTACTGTGGTCTCATCAGCCACTGCTGCGGCCCTAAACCCTCCTGGGGTCGGCGGCGTCGTAGAACTCGCCGTCTCGGGTATAGACTGGGCCTGAGCCCTCGTGACTCTAGGTGTCCCACTAGCAGCTCCCTCGCTGCCTTGCCTTACGGGCGGGTTGCCTTACGTGGAGGCATAACTATTACGAGAAAGGAATACGTTAGAGGTCCACTTTATAACACTGACTCTAAGGCATGATCTCGAGTGAGAAGAATGGAAACCAATCCTAAATATCCTATAGCCTCACGATTATTGGTGTGGTGCACAACACACCGATAATCAAGACTACTAGATACGGTGCGTAGATACTTTCCGAGATTAATCGCTCACGATACCACTTTTGTCACGACCCGTTCCGGGGCCCGTGACTGGTGCCTTACCCGGGCACCCAAGCAGTCATACATCAGAGAAAATCAGCGGAAATATAAAACAAGATATGAATCCATGAAAATTGAGACACAGTTTATATGAGAAAAGTCGTCTTTCGGCATATATATATATAACCCAAGTTTTGCAGTTACATCCCAACTGTACAATAGAGCTACAGACCTCTAAGGAAGTAAACAACTATGGCGGGACAGGGCTCGCCATACCTGAATGTACAAAAACTATCTACAATACAGGAGATCATACCCAAAAAGTAGAGCCTCGGAGAAGATGGAGCTCCGACACCAAAGCAAAGATCCTAAGGATGTGGATCTAGCACTCTTTGCCCTTACTGCGGCATGAGCGGCCCCGAAGGAGGTCATTACAACAGGTACTAAGTATGTGAAACTGTAAAGTACTTAAATGAAATCATATCATTTTAAAACCAATTTTATAAATATGCACGAAACAACCAATGTAACCGCACATAGTGCCACATCATAAACAAGAGCAACAATAGGTAAACTGTAACAGGTCTTTTCTAGGCTGCAATGATCGAAGCAGGGCCAATCGCCCGTAGTATCACTATGCAAGCCTAATCCTGGACTCCCGTAGTCCGCATAGGCCACTCACATAGGCCCGCATAGGGTATAACCCTGCATCGAGGGTAGCTACTCCTCGGCATCGTCCTGGACTCGTAGTCCGCATGGCCACATAGACCGCATGAGGTATAACCCCGCACACTAACCTGGAACTCTCGTAGCTCCGCATAGGTCCCCTGGACCCGCATAAGGTATTCTCGAATCATGGTCCTGCATCGCTCGAGTCTACCGCGTCGGAGGCGACTTAACCCCCGGTAACATGTCAAGAGGTGAGTGATATTATACTAACAGAACAGCTTATCGTTAAACAACATAAGCACAACAAGAATACTCTCTTATACAAACTGTTATACCCCGTTTTTCCAGAGTATGTACGTGAGGGCGTACGTATATAATTTGAGCCTTAAAGATTTGGCAAGTTTCGAAATTGTACACAAGTGCCGAAAGGAGTCGTTTTTCGACGAAACGTTTTACTAAACTTGCGAAGGGAAAAATACGGCTATGTCATTTATTATTTTTGCGTATTTTTTCCGAGAGACGAAACATTTTGGACCAACGGGAGGGTGACATGTGTCACCCTCACATTGGACGTGAGATTGGGCGGTTTGGACGAAATGGGTGACTTTAGTTGGTAGGATATTTTGTGCAAGTTGTTGTGGTAGATGGATAAGGTGTACTTGGCTTGATCTTGGCCTTACACTTGCCTAACACATGGATTAATCTTGGCCATTGGTTGGCCATTGTTTGACCTATAAATACCCCTCTTTGTTGATGAACTTCTTCATCCAAAATTGTTCTAAGTGTTAAATTCCTCCCTCCCCTCTTAGTGAGAGCTTTCGTCCACCACACCCCCTCCCCCCTTGAGAAGGCCCCTTGGCCGAAAGTATCCCCCCCTCCTTGTGGTGCTAGCCGTGGGGTACCCCCCCCTAGCCTAGTTGTTTTCGTATAATACCCCCCTTTGTGGTATAGAAATACTCTCCAAGTATTGTTATAATGCCCAAATACTTTAGCCCTTATACCTTGTAGTATTCCAAGGTTATACCTATACTAAAAGCCCAGAAATACTATTATACTTTCCATTAGCCACTAAACGAAACCCTAAGGAAATCTTCATTGATGGTTGAAGTAATTGAGTAGAAGTTGGTTAGAACTACTACGGGATGTCTGGAGCGGGTTGGAGCGCAGATGGAGCTAAACCTTGCTCGGATCGACATTTAAACTTGGATAATTTTGGGCTTATCGAGGTAAACACTCTTGACCTTCTATTGTAATTGGAAATTACATGTGTAGGAATATATAGTTGAAGTATACTATATATAGAACTGAACATAATTATGCGGCAATGTCTTTTGACTTAAGCTGAATTTAAAGAAGAGAACCGAATCAAATTACATAGATGTATTACGATGACTTGTGTAGCTTTCTTGTGTAGTAGAATTGTACACGTCCGGATTAGGCGTCTGACCCCCTCTAGGGAGTTGTTGGCCTGTTAGCAGGCCTCGATAGAGGAGGAGATTTACGCGATTTGCGGGGAGAGTCTTCGAATTTTACGTAGAATATTCCACGTTGAGATCTAGATGTTAATAGGCGCCTTGTGGCCTCTATAGGTTGAAGTACTACGTGTGGTGTGATCTGCTTGGCTTAAGGTGTAGCCGACGGTTTGAGGTACTTGGAGCGTTTTGCTATTAGTCGATAATCGTCGCGAGGTATGTGAACCTCTTCCAATCTTTTCTAGCATGATATGTGTATAACTATGTAGTACGGTAGATGTACATGTGTTAAAAGTATTTGATTGGTTTAAAACATAAAGTGTTATAACGGCTTTATGGGAAGTTGGTTATAACAGCTTTATGTAAGTAAGAAATACCTTGTGGGTTTTAAAAGATAACTGATTTGATTTATAACTGACTTGACGTATGATAAACAAGAATCTTGAAGTATTTCAAAAGACTAAGAAACCGTTTTGAAAGAAGAGCAATACCTGGTTTTGAAAACATAAGAGTTATACTAGCTTTATGGGAAGTTAGGTATAACGTCTTAAGAGTGGTAAAGAGAATGATTTACTGATTGTTAGAGGTTAAGAGACTTGATCTTAAAAGATAAGAGACTTGACTTGAATGAATTAATATGAGTTTTGGTGTGAAACCTCATTCATGAGTAATTAGTACTTGGTTTTTAAAAGGAATAATGTTTTACTGATTTTGGAAATCAGAATGAGTATCGACGAACCACTGCAGCGTTAATAAAAGAAAATATTTTGACGAATTAAGTATTATTAAAACCAGTAGAAACCTCCATCTGCATAGAAGCTAAGATGAGACAAAATGATATTACATTTCCTAGATCATGGCTGCTTTAATAAGATTGATTATGAACAAGAAAAACCTACTCACATATAAGACATATGTTTCTCAAATTGTTTAAAAGAGGATTATATTCTTAAGTGATTAAGTCTATGGACTATGAAACCTTTCTAAAATAAGAGACTTAAGTATTTGAAATTAGGCAAACTTGAACTTTTGGAAAAGAATGTTGTTACTTGATGATTAAAAGGAAAGTGTTTTGGTTTACCTAAAAATGTGAGTCACTCTATTTTAATACTACGGGTATCGGGTGACCTTTATAAAAGAAATGGATATTTTTAAAAAGAATTTAACGTACGTAATACTTTGGGGTCAGAACCTGGACTTTGGCCTAAAATAAACTTGAGTTGTGTGTAACTTGCCTATGTTTGTGTTTGATAGCCTTGTTGTGCAAATCGTACTTTATACCACCGTCTCTCGATGGAGGGCCGGCTGATTTGTTATGAACGATTCTTCACCGAGTCCCACGAGATGGGCCGGGACACGTATTTCATCTGATTATTCACCGAGTCCCACGAGATGGGCCGGGACACGTATTTCATCTGATTATCCACCGAGTCCCACGAGATGGGCCGGGACACGTATTTCACCTGATTATCCACCGAGTCCCACGAGATGGGCCGGGACACGTATTTCACCTGATTCTCTACCGAGTCCCATGGGATGGGCCGGGACACGTATTCCACATGATTCTTTACCGAGTCCCACGGGATGGGCCGGGACACGTATTCCACACGATTTATACCTAGACTGCCGGCAGTGAGGAAGGAGTTCCACGGGCATGAGGGATGACTTGAGGGCGTGAGTCCCTGACTTGACATGACTGCTTTTATGTTGTGAACTGTAGTTTGGTTATCATACATGTCTCCTGCTTTATATAGACTATTATGATTTCATTTACAGTGTTTTACAGTTTCACATACTTGGTACCTGTTGTACTGACCTCCTTCGGGGGGCTGCGTTCATGCCGCAGGTAGAAGTACATCGGTTGTGGATCCTCGCTCATAGGATCACAGTTCAGCGTGTCGGGAAGCCTCATTCTTCGGAGGCTTATCTTTTGGTATGTTACCCTGAGTCTGTAGATGCTTGTACATTCAGGGGTATGGCGGGGCCCTGTCCCGTCATAGCTGTTGTAAAAATCTTAAGTGCAGCTTATTGTGGCGGGGTTTGTAAAAAGGATAACTTCGTGTATTTATGTATATATCAAGGCAATTGTTTTGGTTGCTTTGTTTATTTATCATGTCTCTTAATTCATGTTCATGTTTTTATTTCCGCTGATTTTCTCTGATGTTGTATCACTAGGGTGCCCGGGGTAAGGCACCAGTCACGGGCCCGGGTTCGGGTCGTGACACAAACGTTACAAGACACTAACACACATAGCATCATATTATGTCTACTTTTCAAACAATCTTACTACACCTTACAGAAATCAATATAAGGTTTCTTTATAACCAAAATAAGTAAACAGTTCCTTTTATCTTTCTTAAGTTGTTATACCTGACTTCCCATAAAGCTAGTATAACTCTTAAGCTTATCGTTTAAAAACCAAACATTTCTCTTCTGTTAAAATGATTCAGTATTCTTTTAAAATGCTTTAAGATCCTTATTATTCAGGCTTAAGTCGCGAGACATTGCCGTAAGTATTATTCAGGCTTAAGTCAAAAGACATTGCCGTAAGTATTATTCAGGCTTAAGTCAAAAGACATTGCCGTAAGTATTATTCAGTTAACACACGTACGTCTACCGTACTATATATATATTTAAAATATCATGCTCAAGAGTATAGGAAGAATCACATACCTTCTCGGCGAAAACCACCTGCCAAGTCGAATATGTCGCGCGCAGAGAATCAGCCTATAATAGTCAAATACGTCTATCAACGTCTAGACTATTCTGTAAACAGTTCTAAGCAGAGGGTTCTCTATTCTACGGAAAATTGGGCAGCACTTCCCTACCCGTCAAGCTACTCAAGTCTACTGTGAAAACAGTCCTATGTAAGTATAGTTCAATTATTCTTCTTTTAAACCCTTCTACTGTGATAACAGTTCAATTCTATTCTGTAATATCCTTCTAAGTATTTATACTTATTCCTATACTTCTACAGTATGTATTCTCTAATTACAACAGAAGGGTAAGTTTATTTACCTCGATAAGCCCAAAAATTATCCAAGTTAAAAGTCGCTCCTGAGCAAGGTTTAGCTCCTAATTTGTACGCTCCGATAGCTCCAAGAACCCTTAGAAGTTCTTCACAACTTCTACTAAGTACTAAGGGATTTGGGCTAGGGTATTTAGGAATAGTAACTTAAATTTGGAAGACAACTTTTCTACCAAGGGAGGGGGGGTAGATTTCGGCTAGGGCTTTCTTTAGAGAGGGGGGGGAGGCTCTCGGCCAAGCCACTTAGGCTAGAGGGGGGGGGGGGAGAGGGTGTTGGACGAAAATGCTCAAGGGAGAGGGAGGGATTTTAGACTTGGAAAGTTTGCTTTGTGGATGAAGAACTCTTCATCTTAAGGGGGGTATTTATAGGTCAAGCAAAGGCCAACCAATGGCCAAGATGATGCCAAGTGCAAGGCAAGTGTAAGGTCAAGATTAGGGCAAGTGTACCTTATCCAACTATCACACAAAATATCCTACCAACTCCATGACAAAATAGCCACTCCATTCGGCCCTATTGCCGTCTCACATCCATCAATGAGAGGGTGACAAGTGTCGCCCTCTCTTTGGTCCAAAATGTTTCGTCTCTCGGAAAAATCCGCAAAAATTAGAAATGACATAGCCGGAATTTACCCTACGCGAGTCTTGTAAAACGTTTCGTCGGAAAACGATTCTTTGTGTGAGTTGTGCCCAAAAAAAAACGTCCCATGCCTAAACTTTAAGGCTTAACTTTCGTACGTACGCCCTTACGTACATACTCTGGAAATACGGGGTATAACAAAAGTCAAGTAACAACATTCTTTTCCAAAAGTTCAAGTTGCCTAATTTCAAATACTCAAGTCTTTTAGTTTCGAAAGATTTCATAGTTCATAATCTTAATCAAATAACGTAATCTTTTTTAAAACAATTGAATAACGTATGCCTTATGTGTGAGTAGGTTATTCTTGTTTATAACAATCTTATTAAAGCAGCCATGATCTAGGAAATGTAATACAATTTTGTCTTATCTTAGCTTCTATGCAGATGGAGGTTTCTACTGGTTTTAATATAAATTAATTATTGTCAATACATTTTCCTTTATTAACGCTGCAGTGGTTCGCTTCGATACTTATTCGTTTCGAAATCAAGAAAACATTATTCTTTAAAACCAAGTACTCATTACTCACGAATGAGGTTTCACACTTTTTAACAAAATTCATATCAATTCAATTAAGTCAAGTCTCTTATCTTTTAAGATCAAGTCTCTTAACTTCTAAAATCAATAAACCATTCTTTTTATCTCTCTTAAGTCGTTATACCTAACTTCCCATAAAGCTAGTATAACTCTTAAGCTTTCAAAACCAAGTATTACTCTTCTTTCAAAAACGATTCTTAATTCCTTTGAAATACTTTAAGATTCTTATTATTTAAAACTCAAGTCAAAAGACATCGAAGTAAAACCACGTTCAGTTAACACACGTACGTCTACCGTACTATATATATTCTTTTAAATTATCATGCTCAAGAGGATAGGAAGAATCACATACCTCGCGACGATTATCGACAATTAGCAAAATGCTCCAAAGTACTGTAATCCTGCTAGCCTTTTCCACCCTTCGAGTAGAATACGCTACTCATGATCTTCAACCTATAACGGTCATATAAGTCTATCAACGTCTAGACTACTCTGTAGAATAATTCTAGATACAAGATTCCTTATTCTATGGAAAATTGGGCAGCACTTCCCTACCCGTCAAACTACACAAGTCTACTGTAAATACAGTCCTATGTAAGTACAGTTCAATTCTCTTCTTATATATCTTTCTTGTATATAACTTATACTCAATTCTACACTTCTACAATATGTAATCTCCAATTACAATAGAAGGACAAGATATTTACCTCGACAAGCCCAAAATTATCCAAGATATATGTCGATCCTGAGCAAGGTTTAGCTCCTATTCTGAACGCTCCAATTCGCTCCAAGAAACCCTTAGAAGTTCTACACAACTTCTACTAATTACTTCAACCAACTATGAAGATTTTCCCAAGGGTTTCGTTTTGTGACTAATGGATATAAAGTAGTATTTCTGGGCTTTTAGTATAGAGGTGACTTTGGAATACTATAAGGTATTTGGGCCAAGGTATTTTGGAATAGTAACAATACTAGGCGAATACTTTTCTACCAAGGGGGGGGGGGTATTTCACGAGAACAACTAGGAAAGGGGGGGAGGGGGTTCGGTCGAGGGCCTCACAAAGGGGGAGGGGGAGTTTGGACGAGAGCTTTCAAGAGGGGGAGAGGGACTTTGAGACTTGGAAAATGTTTAAGGGATGAAGAATAAGTCTTGAACTTAAGGGGTATTTATAGGACATTTAATGGTCAAGTTCAAAGCAAGTGGAGGGTGAAGATTTGGACAAGTGTTGTGTGGGTCCCACCTTATCTATCTACCCACAAAATATCTAGCAAACATTGACCAAAATTTTTAGGCCACAAAAATGAAAAAACGTGCCTGATTTGACACTTGACCGCCCACTTGAGGGTGACACTTGTCGCCCTCTCGTTGGTCCAAAATATTTCATCTCTCGGAAAAATCCGTAAAAATTATAAATGTCGCAACCGTAATTTTCCCTTCGCAAGGTCCGGAAAACTTTTCGTCGGAAAACAATTTTTTTCGCTAGTTGTGCACAATTTCTTCCCTTATGCCTACTTAAGGCTTGAACTTTTGTACGTACGCCCTCACGTACATACTCTGGAAATACGGGGTATAACATTTAATAGGTTTTTTTTCTTACAAATCATAGCAAAGTAAAAGAATATTAGTGTCCACATAAGGATAGTCGTAGGTGTAACGACCTTACCTCACCCTGACGAGTTGTCGAGTCATTCATAGACCTGGTGTGGTCCTAACATATATATATTATGTATTTACATTGCCCACATAGGCCTATGACGTTATATAAGCGACTATACATATATGATACTAATGATGTTGCCTATAGAGGCCTACAACGTTCCATACGCAATTATTATATATAGAGTAAATTACCCACAGAGGTTTATGGCGTTATATACCTGATTGAATACTTATACATACCCACAAAGGAGTCTAGTGAGACACTTATGAGGTTTCATACGGTATTTTTGATTTCATTACATTATTGTTGCTCATTTACAATTGATTATGCCCTACGTATTCAGTACATACATCATACTAAATGTCCTTTTTGGGGCACTGTGTTCATGCGTGTAGGTACAAATAGGTAGAGCATTACTCCTCCTTACTAGGTGTTATGTTCATTCATGATTATCACACTCCCCTCTCTAAGTTGCAGTACATGAGTCATTAGGTACTATTGCATATATTACTAGCGTTTTGTGTATGGTGGGACCTTGTCCCGACCTGGTGTTGTGTAAATATCACTTTTAGAGGCTTGCAGACTTGTGTATAGTATGTATATGTGTTTTGTGGCCTTGTATGCGTGTAGGTTGTAAATCAGTCTTGTCTTATATGGTTATATGGAGGCCCTGTCGGCCCAAGTTTCATATTACATGTTTTAGATACTACAGTAGTACGCTCAGGCCTTCAGGCGCTGGGTGTCGTCCACATTCCCCAAGTTTGGGGTATGATAGCTATTTCAGGAATATCTACCTCCTTGACTTTCAACTGGTGGTATCCTGATATGAGGTCAATCTTGGAATAACACTGAGCACCCTGAAGATGGTCAAATAGATCATCGATTCTGTGGAGAGGACATTTGTTCTTAATGGTGACCTTGTTCAGTTGATGGTAATCAATGCACATATTTAAGGATACATATTTCTTTCAGACAAATAAGACATGTGCGCCCCATGGTGATACACTTGGTCTAATAAATCTCTTGTCAAGAAGATCTTTCAACTGGGATTTTAACTCTTTCAACTTTGTTGGATCTATTTCGTATGACAGAATATATATTGGCTTAGTGCTGGAAGTAAATCAATCTCAAATTCAATTTCCCTATTAGGAGGAACTCTGGAAAGATCTTCAGGAAATATTTTTTGTTACGCCCCGTAATTCCAAGAGGATGAGATGAGAACGTACGAAAGGAAATAAGATTCGAATTTGGAACAAAGAAAAAAAAAATTGCAGAATGTTTTTTTAGACAGTTTTCAGTCAACTTTGGAGCAGTATATATCCTAGTATATTGGGAGTTTTTAGGTGTTTCAAAGGCCTAATATGAAGTTCACTGAGTCTAGTTTCCAACGCAACAAACCGCTCATCGATAGGACATCGGAGTAGAAAGTTATGAACATTACAAGATCAGCTGACAGAAAAGACAGGGTCAGGCGCCACGGCGCCGGCTGCAGGGCCATGGCGCCTGTCGCACCCGTTTTTGACCTCGGGGGTCTGAACGGTATCCGCAACGTTGCTCTTTGGCGCGGTTCCCTGGATGGAGCAATAATACTGTTTTTTGAGGAGTCGCCACCTAATTATTTAAGTGAATTAGGACACTTGATTTATTGTAGTAAAATACTGTAATTAATCTCCATTTAATGGTCTGCGAAATTAGTGAGATTATGGATCAGGGTTCTTTATTATCCTAAAGGGAAGGGGTTAGGCATCCTTTAAGATCCGCTAACTTGCGGTTATTCGTTCAAACCTAGGTTAATTATTTATTGCCCTTTTTATTCTACGTATTCTAAGCATTTTTCATAATTTATAATTAAAATAAAATGCAATACAAAAATAATAAAACTAAAATTAAATGCGACATAAAATAAAACTTTGGGGCATCTTTTAGGCCTTCTGCGCAAGATGATCTCCGGGTACCTGCATAAACACTTAGTAAAAGTGTTAGTAGTAGAATAAATAATTTTAAAGCAATGACAAGAATTAATAAGTAAAGCAAAAATAAATAAATAAATCCGTCTTTTGCACAGAGGAGGCCTTAGAAATCAGACGGAGATTCCTTCATCGGCCAATATTGTTAAAAGCAATAAAATAAATAAAACCTTCAGATCCGCGCCAAAACAGTAATAGTTTTAAACACGGAGGGCTCAGATATATATAGAAAATAAAGTGGGACATCCTAAACAAGTCCGGCTGCGAAAATTCGCCTCGCCAGCGCATGTTGGTTATCATGTGTAAGTAGAAGAAATCATCAATGCCCAGAAAGCTTCATTTATTTTATTTTCCGTCTTTGCAACTGTGGAGGCCTCAAAAATCGACGGATAACTTTTTCATCGGCCAAACAAGTGTAGCATCTTGTTCAAATCAGTAAAATACCAACAGTGTAGTATTTGTTCTAAATCAGTAAACCAGCAAAAAATGTCCAAAATCAATAGCAATATGGCCAAAACCAGTCCAATAATATGGCCAAAACAGTAGCAAAAATGGCTGAAAATTAGTCCAATAAATGGCCAAAACAGTAACAAAAATGATCGAAAATCAGTCCAACAAAATGCCCCAAACAGTAGCAATAGATGGCCGAAAATCAATGACAAAATGCCCCAATCAGTTTAATAAAATAAAAATAAAAGGACACCATCGTCAAAATCAGTCCGACTAGTAAAAACAGCGAAAGCAGTTACCAACATAGTTCGCTGGAAACAGGTTATCACCGGAAAACTCAAAACATCGCTGGAGCGACCCCAAACAGTGCAAGAATCAAATAAAGGGGCAAATGCAAAAAAAAAACAGTCCGACAAATCATAGAAGCAGTAACCAACGACCGTCGGAGTTTGAGAAACTCCGGCGAGATTAAAAAAATAAAGGAAATCAGTCCAAATAAAAAATATGTCAATAAATCTAAAAATGGAACCAAACCCATGCAGCGATGGTGGCGGTGTCACTTCCACGACGAACACCGGAGCGACGCCGCTGACAGCTGGGGCGGTGGCAGCGATGATGAAGTGCGAGGCGATGGGTTGTGTGTGTGTGAGGTTGTGCGGTGATGGGGTGAGGTTCGCCGGTGATGTGGGGGTGACAGAGGTCAGCGGGTGTTGGTTCGACGAGGGGGAGACAGGGAGAGGGCGAGGGAGAGGTGACGGGAGAAGTGATAGGGGGAGAGTGGGCTGCTGCGGCTGTGAGGGTGTTCGCCGGAGCTTGGAGCTCCGACGAAAGACGACGAAAGGCGGCGACGGGAAGGAGAGGAAGGGATGAGGGAGTTAGGTTTTTTTCAAAAAATGAGAGAGAGGGTTGTGTTGCTTATGCGGCTGCTTGCTGATTTTTTTCTGTTGGGTGGGGGGAAAATGTTTATTATATAGGGGTATTTAGGTTTAGGGTTTGGTTTAGTTTTTTTTTTGGGGGGGGGGGGGGGGTAATGTAAAGTGGTATTTGATTTTAGGGGGGGAAATAAAAGTGTGGTATTGTTTAGATGAAATTAAAAAAATGGTGTTGGATTGGACTGATTCAAATCGTGTCTTGGACTCGACTGGTTTGACAAAATGCAAGGCGGATTAATTATTTAAAAGAAAAATTATTTAAAATGATGCAAAATTATTAAAATGCAAATGCCGACGCAATAATACTAAAATGCAATATTTAAGAAATGTTTAACGCCTGATTAAAAGTAAAAATGCGGTGCCAATTAATTATTTAAAGAGATGCAAATATTATTAAAATAAAACGACGGTGTAACAAATATTAACAAAGACATAATGCTTACTTTAAAATAAAAAATGCAAAAAATGCTGATTAAAATGCGGTGTCCTAAAACACATAAAATTGCAATAAATATATGAAAAACGGGTCAAAATTGACTGTTAACAGCATGTCCCTCTTTGTACGGAGATGATGGAAGAGTCTTCGGATAAAGATGTTGACTTGTAGCCAATTTTATCCTGTTTTATAAACCAGAACTCAAAAGTGGGGATGATGCAGACCCAAAATTGTCCCAGTGTCAAATCATGATGACACTGAGTCGTTGTGATGCGAAAAATAAAAAGCAAAGCTGACGCTGATTTAAAAATGTCTCAGTGTCGAAGTATGATTGAGACTGGGTTGCAGGTGATGTGGTGCTGAAAAGGACATGGTATTTGTAGATGTTGATGGCGTCATTGCATAGACGCGATGCAGATGTTCGTCGTTGCATAGACGAAACATGGATGAAGTCGTTGCATAGGCTTATATGAAATGACATCGTTGCATAGACGCGATGCAGATGCTCGTCGTTGCATAGATGAAACATAGATGAAGCCGTTGCATAGGCTTAGATGAAGCCGTTGCATAGGCTTAGATGAAATAGCGTCGTTGCATAGACGCGATGCAGATGCTCGTCGTTGCATAGGCGAAACATGGATGAAGCCGTTGCATAGACTTTGATGAAATGACGTCGTTGCATAGACGTGATGCAGATGTTCGTCGTTGCATAGACGAAACACAGATGAAGCCGTTGCATAGGCTTATATGAAATGGCGTCGTTGCATAGACGCGATGCAAATGTTCGTCGTTGCATAGACGAAACATAGATGAAGTCGTTGCATATGCTTAAATGAAATGGCGTCGTTGCATAGACGCGATGCAGATGTTCATCGTTGCATAGATGAAACATAGATGAAGCCGTTGCATGGGCTTTTATGAAATGACGTCATTGCATAGACGCGATGCAGATGCTCGTCGTTGCATAGATGAAACATGGATGAAGCCGTTGCATGGACTTTTATGAAATGGCGTCATTGCATAGACACGATGCAGATGCTCGTCGTTGCATAGACGAAACATAGATGAAGATGTTGCATATGCTTAAATGAAATGGCGTCGTTGCATAGACGCGATGCAGATGCTCATCGTTGCATAGATGAAACATAGATGAAGCCGTTACATGGGCTTTTATGAAATGGCGTCATTGCATAGACGCGATACAGATGCTCGTCGTTGCATAGACGAAACATGGATGAAGCCGTTGCATGGGCTTTTATGAAATGGCGTCATTGCATAGACACGATGCAGATGCTCGTCGTTGCATAGACGAAACATAGATAAAGCCGTTGCATAGGCTTAGATGAAATGGCGTCGTTGCATAGACGCGATGCAGATGCTCGTCGTTGCATAGACGAAACATGATGAAGCCGTTGCATAGACTTAAATGAAATGACGTTGTTGCATAGACGCGATGCAGATGTTCGTCGTTGCATAGACGAAACATGGATGAAGCCGTTGCATAGGCTTTTATGAAATTACGTCATTGCATAGACGCGATGCAGATATTCGTCGTTGCATAGACGAAACATAGATGAAGCTGTTGCATAGGCTTATATGAAATGGCGTCGTTTCATAGACGCGGTGCAGATGTTCGTCGTTGCATAGACGAAACATAGATGAAGCCGTTGCATAGGCTTAAATGAAATGGCGTCGTTGCATAGACGCGATGCAGATGTTCGTCGTTGCATAGACGAAACATGGATGAAGCCGTTGCATAGGCTTTTAATGAAATGACGTCGTTGCATAGACGTGATGCAGATGTTCGTCGTTGCATAGACGAAACATGAATGAAGTCGTTGCATAGGTTTAAATGAAATGACGCCGTTACATAGACGCGATACAGATGTTCGTCGTTGCATAGACGAAACATGGATGAAGCCGTTGCATAGGCTTTTATGAAATGCGTTGGTTTATGAGCGTACCTGCTTTGTGACCCGTCTGGGTTGAGATAGCGTCATTGCATAGACGTTGTGTGTTTGTAACCCGCATGAGCTTATTATTGTGCTCCTGCCTTTGCTGATATGAAGATCCGGCACTCAAAGAAAACTTAGTGAGTTTTAGGAAATAAGTGGTTGATTAGCGTCGACCTTGTAGCTTTGGCTCTTGACGCTTGCATTCTCAGATTTGGACTGAAGACCTAGTTGCCTGCTTTTTCCATGTCTATTGCCATTTTCTTGCAGTGAATCCTTAAAATGTCCCAGTTTCTGTTAATGAAGATGTTGAACTTTCAACTGGGTAAGGTTGAATCTTGACGCTATCAAGGCGATCAGATAAGCAATTTTTTTTTTCATGAATGAAAAGCTAATGCGAGAATATGGACAATGTATAATTGAGTAGATGAGAATGCAACCCTCAAAATATGACACAGTCATGTGTAGGTAGTCATGGATGCAAAATATATGAGGAGGCTAAACTCTCCAATGGACAAAATCGAGTCCTGTGCGAAGCAAGGAAGAAATATTTCTAATGGTGTGACCGAAGCCGATGTGGCTGTCTACATATCCCGCAGAGGGAATCAGGTCAAGACGTAGTTCATGCTGCAAAATAAGAATTTTTTTATGATTTTAAAATGATGCGGGACCGAAGCCGATGTGGCCGCCTACGTATCCCGCTGAGGGAATCAGGTCAAGACGTAGTTCGTGATGCAAAATAAGGATTTTTATGTAATATGCATTTTGTTGTTTTTTTTCTGAAAAAATGGAAGACAACATTACGTTCTGACTCCAGTTGATACCTAGCAAATAGTATTGTGCATAAGAATATTCTTTTATTGCTTTCAGTATAAACGAGATTGACTCTGGTATAATTCACACAGCTTCAGATAGTACCTCAGACATACCTGAGTGTCGACACACCTGCTTGCATTCAAGGTTTCGAACTACACGTAATCTCACGTTTCAAATGCCCTCACAGAAAGAAAGTCTCATTTCACACATATATTTCAGTATTTTGAATTTTGGGACGTTTAGAGAAGTACGCTCACACTCAAAAAGATGTTCAATGCATGCAATTGTGATACCATAGGTTTGGCCGTCATGTAAGTATCCACTAATGTCACGACCCGACCACGGACCCGTGACTGGTGCCTTACCCGGGCACCCTTGTGATACAACATCAGAGAAAACCAGCGGAAAATAAACTCACAACAAGAACCCATAAAAAGTATAAGCAAGCTAACCCAAAATGGCTACCTCTAAATGTAACAAAGCTGAACAGTTACATCCTTAACAACCCAAGCTATAACAGGACTACAAACCTCTAAGAATGAGTAAACACTATGACGGGACAGGGCCCCGTCATGCCCCTGAATGTACAAATATCTACAACATCGGGGAGAACAGTACCAAAAGTCGAGCCTCCGGAGAAATGGAGCTCCTGACACCTGAGTAAAGATCCTAAGAATGAGGATCCACCACTCTTTCCACTTACTGCGGCGTGAACGCATGGCCCAGGAAGAGGGTCGATTACAATATGTACCAAGTATGTAAAACTGGAAAATACTGTAATAATATCATAAGTTTAAAATAAACTGGAGTCATGGAAAAGAGTCAAAAATACCGTACACTGTGCCTTACTAACAATGAGAGTAACAAGTATAAACTTTACTGCATAAAATAGGAGGCTCATGATCAAAACAGGATCTCCCGCCCGTAGTATCATTAAGCAATTCTACTCCTAGGACTGTTTCACCCGCATGGGTCTTGTGGACCCGCATAAGGCCATCCGCCTCGCATGAGACTATTTCACCCGCATGAGACTATTTCACCCGCATGAGGTCATCCGCCTCGCATGGGACTATTTCACCCGCATGAGACTATTTCACCCGCATGGACCCTGTAGGCCCGCATGAGTACAAGCGCCGCACTCGCATCATGGGTAGCAAATCCATGGCATAAATAGTAATAATAATAATAATAATACATAAATCAGCACAACCGACTATCATACATAACATAAGCGCTACCGGCTTATCAAAACGTAAACGTAAGCAAGTTAAGAATATCTCCTAACTCATTAATAACATTTCTAGTACATCCTCTCATTTTAGTTACTTAAGGCACTACATGTCATTTTAAAAGAAAATTCGGGAATTTAACCCAAGTACCACGTTCCTTAAACCTTTTAAGAAAATGACTCATTTTTATGTAAAACTTCCAAGATACCAATAACCGTAGTATCAAGTCACGACAACTTTTCAAAACAAGTCACGTTTACCTTTAAAATACAATAGACTTCTAAAATCAAGTGACTTCATCTCATTTAAAACCTTAGGCAATTAATGCCTTAAAAACAATTTGCCTCCCACAAATTCAAATCCTTTATCCGTACTTATTTTACTTGGAGTAAACTTGTCCTTATTAACCCTTCATAAAGCCAATACAACCAACTTCCCATAAAGTTGTTATATTACCATTGTACACTAGTCAAACACATCTCCCTATATCCAAGAGACTTACACTTTTAAATGAAACAAGTATCATATACTTAAACAAGTGAAGAATGTCAAATCTTGTACGTCTACCGTACTACATAGGTACAACTACTCATGCTCAAGAGATAAGAAAGCTCCACATACCTTTTCGGTCAATCCACTTGCTAAGTCCAAAATACCGCACGTAATATGTCAACCTATAATGACCATAATACGTTTATTAACTTCTAGTTACAATGTAGAACATTCCAAGTTTCAAGCCACTAAATTCTATGGAAAATTGGGCAGCATTTCCTTTGTTTCTACATATTTTGCCACCTTTTTCAAGGCCGAATTTAACATCCAAACGCCACATTTAAGGCCCAACAATCCAAATATTTCAAAGGGGATTACACAACTAAACTTGGGTGTGTAAAATTCTGCCCCATAAGATACAACAATTAACTTAACAAGTTTAAGGTAGTTCTTAGGCTACAACAAGCTCACATAACCTTTTTAACCAATCATTTCATATCCAAACCATATTTCTTACATGCAATGAATCTAAGAGCATTATTTACTACAACAAGTTCCTTCTTCTTCACATGCAACACCAATAACTAGCTACAAGAGAAGAATTGTTACCTTAGAGCTTTAGCCAAAATTACTCCAATAATTTTGCTAGCCTCCTTTCAAGAATACCACCACAATAACTCCTACAAGCTAGCCACAAGCTTCCTTCTTGCCACACTTTTTCCAGATTTTCCCTAAGCTTTGAATTCCTCTTGGAATTCTAGAGAGAAGTGAGAGCTTTAGCTTAGAGAGAGAGAAGGATTTGACAGATGACCAAGTCTTCAAGACTTGGTCACTAAATAAGACATGCAAAAATCAGATGAGGGGGGACACTTGTCACCAACCCATGACCTCTTTTAAAATAAAACAGTGCAGAATTTTCCACTCAGCTTCGCAAAACCCGCCTCGGCGCCGCGGCGCTGAAACTTCTGCGGACTTTCGGAACTTCCGGCGCGCCACGCTTTCGCACGCGACACTGAACTACCGCAGCGCTGGCCGAGATCCGCATCGCGGCTGTGGCCTCGACCGAAATTTTTCGTCAACCTACTTTAAGTCTTACACGCTTTTGTACGTCCTCATACGCATGGTCTGAACTACGGGGTATAACAACTAATATGAGAACCCTCAGTATAAGATCATGTAGGGCTTGATACGGGCTTGTAATGTAGGCTTGGGGAAAGGAATGGATATCATTTGGGTAAAAGTGACTAATCATTCCTCGAGAATTGGACTACGTCCGTGCTTGATATTTGTGCGTTTTGATACTGACTTGCTTTTTTTTTGTCCCAGTTTTCTGTACTGACTTCTTTTGAATCTTTCATTTGGAGCCTCCCTTTTTTTTCGGGGTTATGTATTCCCTTTTTTTTTTTATAACATCGAGGCTTTTGATTTCCTTTTTTGTGAAGTCGTCCCTTTCTTTTTTTCTTTTTGAGACTTTGACAATTTTTGTCTTTGCAAACTTCAACGCAGAATTTTGTCAGCCACTTACACATTTCTAAAGCGCTCGAGGAGGTCGGGCCAAGAGAGGGATAGTGCGTACGCACTCAGAAAGGGTATATGTGTAATATGCAGTTGTCGAAAGAAATAGGTTTAGGCTCAAAGGGGTGTACTAGGGATAATGTTATTTGGTAGGCTGAAAAGGCTCAAACGGGTCAAAGAAAGCCTACGATCATTTCCTACACCGAGTGTTACTCAGGATTTCGCCTCAACAAACATTCAGGTCAAGTTATAGATCACAATGCAACGCAATTGAACTTATTCAAACACTCACCACACAATGCATATGAAACGATGAGGTTGGTTTCGTCCTTATCTTGGAAACACGCAAGACAATGTCATTTACGGGTGTGAATAAGAGGTACCAAAAGAATTTATAGTTTACCACAAAGTCAACCCATACTGGTTTTTTTTTATGCACACTTGTAACTGTGTTGGTATCAACAAAGTCAAACAATAATACTTAAAAAATGTTTTTGTATTTTTTAATAACATTTTTTTGTATTTGTGAACAAAATTTTTTTTTTTTTTTTTAATAAAGTACAGAACCGAATAGAATTTGCCACGTATCCGTAGAGGAATCAGTCTGCGTAGTTCATTCAAATATGTTATAAAATGTAGGCTTGAAAAGAATTTATCAAAGAAAAGATAGCAATATAAAGCTGTGCAAAAGAAAATGATTGTCCACTTTGGACGAATGCAAAGTAAAATGATTTTTTATTTTTTATTTTTGTGGTGTCGAACCCAAAATGAATTGCCTACGTATCACACTGTGTGTGAGAATCAGACACGCGTAGTTCGAAATAATTATGGTGTAAAAATGCATGATATGAAAGAACTATGTAATTAACGCTAAACATATCAATTGAGTTTGTAAATATGAATAAAAATACAAAGTATAAAAGAACTGAGAGCGATGTCTCGTTGAATCTGGTATAAACTGACTTCTATTAGTCAACACAACTCCCGCTCATTTTGTGATGATTTTTTTTCTTCGACCGCCCTAGGCTGATTGCGAGGACGACCTTCCTGCAAAAATATGAGAAATAGGTGAGTAGGAAAATGACAAAAATAATAAAAATGCAAAGGTGTGACAATATAGTCAAAGACTCCCCTGATTGGTTCGACCAGACTGGTGGTTGATGCTTCACAAAGTCCAAGTCGCGTTATTCAAGAGTGATTTACGCAGTAGAAGTCTTGATTGCAATGTGACAGCAAAAAGTGCAAAAATGCAAATGCTCGAGCCCGAAATCGCAAAAGGGTAATTATTGCATTAAATAATATGTATAGAGTTGCTAGCGACAAACAATAGTAAACAAAAAAGCATGTGAATCAAACATGTGCCCTAATATGTCTGGGACCTCCCTTATGCCAGAGGTGAGCCAAAACGCCAAATATGCGGGATTATGATAAATAAGTCCAAGTCGTTAAACTGCAATGTTTTGTTGGAAATGGTGACCAAATGACGGTGCACTTTTTCCAATTTCGGCGTGTCATGAACAGGCTTGGATCCGTCTATCATCATCACGCTACACATAGCATGCTAATGGGTCGTTGGGTTGTGAACCCGTCGACAAGTTTGGTGGATTTCTAATTGTGGCGTTAATATCAAGGATTAACCCACCTAAGGTTTATGCATGCATGACTTAATATAAAAGGTGGTATAGCTCTATCTTAAGTTTTCTAAGATTTGGCTTACTAGACGCAAGATTCCCGAGCGGACAACTCGAGTGAGAAGGCTACGCGGCTGATCAGACGAACCGATCTAACTCCGCGCAAGCGCCAACTCTCCTAAATTTTGGGTATTTTTTGAAAGAAATTTGCGGGTCTGTGGCTTACACCAGCGTGTAGTGTGTGACAATGTGAATTTTCCAGAGTGGAGGAAATATGAGCGGAATGACAATTTAAGGAAAGCAGTAAAGGAATGTAGCAATTAAAGTAGTTAATTACAAAATAAAAGCAAACAATATAAAACATTTACAACAAATATAAAAGCAAAATAAAGCGCAATATTTAATCAACCTGGGTTTTCTATGATGAAGAACCTGATATACCCAATGAGTCGCCATCTTTATCGCGCGTTTTTGACCTCGAAGTGCGAGCGGTATCCGCAACGTAGCTCTTTGGCGCGGTTCCCTGGATGGAGCAATAATGCTGTTTTTTGAGGAGTCGCCACCTAATTATTTAAGTGAATTAGGACACTCGATTTATTGCAGTAAAATACTGCAATTAATCTCCATTTAATGGTCTGCGAAATTAGTGAGATTCTGGATCAGAGTTCTTTATTATCCTAAAGGGAAGGGGTTAGACATCCTTTAAGATCCGCTAACTTGCGGTTATTCGTTCAAACCTAGGTTAATTATTTATTGCCCTTTTTATTCTACGTATTCTAAGCATTTTTCATAATTTATAATTAAAATAAAATGCAATACAAAAATAATAAAACTAAAATTAAATGCGACATAAAATAAAACTTCGGGGCATCTTTTAGCCCTTTATAGGCCTTCTGCGCAATATGATCTCCGGGTACCTGCATAAACACTTAGTAAAAGTGTTAGTAGTAGAATAAATAATTTTAAAGCAATGACAAGAATTAATAAGTAAAGCAAAAAATAAATAAATAAATCCGTCTTTTGCACAGAAGAGGCCTTGGAAATCAGACGGAGATTCCTTCATCGGCCAATATTGTTAAAAGCAATAAAATAAATAAAACCTTCAGATCCGCGCCAAAACAGTAATAGTTTT
Organism: Przewalskia tangutica; assembly: GCA_029844215.1. Lineage (NCBI taxonomy): Eukaryota > Viridiplantae > Streptophyta > Magnoliopsida > Solanales > Solanaceae > Przewalskia > Przewalskia tangutica. The sequence continues at coordinate 64,276,144 of CM056720.1, forward strand.
AAACACGGAGGGCTAAGATATATATAGAAAATAAAGTGGGACATCCTAAATAAGTCCGGCTGCGAAAATTCGCCTCGCCAGCGCATGTTGGTTATCCTGTGTAAGTAGAAGAAATCATCAACGCCCAGAAAGCTTCATTTATTTTATTTTCCTTCTTTGCAACTGTGGAGGCCTCAAAAATCGACGGATAACTTTTTCATCGGCCAAACAAGTGTAGCATCTTGTTCAAATCAGTAAAATACCAACAGTGTAGTATTTGTTCTAAATCAGTAAACCAGCAAAAAATGTCCAAAATCAATAGCAATATGGCCAAAACCAGTCCAATAATATGACTAAAACAGTAGCAAAAATGGCTGAAAATTAGTCCAATAAATGGCCAAAACAGTAACAAAAATGATCGAAAATCAGTCCAACAAAATGCCCCAAACAGTAGCAATAGATGGCCGAAAATCAATGACAAAATGCCCCAATCAGTTTAATAAAATAAAAATAAAAGGACACCATCGTCAAAATCAGTCCGACTAGTAAAAACAGCGGAAGCAGTTACCAACATAGTTCGCTGGAAACAGGTTATCACCGGAAAACTCAAAACATCGCTGGAGCGACCCCAAACAGTGCAAGAATCAAATAAAGGGGCAAATGCAAAAAAAAAACAGTCCGACAAATCATAGAAGCAGTAACCAACGACCGCCGGAGTTTGAGAAACTCCGGCGAGATTCAAAAAATAAAGGAAATCAGTCCAAATAAAAAATATGCCAATAAATCTAAAAATGGAACCAAACCCAGGCAGCGATGGTGGCGGCGTCACTTCCACGGCGAACACCGGAGCGACGCCGCCTGACGAACGCTGGGACAGTGACGGGCAGTGATGGGGGTGCAGGAGCAGTGGGTTGTGTGTGTGTGTGAGGTTGTGCGGTGATGGGGTGAGGTTCGCCGGTGATGTGGGGGTGACAGAGGTCGGCGGGTGTTGGTTCGACGAGGGGGAGACATAGAGAGGGCGAGGGAGAGGTGACGGGAGAGGTGAGAGGGGGATAGTGGGCTGCTGCGGCTGTGAGGGTGTTCGCCGGAGCTTGGAGCTCCGGCGAAAGGCGGCGATGGGAAGGAGAGGAATGGATGAGGGAGTTAGGTTTTTTTTCAAAAAATGAGAGAGAGGGCTGTGTTGCTTATGGGGCTGCTTGCTGATTTTTTTCTATTGGGTGGGGGAAAATGTTTATTATATATGGGTATTTAGGTTTAGGGTTTGGTTTAGTTTTGGGAGGGGGGGAATGAAAAGTGGTATTTGATTTTAGGGGGGAAAATAAAAATGTGGTATTGTTTGGATGAAATTAAAAAAATGGTGTTGGATTGGACTGATTCAAATCGTGTCTTGGACTCGACTGGTTTGACAAAATGCAAGGCGGATTAATTATTTAAAAGAAAAATTATTTAAAAGGATGCAAAATTATTAAAATGCAAATGCCGACGCAATAATACTAAAATGCAATATTTAATGTTTAACGCCTGATTAAAAGTAAAAACGCGGTGCCAATTAATTATTTAAAGAGATGCAAATATTATTAAAATAAAACGACGGTGTAACAAATATTAACAAAGACATAATGCTTACTTTAAAATAAAAAGATAAAAAATGCAAAAAGTGCTGATTAAAATGCGGTGTCCTAAAACACATAAAATTGAAATAAATATACGAAAAATGGGTCAAAATTGACTGTCAACAGCGCCGAAAACCATGAAATTTTCTGAAGTTGCAGCGCCGCGGCGCCGAGGCGGGATTTATTGCGGAAATGGGGCAAAATTAGAAGATATTTATGTAAAGTACCTATGGGAGGGCGACAAGTGTCCCTCCCAACTTGTAGAACAAGATAAAGGCTATATATGGCCAAGTCTTGCTAGATTAAAATCATTTGCAAGACTTCACCAAAATTTGCTCTTCTCTTCTCTCTCAAATGGTTAAAACCCTAAGCCTAAATGAGATTATTGGAAAGGCAACAAGAAGGAAATATGTTGGCGAGCTTGTAGGGGGTTCGTAGAGGTGATTTTAGCGGGAAGAAGAAGTGTTGCGAAAAGTGGGCTAAAGTGGGCGAGATTGTTGGACTGTCTTGGGCAAAATACCAAGGTAAATTCATTCTCCTTCTTGAAATAAATTATGTCATGTGTTGTAGAAATTGGAGAAGGGTATTGTGATGAGTAAAAGGGATATAAGAATTGAATGTTGTCATGTCATAAATGAAAGTATAAAGGGCAGTTTTCGAGCCTCTAGTTTGTTGGATTTATATGGCCGTTGTCTTCACTTTTATGTGGGGATTATTGAAGTGATTTTAGTAGTTGAAATTTATCATGTGAATTATGCATTGAATATTGATAAGTGTTATAGAATATTGGGAGCCTAAATCCGAGCATGAGCTTATTAGCCATTGAAAGTACAATACAAATTGGTCGATAACTATAATCGTCGCATGTTATCTAAATAAGGGATTTTAGTTGTTGAAATTGGTTGCAACTATATAACATGTTGGAACGACAATATGGATTGAAAAAGAATTGGAAAAGATTGTATGTGGTTGTACATTGTAGCCAAGGATAACATTTAATAATGAACAGTTTTATGTAAATTGTGGGGCAGAATTTTACACGTCCTGTTAAGGCATGTAATCCCCTTTGGTTAGCTAAATTGTTGAGCCTTAAATGTGACGTTTGGTTATTGATTTCGGGCCTTGAAAAAGGTGAAAAAGTATGTAGAAACAAAGGAAGTGTTGTCCAATTTTCCGTAGAATTAAGTGACTTTACACTTGGAATATTCTACGTTTGAAGTTAGAAGTTAATAGACGTATTGTGGTCATTTTAGGTTGACATACGACGTACGTCATATTGGACTTAGGTTGTAAATATATAGTATGGTAGACGTACGAGAGTTTGATGAATCTAGTTTCATTTGATATCCTTGACTTGTTTTAAGAATGTCCAAGTTGGTTGAGTTAGGAAATTAACTCACTTGTTTTAAAGATTAAGGATATCTTAGCTTCTAAAAGTTAAGAGACTTGAAGTATTTGAAAGTATACGATACTTGGTTTTCGAAAGTATAAGTCTCTTGGTTAAAAAAATAATGTAAGTGTCTAAAGCATAAAGTTAGTATAACGGCTTTATGGAAAGTTGGTTATAATAGCTTTATGGAAAGATGAAAGAGTGATTTACTCTAGCAATGTAAATTAAGATAAAATGACTTGAAAGGAAGAATGACAAATTGATTTGAAGGCATCAATTGCTTAAAGTTTTAAAGTAAAAAGTCACTTGATTTAGAAGTCCTTAAATGTAGTTCTAAAAGGTATTGTGACTTGTTTTGAAAAGTAGATATGACTTGATACTACGGTTATTAGTATCTTGAAAGTTTTATATGAAAACGAGTCATTTTAAAAGACTAGAAGTATGTAGTACTTTGGGTTAATTTCCCAGATTTTATAATGACATGTTAGTGCCTTAAGTAAACCAAAATGAGAGTGTGTATGAATAAGGCTAATAAGAAGTTAGGGGGATTTCTTAACTTGCTTATGTTATGTATGATAAGTCGGTGGTGCTTATGTTATGATATGTCGGTGGTGCTTATGTTATGTATGATAAGCCGGTAGTGCTTATGTTATGTATGATAGCCGGTTGTGCTAGGTTATGTTATTATTGCGGGGTAAAACCCCGGGTTACTACTTATTCCATGGATTTGATACCCATGATGCGAGTGCGGCGTTTGTACTCATTGCGGGCCCACCGGGCCCATGCGGGTGAAATAGTCCTATGCGGGTGAAATAGTCTCATGCGAGGCGGATGACCTCATTGCGAGTCCACAAGACCTATGTGGGTGAAATAGTCCTAGGAGTAGGATTGCTTAATGACACTACGGGCGGGTGGCCCTACTTTGATCATGAGCCTCCTATTTTTATGCAGTAAAGTATACTTTTGTTTACTCTCATTGTTAGTAAGGCACAGTGTACTGTTATTTGAGTTATCATACATGTCTCCGGCTTTATTTTAGACTATATGATTTCATTACAGTATTTTCAGTTTCACATACTTGGTACATGTTGTCGACCTCCTTGGGCTGCGTTCATCCGCATGAGTAGGTTATACTGAGTTCTTGATCCTCACTCTTAGGATCACTGTTCAGCTGTTAAGAAGCTCTATTACTCCGGAGGCTTATCTTTGGTTCAGATCCCTGGTATTGTCGGTTTTTGTACATTCAGGGGTATGGCGGGGCCCTGTCCCGTCACAGTTGTTATTCTTAGAGGTCTGTAGTCATATCTTGTGGATTAGGTAGTAAGAACAAAGATGTAACTATTTTATTTTGGATTATGTATATTTCACGGAAGGTGGCCTTATCGGCTAGCTTGTTGATACTTTTACTGTCTAAGTGTTTTATGAGTTTATGTATGTTTCGCTGCTATTCTCTGATGTATACAGTGAGGTGCCCGGAGTAGGGCACCGATCGCGGGCCGAGCTCGGTCGTGACAAAAGTGGTATCAGAGCAGTTAGTCCTCAGAAAGTGTCTACAGACCGTGTCTAGTAGAGTCTTGATTATCGGTTTGTTGTGCACCACTTCTATAACCAGGAGGCTGCAGGACATTTAGGATTGGTTTCCATTCTTCTCACTCTGAGATCGTGCGATAGAGCTGTGTTTTTAGGGTCGTCTCTTCCTAACGAGTTATGTTGATTGCAGCTATGAGAAAGGCAGCAGTGACCCAGGAAGGATTATGTGAATTGCGTATCCAGGTTGGTAATAATTATAGTATAGTTGGTATTATGACATACAACTATACGGAGTTATGAATGAGGGTCAGACGCGTGTTGCCTAGAATGGTTATAGATTACCAAGAATTGGTAAGGACTAATCAGATACCGGTAAGGTATGAACATCTTAATGAATTCTCATCAAAGTTTTACGTGCTACTTTGAGATAATTAGGAGGTGATGAGCTGTTTGAGAAGGTAATGGACCCATAAGAAGTCACGATTAAAGGACTTAATGGAAGACTATGTTAGTAGATTAAGCGTCTTAGTATGCTTAAGAGAATTGTACGGATGAGATCTGTATGGAAGTAATTATGGTTGTTATGATTAAGAAAACACGATTATGGGTTATGAAAAGTTATTTTTTCCCGTTTATGGGGGGACTGATAAGGTAGGCTTGGAGCATGGAAAGTGCGAGCCTAAGAATATTGATAACCGCCGAGACCTTAGGTATATAAGGCATTCTCGGCAATAAGATTTAATTCAGACTTATGGTAAGAGTTAAGTACGACGGTGGGTCGGGTTGAGAACCTATTACGGGTCGCACCATAACCTGAAATGGATTGGGATCAGTTGGTAGTAGTCATTCGTGGCGAGTCACGAGGATGCCAGACCCAAGTCTAGTTAAATTGTTTTGCAGGTTCGTGGACGCATTCCACCGGAACCAGGTTGTGAGAGCCGGAAATGGCCTTATAATGTTTAATATAGTAACTCCAAAGATTGGAGGCCAGATTTAATATGGAAGTTATGTACGTATGCTAGTATAAGTTTGGAAGTACGGAAAGGGTACGACCAATGAAAAAGATAGTAACCAAGTGTAAAGAAATAGAGTCTGAATCCATGAGAACCTTTCGAGGTGACTACACATGTGAGTGATGGGTGGTAGCTGAGCGGGTATATAATAATTTCCGGTGGCGATCTGATCGTCGGACCCAGTGAACCTAGCGGTTATGATGCACTTTGAGGACATTATGGGTACGGGCTAGTTGGCCTCTTGTTATGCCAACGTTGACTGCAGAAAGAGATTTGTTCGATTCCAGTTTTCCGGTAAGCCGATTATCGAGTGGAAAGGAAGGGAAGTGGTGGTAACCAGTGAATTACCCTTCCTTCTTTGACATCATTGTTTTTAATAAGTCTGTGTGAGTTGTCCATTTGAGTTAAATTGATGCAGAAAGTAAGTAATACTTGAATTTGAAGGAGTTTTATGTTAAGTACCCTTGGGGGTACTTGGAGTTGGTTTGGTGTGGCGGTCAAGGCCACGACTTTCCGGATAATTTCAAGAAAAGCGCGCAAGCAAGAATAGGATAAGTACGAGTGCTGCCTGCGGAAAACATAAGACATCGTTGGTAGGTTTTAAAAATCTATACGATATTAAGGTGGCGCTTGATGGTTAAGATTTTGGAAGGGAGATAAGTTCTCTCCCCCACGTAAAAGGATAGTTTTACATATTATGGAATTATGTGTACCCATGTGGTTAGACGAAGGGTATGAGACTGGTAAGGTCTTCAGTATCGTCATGCCATAGGTTACAGTTTTAGATAACCGTGGGAAAAATATTGTGTTGGGGTAATTGAGAACGACGTTAGGAAATGGCCGAAGAAGTGTTGTAAGGATAAATACAGGTAGTACGCATGCATGAAACTATATGATTATGAATCAAGATAGAAATACTTTTGCTAATAATAAGCATAAGGAAGGGTTATGACCAGAATGATAAAAGAGAATGCAACTATGGTTATGTAAGTTGCACGAGATATGATTACCCTAGACTAGTGTAAAGACCATTAGTGAATGATGGGCAGTAAGAACACCTCGGTGAAAGGTGGCAGAATCTGTACTGACGAGAAAGACAGTAGGAAAATATGAGGAGGTAAGAGACCCCAGGGTAACTTGAAAGGAAAAAGGTAAGACGAGTAGAAACTCGAACGATGAGAGACCTAATCATGACAAGATAAGAAATCTTGGCAAGCCATTGGATTATGTAATACTGTGAATTGAGGTTGAATGACTATAAGTTCTATGAACTGGAAAAAAATAATAAGATTACTACTTGACGGGATCAAGGAAATCTCCCCCCTAATAGCGCGATTTGCAGGAAGTCTTAGCCATACGACAAGTGAAGGAATTGAATCTAAGTATGGCGACCAAGTCCGGTTGCAACAGAGAATTAGAACCAGGAACCATAATTGAGATTAATGATGCTCGAATATTTCGCAAGTATGATAAAGGCTTCCAGTTATTGGAAGATAAGTTGACCACGACTACAGTTCTAACCCCTCCTGAGGGACTAGAGGGTTAGGTTATTATTGTAACACTTTGGGTGTTGGGCTAGGTTGTGTGCTGACGCAACACGATAAGGTTAGAGCCTATGTTTCCCGGCGGTTATGGGAGCATGAAAGGAGTGACGCTACTCACGATTTAGAGTTGGCGGCAGTTAATCATGCCTTGAAGATTTGGAGGCATTACTTATATAGATTTCATGTGGACATTTGTGCAGACCACAAGAGCCTCCGTTATATCTCAGACAGAGGCAGCTGAATTTGCGACAGAGACGATGGTTAGAGTTACTCAAGGATTGTGATGTTGATATCCTATACCACCCGGGGAAAGCCGATATGGTTACTGATGCTCTTAGTCGTAGATCTATGGGTAGTCTGTCAGATGGACAACTAGATAGACAGGACGTGGTCCGTGAGATTCATCAGCTACCAAGCCGGGGGGGGTCGATTATTTGATCCAAGGTTAATGGAGTTTGGATCCGAGAGGTTGCCGAGTCTTCCTTCGTTGAGGAGGTGAAGAGGTGACAGTATGAGGATTCAGTGTTAGTACGTGATCGAGATACGACTCTCCGAGAGGAGAAGAGCCTGTTTGAGTAGCACCGGATAGGGTGCTGTGATATGAGGATAGCTTATGGGTGCTCGTTACTCTATTCATCCGGGGTCGACTAAGCTGTATCATGACCTCAGATGTATGTATTGGTAAGATGGCCTGAAGAGGGACGTAGCAGAGTTTGTTGCTTAGTGTCCGAATTATTAGCAGGTCAAGGTTGAACACTAGAAGACCAGTGGGTTACTACTGGCGATTGAGATCCTGACTTAGAAAGGGGAGGTGTTTAATATGGATCTTGTTACAGGGTTGCATCGTAGTCAGAGGAAGTGCGACTCCTTATGGGTTATGGTAAACAGGCTGACGACATCATCCCATTTTCTTCCGGTCAGGACCACTTACTCGGCTGAGGTTTATGCTAGATTATATAGCAGGGAGATTGTGAGACTTCATGGGGTTCCTACATTTATGATGTCAGACAGATGAGCTCAGTTTACGGCTAACTTCTGGAGGTTTTCTAGAAGGTATTAGGGACACAGGTGAGTCTCAGTGTGGCATTTCACCCTCAGACCGACGGACAGGCAGAGCGTACTATCCAGGCACTTGAGGATAGGTTGCGGGCCGGTGTTATTGATTTCAGAGTTAGCTGGAAGAATTATTTACCTCTTGTTGAGTTTGCGTATAACAAAAGCTACCATTCCAGTATCCAGATGGCCCTGTATGAGGCTTTGTATGAAGAAAGTGTAGACTCGCCAATTGGTTGGTTCAACGTAGGCGAGGTTCAGATAATTAGCCCGGACTTGATTCAGCGGGTTGTGGATAAGGCAAAGCTTATCCAGGAAAGATTATTAGTAAGCTCAGAGTCGATAAAAGCTTTATGCAGATAACCGACGTCGACACTTGGAGTTCAGGTTGACGTTTTAGCATAAGTATTATTATGTGGCCAGGTGTGGCAAGTGTGATTATGTTGGGTGTAGTCAAGAGACTATGCCAATATCCATTTAGATTGGACTCCGAAAGAACATTTGGGGACGAATGTTTCTAAGGGGGGAAGAATGTTACGTCCCTTAATTCCAAGAGGATGAGATGAGAACGTGCGAAAGGAAATAAGATTCGAATTTGGAACAAAAAAAAAAGTTTGCAGAATCTTTTTTTGGACAGTTTTCAGTCAACTTTGGAGCAGTATATCTCCTAGTATATTGGAAGTTTTTAGGTGTTTCAAAAGCCTAATATGAAGTTCATTGAGTCTAGTTTCCAACTTAACAAACCTCTCGTCGATAGGACATCGGAGTAGAAAATTATGGAAGTTACAAGATCAGCTGACAGAAGAGACAGGGTCAGGCGCCACGGCGCCGGCTGCAGGGCCATGACGCCGAAAACCCTGAAATTTTCTGAAGTTGCAGCGCCGCGGCGCCGAGGCGGGATTTGTTGCGGAAATGGGGCAAAATTAGAAGATATTTATGTAAAGGACCTATGGGAGGGCGACAAGTGTCCCTCCCAACTTGTAGAATAAGATAAAGGCTATATATGACCAAGTCTTGCTAGATTAAAATCATTTGCAAGACTTCACCCAATATTTGCTCTTCTCTTCTCTTCTGTTCTCTCTCAAATGGTTAAAACCCTAAGCCTAAATGAGATTTTTGGAAAAGCAACAAGAAGGAAATATGTTGGCGAGCTTGTAGGGGGTTCGTAGAGGTAATTTTAGCGGAAAGAAGAAGTGTTGCGGAAAGAGGGCTAAAGTGGGCGAGATTGTTGGACTGTCTAGGGCAAAATACCAAGGTAAATTCATTCTCCTTCTTGAAATAAATTATGTCATGTGTTGTAGAAATTGGAGAATGGTATTGTGATGAGTAAAAGGGATATAAGAATTGAATGTTGTCATGTCATAAATGAAAGTATAAAGGGCGGTTTTCGAGCCTCTAGTTTGTTGGATTTATATGGCCGTTGTCTTCACTTTTATGTGGGGATTATTGAAGTGATTTTAGTAGTTGAAAATTTATCATGTAAATTATGCATTGAAGATTGATAAGTGTTATAGAATATTGGGAGCCTAAATCCGAGCATGATCTTATTAGCCATTGAAAGTACAATACAAATTGGTCGATAGCTATAATCGTCGCATGTTATCTAAATAAGGGATTTTAGTTGTTGAAATTAGTTGCGACTATATAACATGTTAGAACGACAATATGGATTGAAAAGGAATTGGAAAAGATTGTACGTGGTTGTACATTGTAGCCAAGGATGACATTTAATAATGAACAGTTTTACGTAAATTGTGGGGCAGAATTTTACACGTCCTGTTAAGGCGTGTAATCTCCTTTGGTTAGCTAAATTGTTGAGCCTTAAATGTGGCGTTTGGTTATTGATTTCGGGCCTTGAAAAAGGTGGAAAAGTATGTAGAAACAAAGGAAGTGTTGTCCAATTTTCCGTAGAATTAAGTGACTTTACACTTGGAATATTCTACGTTTGAAGTTAGAAGTTAATAAACGTATTGTGGTCATTTTAGGTTGACATACGACGTACGGCATATTAGACTTAGCAAGTGGATTGAACCGAAGAAGAATGTGGAACTTTCCTATCTCTTGAGCATGAATAGTTGTAAATATATAGTACGGTAGACGTACGAGATTTTGATGAATCTAGTTTCATTTGATATCCTTGACTTGTTTTAAGAATGTCCAAGTTGGTTGAGTTAGGGAATTAACTCACTTGTTTTAAAGATTAAGGATATCTTAGCTTCTAAAAGTTAAGAGACTTGAAGTATTTTGAAAGTATACGATACTTGGTTTTCGAAAGTATAAGTCTTTTGGTTATAAAAAAAATGTAAGTGTCTAAAGCATAAAGTTAGTATAACAGATTTATGGGAAGTTGGTTATAATAGCTTTATGTAAAGATGAAAGAGTGGTTTACTCTAGCAATGTAAATTAAGATAAAATGACTTGAAAGGAAGAATGACAAATTGATTTGAAGACATCAATTGCTTAAAGTTTTAAAGTAAAAAGTCACTTGATTTAGAAGTCTTTAAATGTAGTTCTAAAAGGTATTGTGACTTGTTTTGAAAAGTAGATATGACTTGATACTACGGTTATTAGTATCTTGGAAGTTTTATATGAAAAAGAGTCATTTTAAAAGAATAGAAGTACGTAGTACTTTGGGTTAAATTCCCAGATTTTATAATGACATGTTAGTGCCTTAAGTAAACCAAAATGAGAGTGTATATGAATAAGGCTAATAAGAAGCTAGGGGGATTTCTTAACTTGCTTATGTTATGTATGATAAGCCGGTGGTGCTTATGTTATGATAAGCCGGTGGTTCTTATGTTATGTATGATAAGCTGGCAGTGCTTATGTTATGTATGATAGCCGGTTGTGCTAGGTTATGTTATTATTGCGGGGTAAAACCACGGGTTACTACTTATTCCATGGATTTGCTACCCATGATGCGAGTGCGGCGTTTGTACTCATTGCGGGCCCACCGGGCCCATGCGGGTGAAATAGTCCTATGTGGGTGAAATAGTCCCATGCGAGGCGGATGACCTCATTGCGGGTTCACAGGACCTATGCGGGTGAAATAGTCCCAGGAGTAGGATTGCTTAATGACACTATGGGCGGGTGGCCCTACTTTGATCATGAGCCTCCTATTTTTATGCAGTAAAATATACTCTTGTTTACTCTCATTGTTATTAAGGCACAGTGTACTGTTATTTGAGTTATCATACATGTCTCCGGCTTTATTTTAGACTATATGATTTTATTACAGTATTTTCAGTTTCACATACTTGGTACATGTTGTACTGACCTCCTTCGGGGGGCTGCGTTCATGCCGCAGGTAGGTTATACAGGTTGATGATCCTCACTCTTAGGATCACTGTTCAGCTGTTAAGAAGCTCCATTACTCCGGAGGCTTATCTTTGGTTCAGATCCCTGGTATTATCGGTTGTTGTACATTCAGGGGTATGGCGGGGCCCTGACCCGTCATAGTTGTTATTCTTAGAGGTCTGTAGTCATATCTTGTGGATTGGGTAGTAAGAACAAAGATGTAACTGTTTTATTTTTGGGTTATGTATATTTCACGGAAGGTGGCTTTATCGGCTAGCATGTTGATACTTTTACTGTTTAAGTGTTTTATGAGTTTATGTATGTTCCGCTGCTATTCTCTGATGTATATCTGTGAGGGGTGCCCAGGTAGGGCACCAATCGCGGGCCCGGGGTCGGGTCGTGATACTTTTGGAAATTAGTTAGCTACTAGCACTGACTGGAGAGTCGGGGTTTTAGCATCTATCTCCATAACTTGAACTAAGTGGTAAATATAACCCTTGAAAACCATCTTTCTTGTCACGACCCGAACCCGGGCCCGTGACTGGTGCCTTACCCCGGGCACCCTAGTGATACAACATCATAGTAATCAGCGGAACATAAGACGATAACATGAAATAACAAGAAGTATGAAACAATAGTCTGAGAAAACTTGCCTTACGGCATATATATATATAAATCAATTTAAAACGACGATTACATCCCATTACAACTCGCCACAACAGTACTCTGACCTCTACGAATGATATGACAACGACGGACGGGGCCCGTCATACCCTGAATGTAGCACCTACAACAACGAGGACTATACGAAGATAAGCCTCGGAGAAAGCGGAGCTTTCCCAACGCTGAATCGTGACCCTAGGCGAGGATCAACGGCGGTGTACCTCAACTGCGGCATGAACGGCCCGAAGGCGAGGTCGGTACCAAGTATGTGAAAGAAAAAATAATCGTAAATGAAATCATAATAGTCTATAAAGCGAGACATGTATGATAACCAAACTACGATTCCTGATAAATAAGCGATCGTATGTTAAGTCGTGGACTCGCCTCAAAGTCATCACTCAAATGTAACTATGGGTCTCACGCCATAACATCAATCATGCGTGGAATACCTTCCTCACTGGCGGTTTATGATATAAAAGCACCAAGAAATACACATGAACACGGTCCCACTGTGTCCTAATAAACGATCACGGGGTAAGTGCGAAGGAATAGCGACTACTAACACCCAGCGGTACTAACATGGTCATAAAGCGTATCATGATATCTGTCAGGCATCACATGATCAAAGGCGGTCACTCGCCCGCGATATCAAATGTGCGCGTCTAGCCTCGGAACTCTCCGTAGCTCGCATAGGCCAACCTCATAGGCGCGTGAGGTATTCCTCGCGTCGAGGGTAGCTACTCCGGCGTCGCCTGGACTCGTAGTCGCGTAGCGCGACAAAGACCGCGTGACCACAAGGCGCAAACTAACACGGAACTCCCGTAGTTCCGCATGGATCCCCGGACCCGCATGAGGTATTCTCGAATCATGGTCCTGCATCGCTGAGTCTACCGCGACGGAGGCGACAACCTCCGGAGACAAGTCAAGGTGAGTGGTACAATACCAACATAACGGCTGAGAGTCAAACAACTTTAAGCGCAGTCGGGGGAAAACCCCCTTTACACAAAACATCACAAGATACTAACACACGTAGCATCCTTGCATGTTTACTTATCAAATCAACAAGAAAGTATTACAAGGCTATCACAAACTAACACAATCATGTTATACACACAAGGTACATTCTAATATATGATTAACAAGATCGGGTATCTATTCCCAAAGTACTTCATACATTATCTTTTAAAAGATACGTTACGTTTACACAAGTCACACAATACCCGTAGTATATGAAAATAGAGTGATTATCTTTTGAAGTAAATCAAAACACTTACCTTTGTAAAATCAAGTAACAACATTATTTTTCAACGTCCAAGTTTGCCTAATTTCAAATGTTCACGGTTCTTATTTTAGAAAGGTTTTGTAGTTCATAGTCTTATTCATTTAAGAATATAATTCTCTTTTAAACCATCTGAGAAAACATAAGCCTTATATGTGAGTAGGATATTCTTGTTTATAACAATCTTATTACTGACCGTGATCTAGGAAATATCATTTTGTCTCATCTTAGCTTACATGCGGATGGAAGTTTCTCTGGTTTTAATAATACTTAATCTGTCAAAATATTTCCTTTTATTAACGCTGCGATGGTTTGTCGATACACATTCGATTTCAAATCAAGAAAACATTCTTAAGCCGTTATACCTAACTTCCCATAAAGCTAGTATAACTCTTAAGTTTTCAAAAACCCAGTATTACTTCTTCTTTCAAAATGATTCAAAAATCTTTTGAAATACGTCAAGTTCTTTATTATTACATAACCAGCGAGTTATAGTTCAAATCAGTTACCCTTTTAAAAACCACAAGTATTTTCTTACCTACATAAAGTATTATGACCAACTTCCCGTAAAGCGTTATAACACTTTATGTTTTAGACCAATCAAATACATTTAACACGTACGTCTATCGTACTACATAGTTACACACATATCATGCTAGAAGAGATAGGAAGAGGTTCACATACCTCGCGTGAGTATCGACTAATAGCAAACGCTCAAGTACTTCCAACCGCTACTCCTTAAGCCAAGTAGATCGCGCCACACGCGATCTTGACCTATAAGGCCACAGGCGCTTATTAATATTTAGATCTCTTCGTAGAACATTCTCTGAGAAAATTCGGCATCTCCCCACAATGGCGTAAATCTCTCTCTATCGGGTAGCTACGAAGCCAACGGGAGGTTATACGTCTAATCCGGACGTGCACAATTCTACCTCACGAAAAGCTACACAAGTCTCATGTCTGATCTATGTAATTACTGATTGACTCTTCTTCGAAAAGGTTTCTTATTATTGGGCTTAAGTCCAGCGACATTGCGATAACAACGTTGATTCTATATATAGTATACTTCAACTATATAGTCTAACAATCATGTAATTTCCAATTACAATAGAGGACAAGATATTTACCTCGATAAGCCCATAATTATCCAAGTATAAAGTCGATCTGGGCAACGTTTAGCTCGACTCCGTGCGCTCGACCCGCTCCAAACTACCCTTAGAAGTTCTAACCAACTTCTACATACTACTCCAACTAACCATGGAGATTTTTCCTTAGGGTTTCGGTTTGGTGGTGACGGAAGTATAATAGTATAAGCGGGCTTTTGTAAAGGTATAACCTTAGAATACTACAAGGTATACGGCTAAGGTAATTTGGGCATTATAACAATACTTTTGAGAGTATTTCTACCAAGAGGGGTATTTATACGAGACAACACCACAAGGGGGTATACCCGGCCAACCCTACTAGGAGGGGAACTCGGCGAGGGAAAAGGGTGCTCTCGGCCAAAGGCCTTCCCGAAGGAGAGGGAGGGACGAAACACTACAAGGAGAGGGGAGGATTTTAGACTTAGGAAAGTTTTGGATGAAGAAGTCTTCAAAGGAGGAGGGTATTTATAGGCTAAGCAAAGGCCAACCAATGGCGAAGATCTGGCCAAGTGCTAGCAAGTGTAGGGCCAAGATTCACCCATGTGTCCTTAACCTAACACACAAATATCCTACCTAACCCTTGACAAAAATGGCCACACTTTCGCCACCTTTACGCGCACACTCGCTGATGAGAGGGTGCCAAGTGGCGCCCTCTTGTTGGTCCAACACGTTTCGTCTCTCGGAAAAATCCGCAAAAATTAGAAATGACATAGCGGAATTTTCCGCCATGAAGTTATGTAAAACGTTTAGTCAAAAACGACTCTAATCGGGTGTTGTGAACAAATAATTTTCGGCGAAGCCACTTTAAAGCCCAAACTTTTCTCGTCGTCCTTACGCATACTGGAAATACGGGGTATAACATTCTCCTCCTTAGAAACATTCGTCCGAATGTTCCTTCTAAATCTCAAACCAAGCGTGCGCCGGTATAGTCTTCACTACTATACTTACGAACAATCACGCCACAACCGCCACAACAACACTGCGCAAATACTTACATCCAAGTCCACGAGAAACACCTCTAACATCACCACGCCCCGTCCAAGGGTCTAAAATATAATTTCTTCGCACTTTCTCCATACAAAAGAAATGGTCACATCTGCCGCAATACATGCTCGCTTCTCCTTTACTCGTCGTGATACCACTTTTGTCACTTTGCGCGAGGTTAGTGTCATTCAGACCTAACAAATGGTACCGGGCTGCACGCGATCCCCGAGGTGTCGTACACTCGAACTCTTACCACATTTAAATCGCTTGATTTCAAAACTCGGGGTTACTATCTCTAACGTGGTCATCATTAACTGGGAACACTCTGGATGGATCTCCGATACTTTCCCGATCATAACAATACGAAAGACCGGACATACTGCCTCCTAAGTCGGACGGCAAATGCTAACATATAGGCAACCTGGCCTATTCTTCACATGAACTCAAAAGGGCCCAAAGTAACTCGGGCTAAGTTTCCTCTGTTTTCCAAAACTCGTCACGCCCTATCCGGGGTGGTACCTTCAAGAATACCGACCGTCAACCCGAACTCCAAGCGTCGTCGCTTATCCACGATTTCTCTGAGTGCCAAAACCTCTTCTAGATAAGCCTCACTTTATCCACGATCTGTTGGAACAAGCTGAACCAACTATCGAACGCCAACATCGAACCAATCGGCCGTGACTTACACTTCCGCCTGCAAGCGTCATAGCGACATCCGAATCCGAAATGGTAGCTACTAAAACACTCCTCAGCGGAGACAACAATCCTTACAATACCTGAAATCCACACGGCCCAGGCGAATACGATCTGAGACTCACTGAGTTCCTAATCTGCTGGTAAAACTTCGGAGAAAAAAAGCGATCGTAACACGGGCTCCACTGCATCATAAGGTAAAGGTAGGCACCCCGTGCAGCCTTACAACCTTTCTGATAAATCCACACTGCCGAGTAAACGGTCTTTGCTAGAAGACAAGACGGCTGACCTCCTCGGCCCGACTCTGGTCGAATCGTCCACGAAATGCGTCTGGTTAACTAAACTTGGGCCTAACACCCTCGTGACCCTACCACAAGGCGGGACCACCACAAACTGACCCCACCACCATACAGGCCGCGGGTTGACCCGCAACGTGGCCTCAACCCGACCCACTCTCGCGTAAAACACTTGCTCCCCGAACCGGAACAATTTCACTAATCATGTTACGAAAACCTAGCGGTATTATTAGCTCAACTACCCTCTTTCATTCCACACTACTAAGGGACCTATCCCAAACATAGCTCACGTGCACTATGCACTCCGATAAGGATCAAACAAAACACTACACATTTACTCGAGATGGCCTTACCTCTATGGTCTTCACGTATAATGCTCTAAGGCTCACACCTTCTCTATCCCCCAAATCTTACTTGGTTAACTAACCAAGATTTCTAATTACAATTTACACACTGCTATCAGAACATAACACTTACGATATACTCATCTTATCACACATACTGATCTCTAGAGGGTTAAGGATATATCTATATCTACTGCTTCATTCCCCTTAGTCGTTCTAATCAAACCTACCCGTGATCTGCGCTAGGAGATGACGAACTACCCACCGATCACGAAGGTTGAGTCCTCCTACTAGGACATCCTTTCGACACGTAGCCATGGCGGCGCAGTAAAACAAGTACCAACTAAAATATGACATTCCGGGATGGCGTCATGCTGTGAACAGGGAAAAAGCGAATCGGTGTTTGGAACCTACGTGTAGTGAGCGGAAGCTCGAGCTCGACCAACTCTGCATACCGAGCGTCCCGAACCATGGAGGACCTTTACGCCTTGGTGGATGTGCATAATCTAATCTGCTTGGTGAGGTGACTCGACTCGAAAGTTACCAAAGGACCTTCTTGCTCGGCCTCTTCTTGTCGCTTCGTTAACCCGTCGATCTCTACGTTTCTTGGCTGCGCGCTGAAGCAGTACACGTGCCATGCTCGAAGCCTAAGCGAAGAATTACTCGCACAACCCTTTCTAAGATATTCATCAAGACTCGCGGTACATCGGTATACTCTCGTAGCCAAATCCATAGCTAATGTGAGGTTGTCTCTTCGCAATCTATATTATTTGTTCTGGTCGTGGGGTGAAGGTTCAAATGTCATGGCATGATAGGAGCTGCTGCGCCGTGCTAAACTCTCTTTGGGTGGTGGCGTAGCATAACTCCCCGAAGCACCTAACTCGGGTGATGGTTGGAGTGCGTGCCTCGTAACCCTCGTACTCTGCACGCAGCTCCCTTGCGCGCCTCTGGGCGGGTTTGCCTGCAGCGGGCATAACGGTAAGGGAAAGAAATACGTGAGAGGTCCAACTTACAACACGACTCTAAGGCACGATCTCGAGTGAGAAGAATAGAAACCAATCCTAAATATCCTATAGCCTCACGATTATTGGTGTGGTGCACACCGATAATCAAGACTCTACTAGATCTGATGCGTAGACACTTTCAGGATTAAGCGCTCGATACCACTTTTGTCACGACCGAACCGGGCCCGTGATCGTGCCTACCGGGCACCCTAGTGATACAACATCGAGTAATCGGGAACATAAGACGATAACATGAAATAACAAGAAGTATGAAACAATAGTGCGAGAAAACTTGCCTTACGACATATATATATATATATATAAATCAATTTAAAACGAACGATTACATCCCATTACAACTCGCCACAGCAAGATTACTGGACCTCTACGAATGATATGACAACAACGGGACGGGGCCCGTCGTACCTGAATGTAAGCTTACAACGAGGGGACTATACGAAGATAAGCCTCGGAGAAGCGGAGCTTTACCAAACGCTGTGACCCTAGGCGAGGATCAACGACTGGTGTACCTCAACCTGCGGCATGAACGCAGCCCCCCGAAGGAGGTCAGTACAACAGGTACCAAGTATGTGAAACTGAAAAAAATACTGTAAATGAAATCATAATAGTCTATAAAGCAGGAGACATGTATGATAACCAAACTACAGTTCACAATAAATAAGCAGTCATGTCAAGTCAGGGACTCACGCCCTCAAAGTCATCACTCAAATGTAACTATGGGTCTCACGCCCACAACATCAATCATGCGTGGAATACCTTCCTCACCGGCGGTTTATGATATAAAAGCACGAAATACACATGAACACGAGTCCCACTGTGTCCTAATAAAACGATGCAGGGTAAGTCTGAAGGCATAACCGACTACTAACACCGCGTACTAACATGGTCATAAAGCGTATCATGATATCTGCTCAAGTCACATGATC
The DNA here is from genome assembly GCA_029844215.1 of Przewalskia tangutica. Lineage (NCBI taxonomy): Eukaryota > Viridiplantae > Streptophyta > Magnoliopsida > Solanales > Solanaceae > Przewalskia > Przewalskia tangutica. Next base: position 64,294,918 of record CM056720.1, read on the forward strand.
AAAGGCGGTCACTCGCCGTGATATCAAATGTGCGCGTCTAGCCACAGAACTCTCGTAGCTCGCGTAGGCCAACCTCGTAGGCGCGTGAGGTATTCTCGCGTCGGTAGCTACTCCCGGCATCGTCCTGGACTCGTAGTCGCGTAGCGCTGAGACCGCATGACCACAAGGCCGCAAACTAACACGGAACTCCGTAGTTCGCATGGATCCACGGACCCGCGTGAGGTATTCTCGAATCATGGTCCCGCATCGCTGAGTCTACCGCGTCGGGCGGCTTAACCTCCGGAGACAAGTCAAGGTGAGTGGTACAATACCAACATAACTTGGTGAGAGTCAAACAACTTTAAGCGCGATCGAGGAAAACCCCGCTTTACACAAAACATCACAAGATACTAACACACGTAGCATCCTAGCATGTTTACTTATCAAATCAACAATAAAGTATTACAAGGCTATCACAAACTAACACAATCATGTTATACACACAAGGTACATTCTAATATATGATTAACAAGATCGGGTATCTATTCCCAAAGTACTTCATACATTATCTTTTAAAAGATACGTTACGTTTACACAAGTCACACAATACCCGTAGTATATGAAAATAGAGTGATTATCTTTTGAAGTAAATCAAAACACTTACCTTTGTAAAATCAAGTAACAACATTATTTTCCAACGTCCAAGTTTGCCTAATTTCAAATGTTCACGGTTCTTATTTTAGAAAGGTTTCGTAGTTCATAGTCTTATTCATTTAAGAATATAATTCTCTTTTAAACCATCTGAGAAAACATAAGCCTTATATGTGAGTAGGATATTCTTGTTTATAACAATCTTATTACAAAGACCGTGATCTAGGAAATATCATTTTGTCTCATCTTAGCTTCTATGCGGATGGAAGTTTCTCTTGGTTTTAATAATACTTAATCTGTCAAAATATTTCCTTTTATTAACGCTGCGATGGTTTGTCGATACACATTCGATTTCGAAATCAATAAAACATTCTTAAGCCGTTATACCTAACTTCCCATAAAGCTAGTATAACTCTTAAGTTTTCAAAAACCAAGATACTTCTTCTTTCAAAATGATTCAAAAATCTTTTGAAATACTTCAAGTTCTTTATTATTACATAACCACCGATTATAGTTCAAATCGATTACCCTTTTAAAAACCACAAGTATTTTCTTACCTACATAAAGTGTTATAACGACTTCCCATAAAGCGTTATAACACTTTATGTTTTAGACCAATCAAATACATTTAACACGTACGTCTATCGTACTACATAGTTACACACATATCATGCTAGAAGAGATAGGAAGAGGTTCATACCTCGCGGCGAGTATCGACTAATAGCAAAACGCTCCAAGTACTTCCAACCGTCGGCTACTCTTAAGACAAGTAGATCGCGCCACGCGCGATCTTGACCTATAAGGCCACGGCGACATTAATATTTAGATCTCTTCGTAGAACATTCTACGAAAATTCAAGAAGATCTACCCCCCATGCAGCGTAAATCTCCTCTCTATCGGGCGGCTACCAAGCCAACCGACGGGGGTTATACGTCTAATCGGACGTGCACAATTCTACCTCACGGAAAAGCTATACAAGTGTCTAATACGACCTATGTAATTACTGATTCAAGACTCTTCTTCGAAAAGGTTTCTTATTATTGGGCTTAAGTCAGCGACATTGCCGATAACAACGTTGATTACATATATAGTATACTTCAACTATATAGTCTAACAATCATGTAATTTCCAATTACAATAGAGGACAAGATATTTACCTCGATAAGCCCATAATTATCCAAGTATAAAGTCGATCTGGCAACGCGTTTAGCTCGACTCGTGCGCTCAACCCGCTCCAACTACCCAGAAGTTCTAACCAACTTCTATATACTACTCCAACTAACCATGGAGATTTTTCCTTAGGGTTTCGGTTTGGTGGTATTGACGGAAGTATAATAGTATAACTGGGCTTTTGTAAAGGTATAACCTTAGAATACTACAAGGTATACGGCTAAGGTAATTTGGGCATTATAACAATACTTTTGAGTATTTCTACCAAGAGAGGTATTTATACGAGACAACACCACGAGGGGTATACCCGGCCAACCCTACGAGGAGGGAACTCTCGACGAGGGGAAAAGGGTGCTCTCGGCCAAGGCCTTCCCAAAGGGAGATGGGAGGACGAAACACTACTGAGGAGGGGTGGGAGGATTTTAGACTTAGGAAAGTTTTTGGATGAAGAAGTCTTCAAAGGAGGGAGGGTATTTATAGGCTAAGAAAAGGCCAACCAATGGCCAAGATCTAGCCAAGTGCCTAGCAAGTGTAGGGCCAAGATTCACCCATGTGTCCTTAACCAACTAACACACAAATATCCTACCTAACCCTTGACAAAAATGGCCACACTTTCGGCCACCTTTACCGCCCACACTCGCTTTGATGAGAGGGTGCGTGGCGCCTCTTGTTGGTCCAACACGTTCGTCTCTCGGAAAAATCCGCAAAAATTAGAAATGACATAGCGAATTTTCCGCCATGAAGTTATGTAAAACGTTTCGTCAAAAAACGACTCTAATCGGGTGTTGTGAACAAATAATTTTCGGCCAAGCCACTTTAAAGCCCAAACTTTTCTACGTACGTCCTTACGTACATATTCTGGAAATACGGGGTATAACATTTCTAGCCTTAAGATTGCACATAGGAGTTAATATATTACCTTCCACTCTATGACCGATTCATTAGGAAATTCAAAACATACTATTTTGGTTCTACAACCCACCGTGGCATAACTGGGCATAACATGATGTCAACCAATCCATACTCATGCATCAAAATCAACCATCTCTAATTCAACTAAATCTGCTAGGGTATTTTGATGGTATACTTTAACTGGACAACTCCTATGCATATGTCTAGTTATAACTGACTCTCCAATTGGGGTGGACACTTCAAAAGGTTTATATAACTTTTTAGGCTTTATCCCAAATTTCTTAGCAATAAAATGGGTTACATATAATAGGGTGGATCTGGGATCCATAAGAGCATACACATCAAATGTGAAGATTGTTAATATACTTATGACTATATATCTACGAGCCTCTGTATCCTAACGACCCGCTAGTGCATACAAACTGTTTTTGCCTCCGCCTGTATTACCAGCCTTAGCTCCACCATGCCCTAATTTGGCTTTCAAATTACGAGGAGCTGCTAAATTTGTGGACTGAGCCACATTACCTCCGGTATTCTACCTCGCTGATGGGAAATCCCTCAAGTAGTGACCCTATTGGCCGCACCCAAAGCAACCATCCATTCCCAAATAACATACTTCTAGGTGCTTCTTACCACACGTGTTTCAAGTAGGGTGTTGAGGACCTTTGTAACTCATACTGGCATGTGATTGTGAGAGCCTGATGCTATGAAACTCTGGTTTTTCTGCTTAAACTTAGGCCTCTGAACTGGTGCACTAGCGGTAGAAGGAGAAGGTCCTGATGACCTATTCTTAAAGAATTGTCTATTTCCACCGCCCTGAGATGTCCCATGACTGAAACCACCTGCAGACTTAGCTTATTTATTGAATTATTTGTCCTTTTCTTTCTTTAGTCGATCCTCTTTCTTCTTCCTATCCTCATTACCTTGAACAAATATAACCATCTTGGTAATGGTCATCTCTCTATTTTGGGCAGCAATATTAGCATCCCAAAATAAGTAAGGGGCAAGACCCAACACAAATCTTCTAACTCTGACCCTCATATCTGAAATCATATGTGGAGCATATTTAGTCAATGAAACAAACTTGAGGTAGTACTCATTCACACTCATCTCATTCTTCTTGAATCTTTCAAACACCAGGGCCTTATCTTCCCTGACTTTTTACGACTGGAAGTGATCAATAAAAGCATATGCAAACTCGTCCCAAATTGCAAAAGGTCCATATTCCCCTCGGGAATGTTCTCATGACTCATACCAAATATAACCCGCATCCTTCAGCTGATAGGCTGCCAACTCTGCCACATCCATCTCACTAGCATGCATAACTGGGAAAATTTTCTGAACTCCATCAATAAAGTTTTGCAGATCCTCTACCTTGTCAATCTCTGTGAACACTGGGGGCTTCATCTAAAGAAATTCTTGGTTCCTTGAACTAGATAACCCACTGTTAGCACTGGCACTAGGAGATACTCCCTAACGATGAGCTTGCATAGCAACAATTTGGGTGAGCAGCTGAATAGTTCCCATAACATCCATGTTAGATGTACTAGGTGGTAGAACTGAAGTACAGACCTCCGTAGACCTTTCAGAAGTAGGTAGAGTGCAGTCGGAGGTGCAGAGTCTGATGCAACTTCTTGTGACCTGGTATGAACCCTCATTTCTTGAGGGTCCACTTATGGGGCGGCTTCGGTAGCGGCCCTTCTGCTTGCAACTCTTTTTTTTGCATGCATTTTTCTTAAATACATAACACGCACGAGTTAGAAGATCTTCCTGAAAGGTATACCTGCACGATCTAGAGTAGAAAGAAGGGTAACTTTCCCTAAATGCCATGTAGCCTCCCAATTATAAGTGTGCCGTGCTTCACACCTATAAGTAGGACTCTACTAGACATTGATTTATAGACTCTCTAAGAAACTTGATCCTAGGCTCTGATACCAAGCTTTATCATGCCATAAACCTGGGCCTAGAGGCGACACAACAATTGATGTCTGACTACATGTGATCGAGCAAACCAACTGGCTGGCTGAATCAACATGAAATATAATTGAGCGGAAACACAATTGATAACATGATGGATTACTGAAAAGTCTAACTCCATAAATAATAATAATTATTATAATAATTGTAGTACTGAATGTGGAATAAATCTGAGACATAAATACATCACCAAAAGGCTAGCATAAACGTCTGCAAGAAAACTAATTGTCAGGATACTCTAGTCTATAAAGCCTCTAGGAATCTAAAAAGAACTTACTATATACTGGGACAAGACCCCCAACATACCTGACTGTAATAATGAAATAAAATATAAAATAGCAAATTCCCCATTGAGAAGCTAAGGCTCACCAAGAAGCTGATACGAGCTGTCGTAGTTAACTGAACCACATTCCTATAAACTGTTACCTACATCATGAGATGTAGGCATTGGGAAAAAGAGATGTTAGTACATTTGAATTCCATTAGAATGTAAAATCAACATAAGGAAATAACTAGATGTGGGGTGCTTAGGATAGGGCCAATCTGAAATAATAAACATGAATAAATACAAAACTGAAAACTATAACTGAAACTAAAATTGAAACTTAGTATAAGTACACTTTATCCTAAATAAAGAACACTTGTTTGACTGAATAAATAATCTACGGCCTCAGGCCCAATATAAGTGCACAAGATATGGCCTTGGGGACAAGTATACATATATATAACTGCAGCCTCAGGCCCAAAGTTGCATAAAGCATAAACTATGACCTCAGACCCAAATACAAGTGTTCAACATTTAGGAATATAAAATAAGGAACTGAGAATCATATTGTAATACATGATACAGAAATATTGAATCCTACTAAAGTACATGATACTAGAAATGCTTAATAGAACTAGACTGAGACATGATTATGAAGTTTGAAGTATTAATTGTTCATACTAAACTGAATTATCCTGACTGAGACTCCTGGGATATCAAACACGAGTCTATATGTAATGAGTTCAAAATATTCGAAGTGATAATTATGAGCAAGTACATAGTTATAATCTTAAAGGATATAATTCCTAGACTTTTCATGAACTAGGGCATAATCTTTAATTCTGAAGTAATTAGTAGTCATACTGATAAACGAGGTATGGGGATGATTAATAATGTTCCCACACGTAGAGAGTTAGCCTCAAGTATCTGTAATCACTCCTAGTAATGAACTACGTTGCTTTTTGACGAAGAACGCTCCAAATCCTAGCTTAAATCACTTGCGAAAGATTTCATTGATCATATGTTTTAGTTGAAGAATCATGTTACTAATCATGATTTGATGCTAGAATTACTAAGGAATCGTTAGAAGAGAACTTATATTGATGTGGGAGGTTGAGAGGAGAGGAAAACTCGCTTGAGAGGATTTTCTACAAAGTTGGAATAGTTGCTAAATGATTTTTTTGGACTAAGTGGTTTATTGAACTTGGCTTCTCTTAGCGAGCTGCCCTATCAATTTTAGGGCTTAGTCAAAATTTTATATTTTTTTAGTTTTGAACTACTCCTCTCGCTGATCAAAGGCTATAGCGAGCCTGGACCTCGCTTTAATTAAGGACATTTCTCTAAGAACTAAAATGTGTTAGAGAAAGGACCTTAATCAAACAGACAAAACATTGGCAGTGGAGGCAATATGATTTTGGTTGAAACATGGTGGAAATAAGATGGAGCATTAAATGCTCTTGCCAAAATGGCCATACACGGACTGAAAAAGACTGGTGCATCTTTGCCATTTCGATGAGAGAGGGGGAGATCGACCACAACAGCTAGGGTTTGTATCGAAACCCTTTGCTGAAAAATTGGCAAATGTAAAAGGGGTTTGGGTACTCGGCTGCTTAAAGGACTTGTTGGGCTGGGTCTGGTCCATTTGGACTGGACCATACCAATTTTTTTAGAAGAAATGAGGCCCTAACTTTGTGAGGAAATAAAGGTCTGCGAAGAGTCGGTCACATTTTGCAAATGCGGCTAATTTGTGAAATTAGAAAACAACCGGATACTTTTGATTGTAGCCTAGTTTACGCAAACCTTTTCAAATAAAGACCCAATTGACAACTAATTTGATTAAAACTTTTTTGTTATAACCAAAATATAAATCTTTTTACAATTAAACCAAAAATATCACGAAACTTAGATGTAATTTGATACTTCACTTAATTTGTCAAATTTCTTGATTAAATGGAGTAAAATATTTATCAAATGACCATTAGATAATTTTAAATAATTAATAAAGTAGTTGTTCTCATTATTTTGAGTTACAATATTAATAAATATGTTTCAAGACTTACAGAAAATATACGAAATATATAGGATGATATACAATGATATACTTGATGATATTTTTCCAAGTGAAATGGCAAAATGTCATCAAAATAATTTTATAAAATAATTTTTACTTTGTAAAATGTATATTTCACTCTGTTTATAATTCATGAACTTTGATATTAAATAAAATTATTGGAGGACAGATATTAGGTGTCAACAAGTATAACTCCCACCAACAATTATCAAAGAACACCCCTTATCTTGAATTTTGCATCTAACATGTAATAAATTATTCTTTGGTCAAACACTTATATTGTCGTAGCATCCATAATTCTCCCTAGCACAAACATGTTTATCCTATCCACAATTCACCGCACACCATCATCATCTAAGGGTTCTCCCTCTAGTTCATCCTTCGGTGCACCCTCCTCGCTCTCAACACCACACTCCTCCTATTCATCAGTACAATATCCATAAAGCCACAATTGACCTCCTATTGGGACATTAACTTGCAATATGTCCTCTACATTGACATTTGAAATATGGAATAGTAGATGGATGAGAAAAATTGAATTTAGCATTGTTACCTCCATTTGCCTTGTCGTCGCCTTTGGCTTGGGGAGTTGGATTGGTGATTTTGGGCTTCTCCCACTTATCTTTGCTCTTGCACCATGATAAAGATGGTCTTGTAAGCCTTTTCTGCCATCATGAAAAGCTTCCTCTAAATTTCTATACATTTGTAGACTCATAGGTTTGGAGATCTCATAATTCAAGTTGGCTACAAAGTGTATCACTGTGTAGTTCAAGTGCTCTTCAATCTTGGATTTCACCTCAAGTTTTCAAACTCATCGAAGTACTCTTCAACACTCTTACTATCTTGCCTTAACATGTACACCGTGTTAAGCACATGATAATAGTCGGGTGTCACATACCTTGCTTCCATGAGTTTAATCAACTCTTGCCAAGTAGAAATATTGTAAAGCCCTGTAAATTTGATAAATTTTTACCGTTATATATAATCTTGATATGGTATAATTGTTTTCTTTTAAGTGAAACTTTTTAGAAAAAAATTGATAAGTATGATTTTATATAGTTATTATTATTACTACTTTCAGATATGTTTTAAATTATATCCCTGACACAAAGAAGTTTATAAATGAGATTTTATTTATCATAAGAATATAATTTTTTTCTCATATGAAAGTGATCTTTATCTCATTATGTTAATTAGTTATGAGGTATTATATATATATATATATATATATATATATATATATATATATATATATATATATGTAAATATACAGTATGCATATTGTTAACATAAAGTAAATCAAATAGCTATTAGAGATATGTTCTATCACTACAAGAAAAACAGGCTACGATGACACTTCACATGTGAAAGAAATGCAAGTGTCACATCTTTTTAGTAAATTTTTGTTTTTTCTTGACATTCATGTGACGTTTTTTTTAAGTGTCATAAAATTATGACATTTGTGTGACGGTTTTTTTAAGTGTCATAAAATTATGACATTTGTGTGACGGTTTTTTTAAGTGTCATTTATTTATGACGTTTGTGTGACGGGTTTGTGAAATGTCACATAAATAAGTGACATGACTTTTTTAATTCAAATTAAGACCTACACAATTTTTATTTCTTTTTAAAAATCGTTTTTAATAAAAACAAACTAAACGTTGTGATTTTAATATTTTAAAAATTAAAAGATAAAAAACTCTGTAAAAATACTAAGTGTCTTCACGCTTGTTGACACCCAATTTTGACCATCTCCTCCGATTATTTATCGGCAATTAAACTATTTTTTCGACATAACAAAATAATTTTAATATATATACATATATATATAATCGGCGTTTTTATCACAATCATGATTTCGCCCTAGCATTCTATATTATTATATTTATAAAATAACATCACATTTTACATTAAGCACTAAACATTTCTTAAATATTATATTATCACATGGGTATTTTATTCTTTATAATTTATAGTTGTGCACAACATCTTTTAATAAAAAAATATTTTAAACCACAACCATAAATAAAATACTAAAACTACCCAAGACTTCAAAAAACCACCTAAATCCCTAGCCCAAACCCAACTCCCAAAAAAACCCTAAACCCCATCTCAATTTTGGGCGAAATCGCGACTTCTGATAACGTCGCGGAAAATTCAATTTCCGGCCGACTCAGGCAACTTCCGTGAACACCCATATACCAACAGACTAAACACATCAACCGGTCGTTGGGTTGACCCGATTGGCCGATCAGTTGACCGACGTTCTGCGGGCCGGCCGGCCGGCATCTGGGTTGGTGGATTGCCTCAACCCCAACCCGCACGGTTATAAAAAAACCGGTAAGGCCGGACGGTTAGGCGTAAAACCTGTTCCATTACGATAACTTAACCGGGTAACAAAAAAATTAAAAAAAAAAAAAATTTTGCCCAAACGGTATTATTTGGGGTGGGGGGAGTGGAAGGTGAGGAGGCGGGGGCTCACCAGCGGTCATTTCGGCTGGCCCTATTTTTTTTTATTTTTTTTTTTGTTTATTTATTTATTTTAATTCCATTTTTACCCTTTAAAAAATCTATAAATTCTCTACATTTTCTTCATTTTTATCACACAACATTTTTCTCAATTCTCTTATTCTCATACTCTCTTAATCATCTTTATTATCAATTTTCAAGTTATTATTATTATTAGTTTTCAAATTCAAAGTAGCAAGACGCAAGACTTCGAGCTTCGAGTTTCAATTGAATTGAATCAGAAGTTTAGTACACTCGTTTCATTCTCTAATTATTTTATTAAATTGTCATATTTATTTGTTGATTATTTAAATATTTTATAATGTCTTTACTAAGGGAATTGCGTCGGATCTGTAGTAAATCTAGTTCGAGGGTAAAAATCAGAGTTCTTCATCATCTAATCAAAATATAGATTATAATCAAATGCAAAAAGATTTTGGAATAGAAGATAATGAATGTGATAACGTTCAATTAGATGATATTGATGAACTTGAAGAAGAAGAACAAGAACAAGAACCTCCTACGCTCTTAGTGTTCCTTACACGATGTTGATGCTGCTAGTGATAGTCGTGTCGTAGACCTCCTTTACCGTGGACCAGAGCAAGAAAAAAAGGAGTAAAGTGTGTCTCTTTTATGATAAAATTGTGGGTACTGATAGAGTTACATGTAATATTTGTGGGAAAACTTATAAACATAAGACAGGGGGTGGTGACGGGGGGACGGGCACTATAGGTAGACATATAAAATACGATCATATGGCACAATGTAATGCTGTCCCTGATTTAGAACCCGGTCAACAACAACTTAATCCATTAAGCGGGGTTGGCTAAAATGCGATCCAAAAGATCGCATTGAATTAGCAAAAATGATTGTCGGAGGTTGTTTGCCTTTTCTTTGCTTCTTCTTCATATTTAATTACATATATTCAAAGAGTATATAATCCTTTTTTAAAGGTGTTCCTCGTAGTACTACTAGAGCCGATATTTTTAGACTTCATAATGATTATGTTATTTTCTTGCAATATTTGTTTGCTAACATTCCATGCCATATTAGTTTTACTTGGACATTGGACACGTTGAGCGGTTATGATTATTTAACAATTACTTGTCATTGGATTGATGAAAATTTTAGAATGGAAAAACGATATTATTGCTTTGCGTATGGCGAGGATCAAAGTCATCTTGGAAAATATATAAGCGAAACTATTTGTTTTTATGCCCAAAAATATAATCTTTATAATAAAATACTTTGTGTATCATTCGATAACGATCTAATAATCACTTCTTTGTAGATCTTTTAAAAGCGGAAGTACAACCACCACTTCGATATATTTCATGTTCGTTGTGCTTGTCATATTTATAATTTAATTGTTAAAAGTTGTCTTGATTTATTTTCACCAAATAAAACTTGTCAAAAGAGTCATTGGAGTTATTCGGTAATAATAGGAAAAATAGAATTATAGAATTTAAAGAAAAATGTAAACAATTTAATTTGAGACCTAAATTCATGCGGAAGAGATTATTACGGTGGAATTATACTTATTTATTTTTAAAAGAATGTTATAAGTATAAAGACCTCATAACACATGTTGCAAATGCGCATTGTAAGAACGTGATGTATATGTTAACAAGCGAACATTGGAAATCAATTGGTGAACTTTTAAAAAATTTACGTAAATTTTACACTCGCAATCGTTGAATTTTCGTGATCTTATTACCCAACGATTTGTAATGTTTTAGCTCATATAGCTGAAATTTCATATTTACTTTATGGTTTAAAATCAAATGTGAAATATAAAGATGCGATTCTGATTATGTTTGAAAAGTTTAAAAATATTTTTTCCTATTCACGATGTTTATTGTATTGGTGCGATCTTAAATCCTTCTATTAAAAAGTAGATTGTCATAATTTAATATTTAGTTTATATACTTATATGGAAATAGGTCAAACGAAACTCCATCTTCATTTGATTGCATAAGTAAACTTGATACTAATTTAACTACATTATATGAATATTATGCTACATTACATGATAACACCAACTCTGCTACTAATATTCCTTCTAGTTACGGTTACGTGTCTACACTGCAGGATTGATGATGATGGCGATGAAGAAGAATCTTTAGACATATGGAACACTTTTACAACACAACCAACCTGGCCGATCTTGCGATGAGATGCAATTTTATTTGCAAAAGCCGGAGTGAAGAAAATTTTTGACTCTTTACAATGGTGGTAGGATAACAAAAGGCAATTCCCGGTACTTGCAGCGATGGCCCGGGATGTTCTTAATATGTCGATCTCAACAGTGGCTTCTGAAAGTGCATTTAGCCAAGCACGAGATCAAATAGGAGACACACGTCACTCATTGGGTGGAAGCACATTAGAAGTGTTAGTCTGCTTAAGGGATTAGATCAGATCAGAGAGAAGAAATCAAGGATGTGGAGACGTTAATTCTCCGGAAGATGAAGAAATAGGCAATATTTTGGAAGGCGGGAGCGGAGGTGGGACTGGAATTAATACTCCAGATTTAGAGGCTATGGAGCATAACCAATTCAATCAACCTATAGATTACGAAGAACTTGCAAAAAGGATGCATAATATGTAAATAAAATTATTATTACTTCATTATGTACTCTTATTAACGTTATGAAAGTTCAAAAGTTTACATCTTATCATTAATTTTAATTTTACTATCTATTTAGTTGTTAATCTGTTATTACTTATTTGTTAACTTATATCTACTAATCTAATAAATTAATAAAAGTATAATTACAAATTTACAATATAAAGTTATAAACTATAAACTGTATAAAGTATAAAGTTATAAACTATAAAATAAAAAGTTAACTTTAAAGTTTCAATTTTAATATATACAACTAAATTATATATTATATTATTATATTACATATTTAAATTGAATTTAGTTTATATTATAGAAAATAAATACTAGAAATTAAAAAAAAATAGAAACGGACGGTAGGACCGGTTCGACCGAACATGCGGGCGACACGGAATCGTAACGACCGGACCGGTTGGCGTGGTCAGTGAAGCAGAAGATTAACCATTCGAGCAAGTTAAAGCCGTGAGCTCTGGTCGGGCCGGTCGGCAGTTAGACACCTATACAACAGACTCGTATCATCCTCCTCTTCCAATCTATACTAATTTCGACACTCGATTCATCTATTATCGTAGTCGATTTTACGATCAAAGCTCAGTTCGAAATGCGGGTTCAATGTTTTTGTTTTTTTCGACGGCCTGAGGTAGTGTCTGTCACGACCCGACCCCGGGCCCGCGACTGGTGCCCTACCTGGGCACCCTTACAGGTATACATCAGAGATAATCAGCGAAACATACATGAAACTTATAAATAAATCAACAAAGATAAAATCAACATGTTAGCCGATAAAATGCTACCGCTCAGATAAGACATACATAAACGGCGATTGCCTCCTTTCCTTTACAAACTGACCACAATATGTGACTACATACCTCTAAGAGTTTTAACATAACAACTGTGGCGGGACAGGGCCCCGCCATACCACGAATATACATGAATCTACAACCTCGTGGAAACCGTGCCAAGAGATAAGCCTCGAGCAAATGGAGCTTTTTCCCCAGAACCGAGATCCTAAGAACAAGGATCACCAACTTTGCACCTAATACTGCGGGAATGAACGCAGCCCCGAAGAAGTCGACAAAAATTCGAATATGGAGTAAATAAAGTACAAGATGTGATCATAAGCTGTACAAAAGAATGACAGGCAAGTATAAAAGATACATACGGATCCTGCCGTGTCATTATCACTTATGAACTTAATCGTACCTTATTATCTTTTCCCATTTAATAAAAGTTATAGTCACTTTCTTACGTACATGTTTGGGAAAAATCGTCAAGTTCATTACCATATAACTTACTTATCTTTCATAACATAATCCGGCCCTTTATGGAGGGACGCATATACTACCCGGCCCAAACTGGGACGCGATCAAGTCACACAAATATCAAAGCGTGCGTGGAATCCCCATCACCGCGATACCATAAGTGTAACATATAACCATGTGACGCGCCCGTGGCATCCCACCTCACTGTCGGCGTACACATACACAATACATATATATATCTCCTGCCCGTGGAATCCCACATCACTGCCGACAGTCATAAGTGTAACATATAACCATGTGACGCGCCCGTGGCATCCCACCTCACTGTCGGCGTACACATATACAACATATATATATATATATATATATATATAACGTGGCCGCATGCCGGAATCCTCATCGTATAAGCATGGCCATAACGCGTGCCTCGGCATCCTCATCGTAGGTGCAGTCTTCGTGGGAGCTAGCCGTGGAGTAATAATATAACATGCCCCGGAATCTCTCATCGTGGTACATGTCTTCACGGGAGCTAGCCCGTGGGTAATAATCATACATGCATGGTCGCGTGCCGGAATCCCGCATCGTATAAGCATGGCCATGGGTAATAAAACAAATCCGGGAATCTAACCCGCCTCCTGGTCACATACCCCGGAATCCCACATCGTATAAGCATGTCCAAGGACCACTCATAATGGAACCATACCCGTGGAATCCCACATCACTGTCGGTACGTCCAAGTAAACTTGCAACAAGACAGCCGACCCTCCAACTGAGAGTCACGACCACGTAAACATATAAGATTTGCACTCAAAGCTATCACAAGCAAACACAGGCAAGTTCATTAAACCTTTATACTTCCATTTTTATAAACTCATGGCACTTCCGTTTCACACATAAAAATCCGGGAATTTAACCCTGTTATACCCCGTATTTCCAGAGTATGTACGTGAGGGCGTACGTATAAGAATTTGAGCCTTAAGATTAGGCAAGGTTCGAAATTGGGCACAAGTGCCGAAAAGAGTCGTTTTCCGACGAAACGTTTCCATGCTTACGTAGGGAAAATTCGGCTATGTCATTAATAATTTTTGCGGATTTTTAGAGAGGCGAAACATTTTGGACCAACGGGAGGGTGACAAGTGTCACCTCGCATTGAAGCAAGTGGACGGCAAAGTAGACCATTGGCACGTTTTTGTGTTGAAATTTTGGTCAAGGGTTAGGTAGGATATTTTGTGTAGATGGATAAGGTAGCACATGGCTAAATCTTGGCCTTACACTTGCTATGCACTTGTCTTCATCTTGGCCATTGGTTGGCCTTCACTTGACCTATAAATACCCCTCTAAGTTGAAGACTTTCTTCATCCTCACTTGAGCAATCTATCTAAGTCTCAAAATACTCCCTCCTCTTGTTCTTTCAAGTCCACCACACCCCTCCCCTTTGAGAAGGCCCTTTGGCCAGAGCTTCCCCTCAGCTGTAGTGGTTAGCCGTGGGGTACCCCCCCCTAGCCTAGTTGTTTTCGTATAATACCCCTTGTTGTGGTATAGAAATACTCTCCTAGTATTGTTATAATGTCCAAATACCTTGGCCCAAATACCTTGTAGTTTTCCCAAGGTTACACTTATACAAAAGCCCAGAAAATACTATTATACTTCCTTTAGCCACTAAACGAAACCCTAAGGAAATCTTCATTGATAGTTGAAGTAATTGAGTAGAAGTTGGTTAGAACTTCTAAGGGTTGTTTGGAGCGGGTTGGAGCGCACGGAGTAGGAGCTAAACCTTGCTCAGGATCGACATATAAACTCGGATAATTTTGGGCTTATCGAGGTAAACACTCTTGACCTTCTATTGTAATTGGAAATTACATGTTGTAGGAATATATAGTTGAAGTATACTATATATAGAACTGAACATTATAATTGTGCGACAATGTCTTTTGACTTAACTGAATTTTAAAGAAGAGCGAATCAGTAAATTATATAGGGTGTATCAGACATGAGACTTGTGTAGTATTACGGTGAGTAGAATTGTACACGGCCGGTTAGACGTGCAAACCCCCCCCCCCTGGTTGGCTTGGTAGCCGGCCTCGATAGAGGAGGAGATTTCTGTCATGTTGCGGGAGAGTCTTTGCGAATTTTACGTAGAATATTCTACATTGAGATCTAAGATGTTAATAGGCGCCTTGTGGCCTCTATAGGTTGAAATCTGCGTGTGGCGTGGTCTACTTGGCTTAAGGTGTAGCCAAGCGGTTTGAGGTACTTGGGCGTTTTGCTATTAGTCGATAATCGTCGCGAGGTATGTGAACCTCTTCCTATCTTTTCTAGCATGATATGTGTGTAACTATGTAGTGCGGTGAGCGTCACGTGCTAAATATATTTGATTGGTCTAAAACATAAAGTGTTATAACGACTTTATGGGAAGTTAGTTATATGACTTTATGTAGGTAAGGAAATGCTTTGTGGTTTTAAAAGGTAATTGATTTGACTTATAACCGACTTGTTGTGTAATAGTAAAGAATCTTGAAGTATTTCAAAAGAATCTTTGAATCATCTTTATGAAGAGTAATACTTGGTTTTGAAAACATAAGAGTTATACTAGCTTTATGGGAAGTTAGGTATAACGTCTTAAGAGAGAATGGTTTCTTGATTTTTAGAAGTTAAGAGACTTAATCTTAAAGGATAAGAGACTTGACTTGATATGGATGTTAGTGTGAAACCTCATTCGTGAGTAATGAGTACCTGGTTGTAAAAGGAATAATGATTTACTGATTCGGAAATCAGAATAAGTATCGAACAAACCACTTCTGGCGCTAATAAATGAAAATGTAATGACTAATGAAGTATTATTAAAACCAGAGAAACCTCCATATGCATAGAAGCTAAGATGAGACAAAATGAGATTACATTTTCTAGATCATGGTGCTTAATAAGATTGATTATGAACAAGAATAACCTACTTTAGAGGCATATGTTACTCAATTGTTTTAAAAGAGATTAAGACATTGAACTATGAAACTTTTCTAAAAAGAGGCGCGTAATTGAAATTAGGCAAACTGGAACTTTAGGGTAAAGAAAGGCATTGTATTGTCTTAAAATGGTTTAAAACATAAAGTGTTATAACAGACTTATGGGAAGTTGGTTATAACGACTTTATGAAAACAAAAGAAGGGTTTTTATCACTGGTTTTAATGTGGTAACTTGACTTTAAAAGAGAAGTGTTTTGGTCTAAAAAGAAGGCATGGTATTGCCTTAATTTGGTTTTAAAAGGATAGTATGGAAGTTGTTTTGGTTTACTTAAAAGATATAAGTCACTCTATTTTATGCTACGTATCGGGTGACTTTTATAAAGGAATGGATCTTTAAAAGGAACTTAACGTACGTAGTACTTTAGGATTAAAACCCGGACTTTGACATAAAATGAAAGTACCTTGAGTTGTGGATAACTTGCCTATGCTTGTTGTTGTGTAACTTGCATATGCTTGTTGTTGTGTAACTTGCCTATGCTTGTTGTGATAGCCTTTGTTATGCAAGAATTGTGTTCTATATTCCGCGTCTCTCGATGGGGCGGTTGACTTGTTGAGGACTTACTTGGACGTACCGGTAGTGACGGAAAATTTCACGGGTATGCTCCTGATGATAGTGTTATTCCATGGACTAGCTCTCCATGAGGTTTCTTACTGTTCGGCCTTGGTACACGGTGGCGGCTTCGTCTTGCCGTCTCGTGGCTGATTCGGCCTTGGTGCACAGTAGTTAGCCCTCGCTTGCCGTTCGGTGTAGTGGCGAAGTCTCGTGATCTGACGCGGTACCTGGTGGTCAGCCCTCGTACTTGCCCCGGTCATCTACGTGACCGGCCTTGGTATGTGGTAGTCGGCTCTCGCACTTGCCCCGTGTCAGCTTCGTGGTTTGGTTGTATTGTATTGTTATTACGGCTTTGGTATCAGGTAGGACTTGGTGTTCAGGTGTACTTCTTGATGTTATCATATCATAGACTGCCGACAATGAGGAAGGTATTCCACGGGCATGACTGATGTTGTGGGCGTGAGACCCATAATTATATTTGAGTAAATGACCCGGAGGGCGTGAGACCCTGACTTGATATAACTGTTATATGTGTGTACTGTAGTTTGGTTATCATACATGTCTCCTGCTTTATATAGACTATTATGATTTCATTTACGTATTCTGATTTCACATACTTAGTACTGTTGTCTTGACCTCCTTGAAGTGCGTTAAATCTGCATGGTAGAAGTACATCGGTTGTCGATCCATTTTAGGATCACCTTCAGCGTATTGAAGCTCCGTTCCTTGGAGGCTTATCTTTGGTATGTTACCACGATGTGCGTAGGTTCTTGTACATTCGGGGTATGGCGGGCCACTGTCGTCATAGTGTTGTAAAAATCTTAAGTGCAACCTTTGTTGTGGCGGGGTTGTAAGGATTATGCTGCTCAAACGTTTGTATATATATGTTGAAAGGCAACTATTTTGGTTGCTGTTTATTTATAATATCTCATTTCATGATTATGTTTTATTTCCTGATTTTCTCGATGTTGTATCACTAGGGTGCGGGGTAAGGCACGATCAAGGCGGTTCGCGGGTCATGACAAAGTGGTATCGAGCGATTAGTCCTCGGAAAGTGTCTACGAGCAGTGTCTAGTAGAGTCTTGATTATCGGTGTGTTGTGCACCACATCTATAATCAGGAGGCTGCAGGACATTTAGGGTTGGTTTCCATTCTTCTCATTCTGAGATCGTGCCTTAGAGCTGTGTAATAAGATTGGATCCCTCTGACATACCGTTTTTACGATTATGCCTCGCGTAAGGCAACCCGGCCCAGAAGGGCAAGCGGCGAGAGGCTGCGAGTAGAGCGGCGGCGAGACCTGATACACGAGCCTCGATCCGCGATGCAGGCGAGAGGAGATGAGTCACAAGGAGTGGGCTGATTAATGGCGGGGTTGTGGCGGAACTTGAGGATAAGTGGGCGCAGCCGATTCGATGCACCGATGGTTCACTTAGATCGAGATAGTTCGAGGCTACGGGATTTTACGAGTTGTAGGCGCGAGTTTTATGGGTCGAGGCACGAGGATGATCCGCGAGAGTTCATCCGACGATTACATCGGATCGTAAAGTGATCAAGGCATCGGAGACCGAGTCGGTGGTCTAGGTTCGTATCGGTGCGTGATACCACGATCATTAGTTTGATTCATGGGAGCTGTCGGGAAAGCATGCACTTCGGCTTTATGGGACGAGTTCTCGAGGCCTTTCTTGCACATTTCTTGCCTCGCAGATGAGAGGGCTCGGGTAAACGATTTTTGGTGTTGCGGCGAGCAGGCGTGCGGTTGGAGTACAATGTGGAGTTCGACTCATTGGCAGACGCGTCCGCGTTGGCGGCTAGTATGGAGGATCGAGTGCATCGAT
This sequence comes from Przewalskia tangutica, assembly GCA_029844215.1. Classification (NCBI taxonomy): domain Eukaryota; kingdom Viridiplantae; phylum Streptophyta; class Magnoliopsida; order Solanales; family Solanaceae; genus Przewalskia; species Przewalskia tangutica. The sequence continues at coordinate 64,313,744 of CM056720.1, forward strand.
ATGTTCTGAGGCTCGATGATCACCTGGCGAGAGTTGTTGGTGTAGCTCTTCAGGGCATGGACATTGCCGCGTGCGGCGTATGCACTTGGATGTGAGGCGGATAAATCGGCGGAATGACGAAGTCGTGAGAAGAGGCGAGCAGCGAGGTCGCTGGTGACTTTCGGCGGACCGCCTCAGTGAGCGATTATGCGCCTCGCAAGATATAAGTGGTCCTCGCGACGCCGGGACCTTTGGGATATTCAGGAGCGGTCGGGGCTCCCGGGTTTGATTTTGGGAGTAGGAGTGCTCGCGGATGAGGTTGCCACTTGTCTCGGTGTGGCGTTGTGGAAAACTTCATAAGGGAGAGTGTCGTCTTGACTTGGGAGATTGTTATTCTTGCGGCCAGCAGGGCCATCGGCAGAAGCTGTCCGACCAGGTAGCGGTAGGATAGCCTGACTACTAGAAGCGATTGCGGGTCTACACCTTCCATAGCCAGCAGGATGTTCGTACGGCAGCCCGGTAGAGGTCGCGGTGGGAGTTCCCGATTTTAGCGGTCCTTTGAACGCCTATTTTTCTGTATATCCTTAACCTCTAGAGTTTTGTATGTATTGATGTTATGATGATGTGTTTAGTGTTATGTTGGATAGCCTTGTGCTAAAATGTGATTTAGAAACACAGTTGGTAAAAAGGGTAAGCTGGGGGTGAGAAAGTGATGAACCTTAGAATATTACGGTTGAGACCTTAGATGTAAGGCCATCTTGAGTACAAGATTTGCGGGGATCTTTGTCGAATGTGTAAGTATGCGTGGTGTAATTGTGGAAAAATTTCCTTGGGTGGTGTAAATGGAAGTGGTAGCTTTCATGACCTGTATAAATAAGATTGTTCGGATCGAAGCGAGAGTCGACGTGTGAGGCTCGGGTTGAGGACGTGTTGCGTGTCAACCCGTGGCCGGAATGAGGTGGGGTCAGATCGAGGTGGTCCGCCGGTGGTAGGGTCACGAGGGTTCTAGGCCCAAGTTTAGATGACCGTCGTATGAGTTCGTGGTTATGTTCGACGAGCGGATCGTGAAGGCGGGAATGGCCTTAGAGAGAAGTGAAGCTAGTAAGATGACCAAGTTTGGAGGTGGTGACTCCAAAGTTTTAGGAAGCTAGCGATGGCGAAGTGTGGTGCGTATACTAGAAGAGTTCGGTGTTCGAGAAGCGGCACGACGAGTAAGGAAGGAAGAGAACGTGTGTTATTTCGTGGCGGTGTGGCGTTGGCAACTTGTTAGAAGAACTTCATCGTTATCCGTCTTGAGAAGGAACATTCGGACGAATGTTTCTAAGGAGGGAGAATGTTATACCGTATTTCAGTATGCGTGCGGGCGTGCGTATAAGAATTTGAGCCTTAAGATTAGGCAAGGTTGAAATTGGGCACAGTGCGAAAAGAGTCGTTTTCGGCGAAACGTTTCCACGACTTACGAGGGAAAATTCGGCTATGTCATTAATAATTTTGCGGATTTTTAGAGGCGAAACATTTTGGACCAACGGGAGGGTGACAAGTGTCACCTCACATTGAAACAAGTGGACGGCAAAGCTAGACCATTGGCACATTTTTGTGTTGAAATTTTGGTCAAGGGTTAGGTAGGATATTTTGTGTAGATGGATAAGGTAGCACATGGCTAAATCTTGGCCTTACACTTGCTATGCACTTGTCTTCATCTTGGCCATTGGTTGGCCTTCACTTGACCTATAAATACCCCTCTAAGTTGAAGACTTTCTTCATCCTCACTTGAGCAATCTACCTAAGTCTCAAATACTCCCTCCCTCTTGTTCTTTCGTCCACCACACCCCCTTTGAGAAGGCCCTTTGGCCGAGAGCTTCCTCCCTTTGTAGTGGTTAGCAGTGGGTACTCCCACTAGCGTAGTTGTTTTCGTATAATACCCCTTGTTGTGGTATAGAAATACTCTCCTAGTATTGTTATAATGTCCAAATACCTTGGCCCAAATACCTTGTAGTTTTCCCAAGGTTACACTTATACAAAAGCCCAGAAAATACTATTATACTTCCTTTAGCCACTAAACGAAACCCTAAGGAAATCTTCATTGATAATTGAAGTAATTGAGTAGAAGTTGGTTAGAACTTCTAAGGGTTGTTTGGAGCGGGTTGGAGCGCACGGAGTAGGAGCTAAACCTTGCTCAGGATCGACATATAAACTCGGATAATTTTGGGCTTATCGAGGTAAACACTCTTGACCTTCTATTGTAATTGGAAATTACATGTTGTAGGAATATATAGTTGAAGTATACTATATATAGAACTGAACATTATAATTGTGCGGCAATGTCTTTTGACTTAAGCCTGAATTTTAAAGAAGAGAAGCGAGTAAATTATATAGGGTGTATGTGATGAGACTTGTGTAGTATTCTTGTGAGTAGAATTGTACACGTCAGGTTAGGCGTGCAAACCCCTGGTTGGCTTGGTAGGCCTCGATAGAGAGGAGATTTCTGTTGCGGGAGGTCTCGAATTTTACGTAGAATATTCTACATTGAGATCTAAGATGTTAATAGGCGCCTTGTGGCCTCTATAGGTTGAAATCTGCGTGTGGCGTGGTACTTGGCTTAAGGTGTGGCCGACGGTTTGAGGTACTTGGGCGTTTGCTATTAGTCGATAATCGTCGCGAGGTATGTGAACCTCTTCCTATCTTTTCTAGCATGATATGTGTGTAACTATGTAGTACGGTGAGCGTCACGTGTGCTAAATATATTTGATTGGTCTAAAACATAAAGTGTTATAACGACTTTATGGGAAGTTGGTTATAACAACTTTATGTAGGTAAGGAAATGCTTTGTGGTTTTAAAAGGTAATTGATTTGACTTATAAGCGACTTGTTGTGTAATAGTAAAGAATCTTGAAGTATTTCAAAGAATCTTTGAATCATCTTTATGTAAGAGTAATACTTGGTTTTGAAAACATAAGAGTTATACTAGCTTTATGGGAAGTTAGGTATAACGTCTTAAGAGAGAATGGTTTCTTGATTTTTAGAAGTTAAGAGACTTAATCTTAAAGGATAAGAGACTTGACTTGATATGGATGTTAGTGTGAAACCTCATTCGTGAGTAATGAGTACCTGGTTGTAAAAGGAATAATGTTTTACTGATTCGGAAATCAGAATAAGTATCGAACAAACCACTACAACGCTAATAAAGGAAAATGTAATGACTAATGAAGTATTATTAAAACGATAGAAACCTCCATGCATAGAAGCTAAGATGAGACAAAATGAGATTACATTTTCTAGATCATGGCTTAATAAGATTGATTATGAACAAGAATAACCTACTCGCTTAGGGCATATGTTACTCAATTGTTTTAAAAGAGATTAAGACATTGAACTATGAAACTTTTCTAAAAAGAGACTGGCGTAATTGAAATTAGGCAAACTGGAACTTTAGGGTAAAGAAAGGCATTGTGTTGTCTTAAAATGGTTTAAAACATAAAGTGTTATAATGACCTTATGGGAAGTTGGTTATAACGACTTTATGAAAACAAAAGAAGGGTTTTATCACTGGTTTTAATGTGGTAACTTGACTTTAAAAGAGAAGTGTTTTGGTCTAAAAAGAAGGCATGGTATTGCCTTAATTTGGTTTTAAAAGGATAGTATGGAAGTTGTTTTGGTTTACTTAAAAGATATAAGTCACTCTATTTTATGCTACGGGTATCGGGTGACTTTTATAAAGGAATGGATCTTTAAAAGGAACTTAACGTCGTAGTACTTTAGGATTAAAACCGGACTTTGACATAAAATGAAAGTACCTTGAGTTGTGGATAACTTGCCTATGCTTGTTGTTGTGTAACTTGATATGCTTGTTGTTGTGTAACTTGCCTATGCTTGTTGTGATAGCCTTTGTTATGCAAGAATTGTGTTCTATATTACCGCGTCTCTCGATGGAGGCGGTTGACTTATTGAGGACTTACTTGGACGTCTGCGGTGTGGAAAATTTCAGGTATGCTCACGATGATAGTGTTATTCCATGGACTAGCTCTCCTGAGGTTTCTTCTTGTTCGGCCTTGGTACACGGTGGTGGCTTCGTACTTGCCGCCTCGTGGCTGATTCGGCCTTGGTACAGTAGTTAACCCTCGCACTTGCCCGTTCGGTGTAGTGGCGAAGTCTCGTGATCTGACCTTGGTACACGGTGGTCACCCTCGTACTTGCCGGTCGGCTCGTGGCCGGCCTGTATCTGGTAGTCGGCTCGCGACTTGCCGTGTCGGCCGTGGTTTGGTTGTATTGTATTGTTATTACGGCTTTGGTATCGAGTAGGACTTGGTGTTCGGTGTACTTCTTGATGTTATCATATCATAGGCTGGCGGTGAGGAAGGTATTCCACAGGCATGGCGATGTTGTGGGCGTGAGACCCATAATTATATTTGAGTAAATGACCGGAGGCGTGAGACCACGACTTGATATAATCTGTTATATGTGTATCTTGTAGTTTGGTTATCATACATGTCTCCGCTTTATATAGACTATTATGATTTCATTTCTGATATTCTGATTTCACATACTTGGTACTGTTATCTTGACCTCGCCCGAAGCTGCGTTCATCTGCGGTAGAAATCGTCATTTGTCGATCCATTTTAGGATCACCTTTCAGCGTATTGGGAAGCTCCGTTCCTTGGAGACTTATCTTTGGTATGTTACCACGATGTGCAGAGGTTCTTGTACATTCGGGGTATGGCGGGCCACTGTCCGTCATAGTGTTGTAAAAATCTTAGAAGTGCAGCCTTTGTTGTGGCGGGGTTGTAAGATTATGCTATTCAAACGTTTGTATATATATGTTGAAAGGCAACTGTTTTGGTTGGCCTGTTTATTTATAATATCTCTCATTTCATGATTATGTTTTATTTCCGCTGATTTTCTCTGATGTTGTATCACTAGGGTGCCCGGGGTAAGGCACCAGTCACGGGCCCGGATTCGCGGGTCGTGACAAACCCCAAGTACTACGCACCTCTACTCCTTTAGAAAGACTCTTTTTCAAATAAAACTTCCAAGATACTAACAACCGTAGTATCAAGTCGTATCTACCTTCAAGACAAGTCACCATACCTTTTTAGAAATACATTTACCGACTTCTAAATCAATTGACCCTTACTTTAAAGCTTTAAGCAAGTGATACCTTTAAATCAAATTTCCCTTCCTTAAAACAAGTTATTTCTTTGCTTACCTTATTAGAGAAAACCATTCTCTTAACCTTCCATAAAGCCGTTATAACTAACTTCCCATAAAGCCGTTATAACCCTTTATGGTTTTAGACAAACTCATTCCTTTTATAACCAAGAGACTTATACTTTTTAAAACCAAGTATGAAAATACTTTCAAATCAATTCTCTTAACTTTTTAAAATACAATTAGTCTCTTAACTTTTAAGAAAACAAGTTTCTTAACTTTAGAAATCAAGTCTTTCCAAATCGAGTATTCTATACTTGTAAATCAATTCCTTTCTTCCTTTAAGAATCAAGTCTCCTAACTTGAAAAATAAAGTCTCTTAACTTTTTAGAATTTGAGATCCATAGCCTTAAAACTTCATACATAAATTCTTATAAGTTAAGTAACATATACCTTGGTGCGTTGTGAATAAGTTATACTTATTTATAACGATCTTATTCAAGTAGCCATGATCTAGAAAATGTAATACAATTTTGTCTTATCTTAGCTTCTATGCAGATGGAGAATTCTACTCATTTTAACATAATTGATTGTCATTACATTTTCCTTTATTAACGCTGCAATGACTTGCTTGATACTTATTCTCATTCGTGCCATAAATTAGCCAAGTCAACTTGGCTCCAAAGTACCTCCTAACGACTCTTACCAACATCCCCCATAAGACTCGGTAAGGAATTAGGATAACCTTGACATAAACTTTACATATAGTAAATCACACACATACCTCTTAACTTTTACGAGTAGAAGAAAACATGAAATAATACCACATGTATATTCCATACATAGAATCATGCCAAAGGAAGAAAGAGGTTCACATACCTCGCGACGATTATCGACAAGTAGCAAAATGCTCCAAAGTACTTCAACCTATAATGGCCACAATACGTCCATTAACCTCTTACTTCAAACGTAGAATATTCTAAGTGCTAAGTCACTAAATTCTACGGAAAATCGGACAGCACTTCCTTTGTTTCTACTTACTTTGCCACCTTTTTCAAGGCCGAATACAATAACCAAACACGCCACATTTAAGGCCCAATCAATGCAATTAATCAATAGGGGATTACACGCCTACTAGACGTGTAAAATTCCGCCCCACAAACGATATCAAACTAATACAACCTACAAGTCCAATTCGGCCACATAGAGTATAATAACACCAATTCTTATCCAATTTCTATTTCAATCCAAGTTGTTGGCATAACATGATATCAAGTCGCAATCGATTATAACCACTATAATCTTCAAGTAATTAACATGCGACAATTCTAATAAACGACCAAATTGTAATCCAACTTCACAAGGCTTAAATGATATTTCGGATTTAAGACTACAATCAATCCATAATACTTATCAAACTTCAACATATAAACCTCATGCTAGCAACATGTAAAGCTAACAACAAACAATATATATATATAATCTTGTAACACTTTTAAGAGACAAAATTATACCTCAACGAATCTTAATCCAACTCCAAACCCGAATTTGCTCCTTAGCAACTTAGAGCCTCTTCAAGACACTTCAATCCGCTACTTGAGACCCTTAGAACAACACCAACAATTTTCTTCAATATTCCAACCAAAACCTAGAGAAGCAACTAGGTTTTCACCTTGCGACTAATACGAAAACTATCTTTTTCCGAGATTTTTCTATTGAGATACACTTACAATACCCTCATGAACCTTGCTTAAAAGTGTGGAGCTTAATGGACAAGAAACAAATTTTTTTCCTTTTTGATCTAAGTGAACCCGAGAGCTAGAAGAATGAGCTCTTCAATTTCTTGAAAATTTTCTAAGTGTTGGGCTCACTCTTGTTACTAGTAGTATTAAATAGCACATTGGAGGGTCAAGATGCAAACAAATGGGTGGTTTGGATGAGGTCTTATTAAATATCAAGCTTGTGGACCCATTGACCAAGTCAAGTTTGTTAAGCTCTCTACTAGCAAGACTTAGTCATCCTAAGACTATGGTCAATGACCATTTTGTCCATGACATTTTCGTCCAAGGCAAAAATAAGGGGGGTGACACGTGTCGCCCTCCCATTCGTCACAATATTAAGTTTTTCGACAATTTCATAATTCCGATAAATTTTTACAAGTCTCAATTCTTAACACTTTTGAGTTTTTACGTACGTTCTTAAAGCATGTCCTGTAAATACGGGGTGTAACATTCTTCCCCCCTTAGAAACATTCGTCCCCGATTGTTCTTTCAGAGTCAAACTTATAATTAGCGACATAGTTTCCTTTCACAACCCCGACATACCAACAATGCCACATATGGCCCTAATACCTCGTACAAACATATCTGTCCATCATAAGCCCAAAAGAGATTATCTTTCGTACTTCCAACTCCTTCTAACATATACATAGTCTCAATATAATCTGTTCATGACACTTAAACATACCACAACTTTATCATGCATACAAGTTTCTAAAGGGCCAAAGACATACCTGAAATCATATAGGCGGTTCAAAGGACCGCTAAAACTGGGAACTTCCACCACGACCTCTGTCACGGCCTGCCGGTGCATAAACATCCTGCCTAGCTATGGAAGGCGAAGAACCCAACCCGATCGATGGCTGCGCTATCCCACCAGTGCCACCTCTGGTCGGACAGTCTCTCACGAAATGGCCCTGCTGGCCGCAAGCATAACAAGCTGTCGAAGTAGTACGACACTCCCCAAAATGGAATCTACTACAGTGACCACACCGGGGCAAATGTGGCTTCCCCTGGCTACTATTCTCGGACATCTGTGAACCTGTAGCCCTGGAGCCCTGACCTGCTCCCGAATATTCCCGGCGACCAAACCTCCGGCCAGAAGACCGGGAAGGAGCACTCTGTGTCGGCTGAAATGTGGACCTACTCTGCTGCTGAGGTGTCCGCCTCGCGGTGCCACAGGCTGTTATGCCCGTAGTTCCGATGCGTATGCGAGGACGTACATACGAATGTATAGGCCCTAATTAGGGTAAGAATGATAGAATTGTTTTCCGACGAAAGTTATTTCGAACCTTGTGAAGGAATTTACGCTTTCAATATTTTTACGACTATGGAATTTTTCCGAAAGATAAAATATTTTGGACCAATAGGAGGGCGACATGTGTCACCCATGGATTGGTCCAAGTGGACGAAAATGGGTGGACAACTTGGCAAGACAAGTGGCCAACAAGTCTTGCCAAGTTGGCATGGCTTGGACGGCAAAATGGAAGGATTTGGGCAAGTCTTGCTTAGTCAAGACTTGCCTAACTTTTGTAAGACAAGTGTGGGAAGGCTCTTACACACTTCATCTCCACCCTACACTTGTGTTAATCTCCTCCCTTGGTTGTGCTATATAAACCCCCTAAGTAGATGAAATCATCCACACTTAAACATTACAAGTCTTGGAAAATATTTTCCTCTCCCTTCATCCCTAGTTGATCTCGTCTAAACAGCCCCCTCCCCTACCTAAAGTTGTCCAAAAACTCTTAAACTTATAAGTGTTCTTCCTTAGTATGTTAGGAAGATCACCAACCAAGAGTTAGATAAGATTTTCACACCCATAGCCTCTAAAACACCACCAAAACCGAAACTGGACAGTTTTGAAGACTAAGTGTTCTTCACCTTTTGGAGTCAAATTCTTGAATAGAAGTTGGTTGGAACTTCTAAGGGTAAACTATGGTGAGTTGGAACACAAGAAATTGGAGCTAAAACACAAAGGTTTGGAGCTAAGACTTGCTTTGAAACGACTTTAAAATCTTGGATATTGTTGGGCTAGTATTAAAGTAATGCGCCTTAGACTCTTTGTGAATTTGATTGTTATGTATATATGATATTATACATATATTGGAAGTATTTTACGGACTTGTTACTTTGGACTTCTTTTACTTATTGTTATTTTGAAGGCGATATAGTAAACCGCGTTACCGTTTGGGCGCGTAATCCCCTTCTTTTACTTATTGATATTTTGAAGGCGAGATAGTAAACCGCGTTACCGTTTGGGCGCGTAATCCCCTTCTTTTACTTATTGTTATTTTGAAGGCGAGATAGTAAACCACGTTACTGTTTGGGCGCGTAATCCCCTTCTTAACTTATTATATTTATGAAGGAGAGATTGTTAATCGCGTTCCGTTTGGGCGTGTTATCCCCTTCCTTACTTATCGGAATTTTTGCGCCACGTTAGTTACTATTATCGGGCTTTGTTAAAAATGAAGAATTGAGTAAAAACGGGGGAAGTGCTGCCCGATTTTCCGTAAACTAAGAGAAGTCTCACTTAGAAGAATTCCACGAAAAACTAGAAGTTAATAGTCATGTTTTGACTATTATAGGTTGACACTCTGCACGCGACATATCCGACTTGGCAAGTGGATTTAGCCGAGGAGGTATGTGATTCTTCCTATCCCTTTGAGCATGATATTTTCCAAATATATATATAGTACGGTAGACGTACGGGTGTTAGATTGAACTTGGTTTTACTTTGATATCTTTGGACTGGAGTTCTAAATAATAAGAATCTTGAATATTTCAAAAAGAGTTATGAATCATTTTCGGAAGAAAAGTAATACTGGGTTTTACAAAAAGCTTAAGGGTTATACTAACTTTGTGGGAAGTTAAGTATAACGACTTAAAATATAAGAAACGGTTTTTATTATTTGTTTATCAAATGCTTGAAATATTGTCTGAAGGTATGGTAAGTTGGTTTGATAGACATGTTATGATACCTCGTGTGTTAGTATCTTGTAACGCCTACGTAAGGAGGTTATTCTTGTTATGCTTATATTGTTCAACGATTAGTCGTTGTGCTCGATTATTGTGATGATTGCATAAAGAGGTTATTCTTATTGTGCTTATGTTGTTTAACGATAAGTCGTTATGCTAGTATTGTACCACCCACCTCTTGACATGTTATACCGGGGGTTAAGATGCCCCCCGATGCGAGGAATGCCTCATGCGGGTCCAGGGGACCTATGCGGAGCTACGGGAGTTCCAGGTTAGTGTGCGAGGAATACCTCATGCGGTCTATGTGGCCATGCGGACTACGAGAGTCCAGGACGATGCCGAAAAGTAGCTACCCTCGATGCCAGAAATACCTCATGCGGGCCTAGGTGGCCTATGCGGACTGCGGGAGTCCAAGATTAGGCATGCATAATGATACTATGGGCGATTGGCCTTGCTTCGATCATTCGAAGCCTAGAAAAGACCTGTTACAGTATACCTATTATTTCTCTTGGTTGTGATATGGCACTATGCGATTAACTCGGTTGTTTTCATACATACTTGTGAATTGGTTTTAAAAATGTTATGGTTTTATATATGTGTATATATCCGTGCTTCTGATTTCACATACTTGGTACTGTTATCGACCTCCTCGAGAAATTGCGTTCATGCCGCAGGTAAAGGGAAGCAGGTAGCGGATCCTCAGTCTTAGGATCTTTACTCTGGTGTCAGGAGCTCCATTTTTCCGGAGGCTCGACTTTTGGTATGGTTTTCCCTGGTGTTGTAGATGTTTTGTACATTCAGGGGTATGACGGGCCCCTGTCCTGTCGTAGTGTTTACATTTCCTTAGAGGTCTGTAGTCTTGTCGCATTTTGGGATTGTAACTGTTCACTATTGGGTAATGATATATATATGCCGAAAGGCAACTTTTCCTTGGATAGACTATTCTTACTTTTATTATTTCATGTCTTGGTTATGTTCATTGGTTACTCGATGTTTACTACTTGGGTGTCGGGTAGGCACGATCCACGCCCGAGGCGGTCGTGACAAAAGTGGTATCAGAGCAGTTAATCCTCGGAAAGTGTCTACAGACCGTGTCTAGTAGAGTCTTGATTATCGGTGTGTTGTACACCACATCTATAATCAGGAGGCTGCAGGACATTTAGGATTGGTTTCCATTCTTCTCACTCTGAGATCGTGCCTTAGAGCGGTGTTATAGGTTAGACCCTTCTGACGAATTTCTCTTTCTTATCAGTTATGCCTCCACGTAAGGCAACCCGGGCCCAGAATGGCAAGGCGTAGAGGCGCTAGTAGTACACAGAGAGTCACGAGGGCTCAGGCCCAACCCTTACCCGAGGTGATACCTCCGACGGCGAGTTCCACGGCGTCGCCGGCCCCAGCAGAGTTTAGGGCCGCAGCAGAGGCTGCTAAGGCCACGGCACCGGAGCCCCCAACCCCACAGCCTGGGGCAGAGGACATGGGTTACAAGGAGATGGCCCAGTTATTGGCCAGAGTCGTGGCGAGGCACGAGGATAGGCTGGATCTGGCGATTCGATCCAGAGTACCGTGGTTCACCCGAGGTCAGATGGTTTGAGACTTCGGGACTTTCTGAGTTGCGGACCGCCAGAGTTTTATGGGTCGAGGCCTGAGGATGATCCACAGGAGTTCATCAGACAGTTACAGCGGATCATGAGAGTGATCAAGGCGTCGGAGACCGAGTCAGTGGTCTTAGGTTCACATCGGCGCGATACCGCGATCGGCGTTTGATTCTTGGGAGCTGTCCCAGGGGGAGCAGGCGCCTCCAGCCGTTTGGGACGAGTTCTCAGAGGCATTTATTGCTCACTTCTTGCCTCCGCAGATGAGGAGGGCACGAGCCGACAGCTTTTGATGCTAAGGCGCAGAGGCGCATACCGGGAGTACAATGTAGAGTTCGACTCGTTGGCTCGGTATGTCCCCGCGACCGTAGCGATATGGAGGACCGAGTGCACCGTTACGCCACAGTCTTGACGACTACTTGCTGAGTCTTGCTCGTGTGTAACTCTTCACCGCATGGACATTGCCCGCACGCAGCTCATGCACTGGGTGTGAGGCGTAGAGGCGCACGGCCGATGATATCAACGTAAGGCGCCAGACGTCGTGGTCCTTTGGTAGTCCTCGAGGTGGACGACCAACAACAGAGTAGATTTGCACCTCACCACCGTGAGCACTCCTACACCATCTTCGGGACCGACAGGTATACGGGGGCAGGTCAGGGCCCCAGGACTTCAGACTTCCAGGGTAGCAAAAGTGCTAACCAATCGAGACCACCTTCCTCTCAGTGTGTTCGATGTGGGAGATCCCATTTCGAAATGTGGTGCTGCGGGAGTTTGTTTCACTTGTAGCCAGCAGGGTCACTTTGCGAGAGACTGTCCGACTAAGGGCGGCGCAGATAGTAGAGTTCAGCCTACAGGGTCTTTTACCGGATCTTCATCTCCTAGCTTATCGCCCGAGGCGTGGTTCTCATGGGCGGCCAGGTCGCGGCAGGTCGTGGCAGTGGGTGCTAGTTCCACGGGTCCTCGAACCGCATTTATGCCATGTCCACCGCCAGACCAGACTGTGAGGCGTCGGATGTCATCACATGTACTTTATCAGTTTCGTGTTGCGACGTATATGCCTTGATAGAACCAGGTTCTACCTTGTCCTATATATCCCCCCTTATTGCTAGTAGGATAGGGATATTGCCTGAGTCTATAGACCCTTTTGAGGTAGCTTCTCCTGTGGGGGATTCGGTAGCAGCTGAGCAGGTATATAGAGCTTGCCCAAAGGACTATATGCAAATGCCGCACTTAGCCGACTTGATAGAGTTGGATATGACCGATTTTGATGTGATCGTGGGTATGGATTGGCTAGCTTCTTGTTACGCCAATGTAGACCGTAGGAAACGATTGCACGGTTCCAGCTTCAGGAGCCGTTATCGAGTGGGAGGAACACTTTGTCGCCGGCGGTAAGTTTATTTCCTACCTCAAGGCCGGGAAGATGGTTCGTGGTGTATCTACCATCTCGTCCCAGATTTGATACGGAGGCGGGCGACACCGCACTCCACAGTTCCCAATAGTCGAGAGTTTCCGATGTGTTCCCGCACGACCTCCGGTATCCTCCCGAGGGAGATAGAGTTTTGCATTGATATTCTGCCTGATACTCGACCTATATCCATTCCTCCATACCGAATGGCACCTGCCGAGTTGAGAGAACTGAAGGACCAGCTGAGCGATTTGCTGGAGAAAGGCTTCATTAGGCCTAGTGTTTCTCCCCGGGAGCGCCAGATTATTCGTGAAGAAAAGGATGGACGTCACAGATGTGCGTTGATTACAGGCAGCTGAACAAGGTGACTATTAAGAACAGATACCCCCTTCCTAGAATCGATGACTTGTTCGACCAGTTGCAGGGCGCGAGATGTTTCTCTAAGATAGACCTACGATCTGGTTACCATCAGGTGCGAGTTAGGGAGTCGGATATCCCTAGGATCGCGTCCGGACCTGCAGACGGCACTATGAGTTTAGGGTCATGTCTTTCGGCTTGACCAATGCTCCGGCGGTATTCATGGATTTGATGAACCGAGTGTTCAAACTATTTTTGGATACGTTCGTCATAGTATTCATTGATGACATCTTGATTTATTCTCGCTCGGAGCAGGACCATGCAGAGCATTTGAGGACGGTACTGAGAGTCCTCCGGGACCAGCAGTTATACGCCAAGTTTTCAAAATGTGAGTTTTGGTTAGCTTCGGTGGCGTTCTTAGGACACATTGTAGGGACCGATGGTATTCGGGTAGATACGACAAAGATCGAGGCAGTCAAGAGTTGGCCTAGACCTACTACCCCGACGGAGGTGCGCATCTTTTTGGGCCTTGCGTGTTACTACCGGAGGTTTGTGGAAAAGTTTGCTTCTATTTCAGCACCTTTGACCAAACTGACTCAGAAGGCAGCTAAGTTTCAGTGTACGGATGCTTGCGAGAAGGGCTTTCATTTACTAAAGGAGAAGTTGACAACCGCCCCAGTTCTTACTCTTCCAGAGGGGCCAGACGGCTATGCGATTTATTGTGACGCTGCCGCATCGGCTTGATGTGTGTTGATGCAGCAGGCAAGGTTATAGCTACGATCTCGACACTCAAGAAGCATGAGAAGAACTACCCCACATGACTTGAGTCGCAGCAGTGGTTCACGCCAAGATCCGGAGACATTATTTGTATGGAGTTCACGTGGACATTTACACCACCACAAGAGCCTCCAAGACATCTTCACCAGAGGAGCCGAACTTGCGCGAGACGGTGGTTTGAGCTACTCAAGGATTATGATGTCGATATCTTATACCACCGGGAAGGCCAATGTAGTGGCGATTCCTTAGTCGTAGGTCGATGGGTAGTCCGTCGGATGTTCAGCGGACAGAGGGCATGGTCGCGAGTTACATCGGCTAGCGAGCCTCGAGTCCGATTGATTGATTACGATGATAACGGGTTCGGGTTCGAGAGGTTGCCGAGTCTTCCATCATCGAGGAGGTGAAGAGGCGGCGATGAGGATCCGGTTATGACACAGATCGCAATACGACTCTTCATGAGGAAGCGGTCTTTGAGGTAGCACCTGATGGGGTGCTAAGGTTTGAGGGAAGGTTGTGTGTTCCAGATATTGCAGGACTTCGACAACAGGTTCTAGGGGAAGCACACAGCGCACGCTACTCTATCCATCCGGGGTCGAAAAAGATGTACCACGACCTCAGATCTTTGTATTGGTGGGACGGCCTGAAGAGAGACGTTGCAGAATTTGTTGCTCAGTGCCCGAGTTGTCAGCAGGTCAAGGTAGAGCACCAGAGGCCTGGTGGGTTGTTGCAGGCTATAGAGATTCCGACATGGAAGTGGGAGGTGATCAACATGGACTTCATTACAGGATTACCTCGCACTCAGAGGAAGAATGATTCTATCTGGATTATCGTCGACAGGCTGACGAAATCAGCCCACTTTCTTCCCGTCAGGACGACTTTTTCGGCCGAGGATTACGCCAGACTTTACATCCGAGAGATCGTGAGACTGCATGGGGTCCCTATATCTATCATATCTGACCGAGGAGCCCAGTTTACGGCTAACTTCTGGAGGTCTTTCCGTGGCGGATTAGGGACGCAGTGAGCCTCAAGATCGAATTCCATCCCCGCATCGACGGACAGCAGAGCGCACTATCCGCATACACGAGGATATCCGCGAGCCCGTGTTATTGACTTCAGAGGTAGCCGGGAGGATCATTTGCCGGGTAGAGTTTATGATAACAACACTACCACTCCAAGATCCGACGGGCGCCTACGAGGCCTTATATGGGAGGAAGTGCAGTCACCGATAGGCTGGTTTGATGTAGTGAGGTACGCTTAGTCACCCGCACTTGGTTCAGCAGTGATGGATAAGGTGAAGCTTATCCAGAGCGGTTATCGATACCGAGTCGGCGAAGTCGTATGCAGATCATCGGCGTCGACATTTGGAGTTCGAGGTCCGATTGGGTTTTTCAAGGTATCACCCACGGCGGTGATGAGGTTTGGCAAGAAGGAAGCTCACCAAGGTACATTGGGCCTTATCGATTGTCCGTAGTAGGCAAGGTTGCCTATGAGTTAGATCTGCCGTCCGATCCGAGGCAAGACATCCGCTTTTTCATGTTTCTACGCCGGAGAGATGTATCGGAGATCCGTCTAGAGTGCACCCGGTTGATGATGTCCAGGTGAAAGAGGAATTATCGTATGAGGAGATCCCCGTAGCGATACTTGACCGACAGGTTAGACGACTGCGGACAAAGGATGTGGCTTCCGTCAAGGTCTTGTGTCGGAACGAGAACAGAGAGGAAATGACGTGGGAAGCAGAGGAGGACATGAGGCAGAAGTATCCCCACCTATTCCCCACACCTCGAGGTAACTCACTTTCATACCGGTTAATTTAAATTGTCATATGTACTTAGGTATTCTATTGTGGCCATATGTGACATTTTGCTAATTGTTCGAATTATGGGGGACTATGTCGTTATCTGAGTTATTTTGAATCTTGGAGGAACATTCGGGACGAATGTTTCTAAGGGGGGGAGAATGTTATGCCCCGTAGTTCCGGAGTACGTATGTGAGGACGTACATACGAATGTATAGGCCCTAATTAGGGTAAGAATGATAGAATTGTTTTCCGACGAAAGTTATTTCGAACCTTATGAAGGAATTTACGCTTTCAATATTTTTACGACTATGGAATTTTTCCGAAAGATAAAATATTTTGGACCAATAGGAGGGCGACATGTGTCACCCATGGATTGGTCCAAGTGGACGAATGTCACGACCCGAACCCGGGCCCGTAACTGGTGTCTTACCCGGGCACCCAAGTAGACATACATCAGAGTAACCAGCGGAAAAAATAAAACAAGACATGAAACAATATGAAGTGAGAAACAGTTTCTCTGAAAAAAGTTGCCTTTCGGCATATATATATATATATATAAACTTGAACAGTTACATCCCTTTTTACAAACCCTGCCCACAACGATTACTCTGCACTTAGGAATGTTATAACCACAATGGCGGGACAGGGCCCCGCCATACCCCTGAATGTAAGTACCTACAACGACAGGGGACTATACCAAAGATAAGCCTCCGGAGACACGGAGCTTCCCAAAACGCTGAACTGTGACCCTATGAGCGAGGATCAACAACTGGTGTACCTCTACATGCGGCATGAACGCAGCCCCGGGCGAGGTCAAGACAACAGTACCAAGTATGTGAAATCAAAATACTATAAATGAAATCATAATAGTCTATATAAAATGTAAGACATATATGATAACCAATTTACGATACACAATAGGTAGCAAATATGTCAAGTCGTGACTCACGCCTTAAAGTCATCACTCAAATATAACCATGAGTCTCATGTCCACAATATCGATCATGCGTGGAATTCTTCCTCACCGCCAAATCCCATGATATAACAAAGACCAAGGAATACACATGAACACCAGGTCCCACCTGTGTCCTAATAAAACCGTACGGGGTAAGTATAAAGGCATAGCCGACTACTAGAACCCACCGTACCTACAATGCTATCAAACTGTATCACGAGGTCTTTCTAGACCGCCACATGATCGAAGCTGGCCACTCGCCCTCAGTATCAATGTGCGCGTCTAATCCTGGAACTTACCGCAGCTACGCATAGGCCACACATGGGCCCGCATAAGGTATTCCTCGCATCGGGGGCAGCTAACCCACATCATCCTCCTGGACTCTCGTAGTCCGCATGGCCACATAGACCGCATAAGGTAATTCCCCGCACACTAACCTGGAACTCTCGTAGCTCCGCATAGGTCCACTGGACCCGCATGAGGCATCCCTCGCATCGGGGGGCAGCTTAACCCCCGGTATATCATGTCGAGAGGTGAGTGGTACAATACTAACATAACGACTTATCGTTAAACAACATAAGCACAATCAAGGGAAACCCCTTTACACAAACATCACAAGACACAAACACACGTAGCATCCTAACATGTTTACTTATCATACCAACAAGAAAGTATTACAAGGCTATCACAAACCAACATAGTCAAGTTATTCACACAAGGTACTTTCTATTTTATGTCAACAAGTTCGGGTTTTTAACCCCAAAGTACTTCATACATTAACTCTTTAAAAAGATCCGTTTCTTTCACTAAAAGTCACATGATACCCGTAGTATCAAAATAGAGTGACTATCTTTTTAAGTAAACCAAAACAATTTCCCTACCTTCTTTTTGAACCAACTTAAGACAAAAGCATGCCTTCCTTTTTAAATGAAAACACTTCAATTTTTCAAGTCTTTGTCTTTTATAAATCAAGTTCTTACTTTGAGATTTTAAGAAAATCAAACTTGTTTATTAATGATCTTATTAAAGCAGTCATGATCTAGGAAAGGTAATACAATTTTGTCTTATCTTAGCTTCTATGCAGATGGAGGTTTCTACTGGTTTTAATAATACTTAATTAGTCAATACATTTTCCTTTATTAGCGCTGCAGTGGTTTGTTCGATACTTATTCGCATTTCCGAAATCAATACAAGGCTTTCATAAACAATTAAGTAAACCGTTCCTTTTATCTCTCTTAAGTCGTTATACCTAACTTCCCATAAAGCTAGTATAACTCTTAAGCTTTTAAAACCAAGTAGTACTCTTCTTTCAAAAACGATTTTTAATTCTTTTGAAATACTTCAAGACTCTTATTATTTAAAACTCAAGTCAAAAAGACATCGAAGTAAGACCACGTTCAGATAACACACGTACGTCTACCGTACTATATATATTCTTTTAAAATATCATGCTCAAGAGGATAGGAAGAATCACATACCTCCTCGGCGAAATCCACCTGCCAAGTCGAATATGTCGCGCGCAGAGTATCAACCTATAATAGTCAAATACGTCTATCAACGTCTAGACTACTCTGTAGAATATTCTAAGCAGAAGGTTCTTATTGCTACGAAAAATCGGGCAGCACTTCCCTACCCGTCAAACTACACAAGTCTACTGTAATACAGTCCTATGTAATTATAGTTCAATTCACTTCTTAAATGTCCTTCTATATCTTATACCCAATTCTAAACTACTATATGTAATCTCCAATTACAATAGAAGGACAAGATATTTACCTCGATAAGCCCAAAATTATCCAAGTTTAAATGTCGATCCTGAGCAAGGTTTAGATCCTATTCTGTACGCTCCAATACGCTCCAAGAAACCCTTAGAAGTTTCTACACAACTTCTACTTAGTACTTCAACAAACTATGAAGATTTTCCTAGGGTTTCGTTTTGTGACTGAAGGGGAGTATAGTAGTATTTCCGGCTTTTTAGTATAGAGGTAACTTTGGGAATACTACAAGGTATTTGGGCTAAGGTATTTTGGGATAGTAACAATACTTGGAGAATATTTTTCAACCAAGGGGGGGGGGGGGTACTTCAACGAGAACAACTTAGGAAGGGGGAGGGTGTTTCGGCCCAGAGCCTTCATGGGGTAGTTTGGACGAGAGCTTCAACTAAAGGGGGAGAGGGATTTTGAGACTTGGAAAATGTTTAAGGGATGAAGAAGTCTTGCTAGCAAGGGGGTATTTATAGAACCACCAAGAGCCAAGATTAAAACAAATAGAGGGTGTAGATGTGGTAGCTTGTTCAAGTGAGGTCTTCCACCAAATGTCCACCACAACCTTGGGACATATGTCCACCACAACATTGGGACATATGTCCCCCACAACAAAGAGCCATGTGGCCTTCCACTAGGCACAAAAAAATGCCCAAGGCACGCCCCCCACATGCCCAAAAATCGTCCCTCACCTACTCCCACTCACCCAAAGAAAATATCTTCCAAGACTTTGACCACTTGACCATGTCCACTTGGCCACCATTTCGTCCAACCCATGCCAACTAAGGGTGACACATGTCGCCCTCCAATTGGTCCAAACTATTTCGTCTCTCGGAAAAATCCGTAATCGGTTAAAATATTAAAAACGTAGAATTTCCTTCACAAGGTTCGGAATCTTTTCCGTTGAAAGTTAAAAATTTCCTCCTTAACCTAATTAGGGTTTGTACAAACGTACGTACGTCCTCACATACATACTCTGGAAAATACGGGGTGTAACATTCTTCCCCCCTTAGAAACATTCGTCCCGAATGTTCCTTCTGAGTCTCAAAACACGCTAGCGCCGGTTTAGTCTTCACTAATATACTTACGAAACCAATCATGCCGTACCTGGCCATAACATAACACACGCGCAAATACTTAACTCCAAGTCCACGAGGAATCACCTCCATCATCACAAAAGCTCCTACCCAAGGTCTAAAAGATACTCCCTTCGCACCTTTACTTCACATAAGAATTGATCACTTCTATACTCTTAACCCATGCTCGCTTCTCTCCTTACTGCGTCAGACCTTCCGAACACCGAATTCTTCCCGATAAACTTACCACATTTGCTATTGCTTCGCCAAGATCTCGTGGTTACTATCTCCAACTTGGTTATCATTAATCGGGAACACTGATGGATTCTCCGTGTTATACCCGTAGTTCGTGGTATTTATGTGAGGACGCACGCGTGCATAATGACATTAATATTGGAAAGAAAGAAAGATGTGATTTTTCACGGAAAAGTTTCCGAGTTTTGTGAAGGAAAAGGTTCGTTAATGGGAATTGATTCCGATTTGGTATTTGGGCTTCTTGAATTATTAGAGAATTATGGAATTTTATTTCCGGAATGGGTCACGTGGGGCCCACGGGAGAAATTTACGGTTTTGTGGGGCCCGCTTTGTTTTTGAGATTTCGGCCATTATGGATATTTTCGGAAGATGAATTATTTTGGACGAATAGGAGGGCGACACGTGTCACCCCCCAGGTGTCTTGGCCGAATTGGGCAAGACAAGTGGCAAGACAAGTGGCCTTGTCTTGCAAGATATTTTTGTGAAGACAAGTGGCTTGTGGGTCCCACCCACACTTGTCCCCAATCTCAACCACACACTTGCCTTCATCCTATCCCTTGGTTGTCCTATATATGCACCCTTAGTTGATGAAATCTTCCACACTTAGAGAATGCAAGACTTGAGAAATATTTCCCCTCTCCCTCCTTCACTTGTTGTTCGTCGAACACACCCCCCCCCCCCTAACCAAACCTTGTCCAAAAATTCCTAAACTCTTAAGTGTTCTTCCTTAGTGTATTAGGACGACTCTTAACCAAAAGATAGAAAAGATTTCACATCCCTTGCCTTTAAAAGACACCTTGGCCGAGAGTTCTTGGAGGAAAAATCTAGGTGTTCTTCACTTGTTTGAGTTGGTTCTTGAAGAGATGATGGTTAGGAGCTTCTTAGGGTGATTTGTGGTGGGTTTGTACGCAAAGATTGGAGCTAAGACTTGCTTGGATCGACATTAAGTTCTTGGATAGATTTTGGGCTAATTGAGGAAGTAAATCTTAACCTCTTTGTGAATTGGTCATTTTACATATATTATAAGTATATTATGGAGTATATAATATATGGAGTAAGTTTGGAAAGAATGGATCTTGATAACTTGTTAAAGAAAGGATTGGCCGTTTGCCATTAAAATGGTAAAAAAACTTATCCAACGTATCTTACTTGTGAAGAAGTAATTAACAAAGTAACTATAACTTATATTAAGAATGGAAATATAAGTTGGATGACTAATGAGTAATTTGGATAAGTAAAATGGACAAAGTTGGCCAAGGACCCCAACTTAAGGACTGTATTTACTTTGGACTGTATTTACATTGGACTGTATTTACATTTCTGTTAAGGGGAAGATTTTTCAATCGCGTTCCGTTTGGGCGTGTGATCCCCTTTTTACTTATTGTTGTTATGAAGGCGTGATAGTAAACCGCGTTACCGGTTGGCCGCGTAATCCCCTTCTTTTACTTATTGTTGTTATGAAGGCGTGATAGTAAACCGCGTTACCGTTTGGGCGTGTAATCCCCTTCTTTATGTTGTTTAATTATTACGCCTTATATATATATATGGTATATATATTACGGTTATTCGGGCCTTGGAGAAAGATGGAAAAGTGAGTAAAACGGAAGTCGCTAATTTTCCGTAGAATTAGAGGGCTTTTTATTGGTATAAGTCTTCAATGGTGAGAAAGGTTTGATAAAAGTACTATGACCGTTTTTGTTATACCACGTATTTTCAGAGTATGTACGTGGGGACGTACGTAGAAAATTTGAGCCTTAAGTTAGGCAAGTTTCGAAATTTGTACACAACACCCGATTAGAGTCGTTTTTCGACGAAACGTTTCCACAGCTTTTGTTGGGAAAATTCCGGCTATGTCATTTATAATTTTTGCGGATTTTTCCGAGAGACGAAACATTTTGGACCAACGGGAGGTTGACATGTGTAACTCTCACATTGGTAGCAAAGTGACGGCGTAATGGCCATTCTTGGCACGTTTTTGTTGCCCAATTTTTGGTCAAGGGTTAGGTATGATATTTTTGTGTAGTTGATGAGCAAGTGGGACCCACAAACACATGGCTTGATCTTGACCTTACACTTGCTATACACTTGGAAGAATCTTGGCCATTGGTTGGCCATTTCTTCACCTATAAATACCCCTCCATGTTGATGAACTTCTTCATCCAAAATTGTTCTAAGTGTTAAAAATCTCTCCCTCCCCTTCAACCTTGAAATCGTCCAACACCCTCCCTTGGTTAAGGCCTTCGCCGAGCCTCCCTCCTCACTGTGGTGTCTGGGGTACCCCCTAGCCTAGTTGTTTTCGTATAATACCCCTTGTTGTGGTATAGAAATACTCTCCTAGTGTTGTTGTAATGTCCAAATACCATCGCCCAAATACCTTGTAGTATTCCCAAGGTTACACTTATACAAAAGCCCGTAAAATACGATTATACTTCCTTTAGCCACAAAAACGAAACCCTAAGGAAATCTTCACCCGTTGTTGAAGTTGTAAGTAGAAGTTGGTTAGAACTTCTAAGGGTTGTTGAGCGCCGGAGTAGGAGCTAAGCGTTGCTCAGATCGACTTTATACTTGGATAATTTTGGGCTTATCGAGGTAAACACTATCGTCTTCTATTGTAATTGGAAATTACATAAGTGTTGAATATATAGTTGTTGTATACTATATATAGAACTGAACTTAGTATTGTGGCAATGTCTTTTGACTTAAGCTCAAGAATAAAGAATTGAGCAAGAATCACATGTAAGGATAATAAAGAGAAGAATCGAATCAGTAATTACCTAGTATTGTATTACATGAGACTTATGTAACATTCTTGTGTAGTAGAATTGTACGCGTCAGGTTAGGCGTGTTAACCCCCCTGGTTGGCTTGGTAGCCGACCGATAAAGGAGGAGATTTACGCCATGTGGGGTGAGGCTGCGAATTTTACGTAGAAAGATAGAAACTTGTGTTTTGGGGGTTAATAGACGTTTGTGACCTTTATAGGTGAAAGTACAAGAGTAGCGTATTCTACTCGGTGGAAAGCGGCCAGTGCGTTGTAGTACTTGAGCTTTTTGCTTATTGTCGATAATCGTCGCGAGGTATGTGAACCTCTTCCTATCTCTTCTAGCATGATATGTGTGAACTATGTAGTACGAGACGCATACGTGTTAACTGTGTTTGATTGTTCTTAAAACATAAAGTGTTATAACGGCTTTATGGGAAGTTGGTTATAACAGCTTTATGTAGGTAAGAAAATACTTTGTGGTTTTAAAAGGTAACTGATGTGAATTATAACTGGCTAGTTATAATAAAGAACTTGATGTATTTCAAAAGATTTATAAATCGTTTAGGAAATGAGAGTAACACTTGGTTTTAAAAGGTTTTAAAAAGAGTTATACTAGCTTTATGGGGAGTTAGGTATAATGTCTTAAGAGAGGTAAAGAAAATGGTTTACTGATGTTAGAAGTTAAGAGACTTGATCTTATAAGATAAGAGACTTAACTTATTTGTTTTAATGTGAATGTTTGTGTGAAACCTCATTCGTGAGTAATGAGTACTTGGTTTTATTTAAAGGGATAATGTTTTACTGATTTCGGAAATCAGAATGTGTATCGACAGACCACTGCAGCGTTAATAAAGGAAAAGGTATTGAATAATGATGAATTGTATTAAAACCAAGAGAAACCTCCATCCGCATAGAAACTAAGATGAGACAAAATGATATACATTTTCTAGATCACGGTCATTGTAATAAGAATGTTGTAAACAAGAATAACCTACTCTCACGTGAGACATATATTACTCAATTGTTCTAAAAAGGAATCAAGTGATTAAGTTTGGAAACTATGAAACCATTTGAAAATGAGAAGCTTGAGTAATTGAAACTAGACAAACCGAACTTAGGAAAGAATGTTGTTACTTGATTTTGAAAAGGGAATGTGGGTTGGTCATTCTAATACTACGTATCGGGTGACTTTTATAAAAGTAATGGATCTCTTTTAAAAGAACTTAACGTATGTAGTATTTTGGGGTTAAAAACCCGGACTTTGGCATAAAATGAAAGTACTTTGAGTTGCTGTGAAACTTGCCTATGCTTGTTGTTGTGAAACTTGCCTATGCTTGTTGTTGTGAAACTTGCCTATGCTTGTTGTTGTGAAACTTGCCTATGCTTGTTGTTGTGAAACTTGCCTATGCTTGTTGTCGTGAAACTTGCCTACGGTGATGATAGCCTTTGTTGTGCAAGTGTGGTATTTCGCGTTACCGCCTCTCGATAGAGGCGGTTGACTTGTTGAGAACTTACTTGACGGCCGCGGTGATGGAGAATTCCACGTATGTTTCCATTTTGATTATCTTTGTTGTTGATGTCACATGGACATGTCTACACCGACGCAAAGATTCGGCACGCGCCACGCGCCGTCGTTGATTACCCGATATATGGTTATTATCGCAACATGGACGTGTCTACACCACGCAGATTCGGGGCATGTGGGCTACGCGCGGGGTTGACCACCCAAGATATTGTTATTGAGGTTACGGGCATGCCTACACCGGCGCGATTCTGGGGTACGCGCCACGCGCCTTGTTATTATTGTGCATCACGGACATGTCTACACCGACGCAGATTCCGGCACGCGCCGTGATGCGAACATGATGGATGTTGTGGGCGTGAGACCCATAGTTATATTTGAGTGGTGACTTTGAGGGCGTGAGTCCCTGACTTGACTTCTTTTATGTTGCGTACTGTATTTTGGTTATCATACATGTCTCCTGCTTTTTAAGCTATTATGATTTCATTTACGATGATTTGATTCACATACTTGGTACATGTTGTAATGACCTCCTTCGGGGGGCTGCGTTCATGCCGCAGGTAGAGGTACATCGGTCGTGGATCCCCGCTCTTAGGATCTCATTTCAGCGTGTTGGAAAGCTCCGTTCCTTCGGAGGCTTATCTTTGGTATGTTTCCCTGAGTTGTAGGTTCTTGTACATTCAGGGGTATGGCGGGGCCCTGTCCCGTCATAGTTGTTGTAAATCTTAGAGGTGCAGAGTAACTGTTGTGTGGTTTGTAAAAAGGATAAGCGTCGTTGTTATGTATATACCAAGGCAATCGCTTTGGTTGGCCTTTTTATTTTTTATATCTCTTGTTTCATGACTCGTGGTTTTATTTTCCGCCGTTTTCTCTCGATGTTGTATCACTAGGTGCCCGGTAAGGCACGACCACGCCCGAATTCGGGCGTGACAAAGTGGTATCGAGCGATTAGTCTCTGAAAGTGTCTCATGACCGTGTCTAGTAGTCTTGATTATCGGTGTGTTGTGCACCACATCTATAATCAGGAGGCTATAGGACATTTAGGATTGGTTTCTATTCTTCTCATTCTGAGATCGTGCCTTAGAGCTGTGTTGTAAGTTGGACCCCTCTGACGTGTTTCGTTTTTACCAGTTATGCCTCTGCGAAAGGCAACCAGGGCCCAGAAGGGCAAGGCAGCCGAGGGAGCTGCTAGTGGGATTCAGAGGAGTACGAGGGCGCAGGCCCGGTCAGTACCTGAGGTAGTGCTTCAGACGGCGAGTTTTGCGACGCCGCCAAAGACCAAAGAGAGTTTAGAGCCGCAGCAGCTGGGCCGAGACTACAAGACTGAGCCTCCACCCCACACCGAGCGGGAGACGGGTCACGCGAGATGGCGATTATTGGCCGTGGTCAGGCGAGATATGAGATAGGCCGGACGCAGTTAGCCTAGCCCAAAGAAGACTGTAGTGCACCCGAGGGCAGACAGTTTGAGGCTACGGGATTTCCTTAGTTGTAGCCCGCCTGAGTTTTACGGGTCGAGGCCGGAGGATGATCCGCAGGAGTTCATCCGTCAGTTGCAGAGGATCATGCGGGTGATCAAGGCTTCAGAGATCGAGTGCGTGACATTTAGTTCAGACGGCCGCGTGATACCGCGATCGATTGGTTTGACTCGTGGGAGCTTTCGGGAGAGCATGCACTTCCACCGCTTTGGGACGAGTTTTCGGGCCTTCGGCACATTTCTTGCCTCCACAAATGAGGAGGGCTCGTAAACCGATTTTTGATGTTGAGGCGCACCCGCGCATACCGGGAGTACAATGTGGAGTTCGACTCATTGGCGGTATGTTCCCGCATTAGTAGCTAGTATGGAGGATCGAGTGCACCGATATGTTACAGGCTCACGATGATTACCTAGCGAGAGTTGTTCGGTGTTTCTTCACCGGGCATGACATTGCCCGCATTCGTGCTCACGCACTGCGGCGAGCGCAGAGATCGACGGTGGACCGCCACAGGTTAAGGCCAAGACGGCCGGATATTTTGGCGACTTCGAGGCGGACCGCCTCGAAGAGACTAGTTATGTACCTCGCCATTGCAGAGTGGTCCTCCGCAGCCCGGGACCTTGGATATTCAGAGCGGTCGGGCTCCTGTTTCGATGTTCGGGAGTAGGGTGTTGGCGATGCGATACCCCTACCTCGGTGTGGTCGATGTGGTAGACCGCATTTCGGGGAGTGTCGTAGTACCAAGGGAGCTTGTTATTCTTGCGGCCAACAGGGCCATATGACGAGAGACTGTCCGACCAGGGGTAGCGCTGGTAGGATAGCACAGACTACTAGAGCAGTTGCGGGCCACGGTAGAGGTCGCGGTGGAAGTTCCCAGTTTTAGCGGTCCTTGAACCGCCTAGTTTCAGGTATATCCTTAACCCTGTAGATACTTGTATGTATTGATGTTAATGATGTGTTAAGTGTTATGTTCGGATAGCTTTGTGCTATAGTGTGATTAAAAAAATCTGGTTAGTGTGAGATGGAAGTGGTAGCTTCCATGATGTGTTCCGTGTCGAGGAGCGGAAGTTGGCGCTACAGTGGGTCGGGTTGGGGCCATGTTGCGGGCCAACCCGCGTCCCGTTTCGAGGAAGGGTCAGCTCGGTGGTCCTCCGGTGGCGGTGGTCACGAGGGTGCTAGGCCCAAGTTTAGATGACCATCGATGAGTTCGTGGATACGTTCGACCAGAATCAGTTCGTGAAGGCCGTGAATGTCCTTAGAGGATATAGAGGTTATTAAGATGACCTAGTTTGAGGTAGTGACTCAAGGGTTGGAAACGAAGCATTGATCGAAGTGTGGTGCGTGTCGGGAAGAGTTCGAGTGTTCGAACAGTGCGACGAGGTAGGGGAGAAGTGAACGAGTGTGATCGCTTTCTTTTGTGAAATGAAGCGCGCAGGAGTATATTGTAGACCTTGGTGGGAACTTTTGTGATAACAGAGGTGATGCCTCGTGGACTTGGGATTTCGTATTTTGTGCATTTGTTATTTCATGGCAAAGTGTGGCATGATTGTTTTCAGACGTATAGCGGTGAAGACTATCCGCGCATGTTTGTGTTGAGACTTGAGAAGGAACATTCGGACGAATGTTTCTAAGAGGGAAGAATGTTATACCGTATTTTCGTAGTATGTACGGGGGCGTGCGTAGAAAATTTGAGCCTTAAGTTAGGCAAGTTTCGAAATTTGTACACAACACCCGATTAGAGTCGTTGACTAAACGCGTTTCCATTTTGTTGGGAAAATTAGCTATGTCATTTATAATTTTTGGATTTTTCCGAGAGGCGAACATTTTGGACCAACGGAGGGTGACATGTGTCACCTCACATTGGAAGCAAAGGGCGCGAAATGGCCATTCTTGGCACGCTTTTGTTGCCCAATTTTGGTCGGGTTAGGTAGGATATTTTTGTAGTTGATGAGCAAGTGGGACCCACAAACACATGGCTTGATCTTGACCTTACACTTGCTATACACTTGGAAGAATCTTGGCCATTGGTTGGCCATTTCTTCACCTATAAATACTCCATGTTGATGAACTTCTTCATCCAAAATTGTTCTAAGTGTTAAAAATCTCTCCTCCCCTCAACCTTGAAATCGCCCAACACCCTCCCTTGGTTAAGGCCTTTGCCGAGAGCCTCCTCCCCTTTGTGGTGTCTAGTGGGTACCCCTAGCCTAGTTGTTTTCGTATAATACCCCTTGTTTTGTTATAAAAATAAAATCCTAGTGATGTTGTAATGTACAAAAACCATTGCCCAAAAACCTTGTAGGATTCCCAAGGTTACACTTATACAAAAGGCCAGAAAATACGATTATACTTCCTTTAGCCACAAAAACGAAACCCTAAGGAAATCTTCACCCGGTGTTGCAGTTGTAAGTAGAAGTTGGTTAGAACTTCTAAGGGTTGTTTGGAGCGCGGAGTAGGAGCTAAGCGTTGCTCAGATCGACTTTATACTTGGATAATTTTGGGCTTATCGAGGTAAACACTATCGTTCTTCAATTGTAATTGGAAATTACATAAGTGTTGAATATATAGTTGTTGTATACTATATATAGAACTGAACTTAGTATTGTGGCAATGTCTTTTGACTTAAGCTGAAGAATAAAGAATTGAGCAAGAATCACATAGAAGGATAATAAAGAGAAGAACCGAATCGTAATTACCTGTGTCAGACATGAGACTTATGTAACATTCTTGTAGTAGAATTGTACGCGTCGGTTAGGCGTGTTAACCCTCGGTTGGCTTGTAGCCGACCTCGATAAAGGAGAGATTTACGCTGCATGTGTGTGAGGTGTCGCGAATTTTCTCAGAAAGATAAACTTGTGTTTTGGGGTTAATAGACGTTTGTGACCTTTATAGGTGAAAGTACTAAGAGTAGCGTATTCTACTCGGCGAGTGGAAAGGGCCAGTGCGTTGTAGTACTTGGAGCTTTGCTTATTGTCGATAATCGTCGCGAGGTATGTGAACCTCTTCCTATCTCTTCTAGCATGATATGTGTGAACTATGTAGTACGGTGACGCATACGTGTTAATCGTGTTTGATTGTTCTTAAAACATAAAGTGTTATAACGCTTTATGGGAAGTTGGTTATAACCTTTATGTAGGTAAGAAAATACTTTGTGGTTTTAAAAGGTAATCGATGTGAATTATAGCGCTAGTTATAATAAAGAACTTGATGTATTTCAAAAGATTTATAAATCGTTTTGGAAAGGAGAGTAACACTTGGTTTTAAAAGGTTTTAAAAAGAGTTATACTAGCTTTATGGGGAGTTAGGTATAATGTCTTAAGAGAGGTAAAGAAAATGGTTTACTGATGTTAGAAGTTAAGAGACTTGATCTTATAAGATAAGAGACTTAACTTATTTGTTTTAATGTGAATGTTTGTGTGAAACCTCATTCGTGAGTAATGAGTACTTGGTTTTATTTAAAGGGATAATGTTTTACTGATTTCGGAAATCAGAATGTGTATCGACAGACCACTGCAGCGTTAATAAAGGAAAAGGTATTGAATAATGATGAATTGTATTAAAACCAGTAGAAACCTCCATCTGCATAGAAACTAAGATGAGACAAAATGATATACATTTTCTAGATCACGGTCATTGTAATAAGAATGTTGTAAACAAGAATAACCTACTCACGTGAGACATATATTACTCAATTGTTCTAAAAGGAATCAGTGATTAAGATTGGAAACTATGAAACCATTTGAAAATGAGAAGCTTGAGTAATTGAAACTAGGCAAACTGGAACTTAGGAAAAGAATGTTGTTACTTGATTTTGAAAAGGGAATGTGGGTTGGTCATTCTAATACTACGGGTATCGGGTGACTTTTATAAAAGTAATGGATCTCTTTTAAAAGAACTTAACGTATGTAGTACTTTGGGGTTAAAAACCCGGACTTTAGCATAAAATGAAAGTACTTTGAGTTGTTGTGAAACTTGCCTATGCTTGTTGTTGTGAAACTTGCCTATGCTTGTTGTTGTGAAACTTGCCTATGCTTGTTGTTGTGAAACTTGCCTATGCTTGTTGTCGTGAAACTTGCCTATGCTTGTTGTCGTGAAACTTGCCTATGCTGGTGATGATAGCCTTTGTTGTGCAAGTGTGGTATTTCTGTGTTACCGCGTCTCTCGATAGAGGGCCGGTTGACTTGTTGAGAACTTACTTGGACGTCTTTGGCGGTGATGGAGAATTCCACGGGTATGTTTCCATTTTGATTCTTGTCTTGTTGTTGATGTCACATGGACATGTCTACACCGACGCAAAGATTCCGGGCACGCGCGTACGCGTCGGGTTGATTACCCGATATATGGTTATTACTGCAACATGGACGTGTCTACACCGATGCAGTATTCCGGGGGCATGTGGCCATGCGGCAGGGTTGACCACCCAGTATATTGTTATTGAGGTTACATGGGCATGTCTACACCGATGCAGTATTCCGGGGGCATGCGGCCATGATGCGAACATGATGGATGTTGTGGGCGTGAGACCCATAGTTATATTTGAGTGGTGACTTTGAGGGCGTGAGTCCCTGACTTGACTGCTTTTATGTTGCGTCATCGTATTTTGGTTATCATACATGTCTCCCGCTTTTTAAGCTATTATGATTTCATTTACGATTTGTGATTCACATACTTGGTACTGTTATCGACCTCCTTCGGGCTGCGTCATGCCGCAGGTAGAGGTACATCGGCGTGGATCCCCGCTCTTAGGATCTCATTTCACGTGTTGAAAGCTCCGTTCCTTCGAGGCTTATCTTTGGTATGTTTCCCAGAGTTGAAGGTTCTTGTACATTCAGGGGTATGGCGGCCCGTCCGTCATAGTTGTTGTAAATCTTAAGGTCTCAGCATCGCAAGTGTGGATTTGTAAAAAAGATAACTGTTCGGGTTGTTATGTATATACTGAAGGCAACTGTTTTGGTTGGCCTGTTTATTTTTTTATATCTCTTGTTTCATGACTCGTGTTTTATTTTCCGCTGGTTTTCTCTGATGTTGTATCACTAGGGTGCCCGGGGTAAGGCACCAGTCACGGGCCCGGAATTCGGGGCGTGACAGTTTTAGGAGTGGAGTACTACGTGTGGCGTGATCTACTTGGCTTAAGGAGTAGCCGACGGGTTGAAGTACTTGGAGCGTTTTGCTATTTGTCGATAATCGTCGCGAGGTATGTGAACCTCTTCCTATCTTTTCTAGCATGATTGTTGTGAACTATGTAGTACGGTAGACGTACATATGCTAAGTGATTTGGTTGCTTTAAAACATAGGGTGTTATAATAGCTTTATGGGAAGTTAGTTATAACGACCTTATGTAGGTAAAAGAATGGTTTATTGATTGTAGAAGTTAAGAGACTTGATCTTCAAAGATAAGAGACTTGACTTATAAACGACTTGATTTTGAAAGTTAAGAGACTTGATCTTGAAAGATAAGAGACTTAACTTATAAACGACGTTTTATGAAATGTTAAGGACTATGAATTTTGTTAAAAAGTTGTGAAACCTCATTCGTGAGTAATGAGTACTTGGCTTTTACAAGAATAATGTTTCTTGATTTCGAAATGAGAATAAGTATCGAACAAACCATTGCAGCGTTAATAAAGGAAATGTATTGACTAATTGTTATTAAAACCAGTAGAAACCTCCATCTGCATAGAAGCTAAGATAAGACAAGATTGTATTACATTTCCTAGATCATGGCTGCCGTAACAAGATTGTTATAAACAAGAATAACCTGCTCACACATAAGACATATGTTACTCAATTGTTTTAAAAGGGATTAAGACTATGAGTTATGAAACCTTTCTAAAATAAGAGACTTGAGCATTTAAAATTAGGCAAACTTGAACTTTTGGAAAAGAATGTTGTTACTTGATTTTAATAAGGAAAGTGTTTTGGTTTACTTATAAATGTTAGTCACTCTATGTTAATACTACGGGTATCGGGTGGCCTTTGTAAAAGAATTGGATCTTTTAAAAGAATTTAACGTAGGTAGTACTTTGGGGTTAAAACCCGGACTTTGACATAAAATGAAAGTACCTTGAGTTGTATGTTGAACTTGCCTATGCTTGTGGTGATAGCCTTTGTTGTGCAAGTGTTGTATTTCTGTGCTACCGCGTCTCTCGATGGAGGGCCGGCTGATCTGTTATGTATGATTCTTTATCGAGTCCCATGGGATGGGCCGAGACACGTATTCCATCTATCGAGTCCCACGAGATGGGCCGAGACACGTATTCCATCTATTGAGTCCCACGAGATGGGCCGAGACACGTATTCCACCTATCGAGTCCCATGAGATGGGCCGAGACACGTATTCCACATGATTCTTTATCGAGTCCCATGGGATGGGCCGAGACACGTATTCCACATGATTTAAACCTAGACTGCCGGCAGTGAGGAAGGAGTTCCACGGGCATGAGGGATGACTTTGAGGGCGTGAGTCCCCGACTTGACATGACTACTTTTATGTTGTAAACTGTAGTTTGGTTATCATACATGTCTCCTGTTTTATATAGACTGTCATGATTTCATTTACAGTAATTCGCCACATACTTGGTACTGTTATCTTGACCTCCTTCGGGGCTGCGTCATGCCGCAGTAGAGGTACATCGGTTGTGGATCCTCGCCATAGGATTACTGATTCACAGGTGTTGGGAAGCCCCGTGTCTTCGGAGGCTTATCTTTTGGTATGTTACCCTGAGTCTGTAGGTTCTTGTACATTCAGGGGTATGGCGGGGCCCTGTCCCGTCATAGTTGTTGTCACTTCTTAGAGGTCTGTAGTACTGTTTGTGGGCAGAGTTTGTAAAAAAAAAAGGATAACTGTTCGGGTTTTTATGTATATGTACAGAAGGCAACTGTTTTGGTTGGCCTGTTTATTTATCATGTCTCTTGTTTCATGTTTATGTTTTTATTTCCGCTGATTTTCTCTGATGTTGTATCACGAGGGTGCCCGGGGTAAGGCACCAGTCACGGGCCCCGGTTCGGGTCGTGACACTCCGATACTCTTCCGAACATAACAACATGAAAGACCGGGCGTACTGCCTCCTACGTCGGACGACAATGCTGACTTATAGGCAACCTGGCCTATTTTCCAAATGATCTGAAAACGCTCAAAGTACCTCGGGCTAAGTTTCCCCCGCTTTCCCAATCTCGCCATACCCTTCCTGGGTGGTAACTTCAAGAAGGCCCACCGTCAACCTAAACTCCAAGTGTTGACGCAGATTATCCGCACGACTTCTGCTGACTCCGAGCTGCCAATAACCTCCTCTGGATAAGCTTCACCTTATCCACATTCTGCTGGATCAAGTACGGACCAACTATCTGAACCTTGCCAATATCGAACCAATCGACCGACAACCTACACTTCCGCCCATACAAGGCTTCATAAGGCGACATCCGAATACTGAATATGGTAGCTATAATGATACTCATTCAACAAGAGGCACATAATCCTTACAGCTACCCCTGAAATCAAAACACCGGCCCGAGGGTGAATGCAATACTGAGACTCACATGAGTTCCTAACCTTGCCTGGTAAAACCTCCATAAAAAGAAATAGCCGTAACCTGGGCTTCACTGCCTATCATAAAGTAAAAGTAGGAACCCCGTGCAGTCTTACAACTTTCCTGATATACAACATCTCGCATAACCCTCCGCCGAGTAAAATAGTTCTAACTGAAAGACAAGATGGGCTGACCTCATCGGCCCGACTACTGGTCGAACGTATCCACGAACTCGTACGATGGTTAACTAAACTTGGGCCTAACACTATCGTGACCCTAACACAAAGCGGGACCACCACAATTTTTCCTTTCTTCAAACCGGGCTGCGGGTTGACCCGCAATCTGGCCTCAACCCGACCCATTTATCGCGCCAAGCTCTTGTTTCCCGATCCGGAACAACCTCACCATCGAGTCACGAAAACCTAGTGGTCTTCTTAGCTCAAATTACCCTCTTTCATTCACACTACTCAGGGACTTATTACACAAACATATCTCACGTATACTATGCACTCCGATAAGAGTCAAACATAAAAATAAATCTTTTACTCAAGATGGCCTCGCCTCTAAGGTCTCCACGTATAAAACTCTAAGGCTCACACTTTCCCTATCCCCAATCTTACCCTGATTTCTAATCACAATTAACACAATGCTAGCTGAACATAACACTTAAGATATACTCATCTTATCACACATACTAATCTCTAGAGGGTTAAGGATATACCAGATTCATCGCTTCACTCCCTTTGTCGTTCTAATCAATCCCGCCTGTTGGGCGCATAGCTAGGAAGGTGATGAACTAGCCACCGATCCCGGGCGTCGAGTCTCTACATCCGCGCCACCTGGCCTGGACAATTTCTCGCAAATGGCCCTGCTGGCCGCAAGCATAACAAGCTGTCGAAGAAGCACGACACTCCCCACAATGACACCTACCACAACGGCCACACCGAGGTAGGGGTGGCCTCCTCTGGCTAACACCTCTTCCTCTCTGAATCACTGAATCCGCAACTGATCTGGTAGGCTGAGTCCTCCTACTTGCATCCCTCCTACTTGAACATTCTCTCGTCACATGGCCCTGACGGCCGCAAGTAAAACAAGCACCAGTAAAAAGACGACATTCCCCGGGAAAATGCCTGCCACACGATGAACACTGAGGGAAATCAACCGGTGGCTAGAACCTACGATAGCCGTGAACTGAAGCCTCGAGCTCACCAACTCCCGCATACCCCGAACGCCCCGAACCCCGCGAGGACCACTCAGATCTTGGCGGAGGTGCATATCGATCTGCCTTGAGGTGATTTTCGAAAGTTACCAAAGGACCTCGCCGATCGCCCTCTTCTGGCGATCTTGTTAACCCGTCGATCCTCACGCTTTCTCGGCCACAAGCATAAGCCCGCACGCAGCCATGCTCATGCCGATCAAGTGCTACTCTTGCACAACCCTCTCTTAGATAATCATCAAGACCCGTGATAAATCGATACATAATATACTCTCTGGTTGCTAACTCCCTAGCTAGTAACAGGGTCGTCTCTTTGCAATCCTTACTTTCTGCCATCGTCGCGAATCAAGGTCCAGATATCACGACCGCAGTAGGAACTGCTGCCGCTGTGCTAAACTCTGCTGGGGCTGGCGACGTTGCAGAACTCCTCGAATGAAGCACCACTTCGGGTGATGATTGGGCCTGTACCCTCGTAACCCTATGTACTCTACTCGCAGCTCCTACGCTTTGCTTCTTCGCCCGGTTGCCTTGCGCGAAGGCATAACTGGTAAGGGAAAGAAATACGTTAGAGGGGTCCAACTTATAACACAGATCTAACGCACGATCTCAGAGTGAGAAGAATGGAAACCAATCCTAAATATCCTATAGCCTCCTGATTATTGGTGTGGTGCACAACACACCGATAATCAAGACTCTACTAGATACGGTCTGTAGACACTTTCCGAGGATTAATCGCTCGATACCACTTTTGTCACGAACCCGGCCCGTGGATCGTGCCTTACCCGCACCCAAGTAGACATACATCGAGTAACCTGGAAAAATAAAACAAGACATGAAACAATATGAAGTGAGAAACAGCTTTCGAGAAAAGTTTCCTTTCGCATATATATATATAAAACTTGAACAGCATATCCCTTTACAAACCCCGCCACAACAAAGATTACTGCACTTGCAGGAATGTTATAACCACAATGGCGGGACAGGGCCCCGCCATACCCCTGAATGTAAGTACCTAAAACGACAGGGGACTATACCAAAGATAAGCCTCCGGAGACACGGAGCTTCCCAAAACGCTGAACTGTGACCCTATGAGCGAGGATCAACAACTGGTGTACCTCTACCTGCGGCATGAACGCAGCCCGGGCGAGGTCGATAACAGTACCAAGTATGTGAAATCAAAATATCAGAAATGAAATCATAATAGTCTATATAAAACAGAAGACATATATGATAACCAATTTACGATACACAATAGGTAACTAGTCATGTCAAGTCAGGGACTCACGCCCTTAAAGTCATCACTCAAATATAACCATGGGTCTCATGTCCACAATATCAGTCATGCCCGTGGAATTCCTTCCCATCGCGATCCCATGATATAACAAAGACCAAGGAATACACATGAACACCAGGTCTCACCTGTGTCCTAATAAAACCGTACGGGGTAAGTATGAAGGCATAACCGACTACTAGAACCCACCGTACCTACAATGCGCTCAAACTGTATCACGAGGTCTTTCTAGACCGCCACATGATCGAAGCTGGCCACTCGCCCTCAGTATCAATGTGCGCGTCTAATCCTGGAACTTACCGCAGCTCCGCATAGGCCACACATGGGCCCGCATGAGGTATTCCTCGCATCGGGGGCAGCTAACCCGCGGCATCCTCCTGGACTCTCGTAGTCCGCATGGCCACATAGACCGCATGAGGTAATTCCCCGCACACTAACCCGGAACTCTCATAGCTACGCATAGGTCCCCTGGACCCGCATTTAGGCATCCTCGTGACGGGGCAGCTTAACCCCCGGTATATCATGTCGAGAGGTGAGTGGTACAATACTAACATAACGGCTTATCGTTAAACAACATAAGCACAATCAAGGGAAACCCCTTTACACAAACATCACAAGACACTAACACACGTAGCATCCTAACATGTTTACTTATCATACCAACAAGAAAGTATTACAAGGCTATCACAAACCAACATAGTCAAGTTATTCACACAAGGTACTTTCTATTTTATGTCAACAAGTTCGGGTTTTTAACCCCAAAGTACTTCATACATTAACTCTTTAAAAAGATCCGTTTCTTTCACAAAAAGTCACATGATACCCGTAGTATCAAAATAGAGTGACTATCTTTTTAAGTAAACCAAAACAATTTCCCTACCTTCTTTTTTAACCAACTTAAGACAAAAGCATGCCTTCCTTTTTAAATGAAAACACTTCAATTTTTCAAGTCTTTGTCTTTTATAAATCAAGTTCTTACTTTGAGATTTTAAGAAAATCAAACTTGTTTATTAATGATCTTATTAAAGCAGCCATGATCTAGGAAAGGTAATACAATTTTGTCTTATCTTAGCTTCTATGCAGATGGAGGTTTCTACTGGTTTTAATAGTATTTAATTAGTCAATACATTTTCCTTTATTAGCGCTGCAGTGGTTTGTTCGATACTTATTCGCATTTCCGAAATCAATACAAGGCTTTCATAAACAATTAAGTAAACTGTTCCTTTTATCTCTCTTAAGTCGTTATACCTAACTTCCCATAAAGCTAGTATAACTCTTAAGCTTTTAAAACCAAGTAGTACTCTTCTTTCAAAAACGATTTTTAATTCTTTTGAAATACTTCAAGATTCTTTTTATTTAAAACTCAAGTCAAAAAGACTTCGAAGTAAGACAACGTTCAGTTAACACACGTACGTCTACCGTACTATATATATTCTTTTAAAATATCATGCTCAAGAGGATAGGAAGAATCACATACCTCCTCGGCGAAATCCACCTGCCAAGTCGAATATGTCGTGCGCAGAGTATCAACCTATAATAGTCAAATACGTCTATCAACGTCTAGACTACTCTGTAGAATATTCTAAGCAGAAGGTTCTTATTGCTACGAAAAATCGGACAGCACTTTCCTACCCGTCAAACTACACAAGTCTACTGTAATACAATCCTATGTAATTACAGTTCAATTCACTTCTTAAATGTCCTTCTATATCTTATACCCAATTCTAAACTACTATATGTAATCTCCAATTACAATAGAAGGACAAGATATTTACCTCGATAAGCCCAAAATTATCCAAGTTTAAATGTCGATCCTGAGCAAGGTTTAGCTCCTATTCTGTACGCTCCAATACGCTCCAAGAAACCCTTAGAAGTTTCTACACAACTTCTACTTAGTACTTCAACAAACTATGAAGATTTTCCTAGGGTTTCGTTTTGTGACTGAAGGGAAGTATAGTAGTATTTCCGGCTTTTTAGTATAGAGGTAACTTTGGGAATACTACAAGGTATTTGGGCTAAGGTATTTTGGGATAGTAACAATACTTGGAGAATATTTTTCAACCAAGTGGGGTACTTCAACGAACAACTTAGGAAGGGGAGGTGTTTGGTAGAGAGCCTTCTAAGGGGGTAGTTTGGACGAGCTTCAACTAAAGGGGAGAGGGATTTTGAGACTTGGAAAATGTTTAAGGGATGAAGAAGTCTTGCTAGCAAGGGGGTATTTATAGAACCACCAAGAGCCAAGATTAAAACAAATGGAGGGTGTAGATGTGGTAGCTTGTCTGCCGAGGTCTTCCACCAAGTGTCCACCACAACCTTGGGACATATGTCCACCACAACATTGGGACATATGTCCCCCACAACAAAGAGCCATGTGGCCTTCCACTAGGCACAAAAAAACGCCCAAGGCAAGCCCCCCACATGCCCAAAAATCGTCCCTCACCTACTCCCACTCACCCAAAGAAAATATCTTCCAAGACTTTGACCACTTGACCATGTCCACTTGGCCACCATTTCGTCCAACCCATGCCAACTAAGGGTGACACATGTCGCCCTCCAATTGGTCCAAAATATTTCGTCTCTCGGAAAAATCCGTAATCGGTTAAAATATTAAAAACGTAGAATTTCCTTCACAAGGTTCGGAATCTTTTCCGTTGAAAGTTCAAAATTTCCTCCTTAACCTAATTAGGGTTTGTACAAACATACACACGTCCTCACATACATACTCTGGAAAATATGGGGTGTAACAACGAAAATGGGTGGACAACTTGGCAAGACAAGTGGCCAACAAGTCTTGCCAAGTTGGCATGGCTTGGACGGCAAAATGGAAGGATTTGGGCAAGTCTTGCTTAGTCAAGACTTGCCTAACTTTTGTAAGACAAGTGTGGGAAGACTCTTACACACTTCATCTCCACCCTACACTTGTGTTAATCTCCTCCCTTGGTTGTGCTATATAAACCCCCTAAGTAGATGAAATCATCCACACTTAAACATTACAAGTCTTGGAAAATATTTTCCTCTCCCTTCATCCCTAGTTGATCTCGTCTAAACAGCCCCCTCCCCTACCTAAAGTTGTCCAAAAACTCTTAAACTTATAAGTGTTCTTCCTTAGTATGTTAGGAAGATCACCAACCAAGAGTTAGATAAGATTTTCACACCCATAGCCTCTAAAACACCACCAAAACCGAAACTGGACAGTTTTGAAGACTAAGTGTTCTTCACCTTTTGGAGTCAAATTCTTGAATAGAAGTTGGTTGGAACTTCTAAGGGTAAACTATGGTGAGTTGGAACACAAGAAATTGGAGCTAAAACACAAAGGTTTGGAGCTAAGACTTGCTTTGAAACGACTTTAAAATCTTGGATATTGTTGGGCTAGTATTAAGGTAATGCGCCTTAGACTCTTTGTGAATTTGATTGTTATGTATATATGATATTATACATATATTGGAAGTATTTTACGGACTTGTTACTTTGGACTTCTTTTACTTATTGTTATTTTGAAGGCGAGATAGTAAACCGCGTTACCGTTTGGGCGCGTAATCCCCTTCTTTTACTTATTGATATTTTGAAGGCGAGATAGTAAACCGCGTTACCGTTTGGGCGCATAATCCCCTTCTTTTACTTATTGTTATTTTGAAGGCGAGATAGTAAACCGCGTTACCGTTTGGGCGCGTAATCCCCTTCTTTACTTATTATATTTATGAAGGAGAGATTGTTAATCGCATTCCGTTTGGGCGTGTTATCCCCTTCCTTACTTATCGGAATTTTTGCGCCACGTTAATTACTATAATCGGGCTTTGTTAAAAATGAAGAATTGAGTAAAAACGGGGGAAGTGCTGCCCGATTTTCCGTAAACTAAGAGAAGTCTCACTTAGAAGAATTCCACGAAAAACTAGAAGTTAATAGTCATGTTTTGACTATTATAGGTTGACACTCTGCACGCGACATATCCGACTTGGCAAGTGGATTTAGCCGAGGAGGTATGTGATTCTTCCTATCCCTTTGAGCATGATATTTTCCAAATATATATATAGTACGGTAGACGTACGGGTGTTAGATTGAACTTGGTTTTACTTTGATATCTTTGGACTGGAGTTCTAAATAATAAGAATCTTGAATATTTCAAAAAGAGTTATGAATCATTTTCGGAAGAAAAGTAATACTGGGTTTTACAAAAAGCTTAAGGGTTATACTAGCTTTGTGGGAAGTTAAGTATAACGACTTAAAATATAAGAAACAGTTTTTATTATTTGTTTATCAAATGCTTGAAATATTGTTTGAAGGTATGGTAAGTTGGTTTGATAGACATGTTATGATACCTCGTGTGTTAGTATCTTGTAACGCCTACGTAAGGAGGTTATTCTTGTTATGCTTATATTGTTCAACGATTAGTCGTTGTGCTCGATTATTGTGATGATTGCATAAAGAGGTTATTCTTATTGTGCTTATGTTGTTTAACGATAAGCCGTTATGCTAGTATTGTACCACCCACCTCTTGACATGTTATACCGGGGGTTAAGCTTCCCCGTCGAGGAATGCCTCACGCGGGTCCAGGGACCTATGCGAGCTACGGAGTTCCGGTTAGTGTGCGAGGAATACCTCATGCGGTCTATGTGGCCATGCGGACTACGAGAGTCCAGGACGATGCCGAGGAGTAGCTACCCTCCATGCGAGAAATACCTCATGCGGGCCTAGGTGGCCTATGCGATCGCGGAGTCCAAGATTAGGCATGCATAATGATATCGTGGCGATTGGCCTTGCTCGATCATTCGCGGCCTAGAAAAGACTTATTACTGATATACCTATTATTGCTCTTGGTTGTGATGTGGCACTATGCGATTAACTCGATTGTTTTCATACATACTTGTGAATTGGATTTAAAAATGTTATGGTTTTATATATGTGTATATATCTGCTTTTCTGATTTCACATACTTGGTACTGTTATCGACCTCCTTCGGGGTTGCGTTCATGCCGCAGTAAAGGGAAGGGTAGCGGATCCTCGCCTTAGGATCTTTACTCGTGTCGTGAGCTCTATTTTTAGGAGGCTCGACTTTTGGTATGGTTTTCCCGGTGTTGTAGATGTTTTGTACATTCGGGGTATGACGGGCCCCGTCTGTCAGAGTAGTGTTCATCGCCACGCCCAACCCGGCGTGACTGGTGCCCTACCTGGGCACCCTTCTACCTTGACAAAACAAGTAAGCTGCGGAACTGAAATAACACCTCATTTTTTTTTCTTAAAACAAACGTACGTGCAAGGGCAAAGCCGACAAGGCTGCCATATATACATAAACTAAAGACACTACACCGCATACGCAGTCCAATCCCACATATGAATACAGACCTAGGAGTTAAATCAAATATGACGGACAAGGCCCCGCTGCACCCATAAATGTACAAAAGCACATCAAGGAACTATACCAAAATGATAAACTCTGAACAAAGGAGCTATCCAAAACTCGAGCGGTCCTACACTGCCGATCACCAAATCAAGGTACCTAAACTGCGGCATGAACGCAGCCCAAGGAGGTCAAGACAAGAATGTACCAAGTATGTGAGCGATGAAATCAGAATGAAATCATAATCTAAACAAAGTAGGAGACATGTATGATAGCCAACCTACAGTACACAAAACATAAGCAGTCATATCAAGTCAGGGACGCAGGCCCTCAAAGTCACTACTCAATATAACTATGGGTCTCACGCCCATAATATCAATCATGCCCGTGGAATCCTTCCTCACCGCGATCCATGATGTAATAACACCAATAAGGATACATGAACACCAAGTCCCACGTGTCCTCGATACCTCGTGGTCCCATGCCCCTAATCCCACCTCGTAAAAGCATGACCATAGGGTAACACAAACAACCGGGACATATATGATAATCAAAATACAACACATTGTGCCTTACTAACAATGAGAGTAAACAGTAGTATCCTTACAATATAAACTAGGAAGCTCATGATCAAGCAGGACCATCCGCCCGCATGATCATTTAGCAATCCTATTCCTGGGACTATTTCACCCGCATAGGTCGCGTGGACCCGCGTGAGGTATTCCTCGCATAGGCTGGACCCGCCCGCATGGGACTATTTCACCCGCATAAGCCCTTTCGGACCCGCATGAGGTATTCCTCGCATAGGACTATTTCACCCGCATAAGCCCTTACAGACTCGCATGAGGTATTCCTCGCATAGGCTGGACCCGCCCGCATGGGACTATTTCACCCGCATAAGCCCTACGGACTCGCATGAGGTATTCCTCGCATCGTGGGTAGCAAATCCACGGAATTATGCAAATGCCACAAACCCGGGGACTGACCCCGAAACAACTGATATACCAATAGCACACAACCGGCTATTTCCAGCACACATAGGCAAATCCTCAATTAACAAGCCAAAGTCCTTACCAAGGCACACTTAGAATGATTCACAATCAATCAAGCCAAAGTACTTATCCAGGCACACTTAGACTAATTCTCTTTTAACAAGTCAAAGTACTAATCAAGGCATACTTAGACAATTTCTCAATTTATCAAGCCAAAGTACTAATCAAGGCATACATAGAATAATTCTCTTTTAACAAGTCAAAGTACTTATCAAGGCATACTTAGACAAATTCTCAATTTATCAAGCCAAAGTACTAATCAAGGCATACATAGAATAATTCTCTTTTAACAAGTCAAAGTACTTATCAAGGCATACTTAGACAAATTCTCAATTTATCAAGCCAAAGTACTAATCAAGGCATACATAGAATAATTCTCTTTTAACAAGTCAAAGTACTTATCAAGGCATACTTAGACAAATTCTCAATTTATCAAGCCAAAGTACTAATCAAGGCATACATAGAATAATTCTCTTTTAACAAGTCAAAGTACTACGTACGTACATTCTTTTATAAAAGAATCCTTTCTATGTAAAGCCCCAAGATACTAACACCCGTAGTATCAAGGCGTGTCTATTTTTTCAAAGTAAGTTACTACACGTTTAGAAAACTCATTTCAAGGCTTGAAATCAAGTAACTTCAAATTTTCACAATCTTGGCAACTTATGCCCTTTTATCAAAATAGACAACTTTCTAAATCTTCCATAAAGCCGTTATAACCAACTTCCCATAAAGCCGTTATAACACTTTATGGTTTTAGACATATCCATTCCTTCAATAACCAAGAGACTTATACTATTAAAACCAAGTATCACATACTTACAAATCAAGTTCTTAACTTTCGAAATACTCCAAGTCTCTTAATAGTTAGAAAACAAGTTTTCTTCTACCTTTTAAACCTCAAGTAACTTCACCCTTAACACAAGTTACTTCTCTTAAAACATGTCATTTCTCCTCTTTTAAATCAAATAAGTAAATCACTCCTTTGACTCCCCTAAAGTCATTATAATGACCTTTAGGTTTTAGAACTAAGGCACTAGCCAAAAGATTTGGAAACCACTTCCTTTTCAAGTCTCTAAGTACTTTAAGAAAAATACCTTCACTTTTAAGAATCCAAACTTCCCTAAGGAAATGGATTATACTACTTACAATTTAAACATCAAAGTATACTCAAGGAAGTACATAGAACAAATTCTATTTTAGGCAATCCAAATACAAGCAAGGAATGGATCATTCAAGGAGTAGAACTTACTTTCTTTATTCTAAGGAATCATGCTACAAGAGGAGATAGTTCACATACCTTTTCGGCTAAATCCTCAAGTTAAGCCGAATACGCCGTACGTAGAAGTGTCAACCTAAAATGGTCACAACAAGACTATCAACTTCTAGTCCCTATGTAGAATAATACTAAGTATTTAGTCTCTAATTCTACGGAAAATCGGGCAGCACTTCCTTTGTTTCTACTCACTTTGCCACCTTTTTCAAGGCCGAATACAATAACCAACAAGCCACATTTAAGGCTCCAACAACAACCAAACAAAAGGGGATTACACTCCTTACCATACGTGTAAAATTTCGCCCCACAATTCATACCAAATAGTATAATACTACACTAGCCATTATCGTCCAACATATAACCAATAACACTACATCTTTTCCAATCCTTTTCCAATTTCAAGTTCTTAAGTCGACATGTTACTTAGTCATAAACAACTTCAACAACTAAAATTTCCTTCTTTATTCAACATGCGACGACTTAAACTAATAATCA
Organism: Przewalskia tangutica; assembly: GCA_029844215.1. Taxonomy (NCBI): domain Eukaryota; kingdom Viridiplantae; phylum Streptophyta; class Magnoliopsida; order Solanales; family Solanaceae; genus Przewalskia; species Przewalskia tangutica. Next base: position 64,357,544 of record CM056720.1, read on the forward strand.
ACTTGAATTCCAATCTTAAAGCTAAACATGCTAGTTTTCGGATTAGGGTTCCAATAGCCCATAAACATATCAAACTTCATACTATATAACACATGCTTGCTAAAATCCATAGCTACAACAATAAGTAAGTCTTAACTACTAAAACGACAAAATTATACCTTTCCAAGCCCTTAAAATTTCCAAGATTCAAAGTCGCGCCTTAGCAATTCTTGGATCCTTTCCTTAGGTTCCAATCCGCTCCAAGCACTCCTTAGAAGCCTATGAAGAACCCTTCTTCAAGTTCCAACTTCAAAGTTGAAGAACTCCATTAGTTTCCGCCTTGCGACTAACGTGAAAACTCCGTTTTTCCGAAATCTTTCTATTGAGATATCCTTACAATACCCTAAGGGACATTGGGTTAAAGTATTGTGGCTAATGGATCAAAACTATAAAAATTTTGTGTGGGACTTAGGGCAAACCCGAGAGCAACTATAGCACAAGAAAATGTTGTGTAATTTTTCTAAGTCTTTCAAGACCTTGTCTTGCTACTAGTATGTATTTAAAACACATTGGAGGGTTTAGATATCCACAAATGTGAGGTTAGGATTAAAATCACATGGATCAAGCCTAAGTGGCAAGTTGACTAGTCAATTATGTCAAGCTTGAAGACTTATCTTCCAAGATGGTCAATGACCATATTACCCCTCCTCTAATTCGACCAAGACCTTAAGTGGGGGTTCCACGTATCGTCCTCTCATTCGTCCATAAAATTCCGTAACCCTCGTGGGCCCCACAAAACGTAAAATTCCTCGGGTGGGCCCCACGTGACCAAATCCGTAAAAATAAATTTCCATAATATTAATAAGTTCCATACTCTTCAAATAATGCATTTTGAGAATCCAATTCTCAATAACGAACATTTTTCCTTTCCGACGTTCGGAACATTTTCCGTCGGAAAAACCATTCTTCCTTTCGTACATATTTCCAAGTCTTGTGTTCCTTACGTACCTTCACTTACACATGTCCTGAACTTACGGGGTGTAACATTCTTCCCCCCTTAGAAACATTCGTCCCCGAATGTTCTTAGTCGGTTTTCAAGCTATACAAACTCCGGCATAAACTCTATACTATGCCTCTCAATCAAAACTGCACAAGATCAACGATGTCACATATGACCACCACATAACATACGTAAACATAATAATGGACCTTCCGTCCGTGGCCCCTCTCACGAAACTCGAAGGTTACAGACTTCCCCAAACACGAGATCCTTTGAGGTTCCTTTCTTTCCTTACTTGTCATCCTTTCTCGTACTTCTAAACTTATCTAGTACACGTACAAAATCTCAAATTTTGTTTCTCTTCTCCAATCCTTGGAGTTACTATCCAAACTTGACCATATAGTTACTTGAATTTCCGCTAAGGCTCTTCTCGGTCCTTACGACCTAGTTCCGGTGGAACGCGTCCACAAACTCGTACAACAATTAACTAAACTTGGGCCTGGCATCCTCAGGACCCTACCACATAACAGGACCATTTCTAACTGACATCACCCCATTCCAAACTATCGGCTGACCCGAAATGAGTCCATAACCTGACTCATCGTCACCCTTAACTTCTCGTTCTTAGTCTGAAATAATCTCTCTTATCTCAAGGTACTTCTTACCCTATCCCTATTCACTAGAGGTTCCACATAAGCCAAAGTATTTCTATCAGACAATCGTCCCTATCGTTCTTACACTTATACGGGGTAATTACAACTTGTGAACTTTATACAACTATAGTCTCAGTTCACCTATCATTCTTGTCAACATTCTTAACTTTTCACTTTACTAATCAAAGTATCCCTACCTGCAGGGTACTATCACTTACAACCGCTAGCACCGCTTATCTTGGTCAATAACATAATCGCTTCCTCATGACCCTATAGTCTTCTCCTAACAGAAACCGGAGGCTCGTGCTGGGCCTCAAAACTCGCGCAGAAGAGCTCGCGATCGCGAACAACATCCGATATACCCTGGGCATAAGCCCTATCAACTCTCTGAGTCTGACTAGTAGCTCCTGCACTCCGTTGCCCCTCTGGGCGGCTGTTGCCCTCCTTGGAGGCATAACTGTAACACAACAATACGTCAGAGAGGAATTTTCTTACTAACACAGCTCTATGGCACAATCTTAGAGTGAGAAGAATAGAAACCAACTCCTAAATGTCCTGTAGCCTCCTGTTTATGGGTGTGGCGCGCAACACACCGATAATCAAGACTCTACTAGACACGGCCTCAGAAACATTCCAAGGATCGATCGCTCGATACCACTCTCACGCCCGAACCTCGGGCGTGGATCGTGCCCTACCTGGGCACCCTTCTACCTTGACAAAACAAGTAGCTGGAATCAAATAACACCTCATTTTTTCTTAAAACAAACGTGCGCAAGTAAGGCAAAGCCGACAAGGCTGCCATATATACATAAACTAAAGACACTACACCGTACATGAGTCCAATCCCACATATGAATACATACCTCTAGGAGTTAAACTGAAATATGACGGGACAAGGCCCCGCCGTACCCATAAATGTACAAAAGCCTGGACTGAAGGAACTATACCAAAATGATAAACTCCTGAACAAAGGGAGCTCTCCAAAAACTCGAAAGGTGGTCCTACACTGCCGATCACCAAATCGGTACCTAAACTGCGGATGAACGCACTCAAGGAGGTCGAGACGAAGAATGTACCAAGTATGTGAGCGATGAAATCAGTAATGAAATCATAACAGTCTAAACAAAGTAGGAGACATGTATGATAGCCAACCTACAGTACACAAAACATAAGCAGTCATATCAAGTCAGGGACGCAGGCCCTCAAAGTCACTACTCAATATAACTATGGGTCTCACGCCCATAATATCAATCATGCCCGTGGAATCCTTCCTCACCGCCCACCATGATGTAATAACACCAATAAGGATACATGAACACCAAGTCCCACTGTGTCCTCAATACCTCGTGGTCCCATGCCCCTAATCCCACCTCGTAAAAGCATGACCATAGGTAACACAAACAAATCCGGGACATATATGATAATCAAAATACAACACATTGTGCCTTACTAACAATGAGAGTAAGCAAGAGTATCCTTACAATATAAACTAGGAAGCTCATGATCAGCAGACCATCCGCGCGCAGATCATTTAGCAATCCTATTCACGACTATTTCACCCAGATAGGTCGCGTGGACCCGCGTGAGGTATTCCTCGATAGGTGGACCCGCCCGCACGGGACTATTTCACCCGCATAAGCCCTTTCGGACCCGCATGAGGTATTCTCGTGATAGGACTATTTCACCCGCATAAGCCCTTACGGACTCGCATGAGGTATTCCTCGCATAGGTCGGACCCGCCCGCACGGGACTATTTCACCCGCATAAGCCCTACGGACTCGCGTGAGGTATTCCTCGTGATCGTAGCAAATCCACGGAATTATGCAAATGCCACAAACCCGGGGACTGACCCCGAAACAACTGATATACCAATAGCACACAACCGGCTATTTCCAGCACACATAGGCAAATCCTCAATTAACAAGCCAAAGTCCTTACCAAGGCACACTTAGAATGATTCACAATCAATCAAGCCAAAGTACTTATCCAGGCACACTTAGACTAATTCTCTTTTAACAAGTCAAAGTACTAATCAAGGCATACTTAGACAATTTCTCAATTTATCAAGCCAAAGTACTAATCAAGGCATACATAGAATAATTCTCTTTTAACAAGTCAAAGTACTTATCAAGGCATACTTAGACAAATTCTCAATTTATCAAGCCAAAGTACTAATCAAGGCATACATAGAATAATTCTCTTTTAACAAGTCAAAGTACTTATCAAGGCATACTTAGACAAATTCTCAATTTATCAAGCCAAAGTACTAATCAAGGCATACATAGAATAATTCTCTTTTAACAAGTCAAAGTACTTATCAAGGCATACTTAGACAAATTCTCAATTTATCAAGCCAAAGTACTAATCAAGACATACATAGAATAATTCTCTTTTAACAAGTCAAAGTACTACGTACGTACATTCTTTTATAAAAGACTCCTTTCTATGTAAAGCCCCAAGATACTAACACCCGTAGTATCAAGGCGTGTCTATTTTTTCAAAGTGAGTTACTACACGTTTAGAAAACTCATTTCAAGGCTTGAAATCAAGTAACTTCAAATTTTCACAATCTTGGCAACTTATGCCCTTTTATCAAAATAGACAACTTTCTAAATCTTCCATAAAGCCGTTATAACCAACTTCCCATAAAGCCGTTATAACCCTTTATGGTTTTAGACATATCCATTCCTTCAATAACCAAGAGACTTATACTATTAAAACCAAGTATCACATACTTACAAATCAAGTTCTTAACTTTCGAAATACTCCAAGTCTCTTAATAGTTAGAAAACAAGTTTTCTTCTACCTTTTAAACCTCAAGTAACATCACCCTTAACACAAGTTACTTCTCTTAAAACATGTCATTTCTCCTCTTTTAAATCAAATAAGTAAATCACTCCTTTGACTCCCCTAAAGTCATTATAATGACCTTTAGGTTTTAGAACTAAGGCACTAGCCAAAAGATTTGGAAACCACTTCCTTTTCAAGTCTCTAAGTACTTTAAGAAAAATACCTTCACTTTTAAGAATCCAAACTTCCCTAAGGAAATGGATTATACTACTTACAATTTAAACATCAAAGTATACTCAAGGAAGTACATAGAACAAATTCTATTTTAGGCAATCCAAATACAAGCAAGGAATGGATCATTCAAGGAGTAGAACTTACTTTCTTTATTCTAAGGAATCATGCTAGAAGAGGAGATAGTTCACATACCTTTTCGGCTAAATCCTCAAGTTAAGCCGAATACGCCGTACGTAGAAGTGTCAACCTAAAATGGTCACAACAAGACTATCAACTTCTAGTCTCTATGTAGAATAATACTAAGTATTTAGTCTCTAATTCTACGGAAAATCGGGCAGCACTTCCTTTGTTTCTACTCACTTTGCCACCTTTTTCAAGGCCGAATACAATAACCAACAAGCCACATTTAAGGCTCCAACAACAACCAAACAAAAGGGGATTACACTCCTTACCATACGTGTAAAATTCCGCCCCACAATTCATACCAAATAGTATAATACTACACTAGCCATTCTCGGCCAACATATAACCAATAACACTACGTCTTTTCCAATACTTTTCCAATTTCAAGTTCTTAAGTCGACATGTTACTTAGTCATAAACAACTTCAACAACTAAAATTTCCTTCTTTATTCAACATGCGACGACTTAAACTAATAATCAACTTGAATTCCAATCTTAAAGCTAAACATGCTAGTTTTCGGATTAGGGTTCCAATAGCCCATAAACATATCAAACTTCATACTATATAACACATGCTTGCTAAAATCCATAGCTACAACAATAAGTAAGTCTTAACTACTAAAACGACAAAATTATACCTTTCCAAGCCCTTAAAATTTCCAAGATTCAAAGTCGCGCCTTAGCAATTCTTGGCTCCTTTCCTTAGGTTCCAATCCGCTCCAAGCACTCCTTAGAAGCCTATGAAGAACCCTTCTTCAAGTTCCAACTTCAAAGTTGAAGAACTCCATTAGTTTCCGCCTTGCGACTAACGTGAAAACTCCGTTTTTCCGATATCTTTCTATTGAGATATCCTTACAATACCCTAAGGGACATTGGGTTAAAGTAGTGTGGCTAATGGATCAAAACTATAAAAATTTTGTGTGGGACTTAGGGCAAACCCGAGAGCAACTATAGCACAAGAAAATGTTGTGTAATTTTTCTAAATCTTTCAAGACCTTGTCTTGCTACTAGTATGTATTTAAAACACATTGGAGGGTTTAGATATCCACAAATGTGAGGTTAGGATTAAAATCACATGGATCAAGCCTAAGTGGCAAGTTGACTAGTCAATTATGTCAAGCTTGAAGACTTATCTTCCAAGATGGTCAATGACCATATTACCCCTCCTCTAATTCGACCAAGACCTTAAGTGGGGGTGCCACGTGTCGCCCTCTCATTCGTCCATAAAATTCCGTAACCCTCGTGGGCCCCACAAAACGTAAAATTCCTCGGGTGGGCCCCACGTGACCAAATCCGTAAAAATAAATTTCCATAATATTAATAAGTTCCATACTCTTCAAATAATGCATTTTGAGAATCCAATTCTCAATAACGAACATTTTTCCTTTCCGACGTTCGGAACATTTTCCGTCGGAAAAACCATTCTTCCTTTCGTACATATTTCCAAGTCTTGTGTTCCTTACGTACCTTCACTTACACATGTCCTGAACTTACGGGGTGTAACATTTACATTTCCTTAGAGGTCTGTAGTCCTGTCGCATTTTGGGATTGTAACTGTTCACTATTGGGTAATGATATATATATGCCGAAAGGCAACTTTTCCTTGGATAGACTATTCTTACTTTTATTATTTCATGTCTTGGTTATGTTCCGCTGGTTACTCTGATGTTTAGCTACTTGGGTGTCCGGTAGGCACCGATCCACGAGCCCGAACGGTCGTGACAGAACCCCGCCCCGCCCTCTTGGTGACACAGTCTAGGTGACCTCTCTCTCTGTCCTCTATCCCCTGCGTATAAGCTTGCATCCTGGCAATATCCATACCGGGCTGAAGGGCCACTCCCAGGCATGCAGTAATCATATAATGGTCTAGCCCCATCACATAGCGGTGAACTCTGTCCGCCATATCAGCCACAATAGTGTGCGCATACCTGGCCAACGAGTCAAACTCCAGGTTGTATTCCCTGATGGTCCTCCCATTCTGCCTCAATGACAAGAACCTATCAACACGGGCCCTCCTCATTTCAGGAGGCAAAAAGTGATCAAGAAAGGTGTTATACCCCGTATTTCCCGAGTATGTACGTAAGGACGTACGTAGAAAATTTGAACTTGAGAATTAGGCTTGGCCGAAATTTATTTGTTCACAACACCCGATTAGAGTCGTTCTTCGACGAAACGTTTTCACGGCTTCGGAGGAAAATTCGCTATGTCATTTTTAATTTTTGCGGATTTTTAGAGGCGAAACATTTTGGACCAACGAGAGGGCGCCACTTGGCACCCTCCCATTGGCGGACGTGAGGGGCGGACCTTGGACGAATTGATGAGGGGAGTTGGTAGGATATTTTGTGTGTTAGTTGGTTAAGGACACATGGGTGAATCTTGGCCCTACACTTGCTATGCACTTGGCTAGATCTTGGCCATTGGGTGGCTTTGGCTTGTGCTATAAATACCCCCCTCTTTGATGACTTCTTCATCCATTCCTAAAATAATTCTAAGTGTTAAATCCTCCTCCCTCCCCTTAGTGTAGAATTCGGCCAAGAGCCTCCTCCCTCCCCCTTGGCCGAGTGCGCTTCCCCTCCTTGGGTGCTAGTGGGTACCCCACTAGCCTAGTTGTTTCGTAGAATACCCCCCATGGTAGAAATACTCTCAAAAGTATTGTTATAATGCCCAAATTACCTTAGCCATATACCTTGTAGTATTCTAAGGTTATACTTATACAAAAAGCCCAGAAATACTATTATACTTTCCGTCAGTCACAAAACCGAAACCCTAAGGAAAATCTCCATAGTTAGTTGGAGTAATAAGTAGAAGTTGGTTAGAACTTCTAAGGGTTGTTTGGAGCGGCCTGGAGCGCACTGAGTAGAGCTAAACCTTGCTCGGGATCGACATTATAACTTGGATAATTATGGGCTTATCGAGGTAAATATTTTGTCCCTCTATTGTAATTGGAAATTACATGATTGTTAGACTATATAGTTGAAGTATACTATATATAGAACTGAACGTTGTTATCGGCAATGTCTTTTGACTTAAGCCTGAATAATAAGAAACCTTTTCGAAAGAAGAGTAATCGAATCAGATTTACATAGGATCGACATTACAGAGACTTGTGTAGCTTTTACGTGAGTAGAATTGTAATTGTACCCGTCGTTAGATGTATAACCCCTGGTTGGCTTGGTAGCCTTGATAAAGGATGAGATTTACTTGCCGCGGGGGGAGGTGCTGCCGAATTTTCGGTAGAATGTTCTACGATGAGGTATAAATGTTAATAAGCGCCTTGTGGTCTTATAGGTTGAGTACTACGTGTGGCGCGATCTACTTGGCTTAAGGAGTAGCCGACGGTTGGAAGTACTTGGAGCGTTTTGCTATTAGTCGATACTCGTCGCGAGGTATGTGAACCTCTTCCTATCTCTTCTAGCATGATATGTGTGAACTATGTAATGCGGTGACGCATATGTGCTAAATGTATTTGATTGGTTTAAAACATAAAGTGTTATAACGGCTTTATGGGAAGTTGGTTATAACAGCCTTATGTTGGTAAGAAAATACTTGTGGTTTTTAAAAGGTAACTGATTTGAACTATAACTGGCTTATTATGTGTTAATAAAGAACTTGAAGTATTTCAAAAGATTTTTGAATCATTTCAAAAGAAGAAGTAATACTTGGTTTTTGAAAACTTAAGAGTTATACTAGCTTTATGGGAAGTTAGGTAATAACGGCTTAAGAATGTTTCTTGATTTGAAATCGAATGTGTATCGACAAACCAACTGCGTTAATAAAAGGAAATGTTTTGACAGATTAAGTATTATTAAAACCAAGAGAAACTTCCATCTGCATAGAAGCTAAGATGAGACAAAATGATATTTCCTAGATCATGGTCTTTGTAATAAGATTGTTATAAACAAGAATATCCTACTCACATATAAGGCTTATGTTTCTCAGATCGTTTAAAAGAGAATTATATTCTTAAATGAATAAGACTATGAACTACGAAACCTTTCTAAAGTAAGAAACGTGAACATTTGAAATTAGGCAAACTTGGGCGTTTGAGAAATAATGTTGTTACTTGATTTTACAAAGAGAATTGTTTTGCTTTACTTCAAAAGATAATCACTCTAGTTTTCATATACTACGGTATTGTGTGACTTTTGTAAACGTAACGTATCTTTTAAAAGATAATGTATGAAGTACTTTGGGAATAGATACTCGATCTTGTTAATCATATAATAGAATGTACCTTGTGTGTATAATCGATTGTGTTGGTTTGTGATAGCCTTGTAATACCTTCGTGTTGATTTGATAAGTAATCATATTAGGATGCTACGTGTGTTAGTATTCGTGATGTTTGTGTAAAGGGGTTTTCCTCGATTGTGCTTAGGTTGTTTAAACGATAAAGCGTTATGTTGGTATTATACCACTCACCGTGTTTCCGGGTTAAGCCGCCTCCGACGCGGGTAGACTCAGTGATGCAGGACCATGATTCGAGAATACCTCATGCGGGTCCTCGGGGGCCTATGCGAGCTACGAGAGTTCCAGTTAGTGTGCGGCCTTTATGGTCATGCGGTCTATGTGGCCATGCGGATCGCGAGTCGGTGATACGCCGGAGTAGCTACCCTCGACGCGGGTTATACCTCATGCGGCCTATGAGGCCGGCCTATGCGAGTGCGGGAGTTCGGGGCTAGACACGCACATTTGATATTGCGAGCGGCGGCCAGCTTTGATCATGTGACGCCTAGACAAATATCATGATACGATTTATGACCTTGTTAGTACCGTGGTGTTAGTAGACGGCTATGCCTTCGCACTTACCCTCGCATCGTTTATTTGGACACGTGGGACTGCTGTTCACGTGTATTCCTTGGTGCTTTTCTATCATTGATCGGCGGTGAGGAAGGTATTCCACGCATGATTGATGTTGTGGGCGTGAGACCCATTGTTATATTGAGTGATGACTTGGAGGCGTGAGTCACGACTAGACATCGCTTATTTATTATGAATTGTAGTTTGGTTATCATACATGTCTCCCGCTTCTATAGACTACTATGATTTCATTTACTGATCTTCATGTTTCACATACTTGGTACTGTTGTCTTGACCTCTTCGGGGCTGCGTTCATGCCGCAGTAAAGGTACACCGGCCGTTGATCCTCGCTCTAGTGGTCAGCCAGCGTTTGGGAAGCTCCGTTCCTCGGAGGCTTATCTTGGTATAGTCCCCTATTGATTGTAGGTGCTACATTCAGGGTATGACGGGCCCCGTCCGTCGTTGTTGTCATATCATTCTTAGAGGTGCGTAGTAATCGTATGGGCGAGTGGTAGAAAGGGATGTAATCGCTCAAATTGTTATTTATATATACCGACAGAACCGCTTTTGGTTGCCTGCCTTTCTTATTTCACCGTCTTATTACATTGGTTTCATGTATTGTCTTTATGTTCAGATTACTCGATGTTGTATCACTAGGGTGCCCGGTAAGGCACGACCACGCCCCGAACGGGTTGTGACAAAAGTGGTATCGAGCGATTAATCCTCGGAAAGTGTCTACTGCATCAGTATCGAGCAGTCTTGATTATCGGTGTTGTGCACCACACCAATAATCGGGAGGCTATAGGATATTTAGGATTGGTTTCTATTCTTCTCACTCGAGATCGTGCCTTAGAGCGGTGTTGTAAGTTGGACCTCTAACGTATTTCTTTCCTTACCGCTATGCCTCCGCGTAGGCAACCCGCCAGAGGGCAAGGCAAATGGCGGAGTCGCGAGTAGAGTCTGAGGGTTACGTGGGCACAGCCCAATTATCACCTTGGGTGGTGCTTCATTCGGGAGTTTTGCACGTCACTAGCCCCAACAGAGTTTAGCACGCGCGGCCTCATCGCGCCATGATATTTGAACCTTCGCCCACGACCGAACAGAGAATATAGATTTCGAGGCGACCGTTACTAACTATGGATTTGACTACCAGAGAGTATACCGATGTACCGCGAGTCTTGATGAATATCAACGAGAAGGTTGTGCAAGAGTAAGTTCTTCAGTTAGGCTTGAGCATGGCCTGTGTACGGGCTTATGCGCAGCAGGCCGAGAAACGTAGAGATCGACGGGTTAACGGGCGACGAAGAGGCGAGTAGCAAGGTCCTTTGGTAACTTGCGAGGCGAGTCGCCTCACCAGCATATTAGATTATGCGCATCCACAGTGCAGAAGGGTCCTCCACAGGGTTCAGGACGTTCGGGGTATGCAGGAGTTGGTCGAGCTCGAGCTTCCGCTCACACACGGGCGTTCGGCCATCCGATTCAGTTTTTCTCAGTGTTCACAGTGTGGCAGGCGTCATCTCAGGGAATGTCGTCTTTTAGTTGGTACTTGTTGTACGGCGACCGCCGTGGTGCGATGTCGAAAGAGTGTCCTGCGGAGGACTTAGCCTTGAGGATCGGTGGGTAGTTCGTCATCTTCCTTAGCTACGCGCTGCAGGCAAGGTTTGATTAGAACGACTAAGGAGCAAGTAGATATAGATATATCCTTAACCCTCTAGAGATCTGTATGTGTGATAAGGTGAGTATACCTTAAGTGCTATGTTCTGATAGCAGTGTGTTAGTTGTGATTAGAAATCATGGTGGGTTAACCGAGTAAGATTTTGGGGGATAGAGAAGGTGTGAGCCTTAGAGTTTTATACGTAGAGACCTTAGAGGTAAGGCCATCTCGAGTAAAAGATGTATTGTTTATGTTTGACCCTTATAGGAGTGCATAGTGCACGTGAGTTATGTTTGTGGGATTAGTCCCTGAGTAGTGTGGAATGAAAGAGGGTAGTTGAGCTAAGAAGACCGCTAGGTTTTCGTAACGTGATTAGTGAGAGTTTTCCTTCGGGGAGCTAGCGTTTAGCGCGTTGCCGGGTCGGGTTGAGGCCACGTTGCGGGTCAACCCGCGGCATGTTTGGTGGTGGGGTCAGTTTGTGGTGGTCCCGTCTTGTGGTAGGGTCACGAGGGTGTTAGGCCCGAGTTTAGTTAACCAACGTGCGAATTCGTGGATGCATTCGACCAGTAGTCGGGCCGAGGAGGTCAGCCGTCTTGTTTTCTAGCAAAGACCGTTTACTCGGCAGTGTTGTTTTATCAGAAAGGTTGTAAGGCTGCACGGGGTGCCTACCTTCACCTTATGACAGACAGTGGAGCCCAGGGTACGGCTGTTTTTGTTTCTGGAAGTTTTACCAAGCAGGGTTAAGAACTCAGGTGAGTCTCAGAATCGCATTCGCCCTCGGGCCAGTGTGTGGAATTCAGGGGTAGTTGTGGGGATTGTTGTCTCCTGTGGAGGGAGTGTTTAAGCTACCATTTCAGTTTTCGAATGTCGCCTTATGAGGCCTTGTAGGGGCGGAAGTGTAAGCTGCCGGTCGATTGGTTCGATGTTGGCAAGATTCAGATAGTTGGTTCAGGCTTGTTCCAGCAGACTGTGGATAGGGTAAAGCTTGTCGGAGGAGGTTCGCAGCTCGAGAGAAATCGTGGATAATCGGCGACGACGCTTAGAGTTCAGTTGACGGTCGGTCTTCAAGATACCACCGGTTTGGGTGTGAGTTTAGGAAAACAGAGTGAACTTAGCCCGAGTTACTTTGTGCCTTACAGATCTGTGCGAGTAGGCGGGTTGCCTATATGTTAGCTTTTTCCGTCCGACTTAGGAGGCAGTACGTCCGGTCTTTCGTATTGATATGATCAGGAAAGTATCGGAGATCCATCCAGAGTGTTCCCAGTTAATGATGACCACGTTAGAAATAGTAACCCCGAGTTTTGGAAACTGAAGCAGTATCAGAAATGTGGTAAGAGTTCGAGTGTACGACAGCCTCAGGGATCGCATGTAGTCCGGTACCATTTGTTGGGTCGCCGGAGTGACACTAGAACCTCGCGGCAAAGTGACAAAAGTGGTATCGGGAAGAAGCGAGCATGTATGGCGAGCATAGATGTGATCATTTCTTTTGTAAGGAGAAGGTGCGAATGAAGTATATTTTAGACCCCGGAGAGAGGTGTTTGTGGTGATGTTAGAGGTGTTTCCTCGTGGACTTGGATGTAAGTATTTTGCGCAGTTGTTTCTGTGGCCATTGTGGCAGGATTGTTTCGTAAGTATGGTAGTGAAGACTATACTGGCGCACGTTTGTTTTGAGACTTAGAAGGAACATTCGACGAATGTTTCTAAGGAGGAGAATGTTATACCGTATTTCCAGTATGCACGTGGGGCGCACGTAGAAAATTTGAACTTGAGAATTAGGCTTGGCCGAAATTTATTTGTTCACAACACCCGATTAGAGTCGTTTTTAGACGAAACGCTTTCTGACTTTCGAGGGAAAATTCGCTATGTCATTTTTAATTTTATGATTTTTCCGAGAGGCGAAACATTTTGGACCAACGAGGGCGCCACTTGGCACCCTCCCCGTCACGACCGAACTGGCGTGGATCGTGCCTTACCCCGCACCCTAGTGATACAACATCGAGTAATCAGCTGAACATAAAACACATACATGAAACAAATGAAGTACCAAACCAGTAATCTGAGGAAATCTTTCCTTTCGGCATATATATAAATAACAACTACTACAAATGACCAGTTTAATCCTTTTTACAACCCTGCCCACACCAGTACTACAGACCTATATGAAATGATAAGACAACAACGACGACGGGGCCCGTCATACCCCTGACTGTAAGCCCCTAAACCAACCGGGGACTATACCACGATACGCCTCCGGAGAAACGGAGCTTTCCTAAACGCTGAACTGTGACCCTACGAGCGAGGATCAACGCCTGGTGTACCTTTACCTGCGGATGAACGCGGCCCAAGGAGGTCGATAACAAAAATGCAGTATGTGAAATCGAAAATAAATATCAGAATGAAATCATAGCGATCATATAAAGCGAGACATGTATGATAACCAAACTACGATTTACAACAAAGCGATCATGTCAAGTCGTGACTCACGCCTCAAGTCATCACTCAAGTATAACAATGGGTCTCGGGCCCACAACATCAATCATGCGTGGAATACCTTCCTCACCGCCAGTTTCATGATATAAAAGCACCAAGGAACACACATGAACACGGGTCCCACTGTGTCATAATAAAATCAGACGGTAAGTACGAAGGCATAGCCGACTACTAAAACCCACAGCACCAAACAAGTCATGAATCAGATCATAAGATCTGCTAGACCGTCACATGATCAAAGCCGCCACTTGCCCGCAGATCAATGTACGCCGTCTAACCTCGAACTCCCAGCTCGCATAGGCCAAACTCATAGGCCCGCATGAGGTATAACCTCGCATCGAGGGTAGCTACTCCGGCGGCGTCCTGGACTCGCCGTCCGCATGGCCACAAGGACCGCATGACCACAAGGGCCGCACACTAACCTGGAACTCCCGCAGTTCCGCATAGGCCCTACAGACCCGCATAAGGTATTCTCGAATCATAGGTCCATCGACCACCGAAGTCTACCCCGCATCGGAGCGACTTAACCTCCGGAATATGTCACGATGAGTGCACAATACTATCATAACGACCGATAGTTAAGAAGCACAATCAAGGAAAACCCTTTACACAAACATCACATGATACTATCACACGTAGCATCCTAACATGATTACTTATCAAAGCAACGAGAAAGTATTACCAGGCTATCACAATTCAATACAATCAAGTTATTCACACAAGGTACTTTCTACTTTAAGTTAACAAGTTCGAATTAATCCCCAAAGTACTTTATACAATAACTCTTTTAAAAGGTACGTCAAAAGTCACACAATACGTAGTATATAAAAATAGAGTGACTATCTTTTTAAGTAAACCAAAATACTTACCTTTGTAAAATCAAGTAACAACATTATTTTCCAAGCGTCCAAGTTTGCCTAATTTCAAATGTTCACGTTTCTTATTTTAGAAAGGTTTAGTAGTTCGTAGTCTTATTCATTTAAGAATATAATTCTCTTTTAAACAATCGAGAAACATAAGTCTTATGTGAGTAGGATATTCTTGTTTATAACAATCTTATTACTGACCATGATCTAGGAAATATCATTTTGTCTCATCTTAGCTTACATGCAGATGGAAGTTTCTCTGGTTTTAATAATAATTAATTATTCAAAACATTTACTTTTAACGCCGCAGATGGTTTGTCGATACACACGATTTCCAAAATCGGTAAAACATTCTTAAGCCGTTATACCTAACTTCCCATAAAGCTAGTATAACTCTTAAGTTTTTAAAAGAAACCAAGTATCACTCTTCTTTCAAAGCGATTTAGAAATCTTTTGAAATACTTATAGTTCTTTATTATCACACATCAAGCCGATTATAAACAAATCATTTACCTTTTAAAAACCACAAAGTATTTTGGACCTACATAAAGTGTTATAACCAACTTCCCATAAAGCCGTTATAACACTTTATGTTTCAAACCCATCAAATACATTTAACACGTATGCGTCACCGTACTACATAGTTCACACATATCATGCTAGAAGAGATAGGAAGAGGTTCACATACCTCGCGACGAGTATCGACTAATAGCAAAACGCTCAAGTACTTCCAACCGTCGGCTACTCCTTAAGCCAAGTAGATCGCGCCACGTAGTACTTCAACCTATAAGGCCACAAGGCGCTTATTAACATTTAGACCTCATCGCAGAACATTCTACGAAAATTCGGCAAGACTCCCCGCAACGGCGTAATCTCCTCGCTATCGAGGCCGCTACCAAGCCAACCGGGGGTTACACATCTAACCCGACGGGTACAATTCTACTCACGTAAAAGCTACACAAGTCTCATCAGACACTCCTATGTAAAGCGATTCGATTACTCTTCTTTCGAAAAGGTTTCTTATTATTGGGCTTAAGTCAAAAGACATTGCCGACAACAACGTTCGATTCTACATATAGTATACTTCAACTATAGTCTAACAATCATGTAATTTCCAATTACAATAGAGGACAAGATATTTACCTCGATAAGCCCATAATTATCCAAGTATAAAGTCGATCTGGGCAATCGTTTAGCTCCAACTCGAAGCGCTCCAACCCGCTCTAAACCACCCTTAGAAGTTCTAACCAACTTCTACACACGATACTCAACGGACTATGGAGATTTTCCTAGGGTTTCGGTTTTGTGGTGACGGAAGTATAATAGTATTTAGGGCTTTTCGTATAGGTATAACCTTAGAATACTACAAGGTATACGGCTAAGGTAATTTGGGCATTATAACAATACTTTTGAGAGTATTTCTACACCACAAAGGGGGGTTTTATACGAAAGCAACAAGGCTAGGGGGGGGGGGTACCCCACGGCCACACAACTAGGAGGGGGGGAGAGGGCTCTCGGCCAAGGGGGCCTTTCAAAGGGGGAGAGGGGCTCTTGGACGAGAGGCAACAAGAGGAGAGGGAGGATTTTAACACTTAGAAGATTTGTGGAAAGGATGAAGAATTCATCAAAGGGAGAGGGGTATTTATAGCACAAGCCAAGGCCAACCAATGGCCAAGATCTTGCCAAGTGCATAGCAAGTGTAGGGCCAAGATCAAGACATGTGCACCCTAACCCTACTCCACAAAACACTCCACAAAACAAGGCACAAAACAAGGCACAAATCAAGGCCATAAAGTAGCCCAATTCGGCCAGGGTTGCCGCTTGCTTCAATGTGAGGGTGACACATGTCACCCTCCCGTTGGTCCAAAATGTTTAAATCTCTCGGAAAAATCCGCAAAAATTAAAAATGACATAGCCGGAAATTCCCCTACGAAAGCTGTGGAAACGTTTCGTCGAAAAACGACTCAAATCGGGTGTTGTGAACAAAAAGAATTCGGCCAAGCCTAAATCACAAGTTCAAATTTCTACGTACGTCCTTACGTACATACTCTGGAAATACGGGGTATAACACTCCCATTGGCGGACGTGAGGGGCGGACCTTGGACGAATTGATGAGGGGAGTTGGTAGGATATTTTGTGTGTTAGTTGGTTAAGGACACATGGGTGAATCTTGGCCCTACACTTGCTATGCACTTGGCTAGATCTTGGCCATTGGTTGGCTTTGGCTTGTGCTATAAATACCCCCCTCTTTGATGACTTCTTCATCCATTCCTAAAATAATTCTAAGTGTTAAATCCTCCTCCCTCCCCGTAGTGTCGAGTTCGGCCGAGAGCCTCCTCCTCCCCTTGGCGAGAGCCCTTCCCCACTCGGGGGGTGCTAGCCGTGGGGTACCCCATAGCCTAGTTGTTTTCGTATAATACCCCCTTTGGTAGAAATACTCTCAAAGTATTGTTATAATGCCCAAATTACCTTAGCCATATACCTTGTAGTATTCTAAGGTTATACTTATACAAAAAGCCCAGAAATACTATTATACTTTCCGTCAGTCACAAAACCGAAACCCTAAGGAAAATCTCCATAGTTAGTTGGAGTAATAAGTAGAAGTTGGTTAGAACTTCTAAGGGTTGTTTGGAGAGTCGGAGCCTTGAGTAGGAGCTAAACCTTGCTCGGGATCGACATTATAACTTGGATAATTATGGGCTTATCGAGGTAAATATTTTGTCCTCTATTGTAATTGGAAATTACATGATTGTTAGACTATATAGTTGAAGTATACTATATATAGAACTGAACGTTGTTATCGGATGTCTTTTGACTTAAGCTGAATAATAAGAAACCTTTCGAAGAAGAATCTTGATGTATTTACATAGATCATTCTGAGACTTGTGTCGCTACGTGAGTAGAATTGTACCCGTTCGGGTTAGATGTATAACCCCCGGTTGGCTTGGTAGCGGCCTCGATAAAGGAGGAGATTTCTGTTGTCGCGGGGAGAGTCTTCGAATTTTGGTAGAATGTTCTACGATGAGGTATAAATGTTAATAAGCGCCTTGTGGCCTTATAGGTTGAGTACTACGTGTGGCGCGATCTACTTGGCTTAGGAGTAGCCAAGCGGTTGGAAGTACTTGGGCGTTTGCTATTAGTCGATACTCGTCGCGAGGTATGTGAACCTCTTCCTATCTCTTCTAGCATGATATGTGTGAACTATGTAGTACGGTAGACGACATGTGCTAAATGTATTTGATTGGTTTAAAACATAAAGTGTTATAACGGCTTTATGGGAAGTTGGTTATATGACCTTATGTTGGTAAGAAAATACTTGTGGTTTTAAAAGGTAGCGATTTGAACTATAAGCGGCTTATTATGTGTTAATAAAGAACTTGAAGTATTTCAAAAGATTTTTGAATCATTTGAAAGAAGAAGTAATACTTGGTTTTGAAAACTTAAGAGTTATACTAGCTTTATGGGAAGTTAGGTAATAACGGCTTAAGAATGTTTCTTGATTTGGAAATCGAATGTGTATCGACAAACCAACGCAGCGTTAATAAAAGGAAATGTTTTGACAGATTAAGTATTATTAAAACCGAGAGAAACTTCCATGCATAGAAGCTAAGATGAGACAAAATGATATTTCCTAGATCATGGTTTGTAATAAGATTGTTATAAACAAGAATATCCTAATCACATATAAGGCTTATGTTTCTCGGATAGTTTAAAAGAGAATTATATTCTTAAATGAATAAGACTATGAACTACGAAACCTTTCTAAAGTAAGAAACGTGAACATTTGAAATTAGGCAAACTTGGGCGTTTGAGAAATAATGTTGTTACTTGATTTTACAACGAAGTGTTTTGCTTTACTTCAAAAGATAATCACTCTAGTTTTCATATACTACGGTATTGTGTGACTTTTGTAAACGTAACGTATCTTTTAAAAGATAATGTATGAAGTACTTTGGGAATAGATACTCGATCTTGTTAATCATATAATAGAATGTACCTTGTGTATAATCTGGATTGTGTTGGTTTGTGATAGCCTTGTAATACCTTCGTGTTGATTTGATAAGTAATCATATTAGGATGCTACGTGTGTTAGTATTCGTGATGTTTGTGTAAAGGGGTTTTCCTTGATTGTGCTTAGGTTGTTTAAGCGATAAACCGTTATGTTGGTATTATACCACTCACCGTGTTCCGGGGTTAAGCCCTCCGACGCGGGGTAGACTCGGCGATGCAGGACCATGATTCGAGAATACCTCATGCGGGTCGGGGGCCTATGCGAGCTACGAGTTCGGTGTTAGTGTGCGGCCTTTATGGTCATGCGGTCTATGTGGCCATGCGGACTGCGAGTCGGGGCGATCCGGGAGTAGCTACCTCGACGCGGGGTTATACCTCATGCGGGCCTATGACCGGCCTATGCGGAGTGCGGGAGTTCGTGGCTAGACGCGCACATTTGATATTGCGGGCGGCGACCAACTTTGATCATGTGACGGTCAGACAGATATCATGATACTGATTTATGACCTTGTTAGTACGTGGGTGTTAGTAGCGGCTATGCCTTATTTCCTACTGCACTATTTTATTTGGACACAGTGGGACTGCTGTTCATGTGTATTCCTTCGTGCTTTTCTATCATTGATCGCCGCGGTGAGGAAGGTATTCCACGGGCATGATTGATGTTGTGGGCGTGAGACCCATTGTTATATTGGAGTGATGACTTGAGGCGTGAGTCACGACTGAACATACGCTTATTTATTAATGCGACGTAGTTTGGTTATCATACATGTCTCCCGCTTATAGACTACTATGATTTCATTCTGATGATCTTCATGTTTCACATACTTGGTACCTATTGCATCGACCTCGCCCGGAAGTGCGTTCATGCCGCAGTAAAGGTACACCGTTGATCCTCGCTCTTGTGGTCCGATTCAGCGTTTGGGAAGCTCCGTTCCTCGGAGGCTTATCTTCGTATAGTCCGCTGATTGTAGGTGCTTACATTCGAGGGTATGACGGGCCCTGTCCCGTCGTTGTTGTCATATCATTCTTAGAGGTGCAGAAATCGTTATGGCGGAGAGGTAGAAAGGGATGTAATCGTTCAAATTGTTATTTATATATACTTGGTAACCGTTTTTGGTTGCTTTGTCTTATTTCACGTCTTATTACATTGGTTTCATGTATTGTCTTTATGTTCGATTACTCGATGTTGTATCACTAGGGTGCGGGGTAAGGCACGATCCACGGCCCGGGCGGTCGTGACAAAAGGCCTCCGTGAACTCATCCCAAACCGCTGGGCGAGCACCCACCTCTCGGCGGCTCCCAAGACTCAACCAGTTCAACGCAATATCGCGTAGCGGTAAGAAGCTAACACAACTAACTCGTCTCGAGGCCCCGAGCACTGCATAGTCATTGTAGCTGCGAACGAACTCTTGAGGATCATCCTCGGATCTCGAACCATAAAAATCGGGTGGACTACAACCCGAGAAAATCCGAATCCTCAAAATCGGTTCTAGGGTTAGCTACACCTCCTCGTGGCGCCGCCTACCACTATGCTAGTCAATAGCCCGACCGCTCTCCATAATCTCTAAACTCTACCCACGGCTGAAGGCTGAGGCTCAGATGCGGAACCTCTAGAGCTACTGCCGCTCTCAGCTCCTCTAATACCACCGGCGTGGCTGAGCTCGCCGATCCGCCTATGTCACGACCCGAAGGGCCGTGATCGTGCCTACCTGGCACCTCGTGATACAACATCGAGAGAGAATCGTGAAAATAAAAACATAAACATGAAACAAGAGACATGATAAATAAACAGGCCAACCAAAAAGCTTGCCTTCAGATATATTCATAAAACCCGACAGCTTATCCTTTTACAAACTCGCCCCACAACAGGACATGCACTTAAGAAGTGACAACTATGACGGACAGGGCCCCGTACCCCGAATGTACAAGAACCTACGGACTCAAGGTAACATACCAAAAGATAAGCCTCGAGAAACGGGGCTTCCTAATACGAATCGTGATCCTATGGCGAGGATCCACAACCGATGTACCTCACTGCGGCATGAACGCAGCCGTCAAGGTCATAACAAAATGGTAAGTATGTGAAAAATATCAGAAATGAAATCATAATACCTATATAAAACAGAGACATGTATGATAACCAAACTACGATCGGTTAAAGCATGTCAACTCGGTAGTCGGATGGAATACATTCCCGGCCCATCCATGGGCGCGGTAGTCGAGTGAAATACATTCGGTTCATCCTACGAACGGTAGTCGAGTGAAATACATTCCCGGTTCATCCCATGAACGCGGTAGTCGAGTGAAATACATTCCCGGTTCATCCCATGAACGCGGTAGTCGGGTGAAATACATTCCCGGTTCATCCCATGAACCGGTAGTCGAGTAAAATACAGTACTTGCACAACAAGGCTATCACACGCAAACATAGGCAAGTTACACACAACTTAAGGTACTATCATTTTATGCCAAAATCCCGGTTCTGACCCTAAAGTATTACATACATTAACTCTTTTAAAAAGATACGTTTCTTTCACAAAAGTCACACAATGTTCGTAGTATAAAATAGATTGACTATCTTTTAAGTAAACCAAAACACTTCCCTTGTAAAATCAAGTAACACATTATTTTCCAAACGTTCAAGTTTGCCTAATTTCAAATGCTCAAGTTTCTCATTTTCGAAAGGTTTCGTAGTTCATAGTTTTAATCACTTAAGAATATAATTCTCCTTTAAAACAAATTTGAGAAACATATGCCTTATGTGTGAGTAGGTTGTTCTTGTCTATTACAATCTTATAAAAGCAGCCATGATCTAGGAAATGTAATATCATTTTGTCTCATCTTAGCTTCTATGCAGGTGGAGGTTTCTACTGGTTTTAATAACAATTAGTCAATACATTTCCTTTATTAACGCCGCAATGGTTTGTTCGATACTTAATCTCATTTCCGAAATCAGTAAAACATTATTCTTTTAAAACCAACTACTCATTACTCGCGAATGAGGTTTTTACAACATTTTAACAAAATTCATAACAAGTCAAACTAAGTCAAGTCTCTTATCTTTCAAGATCAAGTCTCTTAACTTTCAAAATCAAGTCGTGTATAAGTCAAGTCTCTTATCTTTCAAGATCAAGTCTCTTAACTTTCAAAATCAAGTCGTGTATAAGTCAAGTCTCTTATCTTTCTACAATCAATAAACCATTATTTTACCTACATAAAGTCGTTATAACTAACTTCCTATAAAGCTATTATAACACCCCATGTTTTAAACCAACCAAATCACTTAGCACGTATCGTCTACCGTACTACATAGTTCACAACAATCATGCTAGAAAAGATAGGAAGAGGTTCACATACCTCGCGACGATTATCGACAAATAGCAAACGCTCCAAGTACTTCAACCCGTCGGCTACTCCTAAGCCAAGTAGATCACGCCACACGTAGTACTCCACTCCTAAAATGGTCATAGTACTTCTATCAAACCTTTCTTACCATTGAAGACTTATACCAATAAAAAGCCCTCTAATTCTACGGAAAATTCGCAAAGACTTCCCGTTTTACTCACTTTTCCATCTTTCTCCAAGGCGAATAACGTAATATATATACCATATATATATATAAGGCGTAATAATTAAACAACATAAAGAAGGGGATTACACGCCCAAACGGTAACGGTTTACTATCACGCCTTCATAATAACAACAAGTAAAAGAAGGGGATTACGCGCTGACGGTAGCGGTTTACTATCACGCCTCCATAATAACAACAAGTAAAAGAAGGGGATTACGCGCCCAACGGTAACGGTTTACTATCACGCCTTCATAACAATACAATAATTAAAAGGGATCACACGCCCAAACGGACGCGATTGAACAATCTTCCCCAATTAAATGTAAATACTCAAGTAAATCTGATCCAAAGTAAATCATCCAAAGTAAATCTGATCAAAGTATCTGATCCTTAAGTTGGGGTCCTTGGCCAACTTTGTCCATTTTACTTATCCAATTACTTCATTAGTCATCCAACTTATATTCCATCTTAATATAAGTTATAGATACATTGTTAATTACTACTTCACAAGTAAGATACGTTTTAACATTTTAATGGCAAGCGGCCAATCCTTTCTTTTAACAAGTTAACAAGATCCAACTTTTCCAAACTTTACTCCATATTTTATATACTCCATAATATACTTATAATATATGTATAATGACCAATTCACAAAGAGGTTAAGGTTTACTACCTCAAATAGCCCAAAATTATCCAAGAACTTAATGTCGCTCCAAGCAAGTCTTAGCTCCAAATCTTTCCGTTCCAATCCGCTACAAGCAACCCATAGAAGCTCCTAACCAACTTCTCTTCAAGAACCAACTCCAAAAAGTGAAGAACACTTAGGGTTTCCAACTAGTAAGTTTCGGCCAAGGCATGAACAATAGGTTAGGGGTGTGAAATCTTTTCCAACTCTTGGTACACAATCTTCCTAACACCTTAGGGAAGAACACTTGAGAGTTTAAGAATTGTTGGACAAATTTAGGTCAAGAAATGGGCTCAAAAACGAGAGCAAGGTCAAGGGAGAAGGGAGGGAATTTCTTGTCTTGAAATGGTTAAGTGTGGAAGTTTTCATCAACTAAGGGTGCATATATAGGACAACCAAGGGCTAGGATGAAGGCAAGTGTGTGGTTGAGATTGGGGACAAGTGTGTGTGGGTCCCACAAGCCACTTGTCCACACAAAATATCTAGCAAGACTTGGCCACTTGTCCACAAAATATCTAGCAAGACAAGTGCCACTTGTCTTGCCACTTGTTAGCAAATTTCGGCCATGAGGCCACCTAGGGGGTGACACGTGTCTCCTCCTACTCGTCAAAATATTTCATCTTAGAAAATATCCATAAAGGCAAAATCTCGAAAACAAAGTGGGCCCCACAAAACGTAAATTTCTCAGTGGGCCCACGTGACCAATTCGGAAATAAAATTCCATAATTCTAATATAATTCAAGAAGCCCAAATACCAAATCTGGGAATCCAATTCCCATCAACGAACCTTTTCCTTCACAAAACCCTAAACTTTTAGTCGAAAAATCACATCTTTCTTTCTTTCCAAAATTTACGCCGATTCTCGCACGCACATCCTCACCTATATACCACGGAACTACGGGTATAACATTCTTCCCCTTAGAAACATTCGTCGAATGTTCCTTCTAAGTCTCCAAACGCATTTGCGTCGGTATAGTCTTCACTCTTATACTTACAAACCGATCACGCCACCAATGGCGAGAATATAACATGTGCGCAAAACTCAAATCCAAGCCAACGAGGAATCATTTCTAATCTCACATGATTCCCACTAGCTTCAATTTACTCTAAGGCCATTCGGCCTTCACGATCCGATTCAGTCGAACGCGTCCACGAACCCGTACGATGGTTACCTAAACCTGGGCCTAGCACCCTCGTGACCCTACCACCTGGCGGGATCACCTCGAACTGACCCCACCCCAAACCGGGCTGCGGGTTGACACGCAACCTTGCCTCAACCCGACCCATTTGCCGCGCCAAACTCTTGTTCCCCGATCCGGAACAATCTTACTAATCAAGTTACGCAAACCTAGTGGTCTTCTTATCATAACTATCCTTATATAATTCACACCACTCGGGGACTTATCACACAATTTTTACCCCTCGTATACTATGCACTCCGACAAAGGTCAATCGTAAACAAATCTTTTACTCAAGACGGCCTCGCATCTAAGGTCTCCACTTATAATATTCTAAGGTTCACACCTTCCATGACCCCAAACTTACCTCTTCAACTAGTCATGTTCTCTAAGTTATACTTAACACAATGCTATCTGTACATAGCACACAATAATAAGATCATCATATCGCGCAAACAAAACTCTAGAGGGTTAAGGATATACCTGTATCTACCGCTTCACTCTAATCATAGGCCTGCCCTGCAGGGCGCATAGCTGTAGAAGGCGATGAACCTGCCACTGAACCGGTAGGCTGCGTCATGCTGCCGGTACCCCTCCTATAAGCACATTCTCTCGTCACATGGCCCTGACGGCCGCAGGTGAAACAAGCATCAGTAAAAAGACGACATTCCCCGGGATGACGCCTGCCACATCGTGCACACTGAGGGGGACATGAATCCTGCTGGCTAGAACTCACGTATATCTGTGAACCAGAAGCCCGGAGCCACGACCGGCTCGAATACCGAGCGTCACGAAGGCGGAGGACCACTCATCTTGGCGAAGGTGCATAACTAACTTTGCCCGAGGCGATCGCCTCGCAAGTTACCAAAGGACCTGCATTACGGCCTTCCTGCGTCCGGTCATTCCGTCGACCTCTCCGTGCCTCACATCCAAGTGCATGAGCCTGCATGCGGGCAATGTCCATGCCCGGCTGAAGAGCTACACCCGAACAAGCCTCTGCCAGCTAATCATCGAGCCCGGTGACGTAGCGGTGCACTCTGTCCTCCATATCGGTCACTAAGGCGGGGACATACCGAGCCAACGAGTCAAACTCACGTTGTACTCCCTAAATGCGCCGATGCCGCCTTAACGTCAAAAATCTGTCGGCGAGCCCTCCTCATCTGTGGAGGCAAGAAATGTGCAAGAAATGCCGCCGAGAACTCGCCCCAAACTGCGGGGCGCATGTTCCTCGGGACGATTCCCATGAATCAAACGATCATTGCGGTATCACGCGGTGATGCGAACCAATACCACCGACTACGCCTCGAGACTGCGATCACTCTCATGATCCGTTCAGTTTGTCGGATAAACTCACGAGGTCATCTTCACTCGATCCATAGAACAGCGGACTACAACTCGAGAAAGTCCCGTAGTCTCAGCTATGCGCTCGGGGTGAACTACGGGTGCTCTGGGGCGAATCGCTGCGTCCGGCCTCTCTCTCATATCTGGCCACGACCACGGCGATCGCCATCTCTGTACCCCATCTCATCATTCGGTGTGGGGTGGAGGCTCAGTCTTGTAGTCTCGGCGACCACTGCTGCGACTCTAAACTCTGCGTGTTGGCGGCGTCGCAAAACTTCGCCGTCGGAAGCACTATCTCGGTGTGGCCCGGGCCTCTGCCCCGGTAACCCTCCGTGCTCTACTCACAGCTCCCTCGGCTGCCTTGCCCTTCTGGGCCCCGATTGCCTTGCGTGGAGGCATAACTGGCACATAAGAATACGTCAGAGGGAGTCCAACTTATAACACAGCTCTAAGGCACGATCTCAGAGTGAGAAGAATAGAAACCAATCCTAAATGTCCTGCAGCCTCCTGATTATAGATGTGGTGCACAACACACCGATAATCAAGACTTACTGAACCGCGATGCGTAGACACTTTCCGAGGACTAAGCGCTCTGATACCACTTTTGTCACGACCGAACGGGGCAGTGGTGTGCCTTACCCCGGGCACCCTCGTGATACAACATCAGAGAGAATCAGCGGAAATAAAAACATAAACATGAAACAAGAGACATGATAAATAAACAGGCCAACCAAAACAGTTGCCTTCTGTATATATTCATAAAACCCGAACAGTTATCCTTTTTACAAACTCTGCCCACAACAAGACTACGGACCTCTAGAAGTGATAACAACTATGACGGGGCGGGCCCCGCCATACCACGAATGTACAAGAACCTCTGACTAAGCAAGTAACATACCAAAAGATAAGCCTCCGAGAAACGGGGCTTCCAATCTGTTGACGTGATCCTATGAGCGAGGATCCACAACGATGTACCTCTACTGCGGCATGAACGCAGCCGAAGGAGAGTCGATGCAGCGGTACCAAGTATGTGAAACTGAAAAATACTGTAAATGAAATCATAACAGTCTATATAAAACAGGAGACATGTATGATAACCAAACTACAGCTCATAACATAAAAGCAGTCATGTCAAGTCAGGGACTCACGCCTCAAGTCATCCTCGTACGTGGAACTCCTTCTTCTTGCCGGCGGTCTAGGTACAAACCATGTGATACGTATAACATGTCTCGGCCCATCTCATGGACCTAGTATAGAACGTGTGGAATACATTCGGTTCATCTCGTGAACTTCGGTAGTCGGATGGAATACATTCGGTCCATCCCGTGGGCCAGCGGTAGTCAGTGAAATACATTCGGTTCATCCCATGAACGCGGTAGTCGAGTGAAATACATTCGGTTCATCCATGAACGCGGTAGTCAGTGAAATACATTCGGTTCATCCGTGAGCGGTAGTCGTGAAATACATTCGGTTCATCCAACCGTGAGTCGAGTAAAATACAGTACTTGCACAACAAGGCTATCACGCAAACATAGGCAAGTTACACACAACAGGTACTATCATTTTATGCCAAAATCGGTTCGACCCTAAAGTATTACATACATTAACTCTTTTTAAAAGATCGTTTCTTTCACAAAAGTCACCTGATGTTCGTAGTATAAAATAGATTGACTATCTTTTAAGTAAACCCATTATACCCGTAGTTGTGGTATGTATGTGAGGCGATGCGTCAGAGTCTGTAGAAAATTTTGAAAAGAAAGAAAGATGTGAGTTTTCACGGAAAAGTTTAGGTTATTTGTGAAGAAAAGGTTCGTTAATGGGAATTGGATTCCCAGTTTGGTATTCGGACTTCCCGGAATATTAGAGAATTATGGAATTTTATTTTGGAAATGGTCACGTGGGGCCACGGGAGAAATTCTGGTTTTGTGGGGCCCACTTTGTTTTGAGATTTTGGCCATTGTGGATTTTTTTCGAAAGCGTTTTTGAGGGCGATAGGAGGGTGACACGTGTCACCCCGCCAGTGGCAGCGAAATGACCTTTGTGCCTGACACGGTTAGAGTCGTTTTCGACGAAACGTTTTGCGTAACTTGCGAAGGAAAATTCCGACTATGTCGTTTTGTATTTTGCGGATTTTTCCGAGAGGCGGAACATTTTGGACCAACGGGAGGGTGACATGTGTCACCTCACATTGGAAAGTTAGGTGGGCGTGACTTGGGCGATTGGGGTGTCAAGTGGGTAGATATTTTTGGTAGATATTTGTGAGGTTTTAAGGAGTAGGGGCTAGGGTGCACTTGGGCATATCTTGGCCTTACACTGTGTAGCACTTGGCTAGATCTTGGCCATTGGTTGGCCTTTGGGTTTGCTATAAATACCCCTTAGTTGATGAACTTTCTTCCAAAATCATTTTCCAAGTCTTGAAATCTCTCCCTTTGTGAGTTGAAATCGTCCAAAGCCCTCCCCTTGTGGAGCTTTGGTAGAGGCCCCCTTTGAGTGAGGCTTGGCCGTGGGGTACCCCCCCCCCTAGCCTAGTTGTTTTCGTATAATACCCCTTGTTGTGGTATAGAAATACTCCCCTAGTATTGTTATAATGCCCAAAATACCTTAGCCTTGTACCTTGTAGTATTCCAAAGATACCTCTTTGCGTAGAGTCCGGAAATACTACCTTTTGTCCTTTTAGTCTCAAACCAAAACCCTAAGGAAATCTTCATAGTTGGTTGAAGTATGTGAGTAGAAGTTGGTTAGAACTTCTCAGGGTTGTTTGGAGTGGTTTGAGCGCACGGTGGAGCTAAACCTTGCTCGGGAAGCGACATTAAACTCGGATAATTTTGGGCTTATCGAGGTAATTATCTTGTCCCTCTATTGTAATTGGAAATTACATGTTTGTTAGCATATATAGTTGAAGTATACTATATATGGAACTACTTAGTATTCGGCAATGTCTTTTGACTTAAGCCTGAAGAATTAAGAACCCAGGCTGTATTTACATAGTGTATTGCGGTAGACTTGTGTAAATTGTACACGTCAGGTTAGGCGTGTAAACCCCGGTTGGCTTGGTAGCAGCCTCGATAGAGGAGAGATTTACGCTGTTGCGGGGAGAGTCTTAGAATTTTCTATAGAATGATAGAAACTTGTGTTTTGGGGTTAATAGACGTTTTGACCTTTTTAGGTGAAAGTACTAAGAGTAGCGTATTCTACTCGAGGAGTGGAAAGGGCTAGCAAGGTTGTAGTACTTGGAGCATTTTGCTTATTGTCGATAAATCGTCGCGAGGTATGTGAACCTCTTCCTATCTTTTCTAGCATGATTGTTGTGAACTATGTAGTGCGGTGAGCGATACGTGTGTTAAGTGATTTGGTTGGTTTAAAACATAGGGTGTTATAATAGCTTTATGGGAAGTTAGTTGTAACGACCTTATGTAAGTGAAAATGTTTTACTGATTTCGGAAATCAGAATGTGTATCGACAGACCACTGCAGCGTTAATAAAGGAAAATGTATTGAATAATGATGTGTTGTATTAAAACCAGTAGAAACCTCCATATGAAGCTAAGATGAGACAAAATGATATTACATTTTCTAGATCATGGTCTTTGTAATAAGATCGTTATAAACAAGAATAAACTACTCACATATATGACATATGTTACTCAATTGTTCTAAAAGGAATCAAGTGATTAAGTTTGGGAACTATGAAACCATTTGAAAATAAGAAGCTTGAGTAATTGAAACTAGGCAACCGGAACTTAGGAAAGGAATGTTGTTACTTGATTTTGAAAAGGAAGATGGGTTGGTCATTCTAATACTACGGTATCGGGTGACTTTTATAAAAGTAATGGATCTCTTTTAAAGTTAACTTAACGTATGTAGTACTTTGGGGTTAAAACCGGACTATGGCATAAAATGAAAGTACTTTGAGTTGTGTGAAACTTGCCTATGCTTGTTGTTGTGAAACTTGCCTATGCTTGTGATGATAGTCTTTATTGTACAAGCGTTGTGTTTACGTGTTCTGGCGTCTCGATAGAAATTCGGTTGGTAGTTGAGAACTTACTTGGGCGTCTTGCGGTGGCGGAGAAATTCCGCAGTGCGTTCACGGTGATAGTATTATTGTTGTTGTCGCTTTGGACATCGACCACGATCGTGGCGCGGGTATGCTTCCATTTTGTTAAGGTCTTGTAGTTAATCGCTTTGGACATACCGACACGATGCGTAGCGCGCGGGTATCTTCCATTTGGTTAAGGTCTTGTGGTTAATCGCTTTGGATATCTCGACACGATCGTGGCGCGCGGGTATGTTTCCATTTGATTATCGCCTTGTGATTTCCCTGCGGACATACCGACACGATGCGTGGCGCATGCGGGTATCGTCCATTTGGAATGTTGTCTTATTGTTTCCGCTTTGGACATCCGACACGATCGTAGCGCGCGGGTATGCTTCCATTTGGATTCTTTGTCTTGTTATTGAGGTCACATGGACATGTCTACACCGATCTGAATTAGGGGCATGTGGCCATGGGACATTGGTATTATTGTTGCATCATGGACATGCCTACACCGTCTGATGATTAGGGGCATGCGGCCATAATGCGAACGATTGATGTTGTGGGCGTGAGACCCATAGTTATATTGGAGTGATGATGTTTTATGTTGTGAATCGTAGT
Source organism: Przewalskia tangutica (assembly GCA_029844215.1). Classification (NCBI taxonomy): domain Eukaryota; kingdom Viridiplantae; phylum Streptophyta; class Magnoliopsida; order Solanales; family Solanaceae; genus Przewalskia; species Przewalskia tangutica. The sequence continues at coordinate 64,387,629 of CM056720.1, forward strand.
TTGGTTATCATACATGTCTCCGCTTTATATAGACTAGTATGATTTCATTCTGATGTTATGCAGTTTCACATACTTGGTACTGTTGTCTTGACCTCCTTGGGCTGCGTTCATGCCGCGGTAGTAAGTACATCGGTCGTGGTTCCTCGCTCATAGGATCGATTCAGTAGCATTTGAAGCTCCGTTTCTCGGAGGCTTATCTTTTAGTAGGTGTTCCACGAGTTGTAAGTTCTTGTACATTCGAGGGTATGGCGGAGCCACTGTCGTCATAGCCATGTATATCTTAAGTGCATGAAATCTTGTTGTGGCGGGGTTGTAAAAGGATTAAGCATTGGAGTTTTATGTATATCGAAGGCAGCTGTTTTGGTTGCTTTGTTTATTCATTTATCTCTTGTTAAATGACTCATGTTTTATGTTCGTGATTTTCTCGATGTATGTATCGCTAGGGTGCGGGTAAGGCACGATGCAGGCCGGGCAGTCGTTACAAAGTGGTATCGAGCGATTAATCCTCGGAAAGTGTCTGCATCGTGTCTAGTAGAGTCTTGATTATCGGTGTGTTGTGCACCACATCTATAATCGAGGAGGCTATAGGACATTTAGGATTAGTTTCCATTCTTCTCATTCGAGATCGTGCCTTAGAGTCGTGTTGTAAGTTGTACCCTACGGCGTATCTCGTTTTACGATTATGCCTCCGCCGAGGCAACAGCGAGCGAAGGGCAAGGCGGCCGAGAGTGCTGCTAGTGAGATCTGAGGAATGCAGCGCGAGCGAGCGATACGAGTTGTGCTTGACGGCGGGTTTCACGCAGCGCCGCCCGGCCAGCGAGTTTAGGCGCAGCGATGGGCTGAGACTCTGATACGAGCCTCCGGTCCCGATGCAGGCGGGAGATGAGTGAGAGATGGCGATTCTTGGCGAGTCGTGGCGAGATATGAGGATAAATTTGGATCACGGCGGTTCGATTCGATTCGATGCACCGATGGTTCACCGGCGAGATAGTTTGAGGCTACGGGACTTTACGAGTTGTAGCGCGAGTTTTATGGGTCGAGGCACGAGGATGATCGCGAGGAGTTCATCCGGCGATTCTGGCGGATCGTGCGGGTGATCAAGGCTTGAAGCAGTCTGTGACCTTTGGTTCGCATCGGTGCGTGATACCGCGATCGATTGGTTTGATTCATAGGAGCTTTCCGGGAGAGCATGCACCTCAGCGGTATGGGATGAGTTTTGGGGCTTTCTCACGCACTTCTTGCCTCCGCATGAGGAGACGCGGTAACAGATTTTATTCTTGAGGCAGAGAGAGCGCCGTCGGGAGTACAATGTCGAGTTCGATTCTTTGGCTCGATATGTCCTGCGCTAGTTGCGAGATATGGAGGATAGGGTGCATCGCTACGTCACCGGCTTGATGATTATATGGCGAATCTTGTGCGGGTGTTTCTCTTCACCGGGCATGGACATTGCCCGCATGCGAGCTCATGCACTAGGATGTGAGCGCGGAGGGTCGACGGAATGACTGGATCGTGAGAAGAGGCCGGGGCGGCGGGGTCGCTTTGGTGGCTTTGAGGCGGACCGCCTCGAAGAAAGCTAGTTATATACCCCCAGTGCAGTAGTCCTCCACCGTCTTGAGAGCAGTCGGGGCTCGGGGTTCAGATTTTCGTGAGCGGGTGTTAACGGTGAAGCCACCCTACCTCGTTGTGACCATTGTGGTAGACTCCATTTTGGAGAGTGTCGTGCTAGATTGGGAGTTTGTTTTACATGCGACCGCAGGCCATTTGCGAGGCTTGTCCGACCAAGGGAAGCGCGGATGTTACGACTCGACGCCGAGATTTGTGGCTGGTTCATCACCTTCTGCCTATGCGCCTGCAGTGTGCCTATGATTAGAGTGGGCGGTAGCTTGGTATATCCTTAACCCTCTAGAGTTTTGGTATGCTTGTTATGATGATCTCATTATTGTGTGCTATATGCGGATAGCATTGTGATATGTGTGAGTTAGAATGCATGGTTAGTTGGAAGGATACGTATGAGGCATGGTAAGTGTGGACCTTAGACTATTTCACGACTGAGACCTTAGAGGTAAGGTCGTCTTGAGTAAAAGATTCGTTTTATGTTTGACCTTTATAAGGGTGAGTAGTATACGTGGGATTTATTTGTGTGATAAGTCCACGGGTAGTGTGAATGGAAGTGGTAGCTTTTGATGTGAATTAGTAAGATTGTTGGATCGGGAACAAGAGTTTAGCAGTTGAGGTCGGGTTGAGGACCATTTGCGGTCAACCCAGAACCGGTTGGGTGGGTCAGTTCTAGGTGGTCGCGGTGGTAGTCACGAGGATGCTAGGCCCAGTTTGTATGATCATCGTATGAGTTCGTGGGACGCGCGTTCGAAAAAGCGGTTCGTAAAGGCGGGAATGGCCTTAAGGAAGTTTGAGGTTAGTAAGATGACCAAGTTTGGAGTGACTCCGAGATTTTCGGGAGCGAGTAATGACTAAGGTATGGTGCGTCTTGGGAGAGTTCAAGTGTTAGAAGAGACACGACGAGTAAGGAAGGAAGATAACGTGTGTTATTTGCATTGGCGCGTGTGGCGTTGACAACTTGTTAGAGGAACTTCATCGATATCCGTCTTGAGAAGGAACATTGGGACGAATGTTTCTGAGGAGAATGTTATACCCGTAGTTGCGGGGTATGTATGTGAGGGCGATGCGTCTGAAGTGCGAAAAATTTGAAAAGAAAGAAAGATGTGAGTTTTCGCGGAAAAGTTTCGGTTATTTGTGAAGAAAAGGTTCATTAATGGGAATTGGATTCCCAGTTTGGTATTCGGACTTCTGGAATATTAGAGAATTATGGAATTTTATTTTGGAAATGGTCACGTGGGGCCAGGAGAAATTCTGATTTTGTGGGGCCACTTTGTTTTGAGATTTTGGCCATTGTGGATTTTTTTGAAGACGTTTTTGAGGCCAATAGGAGGGTGACACGTGTCACCCCGCCAAAGTAACTTGCCGAAATGACCTTTGTGCACAACACCCGGTTAAGTCGTTTTTAAACGAAGCGTTTTCGTAACTTGCGAAGGAAAATTCCGACTATGTCGTTTTGTATTTTGCGGATTTTTCCGAGGCGGAACATTTTGGACCAACGGGAGGTGACATGTGTCACCTCACATTGAAACTAGGTGGGCGACTTGGGCGATTGGGGTGTCAGTGGGTAGATATTTTTGGTAGATATTTGTGAGGGTTTTAAGTAGGGGCTAGGGTGCACTTGGGCATATCTTGGCCTTACACTTGTGTAGCACTTGGCTAGATCTTGGCCATTGGTTGGCCTTTGGGTTTGCTATAAATACCCTTAGTTGATGAACTTTCTTCATCAAAAATCATTTTCAAGTCTTGAAATCTCTCCTTGTGAGTTGAAATCGTCCAAAGCCCTCCCCATGGAGCTTTGGTAGAGGCCCCCTTTGAGTGAGGCTTGGCGTGGGGTACCACTAGCCTAGTTGTTTTATATAATACCCTTGTTGTGGTATAGAAATACTCCTAGTATTGTTATAATGCCCAAAAATACCTTAGCCTTGTACACTTGTAGTATTCCAAAGATACCTCTTTGCGTAGAGTCGGAAATACTACCTTTTGTCCTTTTAGTCTCAAACCAGAAACCAAGAAATCTTCGTAGTTGGTTGAAGTATGTGAGTAGAAGTTGGTTAGAACTTCTGTTGTTTGGAGTGGTTTGAGGCGCGCATTGGAAGCTAAACCTTGCTCGGAGCGACATTAAACTCGGATAATTTTGGGCTTATCGAGGTAATTATCTTGTCCTCTATTGTAATTGGAAATTACATGTTTGTTAGGATATATAGTTGAAGTATACTATATATGGAACTACTTAGTATTCGCAATGTCTTTTGACTTAAGCTGAAGAATAAAGAACCGAATGACTGTATTTACATAGGGTGTTTGATGCAACTTGTGTAGAATTGTACACGTCGGTTAGGCGTGTAAACCCCTGGTTGGCTTGGTAGAGCCTCGATAGAGAGGAGATTTCTGTTGTGCGGGAGAGTCTTTTAGAATTTTCTATAGAATGATAGAAACTTGTGTTTTGGGGTTAATAGGCGTTTTGACCTTTTTAGGTGAAAGTACTAAGAGTAGCGTATTCTACTCGAGGAGTGGAAAGGGCTAGCAAGGTTGTAGTACTTGGAGCATTTTGCTTATTGTCGATAAATCGTCGCGAGGTATGTGAACCTCTTCCTATCTTTTCTAGCATGATTGTTGTGAACTATGTAATGCGGTGACGCATACGTGTTAAGTGATTTGGTTGGTTTAAAACATAGGGTGTTATAATAGCTTTATGGGAAGTTAGTTATAACGACCATGTAAGTGAAAATGTTTTCGATTTGGAAATCGAATGTGTATCGACAGACCAACTGCGGCGTTAATAAAGGAAAATGTATTGAATAATGATGTATTGTATTAAACCAGTAGAAACCTCCATCTGCATAGAAGCTAAGATGAGACAAAATGATATTACATTTTCTAGATCATGGCTGCTGTAATAAGATCGTTATAAACAAGAATAAACTACTCGTATATGACATATGTTACTCGATTGTTCTAAAGGAATCAAGTGATTAAGTTTGGGAACTATGAAACCATTTGAAAATAAAGCTTGAGTAATTGAAACTAGGCAAAGCTGGAACTTAGGAAAGGAATGTTGTTACTTGATTTTGAAAAGGAAGATGGGTTGGTCATTCTAATACTACGGGTATCGGGTGACTTTTATAAAAGTAATGGATCTCTTTAAAAGAACTTAACGTATGTAGTACTTTGGGGTTAAAAACCGGACTATGGCATAAAATGAAAGTACTTTGAGTTGTGAAACTTTATGCTTGTTGTTGTGAAACTTGCCTATGCTTGTGATGATAGTCTTTATTGTACAAGCGTTGTGTTTACGTATTCTGGCGTCTCGATAGAGTCGGTTGGTAGTTGAGAACTTACTTGGGCGTCTTGCGATGTGGAGAAATTCCACGCAATGCGTTCTGTTGATAGTATTATTGTTAATCGCTTTGGACATCTACGACACGATCGCGTAGCGCCGGGTATGCTTCCATTTTAGTTAAGGTCTTGTGGTTAATCGCTTTGGACATCGACCGCGATGCGTAGCGCCGGGTATGCTTCCATTTTGGTTAGGTCTTGTGGTTAATCGCTTTGGATATCTCGACACGATCGTGGCGCGGGTATGTTTCCATTTTGATTATCGCCTTGTGATTTCCCTCGGACATACTGACACGATCGTGGCGCTGCGGGTATCGTCCATTTGGAATGTTGTCTTATTGTTTCCCTTTGACATACCGACACGATCGTGCGCGCGGGTATGCTTCCATTTGGATTCTTTGTCTTGTTATTGAGTCATGGACATGTCTACACTGGCGAAATCTGAGTAGGGCATGTGGCCATGGGACATTATTATTGTTGCATCATGGACATGCCGTCTGCGATATTAGGGCATGCGGTAATCACGAACGATTGATGTTGTAGGCGAGACCATAGTTATATTGGAGTGATATTTGTTTTATGTTGTGAGCGTAGTTTGGTTATCATACATGTCTCGCTTTATATAGACTAGTATGATTTCATTTCTGATGTTATGCAGTTCACATACTTGGTACTGTTATGCCTTGACCTCTGGGCTGCGTTCATCTGCAGTAGAGGTACATCGTCGTGGTTCCTCGCTCATAGGATCGATTGGCGCATTTGAAGCTCCGTTTCTCAGGCTTATCTTTTAGTAGGTGTTCCACGAGTTGTAGGTTCTTGTACATTCGGGGTATGGCGAGCCTGTCCGTCATAGCCATTGTATATCTTAGAGTGCATAATCTTGTTGTGGCGGGGTTGTAAAAGGATTAAAGCTTGGGTTTTATGTATATCAAGGCAAAGTTTTGGTTGCTGTTTATTCATTTATCTCTTGTTAAATGACTCATGTTTTATGTTCTGATTTTCTCGATGTATGTATCGCTAGGGTGCCCGGTAAGGCACGATGCGAGCCGAGGCGGTCGTTACATAAACCAAAACACTTCCTTGTAAAATCAAGTAACATTATTTTCCAAGCGTTCAAGTTTGCCTAATTTCAAATGCTCAAGTTTCTCATTTTCGAAAGGTTTTGTAGTTCATAGTTTTAATCACTTAAGAATATAATTCTCCTTTAAAACAAATTTGAGAAACATATGCCTTATGTGTGAGTAGGTTGTTCTTGTCTATTACAATCTTATAAAAGTAGCCATGATCTAGGAAATGTAATATCATTTTGTCTCATCTTAGCTTCTATGCAGGTGGAGGTTTCTACTGGTTTTAATAACAATTAGTCAATACATTTCCTTTATTAACGCCCATGATGGTTTGTTCGATACTTAATCTCATTTCCGAAATCAGTAAAACATTATTCTTTTAAAACCAACTACTCATTACTCGCGAATGAGGTTTTTACAACATTTTAACAAAATTCATAACAAGTCAAACTAAGTCAAGTCTCTTAACTTTCAAAATCAAGTCGTGTATAAGTCAAGTCTCTTATCTTTCAAGATCAAGTCTCTTAACTTTCAAAATCAAGTCGTGTATAAGTCAAGTCTCTTATCTTTCTACAATCAATAAACCATTATTTTACCTACATAAAGTCGTTATAACTAACTTCCTATAAAGCTATTATAACACCCTATGTTTTAAACCAACCAAATCACTTAGCATTATCGTCTACCGTACTACATAGTTCACAACAATCATGCTAGAAAAGATAGGAAGAGGTTCACATACCTCGCGACGATTATCGACAAATAGCAAAGCGCTCAAGTACTTGACCGTCGGCTACTCCTTAAGCCAAGTAGATCACGCCACCGTAGTACTCCACTCCTAAAATGGTCATAGTACTTCTATCAAACCTTTCTTACCATTGAAGACTTATACCAATAAAAAGCCCTCAATTCTACGGAAAATTCGCAAGACTTCCGTTTTACTCACTTTTCCATCTTTCTCCAAGGCGAATAACCGTAATATATATACCATATATATATAAGGCGTAATAATTAAACAACATAAAGAAGGGGATTACACGCCAAACGGTAACGCGTTTACTATCACGCCTTAATAACAACAAGTAAAAGAAGGGGATTACGCGCAAACGGTAGCGGTTTACTATCACGCCTCATAATAACAACAAGTAAAAGAAGGGATTACGCGCCCAAGCGGTAGCGGTTTACTATCACGCCTTCATAACAATACAATAATTAAAAAGGGGATCACACGCCCAAAGCTAACGCGATTGAACAATCTTCCCGCAGAATGTAAATACGATCCAAAGTAAATACGGTCAAAGTAAATCTGTCCTTAGTTTGGGGGTCCTCGCCAACTTTGTCCATTTTACTTATCCAATTACTTCATTAGTCATCCAACTTATATTCCATCTTAATATAAGTTATAGTTACTTTGTTAATTACTTCTTCACAAGTAAGATACGTTTTACCATTTTAATGGCAAGCGGCCAATCCTTTCTTTTAACAAGTTAACAAGATCCAACTTTTCCAAACTTTACTCCATATTTTATATACTCCATAATATACTTATAATATATGTATAATGACCATTCACAAAGAGGTTAAGGTTTACTACCTCAAATAGCCCAAAATTATCCAAGAACTTAATGTCGCTCCAAGCAAGTCTTAGCTCCAAATCTTTCCGTTCCAATCCGCTACAAGCAACCCATAGAAGCTCCTAACCAACTTCTCTTCAAGAACTAACTCAAAAAGTGAAGAACACTTAGGGTTTCCAACTAGTAAGTTTCGGCCAGGCATGAACAATAGGTTAGGGGTGTGAAATCTTTTCCAACTCTTGGTACACAATCTTCCTAACACCTTGGGAAGAACACTTGAGAGTTTAAGAATTGTTGGACAAATTTAGGTCAAGAAATGGGCTCAAAACGAGAGCAAGGTCAAGGGAGAAGGGAGAATTTCTTGTCTTGAAATGGTTAAGTGTGGAAGTTTTCATCAACTAAGGGTGCATATATAGGACAACCAGGGCTAGGATGAAGGCAAGTGTGTGGTTGAGATTGGGGACAAGTGTGTGTGGGTCCCACAAGCCACTTGTCCACACAAAATATCTAGCAAGACTTGGCCACTTGTCCACAAAATATCTAGCAAGACAAGGCCACTTGTCTTGCCACTGTTAGCAAATTTCGGCCATGAGGCCACCTAGGGGTGACACGTGTCTCCTCCTACTCGTCAAATATTTCATCTTAGAAAATATCCATAAAGGCAAAAAAATCGAAAACAAAGTGGTCCCCACAAAACAGTAAATTTCTCACGTGGGCCCCACGTGAACAATTCCGGAAATAAAATTCCATAATTCTAATATAATTCAAGAAGCCCAAATACCAAATCTGGGAATCCAATTCCCATCAACGAACCTTTTTCCTTCACAAAACCCGGAAACTTTTCCGTCGAAAAATCACATCTTTCTTTCTTTCCAAAATTTCTGTCGTATTCTCGCACGTACATCCTCACCTATATACCCTGGAACTACGGGGTATAACAGCCTACCACCTCAGGCATAGTTTGTGCCCGAGTCCTGGTAACCCTCTGCGTACCACTAGCAGCTCCTGCTGCTGCCTTGCCCTTCTGGGCCCTGGTCGCCTTCCGTAGAGGCATAACTGTTACATAAGAAGGGGTCAGAGATGATTCAACCTACTAGGACAACTCTACTGCACAATCTCAAAGAGAGAAGAATGGAAACCAATCCTAAATGTCCTGCAGCCTCCTGATTATAGATGTGGTGCACAACACACCGATAATCAAGACGCTACTAGACACGGTCTGTAGACACTTTCCGAGGACTAACTGCTCTGATACCACTTTTGTCACGACCCGACCCCGGGCCCGCGACTAGTGTCCTACCTGGGCACCCTTACAGGTATACATCAGAGATAATCAGCGGAACATACATGAAACTTATAAATAAATCAACAAAGATAAAATCTACAGGTTAGCCGATAAGGCTACACGCAGATAAGACATACATAAACGCGATTGCCTCATTTTCTTTACAAACTGACCCACAATATGTGACTACAGACCTCTAAGAGTTTTAACATAACAACTGTGGCGGGACATGGCCCCACCATACCCCTGAATATACATGAATCTACAACCTCATGGGAAACCGTACCAAGAGATAAGCCTCCGGAGCAAATGGAGCTTTTTCCCAAAACTGAACCGAGATCCTAAGAACAAGGATCACCAACCTGTGCACCTAATACCTGCGGGCATGAACGCAGCCCCCCGAAGGTCGATAACAGAATGCGAATATGGAGCAGAAATAAAGTCTGATAAGCAGATCATAAGCGTACAAAAGAATGAGGCAAGTATAAAAGAAGTACATACGGATCCTCGCTGTCATTATCACTTATGAACTTAATCGTACCTTATTATCTTTTCCCATTTAATAAAAGTTATAGTCACTTTCTTACGTACATGTTTGGGAAAAATCGTCAAGTTCATTACCATATAACTTACTTATCTTTCATAACATAATCCGGCCCTTTATGGAGGGACGCATATACTACCCGGCCCAATTTGGGACGCGATCAAATCACACAAATATCAAAGCGTGCTGTGGAATCACCCATCATCGGCGATCATAAGTGTAACATATAACCATGTGACGCGCCTGGCATCCCACCTCAGTCGGCGTACATACACAATACCTATATATATCTCCTGCCCGTGGAATCCCACATCACTGCCGACAGTCATAAGTGTAACATCTAACCATGTGACGCGCCCGTGGCATCCCACCTCACTGTCGGTGTACACATATACAACACACACATATATATATATATATATATATATATATATATATATATAACTTGGCGCATGCCGGAATCCTCATCGTATAAGCATGGCCATAACATGCCGGAATCCTCATCGTGGTACATGTCTTCGTGAGCTAGCCCATGGAGTAATAATCGTACATAGCATGGTCGCATGCCCCGGAATCCCTCATCGTATAAGCATGGCCATGGGTAATAAAAAAAATCCGGGAATCTAACTGTTACACCCCGTAGTTCCAGGGTATGTATGTGAGGACGTACATACGAGAATACGACATTAATATTGGAAAGCAAGAAAGATACGATTTTTCGACGGAAAAGTTTCCGGGTTTTGTGAAGGAAAAAGGTTCGTTAATGGGAATTGGATTCCCAGATTTGGTATTTGGACTTCGTGGAATATTAGAGAATTATGGAATTTTATTTCCGGAATTGGTCACGTGGGGCCCACGGGAGGAATTTACTGATTTTGTAGGGGCCACTTTGTTTTGAGATTTTGGCCTTTATGGATATTTTCGGAAGATGAAATATTTTGGACCAATAGAGGGGCGACACGTGTCACCCCTAGGTGGGCTAGGTTGGCCGATTTTCATGTGACAAGTGGCCAAGACAAGTGGCCAAGACAAGTGGCCAAGTCTTGCAAGATATTTTGTGTGGACAAGTGGCTTGTGGGTCCCACCCACACTTGTCCCCAATCTCAACCACACACTTGCCTTCATCCTATCCCTTGGTTGTCCTATATATGCACCCTTGGTTGATGAAATCTTCCACACTTAGATAATTCAAGACTTGAGAAATATTTCATCTCCCTCCCTCTCTCACTTGCTCTCGTCGACCACACCCCCCCTAACCAAACCTTGTCCAATAATTCCTAAACTCTTAAGTGTTCTTCCCTAGTGTATTAGGAAGACTCTTAACCAAAAGATAGAAAAGATTTCACATCCCTAGCCACAAAAACCACCTTGGCCGAGAGCTCTTGGAGGGAAAACCTAAGTGTCCTTCACTTGTTTGAGTTGGTTCTTGAAGAGATGATGGTGAGGAGCTTCTTAGGGTGATTTGTGGTGGTTTGTAACATAAAGATTGGAGCTAAGACTTGCTTGGAACGACATTAAGTTCTTGGATAGATTTTGAGCTATTTGAGGTAGTAAATCTTAACCTCTTTATGAATTGGTCATTATACATATATTATAAGTATATTATGGAGTATATAATATATGGAGTAAGTTTGGAAAGAATGGATCTTGTTAACTTGTTAAAGAAGGATTGGCCGTTAGCCATTAAAATGGTAAAAACATATCCAACGTATCCAACGTATCTTACTTGTGAAGAAGTATTTAACAAAGTAACTATAACTTATATTAAGAATGGAAATATAAGTTGGATGACTAATGAGTAATTTGGATAAGTAAAATGGACAAAGTTGGCCAAGGACCCCAACTTAAGGACTGTATTTACTTTGGATTGTATTTACTTTGGACTGTATTTACTTTGGACTGTATTTACTTTGGACTGTATTTACATTTCTGTTAAGGGGAAGATTGTTCAATCGCGTTCCGTTTGGGCGTGTGATCCCCTTTTTAATTATTGTATTGTTATGAAGGCGTGATAGTAAACGCGTTAGGTTGGGCGCGTAATCCCTTCTTTTACTTATTGTTGTTATGAAGGCGTGATAGTAAAGCAGCGTTATCGTTTGGCGTGTAATCCCTTCTTTATGTTGTTTAATTATTACGCCTTATATATGACATATAATTACGGTTATTCGCCTTGGAGAAAGATGGAAAAGTGAGTAAAAGCGGAAGTCTTGCGATTTTCCGTAGAATTAGAGGGCTTTTATTGGTATAAGTCTTCAATGGTAAGAAAGGTTTGATAAAAGTACTATGACCGTTTTAGGAGTGGAGTACTACGTGTGGCGTGATCTACTTGGCTTAGGAGTAGCCAGCGGGTTGAAGTACTTGGGCGTTTTGCTATTTGTCGATAATCGTCGCGAGGTATGTGAACCTCTTCCTATCTTTTCTAGCATGATTGTTGTGAACTATGTAGTACGGTGACGTGCGTGTGCTAAGCGAGTTTTGGATGTTATAAAACATATAGTGTTCTAATAGCATTATGTGAAGTTAGTTATAACGACTTTATGTAGGTAAAAGAATGGTGTATTGATTATAGAAGTTAAGAGACTTGATCTTAAAAGATAAGAGACTTAACTTAATTGAATTGATATGAAAGTTGTTAAGAAGTCAAACCTCATTCGTGAGTAATGAGTACTTGGTTTTAAAGAATAATGTTTCTTGATTTGGAAATGAGAATAAGTATCGAACGAACCACTGCAGCTTTAACAAAGGAAAATGTATTGACAAATACGTAATTATATTAAAACCAGTAGAAACCTCCATCTGCATAGAAGCTAAGATAAGACAAAATTGTATTACATTTCCTAGATCATGGCTGCTGTGATAAGCTTGTTAAACAAGAATAAACCGCTCACACATAAGACATATGTTACTCAATTGTTTTAAAAGAGATTAAGACTACGAGTTATGAAACCTTTCTAAAATAAGAGACTTGAGCATTTGAAATTAGGCAAACTTGAACGTTTGGAAAATAATGTTGTTACTTGATTTTTTAAAAAGAAAGTGTTCTGGTTTACTTAAAAATGTGAGTCACTCTGTTTTTAATACTACGGGTATCGGGTGACCTTTATAAAAGAATTGGATCTTTTTAAAGAATTTAACGTACGTAATACTTTGGGGGTTAGAACCTGGCCTTCGGCATAAAATGGAAGTACTTCAAGTTGTGTGTAACTTGCCTATGTTTGCGTGTGATAGCCTTGTTGTGCAAGTACTGCCGAATTTTCTGTAGAATGTTCTACGATAAGACCTAGATGTTAATAAGCGCCTTGTGGCCTTATAGGTTGATGTACAATGCGTGGCGCGATCTACTCGACTTAAGGAGTAGCCGACGGTTTGAGGTACTTGGAGCGTTTTGCTATTAGTCGATAATCGTCGCGAGGTATGTGAACCTCTTCCTATCTCTTCTAGCATGATATGTGTGAACTATTTAGTACGGTAGACGTACATGTGCTAAATGTATTTGATTGGTTTAAAACATAAAAGTGTTATAACGGCTTTATGGGAAGTTGGTTATAACAGCTTTATGTAGGTAAGAAAATACTTGTGGTTTTTATAAGGTAACTGATTTGAACTATAACTGGCTGGTTATGTGATAACAAAGAACTTGAAGTATTTCAAAAGATTTTTGAATCATTTTGAAAGAAGAAGTAATACTTGGTTTTTAAAAACTTAAGAGTTATACTAGCTTTATGGGAAGTTAGGTATAGCGGCTTAGAATGTTCTCTTGATTTGAAATCAGAATGTGTATCGACAAACCAACTGCGGCGTTAATAAAGGAAATGTTTTGTGATTAAGTATTATTAAAACCGAGAAACTTCCATCTGCATAGAAGCTAAGATGAGACAAAATGATATTTCCTAGATCATGGTCTGTAATAAGATTGTTATAAACAAGAATGTCCTACTCACACATAAGGTTTATGTTTTGATTGTTAAAAGAGAATTATATTCCTAAATAAATAAGACTATGAACTCTGAAACCTTTCTAAAATAAGAAACGTAAACACTTGAAATTAGGCAAACTTGGGCGTTTGGAAAATAATGTTGTTACTTGATTTTACAAAGGTAAGTATTTTGATTACTTAAAAAACGAGTCCTCTATTTTATACTACGGTATTGTGTGACTTATGTGAGCAAGCAGTTCTTTTAAAGATTTAATGTGTGAAGTACTTTGGGGATAGTACGAACTTGTTAGTAGAAAGTACCTTGTGTGAATAACTTGATTGTATTGGTTTGTGATAGCCTTGTAATACTTTCTTGTTGATTTGATAAGTAAACATGTTAGGATGCTACGTGTGTTAGTATCTTGTGATTATTATGTAAGGGGTCACTCTTGTTGTTCTTACGTTGTCAAGCGTTAAGCCAGATCTTGTTATTATATCACATACCCCGACTTGTTATACCGAGGGCTTGCCACTTGATGCGGGTCTATACGGCCTATGCGATCCTTGTGACTATCGCGGAGTTGCGGGAGCTCGAGTTGATCATTCGGGTGTTTAGCGACGCGGGGATGCCCTATGCGGTCTTTGAGGGTATCGCGGTCTTTGAGGACTATGCGGTGCGGGAGCCTAGGTGGATACCGGGGTTAATTTGCCCTCGATGCGGTATACCTCGGTGATGCAGGACCATGATTCGAGGAATACCTCATGCGTGCATGTGTGACCTATGCGAGTCGCGGTAGTTCGAGGATAGACGCACATTGATCTGCGGCGAGTGGCGGCGATCGTATAGTGCGGTCTAGAAAGACCTCGTGATGCGATTTGTGGTATTTGGTTTGTCTGCGGGTCTTAGTAGTCGGCTATGCCTTCGTACTTACCGTCTGGTTATTGTGATGACTTGAGGCGTGAGTCACGACTTGACATATTTATTTATTGTGAGCGTAGTTTGGTTATCATACATGTCTCTGCTTTATAGACTACTATGATTTCATTTCTGATATTTATTTCAGTTTCACATACTCGGTACTGTTGCCCGACCTCGCCCGAGGCTGCGTTCATCGCGGTAAAGGTACACGATCGTTGATCCTCGCTCTTAGGGTCACAATTCAGCGTTGGGAAAGCTCCGTTTCTCGGAGGCTTATCTTGGTATAGTCCTGTTGTGGTAGGTGCTTACATTGGGGTATGGCGACATCCGTCCCGTTGTTGTCATATTATTCGTAAGTGCGTAAATCTTGTTGTGGGCAGAATTTGTAAGAGGGTTATGGCTATTCAAATTGCTATTTATATATATAAAGGTAACCGTTTTTAGTTGCTTTGTCTTATTTCAGCTGTCATATTACATTGGTTTCATGTATTGTCTTTATGTTCGTGATTACTCGATGTTGTGTCACTAGGGTGCCGGGTAAGGCACGATCCACGGGCGAGTTCGGTCGTGACAAAAGTGGTATCGAGCGATTAATCTCGGAAGGTGTCTACCGTATCGGTAGAGTCTTGATTATCGGTGTGTTGTGCACCACACCAATAATCGAGAGGCTATAGGATATTTAGGATTGGTTTCCATTCTTCTCATTACGAGATCGTGCCTTAGAGGCATGTGATAAGTTGGACCTCTAACGTATTTCTTTCCTGCACCGATATGCCTCGCGTAGCAAACCCGCCGGGGAGAGGCAAAGCGGAGGAGGCGAGTAGAGTTGAGGGGTTACGAGGCACAGGCCCAACCATCACCGAGTTAGGTGCCGTTCGGGAGTTATGCTCGTCACGGCCAGTGAGTTTAGCACGGCGGCGATTCCTACTACGGCATGACATTTGAACGCCGGTTACGGCGAGAACGATGAATATAGATTGCAAGGCGACCCTGTTACTAGTTATGGATTTGGCTACCAGAGAGTATACCGATGTCCGCGAGTCTTGATGAATATCTTAGAGAGGGATTGTGCAAGAGTAATTCTTCAGTTGGGCTTGAGCATGGCCTGTGGTCGGGCTTATGCACAGCGGTAAGCGTGAGATCGACGGGTTAACGGCAATGAAGAGGGCGAGCAGCAAGGTCCTTTGGTAACTTTCGAGGCAAGTCGCCTCGCCCAGATTAGGTTATGCACATCCACGGTCTGAGTGGTCTTCCACGGATTTGGGGCGTTCGGGTATGCGGGAGTTGGTGAGCTCGAGTTTAGGTTCCGATGTAATGACGTCATCCCGGGGAATGTCGTCTTTTAGTTGGTACTGGTTGTACCTATGACCGTCAGGGTCTGATGTCGAGAGAGTGTCCTAGTAGGAAGACTTAGCCTTCAGGATCGGTGGGTAGTTCGTCATCCTCCTAGCTATCGCCTACGAGCGGGTTTGATTAGAGCGACTAAGGGAGTGAAGCGATGGATTTAGATATATCCTTAACCCTCAGAGATCGGTATGTATGATAAGATGGGTATATCATAAGTGCTATGTTACGATAGCGATTGTGTAAATTGTAATTAGAAATCTTGGTTAGTTAACCAAGTAAGATTTGGGGGATAGAGAAGGTGTTAGCCTTAGAGTTTTATACGTGGAGACCTTAGTGGTAAGGCCATCTCGAGTATAGGTGTAGTGTTATGTTTGATCCTTATCGGTGCATAGTGCACGTGAGCTATGTTTTGGGATAAGACCACGAGTAGCGTGATATGAAAGAGGGTAGTTGAGCTAGGAAGACCGCTAGGTTTCGTAACGTGATTTGTGAAATTGTTCCGGATCGGGGAGCTAGTGTTTTTAGCGCGATGCCGGGTAGGGTTGAGGCCATGTTGCGGGTCAACCCGCGGCCTGTTTGGTGATGGGGTCAGTTTGTGGTGGTCCCGCGTGATAAGTCACGAGGGTGTTAGGCCCAAGTTTAGTTAACTTGACATACGAGTTCGTGGATGCGTTCGACGATGTCGGGCGAGAGGTCACCGTCTTGTTTTCTAGCAAAGACCGTTTACTCGGCAGTGTTGATTTATCAGAAAGGTTGTAAGGCCGCACGGGGTGCCTACCTTCACCTTATGGCAGACAGTGGAGCCAGTGCGGCTGTTTTGTTTCGAAAGTTTTACGAGCGGGGTTAAGAACTCGGGTGAGTCTCGATCGCATTCGCCACCGGGCGGTGTGGATTTGAGGGTAGTTGCGAGGATTGTTGTCTCGTGGAGGAGCGTTTAAGCTACCATTTGTGTTCGGATGTCGCCTTATGAAGCCTTGTAGGGTGGATGTGTAAGTCGCGGTCGATTGGTTCGATGTTGGCAAGATTCGGATAGTTGGTTGAGCTTGTTCCAGATTTGTGGATAGGTAAAGCTTGTCTAGAGAGGTTACGGCATTTCGGAGAATCGTGCGGATAATCGGCGGCGCTTAGAGTTCAGTTGTGATCGGTCTTTTTGAAAGTACCACCGGGTTGGGTGTGACGAGTTTTGGAAAGCGAGAAACTTAGCGAGTTACTTTGGGCCTTTTTAGTTCATGTGAAGAATAGGCGGGTTACCTATATGTTAGCAATTGCGGTCCGACTTAGGAGGCGACGTCCGTCTTTCGTGTTGTTATATTCGGAAAGTATCGAAATCCATCAAAGTGTTCCCGATTAATGATGACCACGTTAGAGATAGTAACCGAGTTTTGGAAGCAACGATGTCGAAGCGTGGTAAGAGTTCGAGTGTCGACATCCTCGGGGATCGCATGCGGCCGGTACCATTTGTTGGGTCGCGGAGTGACACTAGAACCTCGCGGCAAAGTGACAAAAAGTGGTATCACGACGAGTAAAGGGAGAAGCGAGCATGTATGGCGGCGTAGATGTGATCATTTCTTTTGTAAGGAGAAGATCACGAAGGAAGTATATTTTAAGCCCGAGAGAGGTGTTTGTGGTAATGTTAGAGGTGTTTCCTCGTGGACTTGGATGGAGGTATTTTGCGCAGTGTTTACGTGGCCATGTGGCGAGGATTGTTCTCGTAAGTATAGTAGCGAAGACTATCTGAGCGCGTTTGTTTTGAGACTTAGAAGGAACATTGGGACGAATGTTTCTAAGGAGGAGAATGTTATACCGTATTTCAGTATGCGTGGGGCGTGCGTAGAAAAATTTGAACTTTTACATAGGCTTGGCGAATTAACTTTGTTCACAACACGATTAAGTCGTTTTTGTGAAAGCGTTTCCTGACTTTCGTAGGAAAATTCAGGCTATGTCATTTTTAATTTTTGGATTTTTCCAGAGAGGCGAAACATTTTGGACCCAAAGAGGCGACACTTGTCACCTCTCATTGGAACCTTGAGGCGGTAATAGTGGTGGCGAAAGTATGGCCATTGTGGTCGAGGTTGGTAGGATATTTTGTGTTAGTTGGCTAGTGTGGCAGATCTTGGCCCTACACTTGCTATGCACTTGGCAAGATCTTGGCCATTGGTTGGCCTTGGCTTGTCCTATAAATATCCACTTTGGAAGACTAATTCATCCATAAATTTGCCTAAGTCTTGAAAGCTCTCTTTCTCCCCTGTGTGTTGAGTTGGTAGAGGCCTCCTCTCCTAGAGGCCTTGGCGAGGTACCTGTTATACCCCGTAGTTCGGGGTATGTATGCGGGCGTGCGTGCGAGAATACGAAAGATGGAAAGGAAGAAAGAGGCGATTTTTCCACGGAAAAGTTTCCGGTTTTGTGAAGGAAAAAGGTTCGTTTATAGAATTGGATTCCCAGTTTGGTATTCGGACTTCTGGAATATTAGAGAATTATGGAATTTTATTTTGAAAATGGTCACGTGGGGCCACGGGAGAAATTCTGATTTTGTGGGGCCGCTTTGATTTTGAGATTTTGGCGTTTTGGATATTTTGGAAGACGAAATATTTTGGGCGAATCGGGCGACACGTGTCACCCCATGTGGCACCTTTGGGCCGAAAATATGTTTGTGTTAAGTCGTTTTCGAAAGCGTTTTCCAACTTTCGTAGGGAATTTCCGGCTATGTCATTTAGTATTTTTGCGGATTTTTAGAGGCGGAACATTTTGGACCAACGAGAGGCGCACGCACCGTTGGTGGGCATAGTGGGCGTGGGCGATTGGGAAGGCATTGTGGGAGATATTTTTGGTAGATATTTTGTGTGCAAGTTGGCTAGGTACACGTGGGTGAATCTTGGCCTACACTTGCCTAACACTTGGTGTAATCTTGGCCATTGGTTGGCTTTCACTTGACTATAAATACCCTCCCTTTGAAGACTAATTCATTCATTGCCTAAGTCTTGAAAGCTTCTTCCTTCCCCAGTGTGGTGTCTTGGCGAGAGCCCCTCTCTCCCGGCCGAGAGTCTCCCCACAGTGGGGACACCCCTCGCTGAGGTGCTAGTGGGGTACCACTGCCTAGTTGCTTTCGTATAATACCCCCCTTTGGTGGTATATACTTACTCTCCATGTATTGTTATAATGCCCATAGGCCATAGCAGTATACCTTGTAGGATGCTAAGGTTATACCTATTCGAAAAGCCCAGAAAATACTATTATACTTCCGTCCAAAACCACAGGAAAATCTCCGTAGTCAGATTTGGAGTATTGTGTAGAAGTTGGTTAGAACTTCTAAGGGTGGTTTAAAGCGGGTTGGGCGCTCGGAGTTGGAGCTAACGATTGCCGGGATCGACTTTATACTTGGATAATTATGGGCTTATCGAGGTAACTATCTTGTCCCCTTTTGTAATTGGATATTACATGTGGTAGAATATATAGTTAAAGTATACTATATATATATGAACATAGCTTGTGGCAATGTCCTTGGACTTAAGCTGAAGAAGCTGACTGTAATTACATAGCAGTAGACTTGTGTAGTAGTGCAGTGGAGTAGAATTGTACCGTTAGGGTTAGGCGTATAACCCACTGGTTGGCTTGATGGCTAGAGGAGGAGATTTCGGGGAGAGTCTTTGTCAATTTTTGGTAGAATGTTCTACGATAAGATCTAGATGTTAATAGCGCGTGGCCTTATAGGTTGAAGTACTACGTGTGGCGCGTTACTTGGCTTAGGAGTAGCCGGCGGCTTGAGGTACTCGGAGCATTTTGCTATTAGTCGATAATCGTCGCGAGGTATGTGAACCTCTTCCTATCTCTTCTAGCATGATATGTGTGAACTATGTAGTCGGTAGGCGTCATGTGCTAAATGTATTCGATTGGTTTAAAACATAAAGTGTTATAACGGCTTTATGGGAAGTTGGTTATATGACTTTATGTAGATAAGAAAACACTTTGTGGTTTTTAAAAAAAGGTAAATGATTTGTTTATAAGCGGCTTGATGTGTGATCATAAAGAACTTGAAGTATTTCAAAGATTTGAAATCGTTTTGAAAGAAGTAATACTTGGTTTTGAGAACTTAAGAGTTATACTAGCTTTATGGGAAGTTAGGTATAGCGGCTTAGAAACGTTTCTTGATTTTGGAAATCGGGATGTGTATCGACAAACCAGCGGCGTTAATAAAAGGAAATGTTTTGAATAATTAAGTATTATTAAAACCGGTAGAAACTTCCATCTGCATAGAAGCTAAGATGAGACAAAATGATATTTCTAGATCATGGCTTTGTAATAAGATTGTTATAAACAAGAATATCCTACTCACATATAAGGCTTATGTTTCTCGATTGTTTAAAGAGAATTATATTCTTAATTGAATAAGACTATGAACGAAACCTTTCTAAAATGAGAAACTTGAACATTGGAAATTAGGCAAACTTGATCATTGGAAAAGAATGTTGCTACTTGATTTTACAAAGAAAAGTAATTGATTTACTTTAAAGGATAGTCACTCTATTTTATACTACGGGTATTGTGTGACATTGTGAAAGTAACGATATCTTTTAAAGAGTTGATGTATGAAGTACTTTGGGGATAAAAACCGATTTTGTTAATCATATAGTAGAAGGTACCTTGTGTGAACAACTTGATTGTATTGGTTTGTGATAGCCTTGTAATACTTTCTTGATTTAGTTGATAAGTAAGCGTGTTGGGATGCTACGTGTGTTAGTATCTTGTGATGTTTGTGTGAAGGGTTTCCCTTGATTGTGCTTATTAACTATCGATCGTTATGATAGTATTGTGGCATTCATCTCTTGAGATGATTAGGGTTGGCCCTCCGTCTGGGGTAGACTGGTCGATGGACCTATGATTCGAGAATACCTCACGCAGTCGGGGCTATGCGGAACTACGAGAGTTCCGGTTAGTGTCGTCCTTTATGGGCATGCGGTCCTTGTGGCTATGCGAAGTCGGGGCGATCTACCCTCGACGCGGGGATGCCATGCGGGCGATGAGATTAGCCTACGCGGGCTGCGGGAAGTTCGAGGACTAGACGCATTAGATCTGCGGGCAAGTGGCGGCTTTGATCATGCCGGATCTTATAATCTGATTCATGACCTTGTTGGTGCGTAGGTGTTAGTAGTCGGCTATGCCTTTTTACCGTCACGGTGTTATTATGCGCAGTGGGACTGGTGTTCATGTGTGTTCCTTGGAACTTTTATATCATAAAAGCTGGCGATGAGAATGTGTCCGGGCACGATTGATGTTAATGGCGTGAGACCTGTTATGTTCTTTGGTGATGACTTGAGGCGTGAGTCACGACTTGATATACAGTTATTGTAAAGCGTAGTTTGGTTATCATACATGTCTCTGCTTTATAGACTATTATGATTTCATTTGCGATATTTTTAGTTTCACATACTTTTGTTATGCGACCTCCTTGCGTTCAAGTTGAGGTACACGATCGTTGATCCTAGCTCTCGAGTCACGATTCAGCGTTTGGGAAGCTCCGTTTCTCGGAGGCTTATCGGTGGTGTAGTCCCGTAGTAAGTGTTTACATTCGGGGGTTTGGCGGGGCCTGTCCGCCGTTGTTGTCATATCATTCTTAAGTGCATAATCTTGTTGTAGGCGGGGTTTGTAAAAGGTTAAGCATTCATGTTAAAAGTTGTCATTTATATATATCAGAAAGGCAAGTTTCCTGATTATTGTTTTATACTTACATTATCTCATATTGTTGTGTTTGTTCATGATTACTCGATGTATGTCTACTTGGGTGCCGGGGTAAGGCACGATCGCCGGTTGGTCGTGACAAAGTGGTATCGAAGCGATTAATCCTCGGAAAGTGTCTGTATCGATGAAGTCTTGATTATCGGTGTGTTGTGCACCACAATAATCGAGGAGGCTATAGGATATTTAGGATTGGTTACTATTCTTCTCACTCTGAGATCGTGCCTTGTGTTGTAAGTTGGATCCTCGAAATTCTTTCCTTATCGTTATGCCTCGCGTAGGCAACCGAGCCCGGGAGGCAAGCGGCGGAGGCTGCGAGTAGAGTTGAGGGTGGCGAGGCACGAGCCCAAATCTTTACGGTAGTGCTTCATTCGGGAGTTTGCGGCGTGAGTTTAAGCACGGCGGCGGCGATTCCTCTGCGGCCATGATATTTGAACCTTGGTTCCACGAGGAGCAGAGAATATAGATTGCGAGGACAACGCATTTATAGATTTGGCTACGAGAGTATCTGGATGTCTGCATGATGCGGAGGACTATCTAAAAGAGGTTGTGCAAGAGTAATTCTTGATTGAGCATGGCACGTATGCGGGCTTATGCGTGGCCGAAAGCGTAGAGATCGGCGGGTTAACCAAGGCGGCGAGAAGAGGGCGGGCGGCCAGGTCCGGTAACTTTCAAGGTGAGTATACCTTAAGTGCTACGTTACGATAGCGGTGTGTGAGTTGTGATTAGGAATCATGGTGGGTTAGCAGAGTAAGATTTTGGGGATAGAAGGTGTGAGCCTTAGAGTGTTATACGTAAAGACCTTAGAGGTAAGGCCGTCTCGAGAAAGGTGTAGTGTTATGTTTGACCCTTATAGGAGTGCATTGTGCACGTAGCTATGTTCGTGGGATAAGTCACGAGTAGCGTGATTTGAAAGAAGGTAGTCGAGCTAAGAAGACGCGGGTTTTAAGTAGCGTGTTTAGTAAGATTGTTCGCCGGGAGATGGTATTTAGGTCGGGGTTGAGGCTACGTGCGGGTCAACCGCGGTAGGTTTTAGTGGTGGGGTCGGTTTGTGGTGGTCCCTCTTTGTGTTAGGGTCATGAGGTGTTAGGCCCGTGTTTAGTTAGCGTGCAAGTTCGTGGATGCGTTCGACCGCTGGTCGGGCGATGAAGCGACTATCGTGTTCTTGGTCGAGTCGTTCCTCGGCGGTGTTGATGTTATCGAAAAGGTTGTGAGGTTGCAGGGTGCCTACGATGGAGCCAGTGCTGTTTCTCTTGAGTTTGTACGAGCGGGGCTAGGAACTTCGGTGAGTCTCGTATCGCGTTCGCCTCGGGCGGTGTTTTGATTTGGGGTATTTGTGAGGATCGTTGTCTCGGTTGAAGTGTTTAAGCTACCATTCGGTGTTCGGATGTCGTCTTGTGGCGCGTGTAAGCGAGAAATGCAAGTTGCGGTCGATTGGTTCGATGTTGGCGGGTTGAGATAGTTAGTTCGAGCTTGTTCCGGCAGGTATGGATAGTGAAGCTTGTCGAAGAAGTTACGGCGGCTCGGAGGAATCGTGCGGATAATCGGCGGCAGAGTTGAGTTGTGGTCGGTCTTGAAAGTACCACCGGTTAGGGTGTGACGAGTTTGGAAACAAAGGAACTTAGCGAGTTACTTTGGGCCTTTGTGAGTTCATGTGAAGAATAGGCCAGTTGCATATATGTTAGCATTGTCCGACTTAGGAGGAAGGGCGTCTATTGTTATGTTCGGGAAAGTATCGAAGATCCATCGAGAATGTTCCCGATTAATGATGACCACGTTAGAGGCGGTAACCAGTTTTGGATACTAAAGCGAATGTGATAAGAATCCGAGTGTACGGATCGTACCATTTGTTGGGTCGTCGGAGCAAGGCTCGCGACAAAGTGACAAAAGTAGTATTATTTGTGGTGATGTAGAGGTGTTTCCTCGTGGACTTAGATGTAAGTTTTGCGCGGTGTTTCGTGGCGGTGTGGCGGGATTGTTTCGTAAGTATAGTAGTGAAGACTATCTTCGCGTGTTCGTTTTGAGACTTAGAAGGAACATGGACGAATGTTTCTAAGGAAGAATGTTATACCCGTAGTTCGAGGTATGTATGCGAGGGCGTGCGTGCGAGAATCTGACGAAAGATTGGAAAGGAAGAAAGAGCGATTTTCCACGGAAAAGTTTCGGTTTTGTGAAGGAAAAGGTTCGTTTATGGGGTGGATTCCCAGTTGGTATTCGGACTTCTGGAATATTAGAGAATTATGGAATTTTATTTTGAAAATGGTCACGTGGGGCCACGGGAGAAATTCTGATTTTGTGGGGCTTTGATTTTGAGATTTTGGCGTTTGGATATTTTGGAAGGCGAAATATTTTGGGCGAATCGAGCGACACGTGTCACCCATGTGGCACCTTTGGGCGAAAATATGTTTGTGCACAACGGTTAAGTCGTTTGAAACGTTTCCACGACTTCGTAGGGGAATTCCGGCTATGTCATTTAGTATTTTTGCGGATTTTTCCGAGAGGCGGAACATTTTGGACCAACGAGAGGCGGCTTGGCACCTCTCGTTGGTGGGCATAGTGGGCGCATGGGCGATTGGGAAGGCATTGTGGGAGATATTTTTGGTAGATATTTTGTGTGCAAGTTGGCTAGGTACGTGGGTGAATCTTGGCCTACACTTGCCTAACAGTGTAATCTTGGCCATTGGTTGGCTTTCACTTGACTATAAATACCTCCCTTGAAGACTAATTCATTCACAAATTGCCTAAGTCTTGAAAGCTTCCTTCCCCTTAGTGTGGTGTCTTGGCAGAGCCCTCTCTCTTGGCGAGAGTCTCCCCACAGTGGGGTAGGCCGAGGTAGACACCCTCCTTTGAGGTGCTAGTGGGGTACCCACTGCTAGTTGCTTGTATAATACCCACTTTTGTGGTATAGAAATACTCTCAAGTATTGTTATAATGCCCATATACCTTAGCAGTATACCTTGTAGTATTCTAAGGTTATACCTATCTGAAAAGCCGAAAATACTATTATACTTCCCGTCGATCCAAAACCGTAACGGAAAATCTCCATAGTCAGTTGGAGTATTGTGTAGAAGTTAGTTAGAACTTAAGGGTGGTTTAGAGCGGGTTGGGCGCTCGGAGTTGAGCTAAGCGATTGCCAGGATCGACTTTATACTTGGATAATTATGGGCTTATCGAGGTAACTATCTTGTCCCCTTTTGTAATTGGATATTACATGTGGTAGGAATATATAGTTAAAGTATACTATATATATTTGAACATAGCTTGTGGCAATGTCCTTGGACTTAAGCTGAAGAAGCGACTGTAATTACATGGGTGTATTCTGAGACTTGTGTAGTAGTGCAGTGGAGTAGAATTGTACCGTTAGGGTTAGGCGTATAACCACTGGTTGGCTTGATGGATAGAGGAGATTTCTGTTTGCGGGAGAGTCTTTGTCGAATTTTCGGTCGAATGTTCTACGATACGATCTAGATTTTAATAAGCGCCTGGTGGCCTTATATGTTGAAGTACTACGTGTGGCGCGTTCTACGGCTTAGGAGTGGCCAGCGGCTTGAGGTACTCGGAGCATTTTGCTATTAGTCGATAATCGTCGCGAGGTATGTGAACCTCTTCCTATCTCTTCTAGCGTGATATGTGTGAACTATGTAATGCGGTAAGCGTCGTGTGCTAAATGTATTCGATTGGTTTAAAACATAAAGTGTTATAACGGCTTTATGGGAAGTTGGTTATAACGACTTTATGTAGATAAGAAAACACTTTGTGGTTTTAAAAAAAGGTAAATGATTTGTTTATAAGCGGCTTGATGTGTGATCATAAAGAACTTGAAGTATTTCAAAGATTTAAATCGTTTTGAAAGAGAAGTAATACTTGGTTTTGAGAACTTAAGAGTTATACTAGCTTTATGGGAAGTTAGGTATAGCGGCTTAAACGTTTTCTTGATTTTGGAAATCGGGATGTGTATCGACAAACCAACTGCAGCGTTAATAAAAGGAAATGTTTTGAATAATTAAGTATTATTAAAACCGATGAAACTTCCATCTGCATAGAAGCTAAGATGAGACAAAATGATATTTCCTAGATCATGGTAATAAGATTGTTATAAACAAGAATATCCTACTACATATAAGGCTTATGTTTCTCATTTGTTTAAAGAGAATTATATTCTTAAGTGATTTAGACTATGAACCACGAAACCTTTCTAAAATGAGAAACTTGAACATTGGAAATTAGGCAAACTTGATCATTGGAAAAGAATGTTGCTACTTGATTTTACAAAGAAAAGTAATTGATTTACTTTAAAGGATAGTCACTCTATTTTATACTACGGGTATTGTGTGACATTGTGAAATGCGATATCTTTTAAGAGTTGATGTATGAAGTACTTTGGGGATAAAAACCGATTTTGTTAATCATATAGTAGAAGGTACCTTGTGTGAACAACTTGATTGTATTGGTTTGTGATAGCCTTGTAATACTTTCTTGATTTCGTTGATAAGTAAGCGTGTTGGGATCTACGTGTGTTAGTATCTTGTGATGTTTGTGTGAAGGGTTTCGATTGTGCTTATTAACTATCGATCGTTATGATAGTATTGTGGCATTAATCTCTTGAGATGATTCCGGGTTAAGCGCCCTCCGAGTAGACTTCGGCGGTCGATGGACTATGATTCGAGAATACCTCATGCAGTCCCGGGCTATGCGGAACTACGAGAGTTCGTGTTAGTGTCGTCGCTTTATGGGCATGCGGTCCTTGTGGCCGTGCGGTGCGAAGTCGGGGCGATGCCGGAGTAGCTACCGATGCGGGGATGCCGTGCGGGCGATGAGATTGGCCTATGCGTGCGGGAAGTTCCAGGACTAAGCCGCGCATTAGATCTGCGGGCAAGTGGCGGCTTTGATCATGTAACAGAGCAGATCTTATAATCGATTCATGACCTTGTTGATGCGTAGGTGTTAGTAGTCGGCTATGCCTTCGTACTTACCGTGCGGTGTTATTATGGCAGTGGGACACAGGTGTTCATGTGTGTTCCTTGGAACTTTTATATCATAAAGCTGCCGCGGTGAGAATGTGTCCACGCACGATTGATGTTAATGGCGTGAGACCCTGTTATGTTCTTTGGTGATGACTTGAGGCGTGAGTCACGACTTGATATATTGCTTAGTTATTGTAAAGCGTAGTTTGGTTATCATACATGTCTCTGCTTTATAGACTATTATGATTTCATTTGCGGTATTTTTAGTTTCACATACTACTGTTATGCGACCTCTGCGTTCATGCCGCAGTTGAGGTACACGATCGTTGATCCTAGCTCTCGTGTCACGATTGGGAAGCTCCGTTTCTCGGAGGCTTATCGGTGGTGTAGTCCCATGCGTAGTAAGTGTTTACATTCGGGGTTTGGCGGGGCCTGTCCCGCCATTGTTGTCATATCATTCTTAGAAGTGCATGTAATGCTTGTTGTGGCGGGGTTTGTAAAAGGTTAAACTGTTCATGTTAAAAGTTGTCATTTATATATACGCGAAAGGCAAGTTTTCCTGATTATTGTTTTATATACATTTATCTCATATTGTTGTGTTTGTTCGTGATTACTCGATGTATGTCTACTTGGGTGCAGGTAAGGCACGATCCACGACCCGGTTGGTCGTGACACCACTCCTAGTGGTGCTAGCAGTGGGTACCCCCTTAGCCTAGTTGTCTCGTATAATACACCCCCCCTCTTGGTAGAAAATACTCTCAAAAGTATTGTTATAATGCCCAAATTACCTTAGCCGTATACCTTGTAGTATTCTAAGGTTATACCTTTACAAAAAGCCCAGTTATACTATTATACTTCCCGTCAGTCACAAAACCGAACCCTAAGGAAAATCTCCATAGTTAGTTGGAGTAGTATGTAGAAATTGGTTAGAACTTCTAAGGGTGGTTTAGAGCGGGTTGGAGCGCACGGAGTTGGAGCTAAACGTTGCTCAGGATCGACATTTTAACTTGGATAATTTTGGGCTTATCGAGGTAAACACTCTTGACCTTCTATTGTAATTGGAAATTACATGTTGTAGGAATATATAGTTGAAGTATACTATATATAGAACTGAACATAATTGTCGTGATGTCTTTTGACTTAAGCTGAATTTAAGAAGATGAGCGTAATTACATAGGAATGTATTCTGATGAACTTGTGTAGCATTCTTTGTGTAGTAGAATCATTACGTCGGTTAGGCGTGCAACCCCTGGTTGGCTTGATGGCAGCTACCGATAGAGGAGGAGATTTCTGTTGTTGCGAGAGTCTTTGCGAATTTTAAGAGATGTTCACGATAAGACCTAGATGTTAATAAAGCGCCTTGTAGGTTGATGTTGTTATACCCGTATTTCCAGTATACGTGAGGCGTACGTATTAAATTTTGCCTTAAGAGTTGGCTTTGGTTGAAATTTGGGCACAGAAGTGCCGAGTAAGTCGTTTTTCGACTGAACGCGTTTCCACTTTTCGTAGGGAAAATTCGGCTATGTCATTTATTATTTTTGCGGATTTTTCGAGAGGCGTAACATTTTGGACCAGCGGGAGGGTGACATGTGTCACCTGCATTGGAAGCAAATGGATTGGCTTGGGCGATTTGGGCGTCAAGAGCCTTCGTTGGCCTTGGCGATTGGTCCTCCTTTTGTGCCTTGTTTTGTGGCTTGTTTTGTGGAGTGTTTTGTGGAGTGTTTTGTGGGTGCACTTGGCTTGATCTTGGCCTTACACTTGCCTAACACATGGATGGATCTTGGCCGTTGGTTGGCCTTTGCTTGGCCTATAAATAGCTCCCTCTGTGAAGACTTTCTTCGTCCACAAATTGTTAAGTGATAAATCCCTTCCCTCCCTCTTGTAGACTCTCGTCCAAGAGCTCCTCTCCTCTCTTGTGAGCTAGCCGAGCCTCCCCTCTAGTGGTGCTAGTGGGGTACCCCACTAGCTAGTTGTTTCGTATAATACCCTTGTTGTGGTATAGAAATACTCCTAGTATTGTTATAATGCCCAAAATACCTTAGCCTTGTACCTTGTAGTATTCCAAAGATACCTCTATACGTAGAGCAGGAAATACTACCTTTTGTCCTTTAGTCTCAAACCGAAACCCTAAGGAAATCTTCATTGTTAGTTGAAGGATTTGAGTAGAAGTTAGTTAGAACTTCTAAGGGTTGTTTGGAGCAGTTGGAGCACTCGGAGTAGGAGCTAAACCTTGCTCGGGATCGACTTTTATCTCGGATAATTTTGGGCTTATCGAGGTAAATAATCTTGTCCCCTATTGTAATTGGAGTTTACACATTTGTTGATTATATAGTTGAAGTATGCTATATATAGAACTAAACGTTGGATTGTGGCAATGTCTTTTGACTTAAGCTGAAGAATGAAGAATTGAGCAGTAATCACGTAGAAGGTTAATAAAGAGAAGAATGAATGTAATTACATGGGGTATTGCGATAGACTTGTGTAGTATTCTTGAGTAGAATTGTATCGTCAGGTTAGGCGTGTTAACCACCACTGGTTGGCTTGGTAGCCGACCTCGATAAAGGAGGAGATTTCTGCCATTGCGGGAGGTCTGCAGAATTTTACGTAGAAAGTTAGAAACTTGTGTTTTGGGGTTAATAGGCGTTTGTGACCTTTATAGGTGAAAGTACTAAGAGTAGCGTATTACTCGAGGAGTGGAAAGGGCTAGCAATGTTGTAGTAATTGGAGCATTTTTCTTATTGTCGTTAAATCGTCGCGAGGTATGTGAACCTCTTCCTATCTCTTCTAGCATGATATGTGTGAACTATGTAGTGCGGTGAGCGTCGTGTGTTAATTGTATTTGATTGTTGTAAAACATAAAGTGTTATAACGGCTTTATGGGAAGTTGGTTATAACGACTTTATGTAAGAAAATACTTTGTGGTTTTAAAGGTAATCGATGTGAATTATAAGCGGCTAGTTATAATAAAGAACTTGATGTATTTCAAAAGATTTATAAATCGTTTTGAAGGAGAGTAACACTTGGTTTTAAAGGTTTTAAAAAGAGTTATACTAGCTTTATGGGGAGTTAGGTATAATGTCTTAAGAAAGGTAAAGAAAATGGTTTCTCGATGTTAGAAGTTAAGAGACTTGATCTTATGAGATAAGAGACTTAACTTATTTGTTTTAATGTGAATGTTTGTGTGAAACCTCATTCGTGAGTAATGAGTACTTGGTTTTATTTAAAGGGATAATGTTTCACGATTTTGGAAATCGAATGTGTATCGACAGGACGGCTGCAGCGTTAATAAAGGAAAATGTATTGAATAATGATGTATCGTATTAAAACCGGTAGAAACCTCATCTGCATAGAAACTAAGATGAGACAAAATGATATTACATTTTCTAGATCATGATTTCTTTGTAATAAGAATGTTGTAAACAAGAATAACCTACTCTCGCGTGAGACATATATTACTCAATTGTTCTAAAAGGAATCAAGTGATTAAGTTTGGGAACTATGAAACCATTTGAAAATAAGAAGCTTGAGTAATTGAAACTAGGCAAACTGGAACTTAGGAAAAGAATGTTGTTACTTGATTTTGAAAAGGAATGTGGGTTGGTCATTCTAATACTACGGGTATCGGGTGACGTTTATAAAAGTAATGGATCTCTTTTAAAAGAACTTAACGAATGTAGTATTTTGGGGTTGAAAACCGGACTTTGGCATAAAATGAAAGTACTATGAGTTGTGTGAAACTTGCCTATGCTTGTTGTTGTGAAACTTGCCTATGCTTGTTGTTGTGAAACTTGCCTATGCTTGTTGTTGTGAAACTTGCCTATGCTTGTGATGATAGCCTTTGTTGTGCAAGTGTGGTATTTACGTATTCTGGCGTCTCGATAGAGGCGGTTGACTTATTGAGAACTTACTTGGGCGTCTTGTGTGATGGAGAATTCCACGGGTATGTTTCCATTTTGATTTCTGTCTTGTTGTTGATGTCACATGGGCGTATCTACCGTCTGATTCGGGGGCATGCGGCACGTGCGGCGGGTTGATTACCGATATATGGTTATTATCGCAACATGGGCGTGTCTACACCGTCTGAGATTCGGGGCATGTGGCGTGCGGCGAGTTGACCACGATATATTGTTATTGAGGTCACATGGGCATGTCTACACCGTCTGGTATTCCGGGGCATGTGGCCATGCGGCGCTTGTTATTATTGTTGCATCATGGACATGTCTACACCGTCACGATATTCGGGGCATGTGGCCATGATGCGAACATGATGGATGTGGTGGGCGTGAGACCCGTAGTTATATTTAGTGGTGACTTTGAAGGCGTGAGTCACGACTTGAGCTTTTATGTTGCGTCTTGTATTTTGGCTATCATACATGTCTCTGCTTTATATAGTTATGATTTAAGCTGCGATATTCTGATTTCACATACTTGGTACTGTTGTCGACCTCCGAGCTGCGTTCATGCGCGGTAGAAATACATTGGTTGTCGATCCTCGCCAGGATCACGTTTCAGCGTTTTGGGAAGCTCGTTCCTTGAGGCTTATCTTTGGTAGGTTTCCACGAGTTGTAGGTTACGGTACATTCGGGGTATGGCGAACCTGTCCGTCATAGGTTGTTATTCTCTCTTAAGTGCATGCCTTTGTTGTGGGCGGGGTTTGTAAAAAGGATAAGCTGTTGGGTTTTTATGTATATCTGAGAAGGCAAGCATTTTTTGGTTGGCGGTTTATTTATATTATCTCTTATTTCATGTTCATGTTGTATGTTCCGCTGATTTTCTCGATGTTGTATCACTAGGGTGCAGGGTAAGGCACGATCACGGGCCGTTTGGGGTGTGACATAGTGGTATCGAGCGATTAGTCTCGGAAAGTGTCTACAGACCGTGTCTAGTAAGTCTTGATTATCGGTGTGTTGTGCACCACATCTATAATCGAGGAGGCTATAGGACATTTAGGATTGGTTTCTATTCTTCTCATTCGAGATCGTGCCTTAGAGCCGTGTTATAAGTTGGACCCTACGGCGTGTTTCGTTTTACGATTATGCCTGCGAAGGCAACCAGGCCCGAAGGGCAAGCGAGGAGCCGCTAGTGGGATTGAGAGTGCGAGCGCGCAGCGGCCAAGATGCGATGTAGTGCTTGACGGCGAGTTTTGCGACGCCGCCCGGCACCAGCGAGTTTAACGCAGCGGTGCTGCTGAGACTCTGATACACGAGCCTCGATCCGCGATGCAGGCGAGGGAGATGGGTCACGAGAGATGGCCCGATTTTGGCGAGGTTGTGGCGAGATATGAGAGCAGTGGATCGCGGCGATTCAGTTCATGGCATCGTAGTGCGCCCGAGAGCGAATAGTTTGAGGCTACGGACTTTCCGAGTTGTAGCCCGCGAGTTTTATGGGTCGAGGCACGAGGATGATCCGCAGGAGTTCATCCGTCGATTCTGAAGGATCGTCACGGGTGATCGAGGCTTGAGACCGAGTCAGTGACGCCCGGTTCGCGTCGGTGCGTGATACCGCGATCGATTAGTTTGATTCGTGGGAGCTTTCGGGAGAGCATGCACCTCCAGGTATGGGATGAGTTTTGAGGGCTTTTCACGCACTTCTTGCCTCGCAGATGAGGAGGGCGCGGTCGATTTTTATTCTTGAGGCAGAGCGCGACCGTCGGGAGTACAATGTCGAGTTCGATTCTTTGGCTCGATATGTCCTGCGCTAGTTGCGATATGGAAGATAGGGTGCATCGCTACGTCGTGGGCTAGATGATTATATGGCCGAGTCTTGTGCGGGTGTTTCTCTTGTTGGGCATGGACATTGCCGCATTCGTGCTCATGCACTTGGGTGCGAGGCGCGGTCGGCAGGTGGACCGCTTTCGAGAAGAAGGCGAGGCGGATATTTTGGCGACTTTCGAGGCGGACCGCCTGGCAACAGAACTAGTTATGTACCTCCGCCATTGCAGTGGTCCTCCGCGACGCCGGGACCTCGGATATTCGGGGCGGTCGAGGCTCCCGGGTTTGAATGTTGAGGAGTAGGGGTGTTGGCGGTCAGATCACCCTACCGGTGTGGTCGATGTAGTAGACCGCATTTGGGAAGTGTCGTAGTACCAAGGAGCTTGTTATTCTTGCGCCAGCAGGGCCATATGGCGAGAGACTGTCCGACCGGGTAGCGGTAGGATAGCCTGAACTACTAGAAGCGATTGCGGGCCACGGTAGAGTCGCGGTGGAAGTTCGATTTTAGCGATCCTGAACCGCCTAGTTTCGGTATATCCTTAACCCTCTAGAGTTTTGTGTGTATTGATGTTGTCGATGTGTTTAATGTTATGTTTGGATAGCTTTGTGCTAAAATGTGATTTAGAAACCTGGTTAGTGAAAAGGGTAAGTCCCTGGGTAGTGTGAAATGGAAGTGGTAGCTTTCATGACCTGTAGAGGTAAGATTGTTCGGATCTAGAAACTAGAGAGTTGGCGCTACAGTGGGTCGGGTTGGGGCCATGTTGCGGGCCAACCCGCGTCCGTTTGAGGAAGTCGGCTCTGGGTGGTCGCCGGTGGCGAGTCACGAGGGTGCTAGGCCCAAGTTTAGATGACCATCGTATGAGTTCGTGGATACGTTCGACCAGAATCAGTTCGTGAAGGCCGAGAATGGCCTTAGAGGAAATCGAGGTTAGTAAGATGACCAAGTTTGGAGGTAGTGACTCCAAGGGTTGGAAACAGAAGCGTTGACTGAGGTGTGGTGCGTGTACTGGGAAGAGTTCGAGTGTTCGAGAAGGGTACAACGAGATAGGGGAGAAGCGAACGTGTGTGATCGTTTCTTTTGTGAAATGAATGTGCGAAGGGGGTATCTTATGGACAAGGGGTGAGAATTTGTTTTGTATCTTCGAGGTGGATCCTCGTGGACTTGGGATTGCGTATTTTGTGGCCAGGTGTGGCATGTTTGATTCTCGTAAGTATAGTAGTGAAGACTATACTGACGCCTGTTTGTTTTGAGACCTTGAAGGAACATTCGGGACGAATGTTTCTAAGGGGGGAAGAATGTTATACCGTATTTCAGTATATGCGTGAGGCGTGCGTATTAAATTTTTGCCTTAAGAGTTGGCTTTGGTTGAAATTTGGGCACAAGTGCGAGTAGAGTCGTTTTTGGCGAAAGCGTTTCCACGACTTTCGTAGGGAAAATTCCGGCTATGTCATTTATTATTTTTGCGGATTTTTCCGAGGCGTAACATTTTGGACCAACGGGAGGTGACGTGTCACCTCACATTGGAAGCAAATGGATTGGCTTGGACGATTTGGGCGTCCAAGAGCCTTGGTTGGCCTTGGCCGATTGGTCCCTCCTTTTGTGCCTTGTTTTGTGGCTTGTTTTGTGGAGTGTTTTGTGGAGTGTTTTGTGGGTGCACTTGGCTTGATCTTGGCCTTACACTTGCCTAACACATGGATGGATCTTGGCCATTGGTTGGCCTTTGCTTGGCCTATAAATAGCTCCCCTTTGTGAAGACTTTCTTCATCCACAAATTGTTCTAAGTGATAAATCCCTTCCCTCCTCTTGTAGACTCTCGTCCAGAGCTCCTCTCCCTCTCTTGTGAGCTAGCGAGAGCCTCCCCTCTAGTGGTGCTAGCCGTGGGTACCCCTAGCCTAGTTGTTTTCGTATAATACCCCTTGTTGTGGTATAGAAATACTCCCCTAGTATTGTTATAATGCCCAAAATACCTTAGCCTTGTACCTTGTAGTATTCCAAAGATACCTCATCGTAGAGCAGGAAATACTACCTTTTGTCCTTTTAGTCTCAAACCGAAACCCTAAGGAAATCTTCATTGTTAGTTGAAGGATTTGAGTAGAAGTTAGTTAGAACTTCTAAGGGTTGTTTGAGCGGATTGGAGCACTCGGAGTAGGAGCTAAACCTTGCTCGGGATCGACTTTTATCTCGGATAATTTTGGGCTTATCGAGGTAAATAATCTTGTCCCTATTGTAATTGGAGTTTACATTTGTTGATTATATAGTTGAAGTATGCTATATATAGAACTAAACGTTGGATTGTGGCAATGTCTTTTGACTTAAGCTGAAGAATGAAGAATTGAGCAGAATCACATGTAGAAGGTTAATAAAGAGAAGAACTGAACTGTAATTACATAGGACTGTATTGCAGTAGACTTGTGTAGTATTACTGAGTAGAATTGTATGCGTCCGGTTAGACGTGTTAACCCCCCCCTGGTTGGCTTGTGGCGAGCCTCGATAAAGGAGGAGATTTACGCTGTTGCGTGTGTGAGGTGCGAATTTTACGTAGAAAGTTAGAAACTTGTGTTTTGGGGTTAATAGACGTTTGTGACCTTTATAGGTGAAAGTACTAAGAGTAGCGTATTCTACTCGAGGAGTGGAAAGGGCTAGCAAGGTTGTAGTACTTGGAGCATTTTGCTTATTGTCGTTAAATCGTCGCGAGGTATGTGAACCTCTTCCTATCTCTTCTAGCATGATATGTGTGAACTATGTAGTACGGTAGACGTACATGTGTTAATTGTATTTGATTGTTGTAAAACATAAAGTGTTATAACGGCTTTATGGGAAGTTGGTTATAACAGCTTTATGTAGGTAAGAAAATACTTTGTGGTTTTAAAAGGTAACTGATGTGAATTATAACTGGCTAGTTATAATAAAGAACTTGATGTATTTCAAAAGATTTATAAATCGTTTTGAAGGGAGAGTAACACTTGGTTTTAAAGGTTTTAAAAAGAGTTATACTAGCTTTATGGGGAGTTAGGTATAATGTCTTAAGAAAGGTAAAGAAAATGGTTTACTGATGTTAGAAGTTAAGAGACTTGATCTTATGAGATAAGAGACTTAACTTATTTGTTTTAATGTGAATGTTTGTGTGAAACCTCATTCGTGAGTAATGAGTACTTGGTTTTATTTAAAGGGATAATGTTTTACTGATTTTGGAAATCAGAATGTGTATCGACAGACCACTGCAGCGTTAATAAAGGAAAATGTATTGAATAATGATGTATCGTATTAAAACCAGTAGAAACCTCCATCTGCATAGAAACTAAGATGAGACAAAATGATATTACATTTTCTAGATCATGGTCTTTGTAATAAGAATGTTGTAAACAAGAATAACCTACTCTCACGTGAGACATATATTACTCAATTGTTCTAAAAAGGAATCAAGTGATTAAGTTTGGGAACTATGAAACCATTTGAAAATAAGAAGCTTGAGTAATTGAAACTAGGCAAACTGGAACTTAGGAAAAGAATGTTGTTACTTGATTTTGAAAAGGAATGTGGGTTGGTCATTCTAATACTACGGGTATCGGGTGACGTTTATAAAAGTAATGGATCTCTTTTAAAAGAACTTAACGAATGTAGTATTTTGGGGTTGAAAACCCGGACTTTGGCATAAAATGAAAGTACTATGAGTTGTGTGAAACTTGCCTATGCTTGTTGTTGTGAAACTTGCCTATGCTTGTTGTTGTGAAACTTGCCTATGCTTGTTGTTGTGAAACTTGCCTATGCTTGTGATGATAGCATTTGTTGTGCAAGTGTGGTATTTACGTATTCTGGCGTCTCGATAGAGGGCCGGTTGACTTGTTGAGAACTTACTTGGACGTGCTGGCAGTGATGGAGAATTCCACGGGTATGTTTCCATTTTGATTTCTGTCTTGTTGTTGATGTCACATGGGCGTGTCTACCGTCGAGATTCGGCGTGCGGCCGTGCGGCGGAGTTGATTACCCGATATATGGTTATTAATGCAACATGGGCGTGTCACCACGTCTGATTCCGGGGCATGTGGCCACGCGGCGAGGTTGACCACCCGATATATTGTTATTGAGGTCACGTGGGCATGCCTACACCGTCGATGTCCGGGGCGTGTGGCCGTGCGGCCTTGTGTTATTATTGTTGCATCATGGACATGTCTACACCGTCAAGATTCCGGGGCATGTGGCCATGATGCGAACATGATGGATGTGGTGGGCGTGAGACCCATAGTTATATTTGAGTGGTGACTTTGAGGGCGTGAGTCCCTGACTTGACTGCTTTTATGTTGCGTACTGTATTTTGGCTATCATACATGTCTCCTGCTTTATATAGACTGTTATGATTTAAGCTGCAGTATTCTGATTTCACATACTTGGTACTGTTATCGACCTCCTTGAGGTGCGTTCATGCCGCAGTAGAAGTACATCGGTGTCGATCCATTGTAGGATCACGTTTGCCGTTTTGGGAAGCTCCGTTCCTTGGAGGCTTATCTTTGGTAGGTTTCCACGAGTTGTAGGTTACGGTACATTCGGGGTATGGCGGGCCTGTCCGTCATAGGTTGTTATTCTCTCTTAAGTGCAGCCTTTGTTGTGGGCGGGGTTTGTAAAAAGGATAAGCGTCGGGTTTTTATGTATACGCAGGCAATTGTTTTGGTTGGCGGTTTATTTATATTATCTCTTATTTCATGTTCATGTTGTATGTTCCGCTGATTTTCTCGATGTTGTATCACTAGGGTGCGGGGTAGGCACGATCCACGCCCGGTTCGGGTGTGACAGATGTCTGATGCGTGGCGCGATCTACTCGGCTTTAAGGAGTAGCCGACGGTTTGAGGTACTTGAGCGTTTTGCTATTAGTCGATAATCGTCGCGAGGTATGTGAACCTCTTCCTATCTCTTCTAGCATGATATGTGTGAACTATTTAGTACGGTGAGCGATACGTGCTAAATGTATTTGATTGGTTTAAAACATAAAAGTGTTATAACGGCTTTATGGGAAGTTGGTTATAACGACTTTATGTAGGTAAGAAAATACTTGTGGTTTTAAAAGGTAATCGATTTGAACTATAATCGGTGGTTATGTGATAACAAAGAACTTGAAGTATTTCAAAAGATTTTTGAATCATTTTGAAAGAAGAAGTAATACTTGGTTTTAAAAACTTAAGAGTTATACTAGCTTTATGGGAAGTTAGGTATAACGGCTTAAGAATGTTCTCACGATTTGAAATCGTAACGTGTATCGACAAACCACTGCAGCGTTAATAAAAGGAAATGTTTTGACAGATTAAGTATTATTAAAACCAGTAGAAACTTCCATCTGCATAGAAGCTAAGATGAGACAAAATGATATTTCCTAGATCATGGCTGCTGTAATAAGATTGTTATAAACAAGAATGTCCTACTCACACATAAGGTTTATGTTTTCAGATTGTTAAAAGAGAATTATATTCCTAAATAAATAAGACTATGAACTACGAAACCTTTCTAAAATAAGAAACGTAAACACTTGAAATTAGGCAAACTTGGACGTTTGGAAAATAATGTTGTTACTTGATTTTACAAAGGTAAGTATTTTGATTACTTAAAAAGACAGTCACTCTATTTTATACTACGGGTATTGTGTGACTTATGTGAATGAAACGGTTCTTTTAAAGATTTAATGTGTGAAGTACTTTGGGGATAGGTACCCGAACTTGTTAGTAGAAAGTAACTTGTGTGAATAACTTGATTGTATTGGTTTGTGATAGCCTTGTAATACTTTCTTGTTGATTTGATAAGTAAACATGTTAGGATGCTACGTGTGTTAGTATCTTGTGATTATTATGTAAGGGGGTCACTCTTGTTGTTCTTACGTTGTCAAACGTTAAGCCCGTTGTACTGTTATTATATCACATACCCCCTTGACTTGTTATACCGAGGGCTTGCCACCCTTGATGCGGGTATATACGGCCTATGCAGTCCTTGTGACTATGCGGAGTTGCGGGAGCTCCAGGATTGATCATTCCGGGTGTTTAGCCTGATGCGGGGGATGCCCTATGCGGTCTTTGAGGGACTATGCGGTCTTTGAGGGACTATGCGGGCTGCGGGAGCCTAGGTGGATACCGGGGGTTAAGCTGCCCTCGATGCGGGGTATACCTCAGGCGGTCTGGGACCATGATTCGAGGAATACCTCATGCGGGTCTGTGTGTGACCTATGCGGAGCTGCGGTAGTTCGAGGATAGACGCGCACATTGATCTGCGGGCGAGTGGCGGCCGATCATGTAGTGCGGTCTAGAAAGACCTCGTGATGCAGTTTGTGGTATTTGGTTTGTACTGCGGGTCTTAGTACTTACCCCGTACAGTTCTATTGTGATGACTTGAGGGCGTGAGTCCCTGACTTGACATGACTGTTTATTTATTGTGAACTGTAGTTTGGTTATCATACATGTCTCCTGCTTTATATAGACTACTATGATTTCATTTACAGTATTTATTTCAGTTTCACATACTGCACTGTTATCGACCTCGCCCGGGCTGCGTTCATGCCGCAGTAAAGGTACACCGTTGATCCTCGCCTTAGGGTCACAGATTGCGTTTGGGAAAGCTCCGTTTCTCGGAGGCTTATCTTCGTATAGTCCCCTGTTGTGGTAGGTGCTTACATTCGTGGGTATGACGAACCTCGTCCCATCGTTGTTGTCATATTATTCGTAGAGTGCTGTAATCGTTGTGGGCAGAATTTGTAAGAGGTTGTATCGCTTCAAATTGCTATTTATATATATACCGAAGGTAACCGTTTTTAGTTGCTTTTCTTATTTCACCGTCATATTACATTGGTTTCATGTATTGTCTTTATGTTCCGATTACTCGATGTTGTGTCACTAGGGTGCCCGGGTAAGGCACTACCACGGCCCAGTTCGGTCGTGACACGTATTCCACCGATTCTTTATCAAGTCCCGTGGGATGGGCGAGACACGATTCCACGATTCTTTATCGAGTCCCGTAGGATGGGCGAGACATGTATTCCACATGATTCTTTCAGGAGTCCCGTAGGATGGGCGGGACACGTATTCCACATGATTTATACCTAGGCTGGCGGTGAGGAAAGGAAGGAGTTCGGGCGTGAGGATGACTTTGAGGCGTGAGTCCCGACTTGACATATGCCTTTTATATTTGTGAACTGTAGTTTTGTTATCATACATGTCTCTGTTTTTAGATAGATCGTTATGATTTCATTTCTGATA
The DNA here is from genome assembly GCA_029844215.1 of Przewalskia tangutica. Taxonomy (NCBI): domain Eukaryota; kingdom Viridiplantae; phylum Streptophyta; class Magnoliopsida; order Solanales; family Solanaceae; genus Przewalskia; species Przewalskia tangutica. Next base: position 64,426,869 of record CM056720.1, read on the forward strand.
TTTTCATTTCACATACTTGGTACTGTTGTCGACCTCGCCCGGGCTGCGTTCATGCCGCAGTAGAGAGGTACATCGGTTGTGGATCCTCGCTCATGGATCACGATTCGGATGTTGGGAAGCCCCGTTTCTGAGGCTTATCTTTTGGTATGTTACCACGAGTCAGAGGTTCTTGTACATTCAGGGTATGGCGGGCCTGTCCGTCATAGTTGTTATCACTTCTTAGAGGTGCAGAAATCTTTGTTGTGGCGAGTTTGTAAAGGATAATTGTTCGGGTTTTTATGTATATATACAGAAGGCAACTGTTTTGGTTGGCCTGTTTATTTATCATGTCTCTTGTTTCATGTTTATGTTTTATTTCCGCTGATTTTCTCTGATGTTGTATCACTAGGGTGCCCGAGGTAAGGCACCAGTCACGGGCCCGGGTTCGGGTCGTGACACTAACCCGCCTCCTGGTCACATGCCCCGGAATCCCACATCGTATAAGCATGTCCAAGGACCACTCATAATGGAAGCATACCCGTGGAATCCCACATCACTGTCGGTACGTCCAAGTAAACTTGCAACAAGACAGCCGACCCTCCAACTGAGAGTCACGACCACGTAAACATATAATACTTGCACTCAAAGCTATCACAAGAAAACACAGGCAAGTTCATTAAACCTTTATACTTCCATTTTTATAAACTCATGGCACTTCCGTTTCACATATAAAAATCCGGGAATTTAACCCCAAGTACTACGCACCTCTACTCCTTTAGAAAGACTCTTTTTCAAATAAAACTTCCAAGATACTAACAACCGTAGTATCAAGTCGTATCTACCTTCAAGACAAGTCACCATACCTTTTTAGAAATACATTTACCGGCTTCTAAATCAATTGACCCTTACTTTAAAGCTTTAAGCAAGTGATACATTTAAATCAAATTGCCCTTCCTTAAAACAAGTTATTTCTTTGTTTACCTTATTAGAGAAAACCATTCTCTTAACCTTCCATAAAGCCGTTATAACCAACTTCCCATAAAGCCGTTATAACCTTTTATGGTTTTAGACAAACTAATTCCTTTTATAACCAAGAGACTTATACTTTTTAAAACCAAGTATTAAAATACTTTCAAATCAATTCTCTTAAGGACTTAGGATAACCTTGACATAAACTTTACATATAGTAAATCACACACATACCTCTTAACTTTTACGAGTAGAAGAAAACATGAAATAATACCACATGTATATTCCATACATAGAATCATGCCAAAGTAAGGAAGAGGTTCACATACCTCGCGACGATTATCGACAAGTAGCAAAATGCTCCAAAGTACTTCAACCTATAATGGCCACAATATGTCCATTAACCTCTTACTTCAAACGTAGAATATTCTAAGTGCTAAGTCACTAAATTCTACGGAAAATCGGACAGCACTTCCTTTGTTTCTACTTACTTTGCCACCTTTTTCAAGGCCGAATACAATAACCAAACACGCCACATTTAAGGCCCAATCAATGCAATTAATCAATAGGGGACTACACGCCTACTAGACGTGTAAAATTCCGCCCCACAAACGATATCAAACTAATACAACCTACAAGTCCAATTCGGCCACATAGAGTATAATAACACCAATTCTTATCCAATTTCTATTTCAATCCAAGTTGTTGGCATAACATGATATCAAGTCGCAATCGATTATAACCACTATAATCTTCAAGTAATTAACATACGACAATTCTAATAAACGACCAAATTGTAATCCAACTTCACAAGGCTTAAATGACATTTCGGATTTAAGACTACAATCAATCCATAATACTTATCAAACTTCAACATATAAACCTCATGCTAGCAACATGTAAAGCTAACAACAAACAATATATATATATAATCTTGTAACACTTTTAAGAGACAAGATTATACCTCAACGAATCTTAATCCAACTCCAAACCCGAATTCGCTCCTTAGCAACTTAGAGCCTCTTCAAGACACTTCAATCCGCTACTTGAGACCCTTAGAACAACACCAACAATTTCCTTCAATCTTCCAACCAAAACCTAGAGAAGCAACTAGGTTTTCACCTTGCGACTAATACGAAAACTATCTTTTTCCGAGATTTTTCTATTGAGATACACTTACAATACCCTCATGAACCTTGGTTAAAAGTGTGGAGCTTAATGGACAAGAAACAATTTTTTTTCCTTTTTGATCTAAGAGAACCTGAGAGCTAGAAGAATGAGCTATTCAATTTCTTGAAAATATTCTAAGTGTTGGGCTCACTCTTGCTACTAGTAGTATTAAATAGCACATTGGAGGGTCAAGATGCAAACAAATGGGTGGTTTGGATGAGGTCTTATTAAATATCAAGCTTGTGGACCCATTGACCAAGTCAATTTTGTCAAGCTCTCTACTAGCAAGACTTAGTCATCCTAAGACTATGGTCAATGACCATTTTGGCCATGACATTTTCGTCCAAGGCAAAAATAAGGGGGGTGACACGTGTCGCCCTCCCATTCGTCACAATATTATGTTTTCCGACAATTTCATAATTCCGATAAATTTTTACAAGTCTCAATTCTTAACACTTGTGAGTTCTTACGTACGTTCTTAAAGCATGTCCTGTAAATACGGGGTGTATCAGTGTCGATGGGAGTGGGTAATACCACTGTTACCACCATCATTTCTATACTATCCCCGTGCCTCGACATTGCTCCAAAAGCCACAACGCCCAGATCGATTGATACCGAAACCCTAGGCGCCGTCGACCGTTTTCCGGTGACCTGTGAAGAAATTGATGGTCGTGATTGGTACTACAAGACTCACCATCCTTTGGCCTACGTCCTACACCAACTCACCACCTCCATTTCCTAGCCAATCGTCCGGCCGACCAAACCAAATTTCCGACGGTATCTTTGGCGAATTACGATCAGATACGGTAGCGTCAATCAGGATAATGTAAGTCCACTGAATTTATACATAAATTTGTCTTTTAAGTACTAAATAAAACTGAAGTGCTTTTGTTATGTCTTAAGTAGAGGTTTTTGCATATTCAACTTATTTTGCATTTAGTAGAGGTTTTTGCATTCACTACATGGTTTTTGCATATCCATGTGGTTGTCTTTGTTTAAACTAATATGAAATTTACATGCTTAGTGTTAGTAGTTTCAAGTGTTCCATAGTCATTAACACTAGACTGCTATAATATGTTCATGGACATTTAAATGATAAGATTAATCCAATTAAAGTGTCATAAACCATTTACACCTTAGATAAATATTGAGCTATGTGTCTAAGGTATCAACAATCCAGTGAATACAATGTGTTGACTATGCAACATCTATGTGTCTTAGTATTCCAAGTTTCAGTTTTTACTGGTGATAATTAAAGAGTTAATTTTTAATGTTTGTTGCTGCAGCTGATGCCAATTGGTCTAGTTCTGTGGTTAAATCATGGAAGTACTATTGTTATCTTGGCAATTGATGCCAATGTACATAAGTTCAATTTTTGTCCTTGGATATGTATCTGCTGATGGTTAGGCAATGTTGTCAACTGTCTTTTTGTTTAGGTATTGTGAATAACACTTATTTTTAGGGTCTAAATCGAACTACATTCTTTGGTAATTGTAGGCATGGATTATGTAGATCCAAAGAAGAAGAGCAATTTCATGGATAAAATTCTTATGGCTGCTGTACTGACAACGCTATACATTCTTATGCTCAAGCAGTCCTCAAGTTTTAATACCCCAAGTGCAGTAATTCCACGACCCTTCTATTTATTTAATTATTTTCTCAGTTTTGTGTCAGTATGATTGGACTAAAAAGGGAAGCCCGGTTCACTAAGCTTCCGCTATGTGCGGGGTTGGTATTTGGAGTTTTTTATATAATGACTGCATGCTCTACTGTGTCATTACTATCGCGAGTTTCTTTTGTATTTTTTCTTTGCCATGACATTGTTGTTTAGTACATTTGTTCTTTTCTATATGTTATGAGTCCTCGTTTCTTTAAGATAGTGGAAATATTTAATCAACATCTTCTAACAGAAAAACCTCTCAAGAAGCATGTGCCTGCTTAAGTTATCATCGTTTTCCTCTGTTTAAAGTTGTGTATCTTGTTGATTCTTGAAATTTTTCTCAAATCTTGAATCCAGTTTGAACAAACATACTAATGTCTCTAGTGGAACAAAATATTAAAGTTATGGTTTTTAAATTCTTTGCACTAATTGTTTGTTGATGCTTTCTCCTAGTTTTCTCGCCATCAACCATGTGTTGTTTATGTCTTAGTCACTGGAGGTGCTGGCTACATTGGTTCCCATGCAGCATTACGACTTCTAAAAGAAAATTACCGAGTGACGTTAGTGGTAATTTCCCCTTATGAAATTGTGAATAGGTTCTTTGTCAGTCATTCTTCAATGACAATTTTCTTTTAACTTTACTTAATCGACTTCTGAGCATGAGTCCTCTTGGGTTTTCAGTTCAAAACATCTTGCTAGAAGTGATTTTAGTTGTGTAATAATGGCTTTTGGGAGCTTACTTTGATTATACATACGTGATAACGTAATCCGGCCCATTTGCGGGACACGGTGTACAGATGAATCATGTGGCATAATCCGGCCCGCCTGTGGGGCTCGGTGTACTGTGGAATCATGTAGCATAATTCGGCCCGCCTGTGGATCTCGGTGTATTGTGGAATCATGTAGCATAATCCGTCCCGCCTGTGGAGCTTGGTGTACTGTGGAATCATGTAGCATAATCCGGCCCACCTGTGGAGCTCGGTGTACTGTGGAATCATGTAGCATAATCCGGCCCGCCTGTGGAGCTCGGTGTACTATGGAATCATGTAGCATAATCCGGCCCGCCTGTGGAGCTTGGTGTACTGTGGAATCATGTAGCATAATCCGGCCCGCCTGTGGAGCTCGGTGTAAGATGACGTAACCCGGCCTATGTGGAGGCTCGGGGTAATATGGCGTGTCTGACTATGTGTAGGCTCGGTGTATCTCATAACGTAATCCGGCCTATTTGTAGGCTCGGTGTATTTCATAACATAATCCGGCCTATTTGTAGGCTCGGTGTGATTTTCCTTACATAACATTTTAAACCATCTTTTCACTTCTTCTTAAGTCGTCATAACAACTTCTCATAAAGCTATTATAACAACCTTTCATTTTAGAGAACTTAAGACACTTTTATTCTTACAACATTTGGAAAACTAGACCCAAAAATACTACGTACATACATACTTAAAAAGAATCATAAAACTTCTTTCTTTTTAAAGCTCAAGTCACACACTCTTTTGAAAACCATCTTCTTAACTTTTGAAATAAATTAAGAAGCCATACTTTTAAAGTTTAGTCATTTCCACTCATAAAATCAAGGCTTATAGTATTAATGTTACACCCCGTAAGTCCAGGACATGTAAAAGAGAATGTACGTAAGGAATCAAGACTTGGAAATTGGTACGAAAGGAAGAATTGTTTTTCCGACGGAAAATCTTCCGAACGTCGGAAAGGAAAAAGGTTCGTTGATGAGAATTAGGTACTCAAAATGCATTATTTGAAGAATATAGAACTTATTATCATTATGGAAATTTATTTTTACGGATTTGGTCACGTGGGGCCCACCCGAGGAATTTTACGTTTTGCGGGGCCCACGAGGGTTACAGAATTTTATGGACGAATGAGAGGGCGATACGTGGAACCTCCCCCACATGCCCTTGGACGAAATTTACAAGGTTAGAATGGTCATTTGACCATTGTGGATGATAAGTCTTGCTAGCTTGATAATATTGACCAAGTCAACTTGCCACTTGTGTAGTTATCCAAGTGTTCTTCATCCTAGCCACACATATGTGATTATCTTGACCCTCCATTGTGTTATATATACACTACACTAGTGCAAGACTAGTCTTCAACACTTAGAAAATTTCACAACATTTGTTGTCCACATTTGAGCTCTCGGCTTTGGCTATATTTCAACACAAATATCTTGTAGTTTTGATCCATTATTCACAAGACTTTAACCCAAGGTCCCTAAGGGTATTGTAAGGATATCTCAATAGAAAGATCTCGGGAAAACGGCGTTTTCACGTTAGTCGCAAGGCGAAAACCTAAGGCATTTTCATAGGTTTTGATTGGAAATGGAAGAGAAGTTGGTTGTGAACTTCTAAGGGCTTCAAATAGCGGATTGGAGCGTAAAGGAAATGAGCTAAGAATTGCTAAGGAGCGACTTTGAATCTTGGAAATTTTAAGGGCTTGTAAAGGTATAATTCTTGTCGTTTTAGTAATTAAGATTACTTATTGTTGTAGCTATGGATATTAGCAAGCATGAGGTATTTAGTATGAAGTTTGATAAGTGTATTGACTATTGGAACCCTAATCCGAAAACTAGCATGTTTAGCCTTAAGATTACAATTCAAGTTGATTATTAGTATAAGTTGTCACATGTTATATAAAGAAGGAAATTGTAGTTGTTGAAGTTGTCTATGACTATATAACATGTTAGACCTAAGAACTTGAATTGAAAAAGAATTGGAAAGGACTTAGTGTTGCTGTATATGTTGGCCGAGAATGGCTTTGGATTTTAAACTACTTGGTATGAATTGTGGGGCGGAATTTTACACGTATTGTAAGTCGTGTAATCCCCTTTGATTGGTTGGTATGTTGAGCCTTAAATGTGGCATGTTTGGTTATTGAATTCGGCCTTGAAAAAGGTGGCAAAGTATGTAGAAACAAAGGAAGTGTTGCCCAATTTTCCGTAGAATAAGAGACCGTATACTTAGTATTATTCTATGTTAGAAACTAGAAGTTGATAGTCATGTTGTGGCCATTATAGGTTGACACTTCTACGTGCGGCGTATTCGACTTAGCTTGTGGATTAAGCCGAAAAGGTATGTGAACTATCTCCTCTTCCAGCATGATTCCTTAAGATAAAGAAAGTATGTCCTGCTCCTTAAATGATCCATTCCTTGGTTGTACTTGGATTGCCTAAAATAGAATTTGTTCTATGTACTTCCTTGATTGTACTTTGATTTTTAAATTGTAAGTTGTATAATCCATTTTCTTAGTGAAGTTTGGATTCTTAAGAGTGAAAGTATTTTACTTAAAGTACATAGAGTCTTGAAAAGGAAGTGGTTTCCAAACCTTTTGGCTAGTGCCTTAGTTCCAAAACCTAAAGATTGTTATAATGACTTTAGGGGAGTCAAAGGAGTGATTTACTTAAGCGATTTAAAAGAGGAGAAATTACATGATTTAAAGGGAAGTAACTTGTTTTAAAGGTGTGAGTTACTTGAATTTAAAAGTAGAAGAAACTTGATTTCTAAAGATTAAGAGACTTGAAGTATTTTGAAAGTTAAGAAACTTGATTTGTAAGTATGTGATACTTGGTTTTAAAAGTGTAAGTCTCTTGGATATAAAAAGGAATGAATTGGTCTAAAACCATAAAGGGTTATAACGGCTTTATGGGAAGTTGGTTATAACGGCTTTATGGAAGGTTAAGAAAGTTGTCTATTTTGATTAATGGGCATAAGTTGCCTAGATTGTGAAAATTTGAAGTTACTTGGTTTCAAGTTTTGAAATGAGTTTCTAAAAAGTGTAGTAACTTACTTTAAAAAAATAGACACGCCTTGATATTACGGGTGTTAGTATCTTGGGGTTTTACATAAAAAGAAGTCTTTTGAAAAGGATGTACGCACGTAGTACTTTGGCTTGTTAAATGAGAATTATGCTATTTGTGCCTTGATAAGTACTTTGGCTTGTTAAATGAGAACTATTCTATTTGTGCCTTGATAAGTACTTTGGCTTGTTAAATGAGAACTATTCTATTTGTGCCTTGAAAAGTACTTTGGCTTGTTAAATGAGAATTATGCTATTTGTGCCTTGATAAGTACTTTGGCTTGTTAAATGAGAATTATTCTATTTGTGCCTTGAAAAGTACTTTGGCTTGTTAAATGAGAATTATGCTATTTGTGCCTTGATAAGTACTTTGGCTTGTTAAATGAGAACTATTCTATTTGCGCCTTGATAGTATTTTGTCTTGCTTGAATAAGTATTTCTCTTGGTTTATGTAAAAAGAAGGCATGGTAGTTGTCTTGGTTTATGTGAAAAGAAGGCATGGTAATTGTCTTGGTTTGTGTAAAGGCATGTTATTGTCTTGGTTTGTGTAAAAATGAAAGGCATGGTATTGTCTTGGTTTATGACAAAAAGAAAGGCATGGTAATTGTCTTGATTTGTCTAAAGGCATGGTTTTGCCTTGGTTTGCTTGCATATGGGTTACTCATATAAACATTCGTGCAAGTGTCATATCTTCACATCTCCGCGTCCCTCCATAAAGGACCGACAACTTGTTTCAAGGATACCATGGGTTAGCTCCCCATGAGGGTGAGTGGTACACACTCATGGCGGGTCGGTATTTGACTCGGGCGGGTTAAATTCCCGGATATATATAAGCCATGGATTAGCTATCCGTGATGCGAGTATCGTGTACCGATGACTCATTGCGGGTCCTCACGACCTAAGCGGGTGAAATAGTCCATTGCGGGTGAAATTGTCCTATGATAGGTTGCATTATAACACGTAGGTGGTTGACCACGGCAGCCTGACGCCGTGTGTTGAAACGGTAGTGATTTCATTAATGAAAGGGTGCAGTGTGGTTATGAATTAAAGTGGAACAGTAATTCTCATTGTTAAAGTCATAACTTAAAAGATAAAAAAGATTGCATTACTCTCATGATTGTAAGGTTCAGTGTGCTTACTGATGTTGTATTATATCATGGACTGCCGGTAGTGAGGAAGGATTCCACGGGCATGATTGATATTATGGGCGTGAGACCCATGATTATATTTGAGTAATGACTTTGAGGGCATGCGTTCCTGACTTGATATGACTGCTTATATATTGTGTACTGTAGGTTGGCTATCATACATGTCTCCTGTTTTGTTAGACCGTTATGATTTCATTACAGTATTTTACTGTTTCACATACTTGGTACATTCCCGTCTTGACCTCCTCGGCTGCGTTCATCCGCAGAGTTTAGGTGCAGCTTGATTTGGTGATCTGCAGTGTAGGACCGCCTTTCGAGTTTTGGATAGCTCCATACTCGTGAGTTTATCTTTTTGGTATAGATCCTTGATGTGCTTTTATGCGATTATGGATGCAGCGGGGCCTTGTTAGTCATAGTGCAATAAAACTCTTAAGTGCGTATTCATATGTGGGATTGGACTCGTATGCGGTGTAGTGTATTTTGATTATGTATATTATATGGCGGCGCTTGTCGGCTTTGCCTTGCACGCGTCGTTTGTTTTAAAAAAGAGGTGTTATTTAAATTCGCGATTTACTTGTGTCGCTTAGGTAGAAGGGTGCCTGGGTAGGCACGATCCAGCTTGAGGTTCGGGGCGTGACAATTAACCCCTCGTAGCATACACTCTTTAAAATCATATCGCTTAAAACTTCATAATCCTTAAAAGACAATCAAAGTTCGTAGTCTTAAAACTTCATAACATACATTCTTTAAAGTCCATTTACTTATACTTATAAAATCATATCATCTAGACTTTAGAAATTAAGTCCCATAACTTGAAAAATAAAGTTTCATACACTTCCAAAACCAAGTAACTTATTCTCTTTAAAACCATATAACCTCATGCTTGCTAATATCCATAGCTACAACAATAAGTAATCTTAATTACTAAAACGACAAGAATTGTTACCTTTATAAGACCTTATAAATTCCAATATTCAAAGTCGCTCCTTAGCAATTCTTAGCTCCTTTCCTTATGTTCCAATCCGCTCCAAGCACACCTTAGAAACTCATGAAGAACTCCTCTTCAAGTTCCATCTTCAAAGTTGAAGAACACCTTAGGGTTTCGCCTTGCGACTAACGTAAAAATGTCGTTTTTCCGAAATCTTTCTATTGAGATATCCTTACAATACCCTTAGGGACCTTGGGTTAAAGTCTTGTGAATAAAGAACCACAAACTAAAATTTTGTGTGGAGAGTGGGCTAAACCCGAGAGCACTCATGGAAGAACAAAATGTTGTGAAAATTTCTAAGTGTTGAAGACAAGTCTTGCACTAGTGTAGTGTATATATAACACAATGGAGGGCTTAGATTACAACAAATGTGAGGCTAGGATGAAGAGCATTAATTAATTAGCCAAGTGGACAAGTTGACTTGGTCAATTTTCTCAAGCTTTGAAGACTTGATCTTCCACATAGGTCAAAGACCATACTACCCTTGTATTATTTTGTCCAAGACCATTGGGGGGGGGTCACGTGTCGCCCTCCCATTCATCCATAAAATTTCGTAACCCTCGTGGGCCCCACAAAATGTAAAATTGCTCGGGTGGGCCCCACGTGACCAAATCCGTAAAAATAAATTTCCATAATGTTAATAAGTATCATACTATTCAAATAATGCATTTTGAGAATCTAATTCTCATCAACGAATATTTTTCCTTTTCGACGTTCGGAAGATTTTTCCTTCGGAAAAACAATTCTTCCTTTCGTGCCAATTTTCAAGTCTTGTGTTCTTGCGTCTATTCTCGTATACTTGTCCTGAAATTCCGGGGTGTAACATTCTTACCCGCTTAGAAACATTCGTCCCCGAATGTTCTTTCGGAGCTCAATCTCTCATTTCTTGGCATAGTATCATAAAACTGCACTTAGTGAAACCTAATTATGCCACATATGGCCCTAATACACCGCACTTGCATATCCATCTAGCATAAACCAAACGAGGAAACAAATCCAAAGTGCACCATCATTATCTACTCACATTCATTGCCTAAAAGGGTTCTTTTCGTACTTCCAACTTACTTCTAGCATACATACCTAATCTCAATACTATCCGTTCATGAAATTTAAACATACAACAACCTTATCATGCATACAAGTCTCTAAAGGGTCAAAGATATACCTAAAATCATATAGGCGGTTCAAAGGACCGCTAAAACTGGGAACTTCCACCACGACCTCTGCCACGGCCTGCCGGTGTATGAACATCCTGCCTAGCTATTGAAGGCGAAGAACCCGGCCGATCCGATGGCGTGCTATCCACCAGTAACCTTCCTACTAGGACCATCCTCAACATATGGCCACGGCCAGTAAACAGCACGCGATGGCACGACGACATTCCCTATGGTGATGCCGGCCACACTGTGAACACTGAGGGAAGAGTGGTCCCGACTGCCTAGAACCCATGTGCACGTGTGAATCCGAAACTCTGGAGCTCTGACCAGCTCCTGAATTACCCGGCTGATCCAACCTCCTGCCAGAAAACTGGGAAGGAGTACTCTGTGCTGGCTGAAATGTAGACTTAGTTTGTTGCTGAGGCTCTCCGCCTCGAAAATCACCCTGAACCCCTGCCGTCCTGGCCCTCTTGGGCTGGCCTTGGTCTGGCCGGTCCTCTCTCTCCCTATCCTCAATCCCCTGTGCATATGTCTGCATCCTGGCAATATCCATACCTGGCTGAAGGGCCACTCCCAGGCAAGCAGTGATCATATAATGGTCTAGCCCCATAACATAGCGATGAACTCTATCAGCCATGTCAACCACAATAGTGTGCGCATACCTGGCCAACGAGTCAAAATCCAGGTTGTACTCCCTGATGGTTCTCCCATTCTGCCTCAATGACAAGAACCTATCAACACGGGCTCTCCTCATCTCAGGAGGCAAAAAGTGATGAAGAAAGGCCTCTGTGAACTCATCCCAAACAGCTGGAGGAGCACCCACACCCCTAGACAGTTCCCATGACTCAAACCAGTTCAACACAATATCACGTAACCGGTAAGAAGCTAGCACCACTGACTAGGTCTCCGAGACCCTAAGCACCTGCATAGTCCGCTGTATCTGCCGAATAAACTCCTGAGGATCCTCCTCAGATCTCGAACCATAGAACTCGGGTGGACTACAACCCAGAAAATTCCGAATCCTCAAACTGTCGGCTCTAGGGTTAGCTACTTGTTCCTGTCGGCGCTGCCCTACCACTATGCTAGTCAATAATCTGATCTGCTCTCCATAATCTCTATACTCCGCCCCTGGCTGAGGTACTGGAGGCTCAGGTATCGGAACCCCTGGAGCTGCGGCTGCTCTCTGCTCCTCTAATACTGTCGGCGTAACTGAACTCGCCGCCTGGACCACAACCTCAGGCATAGTCTGGGCCTGAGTCCTAGTAATCCTCTGCGCACCACTAGCAGCTCCTGCTGCTACCTTGCCCTTCTGGGCCCTGGTGGCCTTCCGTGGAGGCATATCTGATTCATACACATAAGAATACGTCAGAGACGGATCAACCTAATAACACAACTCTATTGCACGATCTCAGAGTAAGAAGAATGGAAAACAATCCTAAATGTCCTGCAGCCTCCTGATTATAGATGTGGTGCACAACACACCGATAATCAAGACTCTACTAGACACGGTCTGTAGACACTTTCCGAGGACTAACTGCTCTGATACCACTTTTGTCACGACCCGACCGGGCGCGTGGTGCTACACAGGCACCTACAGTACACATCTGTCGGATATAATCAATGGAACATACATGAAACTGATAAAATAAAACAACAAGAGTTTAAACAACAGGTTAGCCGATAAGGCCACCTCCCTGGACACATATACATATACTTAAACAACCGCAGTTACATATTTTTTTTTTTTACAAACCGACCCACAAGATATGACTACAGACCTCTAAGAATTACAACTGTGGCGGGACAGGGCCCCGCCATACCCCTGAATGTACATAATCTACAATATCAGGGAAACTATACTCAAAAGATAAGCCTCCGGAGTTGTTACACCCCGTAATTCAAGGACATGTTTATGAGAATGTACGTAAGGAACACAAGACTTGAAATTGGTACGAAAGGAAGAATTATTTTTCCGACGGAAAATCTTCCGAACGTCGGAAAGGAAAAATGTTCGTTGGTGAGAATTAGATTCTCAAAATGCATTAATTGAAGAGTATGGAACTTATTATCATTATGGAAATTTATTTTTACGGATTTGGTCCCTGGGGCCCACCCGAGGAATTTTACGTTTTGTGGGGCCCACGAGGGTTACAGAATTTTATGGACGAATGGGAGGGCGACACGTGGCACCCCCCCCACATTGGTCTTGGACGAAATTGAAGCAAGGGTAAGATGGTCATTGGCCAAGGTAAAAGATCAAGTCTTGCAAGCTTGAGTTTATTGACCAAGTCAACTTGTCCACTTGGCCAATTAATTAATTACTCTCATCCTAGCCACTCAAGTGTTGCAATTTAAGCCATCCATTGTATTATATATACACAACTAGTGCAAGACTAGCTCTTTTAACACTTAGAAAAAAATCACACAACATTGTGCTTGAGGTATTGCTCTCAGCTTTGTCACTTTTTCAACACAAAAATTTTGTAGTTTTGATCCATTATTCACAATACTTTAACCCAAGGTCCCTAAGGGTATTGTAAGGATATCTCAATAGAAAGATTTCGGAAAAACGGCGTTTTCATGTTAGTCGCAAGGCGAAAACCTAAGGCATTTTCATAGGTTTTGATTGGAAATGGAAGAGAAGTTGGTTTTGAGCTTCTAAAGGCTTCAAATAGCGGATTGGAGCGTAAAGGAAAGGAGCTAAGAATTGCTAAGGAGCGACATTGAATCTTGGAAATTATAAGGGCTTGTAAAGGTAAAATTCTTGTCGTTTTAGTAATTAAGATTACTTATTGTTGTAGCTATGGATATTAGCAAGTACGAGATATATATTATGAAGTTGATAAGTGTTATGGATATTGGAACCCTAATCCGAAAACTAGTTATATAAAGAAGGAATTATAATTGTTAAGTTGTTTATGACTATATAACATGTTAGGCCTAAGAAGTTGGATTGAAAAAGAATTGGAAAAGGACGTTGTGTTGTTGTATATGTTTAGCCAAGAATGGCTTTATATATGGAACTACTTTCGTATTAATTTGTGGGGCGGAATTTTACACGTCCTGTTAAGGCGTGTAATCCCCTTTGGTTAGCTGAATTGTTGGGCCTTAAATGTGGCGTGTTTGGTTATTGAATTCGGCCTTGAAAAAGGTGGCAAAGTATGTAGAAACAAAGGAAGTGCTGTCCGATTTTCCGTAGAATTTAGTGACTTTGCACTTAGAATATTCTACGTTCGAAGCTAAAGGTTAATGGACGTATTATGGCCATTATAGGTTGAAGTACTAAGTATAGCGTATTCTACTTGAAGGATGGAATAGCTATCAAGGTTGAAGTACTTTGGAGCATTTTGCTATTTGTCGATAATCGTAGCGAGGTATGTGAACATCTTCCTTCTTTTGACATGATTCTGTGTATGGAATATACATGTAGTACTATTTCATGATTCCTTCTACTCTTAGAAGTTAAGAGGTATGTATGTTGATTTACTCTACGTAAAGGTTATGTCTAAGTTATCCTAAGTTCTTACCAAGTCTTATGGGGGATGTTGGTAAGAGTCGTTAGGAGGTATTTGGAGCCAAGTTGACTTGGCTAAGTTACGACACAAATGAGAATAAGAATCGAACAAGCCACTGCAACGTTAATAAAGGAAAATGTAATGCCAATCAATTAAGTTAAAATGAGTAGAATTCTCCATCTGCATAGAAGCTAAGATAAGACAAAATTGTATTACATTATCTAGATCATGGCTACTCGATTAAGATCGTTTATAAATAAGTATAACTTATTCACAACGCACCAAAGTATATGTTACTTAATTTATAAGAATTTACGTATGAAGTTTTAAGACTATGAACCTCAAATTTTTAAAAGGTTAAGGGACTTTATTTTTCAAGTTATGGGACTTGATTCTTAAAGGAATAAATGAATTGATTTAAAAGTATAGAATACTTGATTTGGAAAGTATTGATTTCTTGCCATTCTAAAGTTAAGAAACTTGTTTTCTTAAAAGTTAAGAGACTTGAAGTATTTTGAAAGCTATGTGATTTGAATTGAAAGTATAAGTTTCTTGGTCATAAAAGGAATGAATTTGTCTAAGACATAAAGAGTTATAACGGCTTTATGGGAAGTTGGTTATAACAACTTTATGGAAGATTAAAAGAATGGTTTTCTTCAGTAATGTTGTTATACCCCGTAGTTTCAGGGTATGTATACGAGGACGTACGTACGAGAATACGACATTGAAATTGGAATGGAAGAAAGAGGTGATTTTTCCACGGAAAAGTTTCCGGTTTTTGTGAAGGAAAAAGGTTCGTTAATGGGAATTGGATTCCCAGATTTGGTATTCGGACTTCTTGGAATATTAGATAATTATGGAATTTTATTTTCGGAAATGGTCACGTGGGACCCACGGGGGGGAAATTTACGGTTTTTGTGGGGCCCACTTTGTTTTCGAGATTTTGGCCATTGTGGATATTTCCGGAAGATGAAATATTTTGGACGAGTAGGAGGGCGACACGTGTCACCCCCCCCCCCTAGTTGGCTTGGACGAATTCCACTTTGTACACAACACCCGTTTAGAGTCGTTTTTCGAAGCGTTTTACACAACTTCGCGTAGGATAAATTAGGCTATGTCATTTCTAATTTTTGCGGATTTTTCCGAGAGACGCAACACGTTGGACAGCGAGAGGCGACACTTGTCACCCTCTCATTGGTGGATGTTGTAACGACCGTTCGGGCGTTCTTGGTGCCTTACCCCGCACCCTAGCGATACATACATCGAGAGAATCGTGGAACATACATCATGAGTCATTATACAAGAGATATAATAAATAAGCAGGCCAACCAAAGCGGTTGCCTTGGTATATACATAAAACACGAGCAGTTTAATCCTTTTACAACCCCGCCTTGTGATTACTACACTTAAGATATCTGATGACTATGACGGACGGGGCCGCCATACCCCAATGTACAAGAACCTACAACTCGTGGAACACCTGCAAAAGATAAGCCTCGGAGAAACGGAGCTTCAAATCTGTTGGCTTGATCCTATGGCGAGGATCCACGGCCGATGTACCTCTACCTGCGGCGTGAACGGCCACGAAGAGTCAAGATAACAGTACCAAGTATGTGGCTGCATAATCTTGTAAAATGAAATCATACTAGTCTATATAAAGCGAGAGACATGTATGATAACCAAACTACGATTCACAACATAAAACGATCATCACTCCAATATAACTATGGGTCTCACGCCCAACATCAATCGAGTTCGCATTATAGCGCGCATGCCGAATCGCATCGGTGTAGACATGTCCATGATGCAACAATAATACCAATGTCCCATGGCCACATGCCGGAATTCTGCATCGGTGTAGACATGTCCATGTGACCTCAACAACAAGACAAGAATCCAAATGGAAGCATACCCGCGCTACGCGTCGTGTCGGTATGTCCAAGAAACAATAAGACAACATTCCAAATGGACGATACCGTGCGCTACGCATCGTGTCGGTATGTCCAAAGGGAAACAATAGACAGCATTCCAAATGGACGCATACCCGCGCTACGCGCGTGTCGATATGTCGAAGGGAAATCACAAGGCGATAATCAAAATGGAAACATACGTGCGCTACGCGTTTACCGATATATCCAAGCGATTAACCACAAGACCTTAACCAAAATGGAAGCATACGTGCGCTACGATCGTGTCGGTATGTCCAAAGCGATTAACAACAATAATACTATCAACGAGGCGTGCGGTGGAATTTCTCGTCACTGCAAGACATCCAAGTAAGTTCTCAACGGTCAACCGACCCTCTATCGAGAGACGCGGTAACACAGAAACACAACGCTTGTACAATAAAGGCTATCATCACAAGCATAGGCAAGTTTCACAACAACAAGCATAGGCAAGTTTCACAACAACAAGCATAGGCAAGTTTCACACAACTCAAAGTACTTTCATTTTATGCCAAAGTCCGGGTTTTTAACCCCAAAGTACTACATACGCTAAGTTCTTTTTTTTAAAAGAGATCCATTACTTTTATAAAAGTCACCCGATACCCGTAGTATTAGAATGACCAACCCACCTTCCTTTTCAAAATCAAGTAACAACATTCTTTTCCTAAGTTCCAGTTTGCCTAGTTTCAATTACTCAAGCTTCTCATTTTCAAATGGTTTCATAGTTCCCAAACTTAATCACTTGATTTCTTTTTAGAATAATTGAGTAACATATGTCATATATGTGAGTAGTTTATTCTTGTTTATAACGATCTTATTACAGCAGCCATGATCTAGAAAATGTAATATCATTTTGTCTCATCTTAGCTTCTATGCAGATGGAGGTTTCTACTGGTTTTAATACAACACATCATTATTCAATACATTTTCCTTTATTAACGCGGTGGTGCTGTCGATACGTTACGATTTCGAAATCGGTAAAACATTATTCCTTTAAAACCAAGTACTCATTACTCACGAATGAGGTTTCACACAACATTCACATTAAAACAAATAAGTTAAGTCTCTTATCTTATAAGATCAAGTCTCTTAACTTCTAACATGATAAACCATTTTCACTAAGGTCGTTATAACTAACTTCCCATAAAGCTATTATAACACCCTATGTTTTAAACCAACCAAATCACTTAGCACGTATCGTCTACGTACTACATAGTTCACACATATCATGCTAGAAGAGATAGGAAGAGGTTCACATACCTGCGACGATTTATCGACAATAAGCAAAATGCTCCAAGTACTACAACCTTGCTAGCCCTTTCCACTCTCGAGTAGAATCGCTACTCTTAGTACTTTACCCTATAAAGGTCACAAACGTCTATTAACCCCAAAACACAAGTTTCTATCTTTCTATAGAAAATTCGGCCTCACCCCATGGCAGCGTAAATCTCTCTCTATCGGTAGGCTACCAAGACCCGGGGGTATATACGTCTAACGGGACGTGTACAATTCTACAAATCGCACTGTCTGCACCTATGTAAATCTGATTCGATTCGATTCTTTATTCTTGAGCTTAAGTCAAAAGACATTGCGAATACTAAGTAGTTCATATATAGTATACTTGACTATATACTCTAACAAACATGTAATTTCCAATTACAATAGAGGACAAGATAATTACCTCGATAAGCCCAAAATTATCCGAGTTTAATGTCTCTCGAGCAAGGTTTAGCTCACTCAGTGCGCTCAAACCACTCCAAACAACCCTTAGAAGTTCTAACCAACTTCTACTCAAATACTTGACCAACTATGAAGATTTCCTTAGGGTTTGGTTTGAGACTAAAAGGACAAAGGTAGTATTTCGGACTCGTAAGAGGTATCTTTGGAATACTACAAGGTACAAGGCTAAGGTATTTTGGGCATAACAACAATACTTGGAAGACAACTTTCTACCAAGGGGTAGGCTCGGCTAGACTAAAGCAGGGGAGGGTGTTCTCGGCCAAGGGTGCCACGTGGGGTGACACGTGTCGCCCGGTCCGCGCCGAATATTTCGTCTTAGAAAATATCCAAAATACCGGAAATCTCAAAACAAGCGGGCTCCACAAAGCGTAAATTTCTCGTGGGCCCAGCGTGACCATTTAGAAATAAAATCTCAAAATTCTAATATAATCTATGAAGTCCAAATACCAAATCTGGGAATCCAATTCCATTAACGAACCTTTTCTTCACAAATAACAGGAAACTTTTCCGTTTAAAACTCACATCTTTCTTTCTTTTCAAAATTTCTGCCGTACTGCAAATGCGTCGTCCTCATACATACCCCGCAACTACGGGTATAACATTCTCCTCCTTAGAAACATTCGTCCCGAATGTTCCTTCTCAAGACGGATATCGATGAAGTTCCTCTAACAAGTTGTCAACGCCGGCCAGCGCGAAATAACACACGTTATCTTCTCCTTACTCGTCGTGCCCTTCTCGAACACTTGAACTCTTCTAGTATCGTACCACACTTGATCATCGCCAGTTCCCAAAACCTTGGAGTCACCACCTCCAACTTGGTCATCTCTGGCGTAATATCCTAAGGCCATTCGGCCTGCGAACGATTCTGGTCGAACGATCCACAAACTCATACGATGATTATACAAACTTGGGCCTAGCATCCTCGTGACCCTACCACTGGCGGGACCACGAACTGGCCCCACCCCAAACGGGTTCTGGTTTGACATAAATGGTCCTAAACCCGACCGTGCCAAACTCTTGTTCCCGATCCGAAACAATCTTACTAATTCACATCATGAAAGCTACCACTTCCGTCTCACACTACCGTGGACTTATCACACAAATAAATCCCACGCATACTACTACTCGATAAGGGTCAAAAATAAATCTTTAACTCAAGACGACCTTACCACAAGGTCTCGGTCGTGACATAGTCTAAGGTTCACACTTACCATGCCCATCGTATCCTTCCAACTAACCATGCATTCTAACTCACACATATCACAATGCTATCCGTACATAGCACACAATAATGAGATCATCATAACAAGCATACCACAACTCTAGAGGGTTAAGGATGTACCTGAAGCTACCGCTCCACTCTAATCATAGGCCTGCCCTGCAGGGCGCATAGCTGTAGAAGGTGATGAACCGGCCACAGATCCTGAAGGCTGAGTCGTAACATCCGCGCTTCCCTTGGTCGGACAGTTCCCGCAAAATGGCCTCGCTGTCGCATGTAAAACAAACTCCCAATCTACGACACTCTCCAAAATGGAGTCTACCACAATGGTCACAACGAGGTAGGGGTGGCTTGGTGGTTAACACCCCGCTCTGCCGAAAATCTGAACCGCGGAGCCACGACGCTCACGAAGGCGGTGGAGGACTACTCATGCCGGTGGGGTATATAACTAACTTTCTTCTTTGGCGGTCCGCCTCGAAAAGCCACCAAGGACCTGCCGTCTGGCCTCTTCTGACCAGTGTCATTCCGTCGACCCCTCCGTGCCTCACATCTGGTGCATGAGCTGCGTGCGGGCAATGTCCATGCGGTGAAGAAACACCCGCAAGACTCGGCCATATAATCATCTAGCGGTGGCGTGGCGATGCACCCTATCCTCCATATCTGCAACTAGCGCGAGGACATATCGAGCCAAAGAATCGAACTCGACATTGTACTCCCGGACGGTCGCCTCTCTGTCTCAATAACAAAAATCGCCGGCCGTGCCCTCGCCATCTGCGGAGGCAAGAAGTGCGTGAGAAAGCCGAAAACTCATCCCATCTGCTGGAGTGCATGCTCTCCCGGAAAGCTCCGTGAATCAAATCGATCATTGCGGTATCACGCGGCCGATGCGAACCAAAGGTCCGCAGACTCGGTTCGAAGCCTTGATCACCGCGTGATCGGTCAGAATCGCCGGATGAACTCCTGCGGATCATCCTCGAGCCTCGACCCATAAAACTCGGCGGGCTACAACTCGAGAAAGTCCGTAGCCTCAAACTATCTGCTCGAGGGTGAACCATGGTGCTCACTGGGCCAGGCTGCTGCGTCGGCCTATCTCATATCGGCCTGACCCCGCCAAATCGCGGGCCATCTCCTTGTGACCCGTCTCCCTGCTTCGGTGTGGGGTGGAGGCTCGTCTTGTAGTCTCATCGCCACCGCTGCGGCTCTAAACTCTCTTTGGTCTTTGGCGGCGCTGAACTCCCGCCGTCTGCGGCCTGACCTCGTATTGTGCGGGCTGCGCTCTCGTACTCCTGTATCTCACTAGCGGCACCCTCGGCTGCCTTGCCCTCTGGGCCGGGTTGCACTTGCGCGGAGGCATAACGGTAAAAGCGAGATACGTCGGAGGGTCCACTTACAACACGACTCTAAGGCACGATCTCGGGATGAGAAGAATGGAAACCAATCCTAAATGTCCTATAGCCTCGATTATAGATGTGGTGCACAACACGCGATAATCAAGACTACTACTAGACACGGTGCGTAGACACTTTCCGAGGATTAAGCGCTCGATACCACTTTTGTAACGACCCGTTCGGGGCATCGTGCCTTACCGGGCACCTAGCGATACATACATCGAGAGAGAATCAGTGGAACATACAACATGAGTCATTATACAAGAGATATAATAAATAAACAGGCCACCAAAACGGTTGCCTTGATATACATAAAACACGAGCAGTTTAATCCTTTTACAACCACGCCTACAAGATTACTCTGGACCTCTAAGATATCTGATGACTATGACGGACAGGGCTTCGCCATACCACAGATGTACAAGAACCTACAACTCAGGGAACACCTACCAAAAGATAAGCCTCGGAGAAACGGAGCTTCAAATCTGTTGAATCGTGATCCATGGCGAGGATCCACGGCCGATGTACCTACTGCGCAGATGAACGCAGCCCCGAAGGAGGTCGATAACAGTACCAAGTATGTGAAACTGCAATCTTGTAAATGAAATCATACTAGTCTATATAAAGCGAGAGACATGTATGATAACCAAACTACTGATTCACAACATAAAGCGATCATCACTCCAATATAACTATGGGTCTCACGCCCACAACATCAATCGAGTTCGCATTATGGCGCGTGCCGGAATCGCATCGGTGTAGACATGTCCATGATGCAACAATAATACCAATGTCCCATGGCCACATGCCCGAATGCGCCGGTGTAGACATGTCCATGTGACCTCAACAACAAGACAAAGAATCCAAATGGAAGCATACCCGTGCGCTACGCATCGTGTCAGTATCTCCAAAGGGAAACAATAAGACAACATTCCAAATGGACGCATACGTGCGCTACGCGCATCGTGTCGGTATGTCCAAAGGAAACAATAGAGACAGCATTCCAAATGGACGATACGTGCGCTACGCATCGTGTCGGTATGTCGAAAGGGAAATCACTGGCGATAATCCAAATGGAAACATACCCGTGCGCTACGCATCGTGTCAGTATATCCAAAGCGATTAACCACAAGACCTTAACCAAAATGGAAGCATACGTGCGCTACGCATCGTGTCGGTATGTCCAAAGCGATTAACAACAATAATACTATCAGCGAGGCGTCTGCGGAATTTCTCGTCGCTGCCAAGCACATCCAAGTAAGTTCTCAACTATCAACCGACCTCTATCGAGAGAGCGGTAACACGAAACACAACGCTTGTACAATAAAGGCTATCATCACAAGCATAGGCAAGTTTCACAACAACAAGCATAGGCAAGTTTCACAACAACAAGCATAGGCAAGTTTCACTGACTCAAAGTACTTTCATTTTATGCCAAAGTCGGGTTTTAACCCCAAAGTACTACATACGCTAAGTTCTTTTTTTAAAGAGATCCATTACTTTTATAAAAGTCACCCGATACGTAGTATTAGAATGACCAACCCACCTTCCTTTTCAAAATCAAGTAACAACATTCTTTTCTAAGTTCGGTTTGCCTAGTTTCAATTACTCAAGCTTCTCATTTTCAAATGGTTTCATAGTTCCCAAACTTAATCACTTGATTTCTTTTTAGAATAATTGAGTAACATATGTCATATATGTGAGTAGTTTATTCTTGTTTATAACGATCTTATTACAGCAGCCATGATCTAGAAAATGTAATATCATTTTGTCTCATCTTAGCTTCTATGCAGATGGAGGTTTCTACTGGTTTTAATACAACACATCATTATTCAATACATTTTCCTTTATTAACGCTGCAGTGGTCTGTCGATACACATTCTGATTTTCGAAATCAGTAAAACATTATTCCTTTAAAAACCAAGTACTCATTACTCACGAATGAGGTTTCACACAACATTCACATTAAAACAAATAAGTTAAGTCTCTTATCTTATAAGATCAAGTCTCTTAACTTCTAACATCAGTAAACCATTTTCACCTACATAAGGTCGTTATAACTAACTTCCCATAAAGCTATTATAACACCCTATGTTTTAAACCAACCAAATCACTTAGCACGTATGCGTCTACCGCACTACATAGTTCACACATATCAAGCTAGAAGAGATAGGAAGAGGTTCACATACCACGCGACGATTTATCGACAAGAAGCAAAATTCGCCAAGTACTACAACGCACTAGCCCTTTCCACTCCTCGAGTAGAACACGCTACTCTTAGTACTTTCACCTATAAAGGTCACAAACGTCTATTAACCCCAAAACACAAGTTTCATCTTTCTATAGAAAATTCGTAGACCTCCCCGCAACAGCGTAAATCTCCTCCTCTATCGAGGCCGGCTACCAAGCCAACCAGGGGGGGGGTATATACGTCTAACCGGACGTGTACAATTCTACACAAGTCTACTGCAATACAGACCTATGTAAATACAGTTCAGTTCAGTTCTTTATTCTTCAGGCTTAAGTCAAAAGACATTGCCGAATACTAAGTAGTTCCATATATAGTATACTTCAACTATATACTCTAACAAACATGTAATTTCCAATTACAATGATAGAGACAAGATAATTACCTCGATAAGCCCAAAATTATCCGAGTTTAATGTCGCTCCTGAGCAAGGTTTAGCTCCACTCCGTGCGCTCCAAACCACTCCAAACAACCCTTAGAAGTTCTAACCAACTTCTACTCAAATACTTCAACCAACTATGAAGATTTCCTTAGGGTTTCGGTTTGAGACTAAAAAGGACAAAGGTAGTATTTCCGGACTCTACGTAAAGAGGTATCTTTGGAATACTACAAGGTACAAGGCTAAGGTATTTTGGGCATAACAACAATACTTGGAAGACAACTTTCTACCAAGGGGGTAGGCTCATAGCCAGTAGGCTAGGGGAGGGTGTTCTCGGCCAGGGTGCCACGTGGGGTGACACGTGTCGCCCCAGGTCGCCAGAATATTTAGTCTTAGAAAATATCCAAAATCGAAATCTCAAAAACAAGCGGGCTCCACAAAGCGTAAATTTCTCGTGGGCCCACGTGACCATTTAAAATAAAATCTCAAAATTCTAATATAATCTATGAAGTCCAAATACCAAATCTGGGAATCCAATTCCCATTAACGAACCTTTTTCTTCACAAATAACCGGAAACTTTTCCGTCGAAAACTCACATCTTTCTTTCTTTTCAAAATTTCTGCCGTACTCTCGTACGTACGTCCTCACATACATACCCTGCAACTACGGGGTATAACAGATGTCACACGGCAATAGGGCCGATTGGGTTGGCTTGTTTTGTCTTGGAGTTGGTAGGATATTTTGTGTGCAAGTTGGCCAAGGACACTTGCCTAAATCCTCACCCTACACTTGCCTTGCACTTGGCATAATCTTGGCCATTGGTTGGCCATGTCTTGACCTATAAATACCCCTTGTTGAAGAGTTATTTCATCCTAAATTGAGCAATCTATCTAAGTCTCAAATCCCTCCCTCTCCTTCATTTGTTTCGTCCAAACACACCTCCCCTTTTGAGAAGCCCTGGCAGAGCAACCCCTCTAAAGCTAGCCTGGCGAAACACTACCCCTCCCTTGGTAGAAAAGTTGCCTTAGTATTGTTATAATGCCCAAATTACCTAGCCCAAATCCCTTAGTCCTTAGTAGAAGTTGTGAAGAACTTAAGGTTTTCTTGGCCTCTGGGAGCGCACAACTTAGGAGCTAAACCTTGCTCAGTGCGACTTTTATCTAGGATATTATTGGGCTTACCGAGGTAAATAACCTTATCCTCCTTTTGTAATTAGAGTATATATCTTTGTAGAAGTATAGGAATAAGTATTAAATACTTAGAAGGATATTGAGAATAGAATTGAGCTGTTATCACGTAGAAGGGTTTAAAAGATGAATAATAGAACGTACTTACATAGGACTGTTTTCACGATGAACTTGAGTAGCTCAGGGTAGGGAAGTGCTGCCCAAACGCGTCCATAGAATAACGAACCCTCTGCTTAGAGCTTTGTATGCGATCTGATGCGGGCGTTGATAGGCGTGTTGGTATTATAGGTCGATACTCTGCGCGCGACATATTCAACTTGGCAGGAGGTTTTCGCCGAGAAGGTATGTGATTCTTCCTAAAGCATGATATTTTATAATATATATGTAGTACGGTAGACGTACATGTGTTAACTGAATAATACATACGGCAATGCCTCACGGCTTAAGCCTGAATAACACTTACGGCAATGCCTCACGCTTAAGCACGAATAATAAGAAGCGAAAAACATTTCAAAAGAATACTGAATCATTTTTAACAGAAGAGTAACACTTGGTTTTAAAAGCTTAAGAGTTATACTAGCTTTATGGGAAGTTAGGTATAACGGCTTAAGAGTGATAAAAAGAACGATTTATTGATTTAAGGAAATAAGAGACTTGACTTATTATACTAATATGAATTTTGTTAAAAAGTGTGGAACCTCATTAGTGAGTAAATAGTATTTTTGGTTTTCAAAAGGAATGATGTTTTACCAATCAGAATAAATGTCGAACAAACCACAGCAGCGCTAATAAAGGGAATTATTTTGACTAATAAGGTATTATTAAAACCAGTAGAAACTTCCATCTGCATAGGAGCTAAGATGAGACAAAATGATATTACATTCACTAGATCATGGCTGCTGTAATAAGATTGTTACGAATAATAATAACCTACTCACACTTGGGGTATATGTTTCTCAAATTGTTTTAAAGGATTAAAACTATGAACTACGGAACCTTTCGAAAATGAGAAACTTGAGTAATTGAAACTAGGCAAACTTGAACGTTAGGAAAAGAATGTTGTTACTTGATTTTACAAAGAGAAGTGTTTTGATTTACTTCAAAAGGAAATTACTCTATTTTTACTACGGGTATTGTGTGACTTTTGTGAAAGGAACAGATCTTTTAGAAGAGTAATACATAAAGTACTTTGGGGCTAAAAACCCGAACTTGTTAGCATAATGTAGAAAGTACCTCGTGTGAATAACTTGATTGTATTGATTTGTGATAGTCTTGTAATACTTTCTTGTTGACTTGATAAGTAAACGTGTTAGGATGCTACGTGAGTTAGTATCTTGTGATATTTGTATAGAGGGGTTTTCCCTTATTGTGCTTAGGTTGTTTAACGATAAAACTGTCATGTTGATATTATATCACTCATGATTCCGGGGGTTAAGCTGCCCTCCGATGCGGGGTAGACTTCAGCGGGTCTAGTGACCTATGATTCGAGAATACCTTATGCAGTGCAGTATGGCTATGCGAGCTACGGGAGTTCGAGTTAGTATCGCGGCCCTTGTGGTCATGCGGTCTTTGTGGCCACGCGGACTGCGAGTCCAGGACGTTGCCGGGGAGTAGCTACCCTCGATGCGGGGAATAACTCATGCGGGCCATTGGGTGGCCCGTGCGAGCTACGGAAAGTTCGAGGCTGAAGCGCGCATTAGATCTCGCGCGAGTGGCGGCTTTGATCATGTGACGATGCAGACAGATCTCATGATCTGATTTACGACCTTGTTATCGAGGGTTTTTAGTAGTCGGCTATGCCTCGTACTTACCCGTGCGGTTTTATGATGACTTTGAGGCGTGAGTCACGACGTAACATATTTGTTTATTTCTTGTGAGCGTAGTTTTGGTTATCATACATGTCTCTGCTTTATATAGACTACTATGATTTCATTTCTGATATTTTGATTTCACATACTTGGTACTGTTATGCGACCTCCTTGGCTGCGTTCATCTGCAGTAAAGTACTCTACTGTTGATCCGTTCTTAGGATCACCGTTTGAGCGTTAGGAAAGCTCGTTTCTCGGAAGCTTAGCATTTTAGTATGGTCCCTGTCATTGTAGATATTTGTATTGAGGGTATGGCGGGGCCTGTCCCGCCATTGTTGTTTTAAACTCTTAGAGTGTGGGCCGTTGTAAGGTTGGGATGTAGCTGTTCATTTTGGGGTACTTATATACATGTATCGAAAAGCAACTTTTCCGAAGCGTGTCTTATTTATCTTGTTTCACATTTTGGTTGTTTATTTTCCGATCTCTCGATGTATGACTACTTGGGTGCGGGTAAGGCACGATCCACGAACCGGGCAGTCGTGACAAAAGTGGTATCGAGCAGTTATCCTCGGAAAGTGTCTGGACCGTATCTAGTAAGTCTTGATTATCGGTGTGTTGTGCACCACCAATAATCGAGGAGGCTATAGGATATTTAGGATTGGTTTCCATTCTTCTCACTCGAGATCGTGCTTTAGAGGCGTGTTATAAGTTGGACCCCTCTAACGTATTCCTTTCCTTTACGGTGATGCCTCGCGCCAGCAACTCGGGCGGATGGGCAAAGCGTAGAGGCTGCGAGTGGAGTTCGAGAGATTTAGAAGAACAGCCCAATCATCGCGAGGTGATGCTCACGCGAGGAGTTACGAGGCGTCGCCAACGGCGAGTTTGTACGGCAATGGCGGCGATTCCTCTGCGGCCATGACATCTGGACCTTGATTCCACGACTTGGAGCGAGAAAATATGGATTGGAAGGAGACGGCCTGTTACTAGCAAGGGACTTGGCGGCCAAAGAGTATTTTATGTACGGTATACCAAGGATATTGATGCTTATCTAAAGAAGGGTTGTGAGGAGTAGCTCTTGATCGAGGGCGAGCGGGCTTGCGTTCAGGATTATGTGCGTGGTGAGAGAGGTAGAATCGGCGAGTTAAACAAGATCGTGAGAAGAGGGCGTTTGGTAGGATCATTTGGTAACTCTCGGCGAACCGCCTCGATGGCAATTAGACATGCGCCTCCGCCGATGCAGTGTCCCTCCACCGGGTTGATTTTCCTCGGTGTTCACGATGTGGCGGCGTCATCGGGAAGTGCCGTCTTTGCGGTGCTTGTTTTTATTGCGGCCGTCGGGCCATATGGCGAGAATGTTCTATGAGGAAGGATGCAAGTAGGAAGACTCGACCTACTAGACGATTGTGAATCTGATGGTTCGGAGAAGAGGGTGTTAGCGAGGAGGCCACCCGCTTTCGGTGTGGCCGTTGTGGTCGATGTCATCGTGAGTGTCGTGCCTGCGTCGGCTTGTTATGTTTGCGGCCAGCGGGGCCATTTGCGAGAAATTGTCCAACGAGTTGGCGGGGATGTAGGGACTCGACCTCGGGATCGATGGATAGTTCATCACCTTTCCGGTATCGCCCGGCGGCGGGATTGACTAGACGACCTAGGGAAAGTGCCACGTAGATCTGGTATATCCTTAACCCTTTAGAGATTTATATGTGTAGTAAGATGCGAATATTTTAAGTATTGTTTTCAGTTAACATGGTGTTAGTGTGATTAGAATTATTTTTAGTTAACCTGGTGAGATTGGGGGATAGAGAGAGTGGGAGCCTTAGAATATTATACGTAGAGACCTTAGAAGCGAGGCCACCTTTGGTATGAATTATTTCGTGTTTGACCCTTATCGAGGTGCATAGTATCGTGAGATATTTTTGTGGGATGAATCCTTGAGTGTTGTGAAGCGAAGAGGGCGGTTGAGCTTAGAAGACCGCTAGGTTTTAAATGCGTGATTGGTGAGAATGTTAGGATCGGGAGCTAGTGTTTGGCGGCGTTGCGGGTCGGGTTGAGGCGTGTTGCGGGTCGACCCGTCTGTTTGGTGATGGGGTCAGTTTGTGGTGGTCCCGTTTTGTGTCAAGATCACGAGGGTGTTAGGCCCAGGTTTAGTTAACCATTATACGAGTTCGTGGATGCGTTCGATCGATGTCGGGCGATGAGGTCGGCCGTCTTATCTTTTAGTCAAACCGTGTACTTTCGGTAGTAAGTTGCGAGATGATTATTTCAAGAAGGTTGTAAGGCTGCACGGTGCCTACCTTCACCTTATGGTGGCGAGGAGTCCAAGCTACGACTGTTTCTTTTCTGGAAGAGTTACCAGGCAAGGTTAGGAACTCAGGTGAATCTCAGTGTCG
This sequence comes from Przewalskia tangutica, assembly GCA_029844215.1. Lineage (NCBI taxonomy): Eukaryota > Viridiplantae > Streptophyta > Magnoliopsida > Solanales > Solanaceae > Przewalskia > Przewalskia tangutica. Next base: position 64,455,574 of record CM056720.1, read on the forward strand.
CATTCACCCTCGGGCAAGTGGTTGGATTTCGGGAGTAGCTGTAAGGACTCTTCGCCTCTTGTTGAGTATATATTATAGCTACCATTTCAGTATTCGGGTGTCGCCGTTTGGAGCCTTTTTATAAGCACTAGTGTAAGATTTCGGATCGACTGATTCAATGTAAGCAAGGTGCAGACGGTTGGTTCGTACTTGTTCAGCAGGGCGTGGATAGGGTGGAGCTTATCCAGAAGAGGTTATAGGCAGCTCAGAGTCAGTGGGAAGCAGTATCAGAAATATGGTAAGTGATAAGGAAGAGTTCGAGTGTACGAGAAGGTTACGACGAGTAAGGCAAAGTGACAAAAGTGGTATGGGAAGAAGCGGGCATGTATTACAGGCGTAGGTGTGATCATTTCGTTTGTAAAGAGTAGGTGCGAAGGGAGTATCTTTTTAGACCTCTAGTAGGAACTTTCGTGATAGAGGTGATTCCTCGTGGACTTGGAGATGAGTATGTGCGCTTGTTGTGTGGTGGCCAGGTGTGGCATGGTTGTTTCCGTAAGTATAGCAGTAAGGACTATACTGTCGCCTGTCTGTTTTGAGACCTAGAAGGAACATTCGGGACGAATGTTTCTAAGGAGGGGAGAATGTTATACCCCGTAGTTTCAGGGTATGTATACGAGGACGTACGTACGAGAATACGACATTGAAATTGGAATGGAAGAAAAAGGTGATTTTTCCACGGAAAAGTTTCCGGTTTTTGTGAAGGAAAAAGGTTCGTTAATGGGAATTGGATTCCCAGATTTGGTATTCGGACTTCTTGGAATATTAGAGAATTATGGAATTTTATTTTCGGAAATGGTCACGTGGGACCCACGGGAAATTTACGGTTTTGTAGGGCCCACTTTGTTTTGAGATTTTGGCCATTGTGGATATTTCGGAAGATGAAATATTTTGGGCGAGTAGGAGGCGACACGTGTCACCCCCACTAGTTGGCTTGGGCGAATTCCACTTTGTACCTGCACCTTTGTTTAGAGTCGTTTTTCGGCGAAGCGTTTTACAACTTCGCGTAGGATAAATTCGGCTATGTCATTTCTAATTTTTGCGGATTTTTCAGAGGCGAACACGTTGGACCAACGAGAGGCGACACTTGTCACCCTCGTTGGTGGATGTCAGCGCATGATAGGGCGATTGGGTTGGCTTGTTTTGTCTTGGAGTTGGTAGGATATTTTGTGTGCAAGTTGGCCAAGGACACTTGCCTAAATCCTCACCCTACACTTGCCTTGCACTTGGCATAATCTTGGCCATTGGTTGGCCATGTCTTGACCTATAAATACCCTTGTTGAAGAGTTATTTCATCCTAAATTGAGCGATCTATCTAAGTCTCAAATCTCTCCCTCTCCTCTTGTTGTTTCGTCCAAACACACCCCTCCCTTTTGAGAAGCCCTGGCGAGAGCAACCCCCACTCTAAAAGCTAGCCTAGCGAAACACTACCCCTCCCTTGGTAGAAAAGTTGCCTTAGTATTGTTATAATGCCCAATTACCCTAGCCCAAATCCCTAGTCCTTAGTAGAAGTTGTGAAGAACTTCTAAGGTTTTCTTAGACTCTGAGCGCACAACTTAGGAGCTAAACCTTGCTCAGCGCGACTTTTATCTAGGATATTATTGGGCTTACGAGGTAAATAACCTTATCCTCCTTTTGTAATTAGAGTATATATCTTGTAGAAGTATAGGAATAAGTATTAAATACTTAGAAGGATATTGCGAATAGATTGAGCTATTATCACGATAGAAGGGTTTAAAGATGAATAATAGAAGCGTACTTACATGGGAATTGTTTTCCTGATGAACTTGAGTAGCTCACGGGTAGGGAAGTGCGCCAAACGTCCGTAGAATAACGAACCCTCGCTTAGAGCTTTATGCGATCTGATGCGGGCGTTGATAGGCGTGTTGGTATTATAGTCGATACTCTGCGCGCGACATATTCAACTTGGCAGGAGGTTTTCGCCGAGAAGGTATGTGATTCTTCCTAAAGCATGATATTTTATAATATATATGTAGTACGGTAGACGTACATGTGTTAACTGAATAATACATACGGCAATGCCTCACGGCTTAAGCACGAATAACAACTACGGCAATGCCTCACGGCTTAAGCCTGAATAATAAAGAACTGAAAACATTTCAAAAGAATACTGAATCATTTTTAACAGAAGAGTAACACTTGGTTTTAAAAGCTTAAGAGTTATACTAGCTTTATGGGAAGTTAGGTATAACGGCTTAAGAGTGATAAACGAAACGATTTATTGATTTAAGGAATTAAGAGACTTGACTTATTATACTAATATGAATTTTGTTAAAAGTGTGGAACCTCATTAGTGAGTAAATAGTATTTTGGTTTTCAAAGGAATGATGTTTTACCAATCGAATAAATGTCGAACAAACCATGGCTTAATAAAGGGAATTATTTTGACTAATAAGGTATTATTAAAACCAGTAGAAACTTCCATCTGCATAGGAGCTAAGATGAGACAAAATGATATTACATTCACTAGATCATGGCTGCTGTAATAAGATTGTTACGAATAATAATAACCTACTCACACTTGGGGTATATGTTTCTCAAATTGTTTTAAAGGATTAAAACTATGAACTACGGAACCTTTCGAAAATGAGAAACTTGAGTAATTGAAACTAGGCAAACTTGAACGTTAGGAAAAGAATGTTGTTACTTGATTTTACAAAGAGAAGTGTTTTGATTTACTTCAAAAGGAAATTACTCTATTTTTACTACGGGTATTGTGTGACTTTTGTGAAAGGAACAGATCTTTTAGAAGAGTAATACATAAAGTACTTTGGGGCTAAAAACCCGAACTTGTTAGCATAATGTAGAAAGTACCTCGTGTGAATAACTTGATTGTATTGATTTGTGATAGTCTTGTAATACTTTCTTGTTGACTTGATAAGTAAACGTGTTAGGATGCTACGTGAGTTAGTATCTTGTGATATTTGTATAGAGGGGTTTTCCCTTATTGTGCTTAGGTTGTTTAACGATAAAACTGTCATGTTGATATTATATCACTCATGATTCCGGGGGTTAAGCTGCCCTCCGATGCGGGGTAGACTCAGGCGGGTCTAGTGACCTATGATTCGAGAATACCTTATGCAGGTCTGTATGGCCTATGCGGAGCTACGGGAGTTCCAGGTTAGTATGCGGCCCTTGTGGTCATGCGGTCTTTGTGGCCATGCGGACGACGAGTCCAGGACGCTGCCAGGGAGTAGCTACCCTCGATGCGGGGAATAACTCATGCGGGCCATTGGAGTGGCCCATGCGGAGCTACGGAAAGTTCGGGGCTGAAGCGCGCATTAGATCTGCGGGCGAGTGGCGGCTTTGATCATGTGACGGTGCAGAGCAGATCTCATGATCTGATTTACGACCTTGTTGTACTGGGGGTTTTTAGTAGTCGGCTATGCCCTCGTACTTACCCCGTACGGTTTTATGATGACTTTGAGGGCGTGAGTCCCTGACGTAACATGACTGTTTATTTCTTGTGAACTGTAGTTTTGGTTATCATACATGTCTCCTGCTTTATATAGACTACTATGATTTCATTCTGATATTTTCGATTTCACATACTTGGTACTGTTGTCTTGACCTCCTTGGGGCTGCGTTCATCGCCGCGTGTAAATGTACTCCTCTTGTTGATCCCCGTTCTTAGGATCACCGTTTCAGCGTTGGGAAAGCTCCGTTTCTCCGGAAGCTTAGCATTTTGGTATGGTCCCCTGTCATTGTAGATATTTGTATTCAGGGGTATGGCGGGGCCCTGTCCCGCCATTGTTGTTTTAAACTCTTAGAGGTCTGTAGACCCGTTGTAAGGTTGGGATGTAACTGTTCATTTTGGGGTACTTATATACATGTATGCCGAAAGGCAACTTTTTTCCAAGCGTGTCTTATTTATCTTGTTTCACATTTTGGTTGTTTTATTTTCATTGATCTCTCGATGTATGACTACTTGGGTGCGGGTAAGGCACGATCCACGAACCGGGCAGTCGTGACAAATGTAAGCAAAGAAATGATTTGAAATAAGAAGGGAAAATTGTTTTAAAGGTACCAATTGCTTAAGGTTTTAAAGAAAGAAGTCACTTGATTTAGAAGCCTATAAATGTATTTCTAAAAGGTATTGTGACTTGTCTTGAAAAGTAGATATGACTTGATACTACGGTTATTAGTATCTTGGAAGTTTTATTTGAAAGAGAATCATTTTAAAGGAGTAGAGGCACGTAGAACGTTGGGTTAAATTCCCGGATTTTATAATGACATGTTAGTGCCTTAAGTAAACAAAAATGAGAGTGTATATGAACAAGCTAATAAGAAGTTAGGGGATTTCTTAACTTGCTTATGTTATGTATGATAAGTCGGTAGTGCTTATGTTATGTATGGTAAGCCGGTGGTGTTTATGTTATGTATGATAAGTCGGTAGTGCTTATGTTATGTATGATAAGTCGGTAGTGCTTATGTTATGTATGATAAGCCGGTAGGGCTTATGTTATGTATGATGACCGGTTGAGTTAGGGTAAGAGTTTAAATGAGGGGTAAACCCCCAAGACGTTATACCACCTTCTCCAGGGTAAGAGTATAAATGAGGGGTAAACCCCCAAGACGTTATACCACTGCTTGGGGTAAGAGTATAAATGAGGGTAAACCCCAAGGCGTTATACCACTGTTAGTGGATTTTCTACCCATGATGCGAGGAATACCTCATGCGAGTCCTTATGGGCTTATGCGGGTGAAATAGTCCCGTGCGGTAGTCTGACTATCGAGTAATACCTCATGCGGGTCCACGGGACCTATGCGGGTGAAATAGTCGGAGTAGGATTGCTTATCGATACTGCAGGCGAGGACCTGTTTTGATCATGAGCCTCCTATTTTTATGCAGTATACCTTTATGGGCAGACTTATGTGATTTTATCGCGTCCCAGATTGGGCCGGGCAGTATACCTTTATGGGCAGACTTATGTGACTCTATCGCGTCCCAAATTGGGCCGACAGTATAGGCGTTCCTCCATAAAGGGAAGGATTAGGTTATGCAAGATACGTAAGTTATATGTTTATGAAATTGATGAGTTTTCTTAAGTATGTACGTAAGAATTTGACTATACTCTTATGGAAAAATGGGAAAAGATAATAAGGTACGATTAAGTTCGCGAGATGGAAATGACACGGTAGGATCTGGTATTTACCCTTTCTTTATACTTTCCCCTGTCATTCTTTTGTAAAGTTATGATTTGTTACTGTACCTTATTTTCCGTTCCATATTAAATTTTTGTTATCGACCCACTTGAAGTGCGTTCATGTCATGCGTTTAGGTACCTGATTGTGGATCATGAGCTTAGAATCCTTGTTGCATTTTGAGATGGCTCCAATGTTAGGAGCTTGTCGTCATGGTTATGTATATTCGAAGTGCGGCGGGGCCTTGTCCGTCATGCGATGGTCCAAATCTTAAGTGCATGTATTCATCCGTAAATTTGGGTGGCTAGAGTTGTTTTTATATTGTTAAACAGTGTAGACCCTTTCGGGTAATTTTTATATTATGGTAGCCTTATTATTATACCCCGTAGTTCCAGGGTATGTATGTGGGGACGTACGTACGAGAATACGACAGAAATTTTGGAAAGAAAGAAAGGTGTGATTTTTCGACGGAAAAGTTTCTGGGTTTTGTGAAGGAAAAAGGTTCGTTAGTGGGAATTGGATTCCCAGATTTGGTATTTGGACTTCTTGGATTATATTAGAATTATGGGATTTTATTTTCGGAAATGGTCACGTGGGGCCACGGGAGAAATTTACGGTTTTGTGGGGCCCACTTTGTCTTTGAGATTTTCGGTATTTTGGATATTTTCGGAAGACGAAATATTTTGGACGAATCGGGGGGCGACACGTGTCACCCCCATGTGGCACCCTTGGCCGAATTGGAGGCCACTTGTCCCCTTGGCCGAAATGGCCATGACACTTGGAAGCAATTTCGTTGGCCATGTGGTGTGGTGGGACCCACACACACATGGCCCAATCTTGACCACCCACTTGACTTGATCATGGCCCTTGATTCTTCTATAAATACCCCCTTAGCTTGAAGACTAATTTCATCCCTCACTTGAAGTTTTTCCAAGCAAAATACTCCCTCCCTTTAGCCTTGTTTCGTCCAACCTCCCCCACTTGTGTAGAAAATACTCCAAGTATTATTGTATAATCCCAAATACCTTAGCCTAGTATCCCTAGTTGTATTCCAAGTTATTTCAATACTAGGAGCCCGGAAATACTACTTTATTCCATTAGTCATGAAAGTGAAACCCTAGAAAAATCTTCATAGTTGGTTGAAGTAGTAAGTAGAAGTGGTGTAGAACTTCTAAGGGTTTCTTGGAGCGAATTGGAGCGTACAGATTAGGAGCTAAACCTTGCTCAGGATCGACTTATAAACTTGGATATTTTGGGCTTATCGAGGTAATGATCTATGTCCCCCTATTGTAATTGGATATTACATATTGTAGTAATTTAGAATTGAGTATAAGATATATTGGAAGGATGATTATAAAGGATTGAACTGTATTTACATTGGATTGTATTCTGATGACTTGTGTAGTATTATTGTGAAGTAGAATTGTACACGTCCGGTTAAGACGTGTAACCCTCCACCCTGGGAGTTGTTGGCCTGGTAGCGGGCCTGAGTGGAGGAGGAGATTTATGTGGTTGCGGGGTTCTTTGCGAATTTTACGTAGAATAAAGAATCTTGTATTTAGAATATTCTACGAAGTGATCTAGAAGTTGATAGACGTTTTATGGCAATTATAGGTTAAAGTACTACGAGTAGCGTATTCTACTTGAAGGGTGGAAAAGGCTAGCAAGGTTATAGTACTTCGGAGCGTTTTGCTAATTGTCGATAATCGTCGCGAGGTATGTGAACCTCTTCCTATCTTTTCTAGCATGATATGTTGTGAACTATGTAGTGCGGTGAGCGTACATGTGTTAAGTGAATTTAGTTGGTTTACAACATAAAGTGTTATAACGGCTTTATGGGAAGTTTGTTATAACAACTTTATGTGGGTAAAGGAATGGTTGGTGGTTTATAAAAGATAAATGACTTGATGTGAATTAGTAATGACTTGGTTTGTGTTAAAAAGTTGTGAAACCGCTTTTATGAGAAATTGGTAATTGGGGTTTTAAAAGGAATAATGTTATATTGATTTTCGGGAATGAGAACGAGTATCGAACAAACCACTGCAGCGTTAATAAAGGAAAATGTATTGACTACTTAATTATTATTAAAACCAGTAGAAACCTCCATCTACATAGAAGCTAAGATAAGACAAAATGATATTACATTTTCTAGATCATGGCTGCTTTAATAAGATTGTTATAAACAAGAATAACTTACTCACATATAAGGCATATGTTACTCAATTGTTTAAAAGAGATTACGTTGTTAAGTGATTAAGACTATGAACTATGAAATCTTTCGAAAATAAGAGACTTGAGTATTTGAAATTAGGCAAACGTGAACTTTTGGAAAAGAATGTTATTCTTGATTTTAAAAAGGAAAGTGTGTTGTTTTACTTAAAAGTGTTAGTCACTCTATTTTAATACTACGGGTATCGGGTGACCTTTGTAAAAGAAATAAGTCTTTTAAAAGAATTTAACGTACGTAGTACTTTGGGGATTAAAACCTGGACTTTGGCATAAAATGAAAGTACCTCGAGTTAGGTGTAACTTACCTATGTTTGCGTGTGATAGCCTTGTTGTGGCAGTATTGTATTTTTATATCACCGCGTCTCTCAATGGAGGGTCGGTTGATTTGTTATTGTCACGACCCGAACCCGGGCCCGTGACTGGTGCCTTACCCCGGGCACCTGGTGATCTGACATCGAGAAAATCGGAAATAAAAACATGAACATGAATTAAGAGACAAGATAAATAAGCAGGCCAACCAAAGCGATTTGCCTTCATCATATATACATAAATACCGACGTTATCCTTTTTTTACAAACCACACTTGCAGCGATTACTACAGACCTCTATGATTTTTACAACGGCTATGACGGGCGGGGCCCGCCATACCCACGAATGTATAAGAATCTACTGACTCGAGTAACATACAAAAGATAAGCCTCAGAAGAAATGGGGCTTCCCGACACGCATTGTGATCCTAGGCGAGGATCCTGGCCGATGTACTTCCACTGCGGCATGAGCGCGGCCCCGGGAGGTCGATCAACGGTACCAAGTATGTGAAGCGTAAAGGCGTAAATGAAATCATAATAGTCTATATAAAGCGAGACATGTATGATAACGGATGAAATCGTGTCCTTCCCGTCTCGTGGGACTCGGTGTAGAATCGGATGAAATCGTGTCCACGCCCGTCTCGTGGGACTCGGTGTAAAAATCGGATGAAATCGTGTCCTGCCCATCTCGTGGGACTCGGTGTATAATCAAATGGAATACATGTCCTGCCCGTCTCGTGGGACTCGGTGTATAATTAAATGGAATCGTGTCCTGCCCGTCTCGGGACTCGGTGTATAATCAAATGAAATGCGTGTCCTGCCCGTCTCGTGGGACTCGGTGTAGAATCGCTCATAACAAATCAGCGGCCCTCCGTGAGAGGCGGAGTGCGAGAAATACAACAAAGGCTATCACAACAAGCATAGGCAAGTTTCACAATAACAAGCATAGGCAAGCTTCACAACAACAAGCATAGGCAAGCTTAGACAACAAGCATAGGCAAGTTATACCCGACTCAAAGTACTTTCATTTTATGCCAAAGTCGGGTTTTAACCTAAGGTACTACGTCGTTAAATTACTTTTAAAGATCCATTTCTTTTACAAAGGTCACCCGATACCGTAGTATAAAAATAGAGTGACTAACATTGTTAAGTAAACCAAAATGCTTTCCTTTGTAAAATCAAGTAACAACCTTATTTTCCAAGCGTTCAAGTTTGCCTAATTTCAAATGCTCAAGTTCCTCATTTTAGAAAAGGTTTCGTAGTTCACGTTTAATCCTTTAAACATAATTCTCCTTTAGGCGTTTTGAGAAACATATGCCTTATAGGTGAGTTGGTTATTCTTGTTTATAAACAATCTTATTAGCGATCATGATCTAGGAAATGTAATATCATTTTGTCTCATCTTAGCTTCATGCGGATGGAGGTTTCTCTTGGTTTTAATACCATACTTCATTATTCAATACATTTTCCTTTATTAGCAGCTGCGGTGGTTTGTCAATACTTATTACGATTTCGAAATCGATAAAACATTATTCCTTTTAAAACCAAGTACTCATTACTCACGAATGAGGTTTCACACTTTTAACAAAATTCATATTAATACCGTTTAGTCAAGTCTCTTATCTTCTAAAAATCGATAAACCATTCTTTTTATCACTCTTAAGACGTTATACCTAACTTCCCATAAAGCTAGTACAACTCTTATGTTTTCAAAGCCAAGTATTACTATTCTTTAAAAGGGTCTTTTGGAACACTTCAAGTTCTTTGTTACTACACATCAAATCCGTTATAAGTCAAATCGGTTATCCTTTGAAACCACAGCGGTTTCTTACCTACATAAAGTTATAACCAACTTCCCATAAAGCCATTATAACACTTTATGTTTCAAACCAATCAAATACATTAAACCCGTATGCGTCTACCGTACTACATAGTTATACATATCATGCTAGAACAGATAGGAAGAGGTTCACATACCTCGCGACGATTACTGACTAATAGCAAAGCGCTCCAAGTACCTCAAACCGTCGGCTACACCTTAAGCCAAGTAGACCACGCCACACGTAGTATTTCAACCTATAGAGGCCACTGGCGCCTATTAACATCTTAGATCTCAATGTAGAATATCTTACGAGAAAATTCGGCACCTCCACATGGCGTAAATCTCCTCCTCTATCGAGGCGGCTAAAGCCAACCGGGGAGGGTTTGCACGTCTAACGGGCGTGTACAATTCTACTCACGATAATACTACACAAGTCTCTTTATGTCTGATCACATGTAATTCTGATTCGATTCACTTCTTAAAATTGGGCTTAAGTCGCAAGACATTGCAGTAAGTATTATTCGAGCTTAAGTCAAAAGACATTGCCGCACAACTATGTTGATTCTATATATAGTATACTTAACTATATACTCACAACATGTAATTTCCAATTACAACGAGAAGGTCAAGAATGTTTACCTCGATAAGCCCAAAATTATCAGGAGTTATATGTCGATCTGAGCAAGGTTTAGCTCCTACTCCGTGCGCTCTGACCCGCTCCAAACACCCCTTAGAAGTTCTAACCAACTTCTACTTATAACTTCAACTACGGGTGAAGAGTTACTTAGGGTTTCGTTTTGTGGCTAAAGGAAAGTATAATCGTATTTTAGGGTTTTTCGTATAAAGGTACTTTGGAAAGTACTACAAGGTATTTGGCTATAGTAGTTTGGGCATTATAACAATACTTGTAGAATACATTTCTACGATGGGGGGTCGTATTTCGACTAGCACAACTAGGCTAGTGGGAGGGGGTGCTCGGACGAGGGCCTTGAGAGGGAGAGGGTTGGTGTTTGGACGAGAACTAGGTTGAGGGAGAGGGAGGGATTTTTAAAACTTAGAGAAATTTTGGATGAAAAAGTTCATCAACTTAGAGGGGTATTTATAGGTCAAGCAAAGGCCAACCAAGGGCCAAGATTCTTACAAGTGTATAGCAAGTGTAAGGTCAAGATTTAGCCATGTGTTACCTTATCCATCTACACAAAATATCCTACCTAACCCTTGAAAAAAATTTCAACACAAAAAACGTGCAAGACTAGCCCATTTGCCGTCCAACCTCTTCCAATGTGAGGGTGACACATGTCACCCTCGTTGATCCAAAATGTTACGTCTCTCGGAAAAATCCATAAAAATAATTATTGACATAGCGAATTTTCCCTAAAACGTGGAAAGCGTTTAGTCGAAAAGCGACTCCTATCGGGTGTTGTGTACAAATTTCGAAACTTGCCTAACTTAAGGCTCAAATTATTATATGTACGCCCTCACGTACATACTCTGGAAATACGGGGTATAACATTCTTCCCCCCTTAGAAACATTCGTCCCAAATGTTCCTTCTCAGTCTCAAAACAACACGTGCCGGTATAGCCTTCACTACTATACTTACGAAACCAAACATGCCACACTGCCACAAAAAATAACATGCGCGCGAAAACCCAAATCCAAGCCAACAAGGAATCACCTCTGTTTCACAAAAGTTCCCACGAGGTCTAAAAATATAATCCGCCGCGCCGTTTCTCAAGAAAGCGATCACACACGTTCACTTCTCCTATCTCGTTGTACCGCTTCCGAACACTCGAACTCTTTCTAGTATCCGTACCACACTTAGTCAGCGTTTGTTTTCCAACCCTTGGTGTTACTACCTCCAAACTTGGTCATCTTACTAACCTCGATTTTCTCTAAGGCCCTTCTCGGCCTTGAACGATTACGGTCGAGCGTATCCACGAACTCATCGATGGTCATCTAAACTTGGGCCTAGCACCCTCGTGACCACGCCACTGGCGGGACCACCCGAGCTGACCCGCTCGAAAGCAGGCGGGTTGGCCCGCAATGCCCCAACCCGACCAGTCGCGCGCGACTCTTGCTCGCCGACACGGAACAATCTTGCTAAATCACATCATGAAAGATACCACTTTCATTTACCCAACCAGGACTTATCACACAATACATTCTAGGCATAAAATGCACTCGACAAGGATCACTCGCAAAATCTTGTACTCAAGGCGGCCTTACATCTAAGGTCTCAATTGTAATATTCTAAGGTTCATCATTTTCACCCCAGAGCTTACCACTTTTTCACCAACCGGTTCCTAAATCACATTTTAGCACAAAGCTATCCGAACATAATACTTAACACATTACATAACATCAAAACATACAAGCCTCTAGAGGTTAAGGATATACACAGAAGCTACCACTCCTCTAATCATAAGCACGCCTGCAGTGCATTGTAGAAAGCGATGAACACGCCTTGATCCGGTGGTGAGTCATTCTGTTTGCATCCTTCCTACTAGGGCGGTTTCTCGTCATATGGCCACGGACGCGGGAAAAACAAGCACGATAAAAAGCGACATTCCCGGGATGGCGTCGCCCGCATCGTCTGCCCGAGAAAACACGAACCTGGCTAGAACCCGTATATGCATGAACGGAAGCCACGGAGCTCGACCGGCTCCGAATACCAACGCGTCACGGCGGTGTGGGGACCACTGCATCTTGGTGGAGGTACATAACTAGGCTTCTTTGAGGCGGTCCACCTCGAAAGTTACCAAAGGACGGCTGTTACGGCCTGCCTGGCGATCTCGGTCATTCCGTCGACCTCTCGTGCCTCGCATCCTGGTGCATGAGCTTGCGTGCGGGCAATGTCCATGCGGTGAAGAGTTACACCGTACAAGCCTCGCCAAGTAATCATCCAGCCGGTGGCGTGGCGGTGTACTCATCCTCCATATCGGCTACCACGGCGAGGAACATACCGAGCTAATGAGTCGAACTCCACATTGTACTCTCTAACCGTCGCTCGTCACGCCTCAGCGTCAAAAATCGCCGGCCCGAGCCCTCCTCATTTGTGGGGAAAGAAATGTGCAAGAAAAGCCCTTGAGAACTTCGTCCCATACGGTGGAAGTGCATGCTCTTCCGGGACAACTCCGCGAATCAAACGGTCAGCTGCGGTATCACGCGGTGATGCGAACCAATACCACCGACTACGCCTCTGAAACTCGATCACTCTCATGATCATTGTAGCTGTCGGATAAACTCACGAGGTCATCCTCGGCTCTCGATCCATAGAACAACGGCGGGCTCTGACTCGAGAAAGTTCGGTAGCCTCAGTATGCTGCTCGGGGTGAACTACGGGTGCTCTGCGGGTGGGCTGCTGCATCGGCCTATCCTCATATCGGCCACGACCACGGCGATGGCGGGCCATCTCGCGTACCCCATCTCATACGCTCCGGTGTGGGGCCGGAGGCTCAGTGCGTAGTCTCGTGACCAACTGCTGCGGCTCTAAACTCTCTTTGGTCTTTGGCGGCGTCGCGAAACTTCGCCGTCGGAGGCTTGTCTCGAGCTGGCCAGGGCTGCGCCCTCGTACTCCTCTGTATCTCACTGCGACTCCTCGATTGCCTTGCCCATCTGGGCACAGGTTGCCTTACGGAGGCATAAGCGGTAAAGGAAAGGAATACGTCGGAGGGTCGACTTATCCTGCGGCTCAGGGCACGATCTCGGAATGAGAAGAATGGAAACCAATCCTAAATGTCCTATAGCCTCACGATTATAGATGTGGTGCCTGACACCGCGATAATCAAGACTACTAGACACGGTCTGCAGACACTTTCAGATGACTAAGCGCTGCGATACCACTTTTGTCACGACCGAACCGGGCGTGGTAGTGCCTACCGGGCACCCTAGTGATACAACATCGGAGAAAATCAGCGGAAATAAAAACATGAACATGAATTAAGAGACAAGATAAATAAGCAGGCCAACCAAGCGATTGCCTTCATCATATATACATAAATACGACGATTTATCCTTTTTTTACAAACCACGCTTGCGGTGATCTACGGACCTCTAAGATTTTTACAACGGCTATGGCGGGACGGGGCCCGCCATACCCACAGATGTATAAGAATCTGGACTCGAGTAACATACCAAAGATAAGCCTCAGAAGAAATGGGGCTTCGACACGCTGACTGTGATCCTAGGCGAGGATCCTGGCCGATGTACTTCGCTGCGGCGTGAGCGGCCCCGAAGGAGTCGATCAAGCGGTACCAAGTATGTGGCGTAAAGGCGTAAATGAAATCATAATAGTCTATATAAAGCGGGAGACGTGTATGATAACCGGATGAAATCGTGTCCCTGCCCGTCTCGTGGGACTCGGTGTAGAATCGGATGAAATCGTGTCCTCGCCCGTCTCGTGGGACTCGGTGTAAAAATCGGATGAAATCGTGTCCTGCCCATCTCGTGGGACTCGGTGTATAATCAAATGGAATACGTGTCCTGCCCGTCTCGTGGGACTCGGTGTATAATTAAATGGAATCGTGTCCCTGCCCGTCTCGTGGGACTCGGTGTATAATCAAATGAAATCGTGTCCTGCCCGTCTCGTAGGACTCGGTGTAGAATCGCTCATAACAAATCAACGGCCCTCCATCGAGAGGCGGAAGTGCAAATACAACAAAGGCTATCACAACAAGCATAGGCAAGTTTCACAACAACAAGCATAGGCAAGCTTCACAACAACAAGCATAGGCAAGCGACAACAAGCCTAGGCAAGTTATACCCACTCAAAGTACTTTCATTTTATGCCAAAGTCCGGGTTTTAACCCTAAGGTACTACGTACGTTAAATTACTTTTAAAGATCCATTTCTTTTACAAAGGTCACCCGATACCCGTAGTATAAAAATAGAGTGACTAACATTGTTAAGTAAACCAAAATGCTTTCCTTTGTAAAATCAAGTAACAACATTATTTTCCAAACGTTCAAGTTTGCCTAATTTCAAATGCTCAAGTTCCTCATTTTAGAAAAGGTTTCGTAGTTCATAGTTTTAATCCTTTAAACATAATTCTCCTTTAGACGTTTTGAGAAACATATGCCTTATAGGTGAGTAGGTTATTCTTGTTTATAAACAATCTTATTAAGCAGTCATGATCTAGGAAATGTAATATCATTTTGTCTCATCTTAGCTTCTATGCAGATGGAGGTTTCTACTGGTTTTAATACCATACTTCATTATTCAATACATTTTTCTTTATTAACGTTGCAGTGGTTTGTCAATACTTATTCTGATTTCCAAAATCAGTAAAACATTATTCCTTTTAAAACCAAGTACTCATTACTCACGAATGAGGTTTCACACTTTTAACAAAATTCATATTAATACCGTTTAGTCAAGTCTCTTATCTTCTAAAAATCAGTAAACCATTCTTTTTATCACTCTTAAGACGTTATACCTAACTTCCCATAAAGCTAGTACAACTCTTATGTTTTCAAAGCCAAGTATTACTCTTCTTTAAAAAGGGTCTTTTTGGAACACTTCAAGTTCTTTGTTACTACACATCAAATCCGTTATAAGTCAAATCAGTTATCCTTTGAAATCACAAAGCAGTTTCTTACCTACATAAAGCTGTTATAACCAACTTCCCATAAAGCCGTTATAACACTTTATGTTTCAAACCAATCAAATACATTAAACCCATGTACGTCTACCGTACTACATAGTTATACACATATCATGCTAGAACAGATAGGAAGAGGTTCACATACCTCACGACGATTACCGACTAATAGCAAAGCGCTCCAAGTACCTCAAACCGTCGGCTACACCTTAAGCCAAGTAGACCACGCCACACGTAGTATTTCAACCTATAGAGTCCACAAGGCGCCTATTAACATCTTAGATCTCAATGTAGAATATCTTACAGAAAATTCGGCAGCACCTCCCCCCCCTCAACAGCGTAAATCTCCTCCTCTATCGAGGCCGGCTACCAAGCCAACCGGGGTTTACATCTAACGGGGCGTGTACAATTCTACTCACGGTAATACTACACAAGTCTCATGTCTGATCCTATGTAATTCAGTTCGATTCCTTCTTAAAATTGAGCTTAAGTCGCGAAGACATTCCGTAAGTATTATTGAGCTTAAGTCAAAAGACATTGCCGCACAACTATGTTGATTCTATATATAGTATACTTAACTATATACTCCTACAACATGTAATTTCCAATTACAATGAAGGTCAAGAATGTTTACCTCGATAAGCCCAAAATTATCCGAGGTTATATGTCGATCTGAGCAAGGTTTAGCTCTACTCAGTGCGCTCAGGCCGCTCCAAACAACCCTTAGAAGTTCTAACCAACTTCTACTTATAACTTCAACTACGGGTGAAGATTTACTTAGGGTTTCATTTTGTGGCTAAAGGAAAGTATAATCGTATTTTCCGGGTTTTTCGTATAAAGGGTACTTTGGAAAGTACTCTGAGGTATTTGGCTAAAGTATTTTGGGCATTATAACAATACTTGTAGAATACATTTCTACCAAGGGGTAGTATTTCGACTAGCACAACTAGGCTAGGGGAGGGTGCTCGTGAGGGCCTTGAGAGGGGAGAGGGGTGGTGTTTGGGCGAGAACAAGGTTGAGGAGAGGAGGGATTTTAACACTTAGAGAAATTTTGGATGAAGAAGTTTATCAACTTAGAGGGGTATTTATAGGTCAAGCAAAGGCCAACCAAGGGCCAAGATTCTTCCAAGTGTATAGCAAGTGTAAGGTCAAGATTTAGCCATGTGTTACCTTATCCATCTACACAAAATATCCTACCTAACCCTTGACCAAAATTTCAACACAAAAAACGTGCAAGACTAGCCCATTTGCCGTCCAACCTCTTCCAATGTGAGGGTGACACATGTCACCCTCCCGTTGGTCCAAAATGTTACGTCTCTCGGAAAAATCCGCAAAAATAATTATTGACATAGCCGGAATTTTCCCTACGTAAGCTGTGGAAACGTTTCGTCGAAAAACGACTCCTATCGGGTGTTGTGTACAAATTTCGAAACTTGCCTAACTTAAGGCTCAAATTATTATACGTACGCCCTCACGTACATACTCTGGAAATACGGGGTATAACAGTTATGATCTTACTTGGACGTACTGGCAGTGACGGAGGATTCCACGGGTGCGCTCCTGTTGATAGCGTTATTCCATGGACTAGCTCTCCATGAGGTTTTATTGATTCGGCCTTGGTATCTGGTGGTTGGATTTCGTACTTGCCCCGTCTCGTGGCTGATTCGGCCTTGGTACCTGGTAGTTAGCCTTCGCACTTGCCCCGTTCAGTTTAGTGGCGAAGTCTCGTGACACGGCCTTGGTACCTGGTAGTTAGCCGTGCTTGCCGTCATTCGTGACGCGACGCGGTACCTGGTAGTCGGCTTTCGTACTTGCCCCGTGTCAGCTTCGTGGTTTGGTTGTATAGTATTGTTAGTACGGCCTTGGTATCTAGTAGTTGGCTTTCGTACTTGCCCCGGTCAGTCGATGATGCGACTTTGGTATCTGGTAGTTAGCGCCGTACTTGCCGTCACGGTTTTATGACCTGAGTGGGACACGGTGTTCATGTGTACTCTTTGGTGTTGTTCTATCATAGACTGCCGGCAGTGAGGAAGGAATTCCACGGGCACGATTGATGTTGTGGGCGTGAGACCCATGGATATATTTTGAGTGATGACTTGGAGGGCGTGAGTCCCTGACTTGACATGACTGCTTATATGTTGTATCTTGTAGTTTGGTTATCATACATGTCTCTGCTTTATATAGACTATTATGATTTCATTCTGATATTTTGATTTCACATACTTGGTACTGTTATCGACCTCCTTGAGGCTGCGTTCATCCGCGAGTAAGTACATCGGTTGTGGATCCTCGCTCATAGGATCACGATTCGGCGTATTAGGAAGCCTCGTTTCTCGGAGGCTTATCTTTTGGTATGTTACCACAGTGCGTAGATTCTTGTACATTCGGGGTATGGCGGGGCCCTGTTAGTCATAGTTGTTATAAAACTCTTAGAAGTGCAGCTGTTGTGGCGAGTTTGTAAAAGGATAGCTTCGGGTTTTTATGTATATATACAAAAGCGGCCGCAGGTTAGCCTGTTCTTATCATATATCTTGTTTCATGTTTAAGTTTTTATTTTCCGCTGATTTTTCACTGATGTTGTATCACTAGGGTGCCCGGGGTAAGGCACCAGTCACGGGCCCGGGATCGGGTCGTGCCAAAAGTGGTATCAGAGCAATTAGTCCTCGGAAAGTGTCTACAGACCGTATCTAGTAGAGTCTTGATTATCGGCGTGTTGTGCACCACACCTATAATCAGGAGGCTGCAGGATATTTAGGATTGGTTTCTATTCTTCTCACTCTGAGATCGTGCCTTAGAGCTGTGTTGTAAGTTGGACCCCTCTGACGTAATTCTTTTGTACCAGTCATGCCTCTGCGAAAGGCAACCAGGGCCCAGAAGGGCAAGGTATCGAGGAGGCTGCGACAGAACACGAGGAGAATGCGAGGCGCGAGCGGCCAAGACTGAGATAGTGCTTGGATGGCGAGTTTTGCGACGCCACCGCCCAGCGAGTTTAGAGCGCAGCGGTGGGCTGCGAGACCACGATGATTGAGCCTCGGTCCCACGGCTGGAGCGAGAGGAGATGGGATCTGAGGAGATGGCACGATTACTAGCGAGTTGTGGCGGACATGAAGATAAGCCGGGCGCGGCAGTTCGATAGCACCCGTGGTTCACCCGAGGCGGATAGTTTGAGGCTACGAGACTTTACGGTAGCCGCGCAGTTCTACGGTCGAGCACGAGGATGATCCGGAGGAGTTCATCAAGCGATTCTGACGGATCATGAGTGATCAAGGCTTGAGACCGAGTCGGTTGTCACGACCGAACCGGGCCGTGGTGGTGCCTTACCCCGGGCACCCTAGTGATACAACATCAGAGAAAATCAGCGAAAATAAAACATAAACATGAAATAAGAGATTTGATTAAGTAAACAGGCTAACCAAAAATGTTGCCTTCTGTATATATACATAAAAACTCGAACAATTATCCTTTCGAGACGCCTGTGACAGTACTCTGAGACCTCTAAGAAAGTGACAACAACTATGACGGACGGGGCCGCCATACCACGAATGTACAAGAATTTCTGACTCGGGTAACATACCAAAAGATAAGCCTCCGAAGAAATGGGGCTCTCGACACACTGAAGCGTGATCTATGGCGAGGATCCTGGCAGATGTACTTTTACTGCGGCATGAGCGCGGCCCGAAGGTCGATCTAACAGTACCAAGTATGTGAAACAGAAGCGTAAATGAAATCATAATAGTCTATATAAAGCGGAGACATGTATGATAACCAAACTACGATTCACAACATAAAAGCGATAATGTCAATTCGAGGACTCACGCCTCAGTCATCCTCACGCCGTGGAACTCCTTCCTCACCGCCGGCGATCTAGGTATAAATCGTGTGGAATACGTGTCGGCCCATCCGTGGGACTCGGTAAAGAATCATGTGGAATCGTGTCGGCCCATCCATGGGACTCGGTGAGAATCGGATGAAATCGTGTCGGCCGCTCTCGTGGGACTCGGTGAATAATCGGATGGAATACGTGTCGGCCCATCCCTGGGACTCGGTGAAGAATCGGATGGAATACGTGTCGGCCCGTCCATGGGACTCGGTGAAGAATCGTTAGTAACAAATCAGCCGCCCTCCATCGAGACGCGGTGGTATAGAAATCTGATATTGCACAACAAGGCTATCAAACACAAACATAGGCAAGTTACACACAACTCAAGTTTATTTTAGGCCAAAGTCGTGTTCGACCCCAAAGTATTACATACGTTAAATTCTTTTTAAAAGATCCATTTCTTTTATAAAGGTCACCCGATACCCGTAGTATAAAAATAGGGTGACTCACATTTTTAGGTAAACCCAAACACTTTCCTTTTCAACATCAAGTAACAACATTATTTTCCCTAAGTTCAAGTTTACCTAATTTCAAGTACTTAAGTCTCTTATTTTTAGAAAGGTTTCATAGTTCATAGTCTTAATCACTTAAGAATATGATTCTCTTTTAAACAATTTTGCGAAAACATATGCCTTATATGTGAGTAGGTTATTCTTGTTTATGATCAATCTTATTAAGCAGCCATGATCTAGGAAATGTAATATCATTTTATCTAATCTTAGTTTCTATGCAGATGGAGGTTTCTACTGGTTTTAATAATACTTCATTATTCAATACATTTTCCTTTATTAACATTTGCGGTGGTTTGTCGATACTCATTCGATTTCCAAATCCGTAAAACATTTCTCCTTTTAAAAACCAAGTACTCATTACTCACGAATGAGGTTTCACACAAAATTCATATTAATTCATTCAAGTCAAGTCTCTTATCTTTTAAGATCAAGTCTCTTAACTTCTAAAAATCAGTAACCCATTCTCTTTACCACTCTTAAGACGTTATACCTAACTTCCCATAAAGCTAGTATAACTCTTATGTTTTCAAAACCAAGTATTACTCTTCTTTCAAAACGGTTTCTTAATCTTTTGAAATACTTCAAGATTCTTTATAAAATATTTCAAGATTCTTATTATTGGGCTTAAGTCAAAGGACATTGCCACGACGTCTCTACCGTACTATATATATATTCCGTTAAAATACTTCAAGATTCTTTATTATTCAGGCTTAAGTCAAAAGACATTGTCGTACAATTATATTCAGTTAGCACACGTACGTCTACCATACTATATATATTATTCAGGCTTAAGTCAAAAGACATTGCCACGTCACGTCTACCGTACTATATATATATTCTTTTAAAATACTTCATGCTCAAGAGTATAGGAAGAATCACATACCTCGCGACGATTATCGACTATAAGCAAAACGCTCGCGGCTATAACCCGGCTAGCCTTGTCCACCTTCAAAGTAGTATATGCTACTTGCGAGAACATTCAACCAATAAATGTTATAAGTCTCACGTAAATACGGTCTATGTAAATCTGATTAATCTTCTACTTAATATTCTTCCGATGTGATTTCGATTCAATTCTTTTACGTAATATCCTTCTATTACGGTTCAATTCTCTTCTATGAATCTTATATTCATTTTTATACAACTACAGTATGTAATTTCCAATTACAATAAAAGGATAGGATTATTTACCTCGGTAAGCCCAAAATTATCCAAGTTTAATGTCGATCCTGAGCAACGTTTAGCTCTACGGGTGCTCGACGCTCAAACAACCCCTTAGAAGTTCTACGCAACTTCACTTAACACTTCAACCGACTATGAAGGTTTTCCTTAGGGTTTCGTTTTTGTGGTGAGGAAGTATAATAGTATTTCTGGGCTTTTCGTATAGAGGTAACCTTGGGAATACTACAAGGTATAAGAGCTAGAGTATTTTGGCATTATAATAATACTTGGAGAGTATTTCTACCAAGAGGGAGGGGGTGTATTATACGAAAACAACTAGGCTAGGGGGGGGGGGGTTGTGTTCTCGGCCAAGGCTTCTCAAAAGAGGGGGGGGGGGCTTTGGACGAACTCAACACACAAAGAGGGAGGGATTTCAAGACTTGGAAAATGATTTTAGGATGAAGAAGTTCATCAACTTAGGGGGGTATTTATAGGTCAAGCAATGGCCAACCAATGACCAAGATCCATCCAAGTGTTAGGCAAGTGTAGGGCTAGGATTTAACCATGTGTACCTTATCCATCTACCACACCAACTTGCACAAATATCCTACCAACTACAAGCCCCATTTCGTCCCCTTTACCGCCCACAATTCCTTCCAATGTGAGGGTGACACATGTCACCCTCCCGTTGGTCCAAAATGTTTCGTCTCTCGGAAAAATCCGCAAAAATTATAAATGACATAGCGAATTTTCCCTCGCAAGTTAGTAAAGCGTTTAGTCGAAAACGATTCTTTCGCACTTGTGCCCAAATTTTCGAACCTTGCCAAACCTTAAGGCTTAAATTTTTATCGTCGCCCTCACGTACATACTGCGGAAATACGGTATAACATTCTCCTCGCCAGAAACATTCGTCGAATGTTCCTTCTCAAGACGGATAACGATGAAGTTCTTCTAACAAGTTGCTAACGCCACACCGGCCATGAAATAACAGCGTTCTCTTCCTTCCTTACTCGTCGTGCCGCTTCTACCGAACCCTTGAAATCTTCTAGTATCGTACCACGCCAGTTCCCAAAACTTTGGAGTCACCACCTCAAACTTGGTCATCTTACTAGCTTCACTTTCCTCTAAGGCCATTCCAGGCCTTCACGAACCGATTCTGGTCGAGCGCATCCACGAACTCATACGATAGTCATCTAAACTTCGGGCCTAGCACCCTCGTGACCTACAACTGGCGGGACCACCCGGTGACCCACCTCGAAGCAGGCCGCGGGTTGGCCCGCACATGGCTGACCCGACCCACTTAACGCATCAAGCTCTTGCTTCCCGATCCGGAACAATCTTACCTATACAGGTCATCAAAGCTACCACTTCCATTTTACACCACCCAAGGAATTTTCCCACAATTACTTCACGTATACGTATACATTCTGACAAAGATCACCCGCAAAATCTTGTACTCGCGGCGCACTTCTAAGGTCTCATTGTAATATTCTAAGGTTCACACTTTCCATGCCCCAATACATATCCTGTCACCTAGCCATGCTTTCTAAATCATAACCAACATATCGCTATCCGTACATAGCACACATTACTAAGGTCATCATATCATGCATACAAATCTCTAGAGGTTAAGGATATACACGAATCTACCGCTCGCTCTAATCATAGGCCTTCACTGCGGGCATGCATTGTAGAAGGCGATGAACACCATTGACGGTGGTGAGTCATTTGCTGCATCCTTACTATTAGGACAGTTTCTAATCATATGGCCCTGACGGCCGTAGGAAAAACAAGCACCAGTAAAAAGACGACATTCCGGGATGGCGTCGCCGCATCGTGCACCGAGAAAACACGAACTCGTGGCTAGAACCCGTATATCGTGAACGGAAGCCACGGAGCCACGACTAGCTCGAATACCGAGCGTCACGAAGGCGCGGAGGACCACTCTGCGGCGGAGGTACATAACTAGTCTGCTTGGCGGCCCGCCTCGAAAGTTACCAAAGGACCTGCATTGCGGCCTCTTCTGCGATCTGGTCATTCCGTCGACCTCTCCGTGCCTCACATCGGTCGCATGGGCTTGCGTGCGGGCAATGTCCATGCCCGGTGAAGAAACTACACCCACAAGCCTCGCCAAGTAATCATCTAGCCGGTGATGTAGCGGTGTACTCTGTCTTGATATCGGCTACTACGGCGGGAACATACCGAGCTAATGAGTCGAACTCACATTGTACTCTCTAACCGCGCCGTCTGCCTCAGCGTCAAAAATCTGTCGGCCCGAGCCCTCGCCGTCTATGGGGCAAGAAATGTGCAAGAAAAGCCCGAGAACTTCGTCCCAAGCGGTGGAAGTGCATGCTCTCCCGGGCGGCTCCACGAATCAAACGATCACTACGATATCACGCGGTGATGCGAACCCAATACCACCGACTCGCCTGCGAGACTCGATCACTCTCATAATCCTGTAGAGTCGCTTGATAAACTCACGAGGTCATCCTCGGCTCTCGATCCATAGAACATTTGGCGGGCTCTGACTCGAGAAAGTCCCGTAGTCTCAAGTATGCGCTCGGGGTGAACTACGGTGCTCGGGAGCTGCTGCGTCGGCCTCTCTCATATCGGCCCACGACCACGGCGATGGCGAACCATCTCCTTGTACCCGTCTCATGCTCCGGGTTGTGGGGTGGAGGCTCAGTCAGTAGTCTCGGCGACCACTGCTGCGGCTCTAAACTCTGTCGGGGCCGGCGGCGTCGCAAAACTTCGCCGTCGTCGGGCACTATCTCGGTGCTGGCCCGGACCTGCGCCGGTAACCTCCGTGCTCTACTCACAGCTCCTCACCGCCTTGCCCTCACGGGCGGGTTGCCTTACGTGGAGGCATGGCGGTAAAGGAAAGGAATACGTCGGAGGGTCCAACTTATCACGGCTCTAAGGCACGATCTCAAAATGAGAAGAATGGAAACCAATCCTAAATGTCCTATAGCCTCACGATTATAGATGTGGTGCACAACACAGATAATCAAGACTACTGACACGATCTGTAGACACTTTCAGGATTAAGCGCTCGATACCACTTTTGTCACGACCGAACCGGGCGTGGTAGTGCCTACCAGGAACCCTAGTGATACAACATCGGAGAAAATCGTGGAAATAAAACATAAACATGAAATAAGAGATTTGATTAAGTAAACAGGCTAACCAAAACTGTTGCCTTCTGTATATATACATAAAAACCCGAACAGTTATCCTTTTCGACGCCCACAGCGGTACTACGGACCTCTAGAAAGTGACAACAACTATGGCGGACGGGGCCCCGCCATACCCTGAATGTACAAGAATTTCTGGACTCGAGGTAGCATGCAAAGATAAGCCTCAGAAGAAATGGGGCTCCCGACACGCTGAATTGTGATCCTATGAGCGAGGATCCTGGCCGATGTACTTTTACTGCGGCATGACGCGGCCCCAGAGAGTCGATCTAACAGTACCAAGTATGTGAAAGCGTAAAGATCAGAATGAAATCATAATAGTCTATATAAAGCAGGAGACATGTATGATAACCAAACTACAGTTCACAATATAAAAGCAGTAATGTCAATTCAGGGACTCACGCATGAAGTCATCCTCCGTGCGTGGAACTCCTTCGCCACTGCCGTGATCTAGGTATAAATCGTGTGGAATACGTGTCGGCCCATCCGTGGGACTCGGTAAAGAATCATGTGGAATACGTGTCGGCCCATCCTGAGACTCGGTAGAATCGGATGAAATCGTGTCGGCCCGTCGTGGGACTCGGTGAATAATCAGATGGAATACGTGTCCCGGCCCATCCCATGGGACTCGGTGAAGAATCAGATGGAATACGTGTCCCGGCCCATCCCATGGGACTCGGTGAAGAATCGTTCGTAACAAATCAGCCGGCCCTCCATCGAGAGACGCGGTGGTATAGAAATACAGTATTTGCACAACAAGGCTATCAAACACAAACATAGGCAAGTTACACACAACTCAAGTTTATTTTAGGCCAAAGTCCAGGTTCTGACCCCAAAGTATTACATACGTTAAATTCTTTTTAAAAGATCCGTTTCTTTTATAAAGGTCACCGATACGTAGTATAAAAAGGGTGACTCACATTTTTAGGTAAACCCAAACACTTTCCTTTTCAACATCAAGTAACAACATTCTTTTCCCTAAGTTCAAGTTTGCCTAATTTCAAGTACTTAAGTCTCTTATTTTTAGAAAGGTTTCATAGTTCATAGTCTTAATCACTTAAGAATATGATTCTCTTTTAAACAATTTTGCGAAAACATATGCCTTATATGTGAGTAGGTTATTCTTGTTTATGATCAATCTTATTAAGCAACCATGATCTAGGAAATGTAATATCATTTTGTCTCATCTTAGTTTCTATGCAGATGGAGGTTTCTACTGGTTTTAATAATACTTCATTATTCAAAACATTTTCCTTAATTAACGCTGTAGTGGTTTGTCGATACTCATTCTGATTTCCGAAATCAGTAAAACATTTCTCCTTTTAAAAACCAAGTACTCATTACTCACGAATGAGGTTTCACACAAATTCATATTAATTCATTCAAGTCAAGTCTCTTATCTTTTAAGATCAAGTCTCTTAACTTCTAAAAATCAGTAACCCATTCTCTTTACCACTCTTAAGACGTTATACCTAACTTCCCATAAAGCTAGTATAACTCTTATGTTTTCAAAACCAAGTATTACTCTTCTTTCAAAACGGTTTCTTAATCTTTTGAAATACTTCAAGATTCTTTATAAAATATTTCAAGATTCTTATTATTCAGGCTTAAGTCAAAGGACATTGCCACACGTACGTCTACCGTACTATATATATATTCCGTTAAAATACTTCAAGATTCTTTATTATTCAGGCTTAAGTCAAAAGACATTGTCGTACAATTATATTCAGTAAGCACACGTACGTCTACCATACTATATATATATATATTATTCAGGCTTAAGTCAAAAGACATTGCCACACGTACGTCTACCGTACTATATATATATTCTTTTAAAATACTTCATGCTCAAGAGTATAGGAAGAATCACATACCTCGCGACGATTATCGACTATAAGCAAACGCTCCACGGCTATAACCCGGCTAGCCTTGTCCACCTTCCAAGTAGTACATGCTACTTGCAGAACATTCAACCAATAAATGTTATAAGTCTACTGTAAATACAGTCCTATGTAAGTACAGATTAATCTTCTACTTAATATTCTTCTGATGTGATTTCAGTTCAATTCTTTTCTGTAATATCCTTCTATTACAGTTCAATTCTCTTCTATGAATCTTATATTCATTTTTATACAACTACAGTATGTAATTTCCAATTACAATAAAAGGATAGGATTATTTACCTCGGTAAGCCCAAAATTATCCAAGTTTAATGTCGATCCTGAGCAACGTTTAGCTCCTACGGGTGCTCCAACCCGCTCCAAACAACCCCTTAGAAGTTCTACGCAACTTCTACTTAACACTTCAACCGACTATGAAGGTTTTCCTTAGGGTTTCGTTTTTGTGACTGAGGGGAAGTATAATAGTATTTCTGGGCTTTTCGTATAGAGGTAACCTTGGGAATACTACAAGGTATAAGGGCTAGAGTATTTTGGCATTATAACAATACTTGGAGAGTATTTCTACCAAGAGGGGGGGTGTATTATACGAAAACAACTATGCTAGGGGTTGTGTTCTCGGCAAGGCTTCTCAAGAGGGGGCTTTGGACGAACTCAACACACAAAGAGGGAGGGATTTCAAGACTTGGAAAATGATTTTAGGATGAAGAAGTTCATCAACTTAGGGGGGTATTTATAGGTCAAGCAATGGCCAACCAATGGCCAAGATCCATCCAAGTGTTAGGCAAGTGTAGGGCTAGGATTTAACCATGTGTACCTTATCCATCTACCACACCAACTTGCACAAATATCCTACCAACTATAAGCCCCATTTCGTCCCCTTTAACGCCCACAATTCCTTCCAATGTGAGGGTGACACATGTCACACTCCCATTGGTCCAAAATGTTTCGTCTCTCGGAAAAATCCACAAAAATTATAAATGACATAGCCGGAATTTTCCCTTCGCAAGTTTAGTAAAACGTTTCGTCGAAAAACGATTCTTTCGCACTTGTGCCCAAATTTTGAACCTTGCCAAACCTTAAGGCTTAAATTTTTATACGTGCGCCTCACGTACATACTGCGAAATACGGTATAACATTCTCCCCTCAGAAACATTCGTCCCGAATGTTCCTTCTCTGACGGATAACGATGAAGTTCTTCTAACAAGTTGCTAACGCCACACGGCCATGAAATAACACACGTTCTCTTCCTTTACTCGTCGTGCCGCCTACCGAACCCTTGAACTCTTCTAGTATCGTACCACACTTGATCATCGCAGTTCCCAAAACTTTGGAGTCACCACCTCCAACTTGGTCATCTTACTAGCTTCACTTTCCTCTAAGGCCATTCCGGCCTTCACGAACCGATTCTGGTCGACGCATCCACGAAATCATACGATGGTCATCTAAACTTGGGCCTAGCACCTCGTGACCTACAACTGGCGGGACCACCCAGCTGACCAGCTCCGAAGCGGGCGCGGGTTGGCCCGGCATAGCTGACCGACCCACTTAACGCATCAAGCTCTTGCTTCCGATCGGAACAATCTTACCTATACAGTCATGAAAGCTACCACTTCCATTTTACACCACACAAGGAATTTTCCACAATTACTTCACGTATCGTATACATTCGACAAAGATCACCCGAAATCTTGTACTCACGGCGGCTTTACATCTAAGGTCTCAAGCGTAATATTCTAAGGTTCACACTTTCCATGCCCCATACATATCCTTTCAACTAACCATGCTTTCTAACTCATAACCATAACGCTATCCGTACATGCACACAATAATAAGGTCATCATATCATACATACAAATCTCTAGAGGTTAAGGATATACGAATCTACCGCTCCACTCTAATCATAGGCACGCCTGCAGGCGCATGCGTAGAAAGCGATGAACTCGCCATTGACCGGTGGTGAGTCATTTTGCTCGCATCCTTCCTATTAGGGCGGTTTCTCGTCATATGGCCACGGCGCGGGAAAAACAAGCACGATAAAAAGCGACATTCCCGGGATGGCGTCGCCACATCGTGCACCGAGAAAACACGAACGTGGCTAGAACCTATGTATATATGTGAACTAAGCCACGGAGCCACGACTAGCTCGAATACGAACGTCACGAAGGCGCGGAGGACCACTCTGCAAGCGGAGGTACATAACTAGTCTGCTGCGAGGCGGCCGCCTCGAAAGTTACCAAAGGACCTGCTGTTCGGCCTCTTCTGCGATCCCGGTCATTCCGTCGACCTCTCGTGCCTCGCATCGGTGTATGGGCTTGCGTGCGGGCAATGTCCATGCGGTGAAGAGCTACACCCGTACAAGCCTCGCCAAGTAATCATCTAGCGGTGACGTGGCGGTGTACTCTGTCCTCCATATCGGCTACTCTGGGAACATACCGAGCTAATGAATCAAACTCCACATTGTACTCTCTAACCGGCGTCCGCGTCCCGCCTCAGCGTCAAAAATCATCGGCCCGAGCCCTCCTCATCGTGGGGGCAAGAAATGTGCAAGAAAAGCCCGAGAACTCGTCCCAAATGGTGGAAGTGCATGCTCTCCGGGACAGCTCACGAATCAAACCCGGTCATTGCGATATCACGCGCGGTGATGCGAACCAATACCACCGACTACGCCTCGAGACTCGATCACTCTCATGATCATTGTAGGTCGCTTGATAAACTCCCGAGGTCATCCTCGGCTCTCGATCCATAGAACACCGGCGGGCTCTGACTCGAGAAAGTCCCGTAGTCTCAAATGCGCTCGGGGTGAACTACGGGTGCCTTGGGGCTGGGCTGCTGCATCAGCCTCTCTCCATATCGGCCACGACCACGGCGATGGCGCCATCTCCTTGTACCCCATCTCATCTGCTCCAGGTTGTGGGACTGGAGGCTCAGGTACTGTAGTCTCAGCTGCCACTGCTGCGGCTCTAAACTCTGTCGGCGCTGGCGGCGTCGCAAAACTCGCCGTCGGAAACACTATCTCAGGTGTAACGGCGGGCCTGCGCCCGGTAACCCTCCGTGCTCTACTCGCGGCTCCTCGGCCTTGCCCCTCTGGGCGGGTTGCCTTACGTGGAGGCATAACTGGTAAAGGAAAGGAATACGTCAGAGGGGTCCAACTTATCACACGACTCTAAGGCACGATCTCAGAATGAGAAGAATGGAAACCAATCCTAAATGTCCTATAGCCTCCTGATTATAGATGTGGTGCAAAACACACCGATAATCAAGACTACTACTGACACGATGTCAGATATTTTCCGAGGATTAATCGCTCGATACCACTTTTGTCACGACCGAACCGGGCAGTGGTCGTGCCTACCAGGCACCTGGTGATACAACATCAGAGAAAATCAGCGGAAATAAAACATAAACATGAAATAAGAGATTTGATTAAGTAAACAGGCTAACCAAAACTGTTGCCTTCTGTATATATACATAAAAACCGAGCGATTATCCTTTTCTGACGCCTGCAAAGTACTACGGACCTAAGAAAGTGACAACAACTATGACGGGACAGGGCCCCGCCATACCCCTGAATGTACAAGAATTTACAGACTCAGGGTAACATACCAAAAGATAAGCCTCCGAAGAAATGGGGCTCCACGACACGCTGAATTGTGATCCTATGAGCGAGGATCCACAACCGATGTACTTTTACCTGCGGCATGAGCGGCCCAGAAGGAGGTCGATAACAGTACCAAGTATGTGAAACTGTAAAAGACTGTAAATGAAATCATAATATTCTATATAAAGCAGGAGACATGTATGATAACCAAACTACAGTTCACAACATAAAAGCAGTCATGTCAATTCAGGGACTCACGCCTCAGTCATCCGCCGTGCCCGTGGAACTCCTTCGCCACTTGGCGATCTAGGTATAAATCGTGTGGAATACGTGTCGGCCCATCGTGGGACTCGGTAAAGAATCATGTGGAATCGTGTCGGCCCATCCGTGGGACTCGGTGAGAATCGGATGAAATACGTGTCGGCCCATCTCGTGGGACTCGGTGAATAATCGGATGAAATACGTGTCGGCCCATCCGTGGGACTCGGTGAAGAATCGGATGGAATCGTGTCGGCCCATCCGTGGGACTCGGTGAAGAATCGTTAGTAACAAATCAGTCGGCCCTCCATCGAGACGCGGTGGTATAGAAATCTGATATTTGCACAACAAGGCTATCAAACACAAACATAGGCAAGTTACACACAACTCAAGTTTATTTTAGGCCAAAGTCCAGGTTCTGACCCCAAAGTATTACATACGTTAAATTCTTTTTAAAAGATCCGTTTCTTTTATAAAGGTCACCCGATACCCGTAGTATAAAAATAGGGTGACTCACATTTTTAGGTAAACCCAAACACTTTCCTTTTCAACATCAAGTAACAACATTCTTTTCCCTAAGTTCAAGTTTGCCTAATTTCAAGTACTTAAGTCTCTTATTTTTAGAAAGGTTTCATAGTTCATAGTCTTAATCACTTAAGAATATGATTCTCTTTTAAACAATTTTGCGAAAACATATGCCTTATATGTGAGTAGGTTATTCTTGTTTATGATCAATCTTATTAAGCAGCCATGATCTAGGAAATGTAATATCATTTTGTCTCATCTTAGTTTCTATGCAGATGGAGGTTTCTACTGGTTTTAATAATACTTCATTATTCAATACATTTTCCTTTATTAACGCTGCAGTGGTTTGTCGATACTCATTCTGATTTCCGAAATCAGTAAAACATTTCTCCTTTTAAAAACCAAGTACTCATTACTCACGAATGAGGTTTCACACAAAATTCATATTAATTCATTCAAGTCAAGTCTCTTATCTTTTAAGATCAAGTCTCTTAACTTCTAAAAATCAGTAACCCATTCTCTTTACCACTCTTAAGACGTTATACCTAACTTCCCATAAAGCTAGTATAACTCTTATGTTTTCAAAACCAAGTATTACTCTTCTTTCAAAACGGTTTCTTAATCTTTTGAAATACTTCAAGATTCTTTATAAAATATTTCAAGATTCTTATTATTCAGGCTTAAGTCAAAGGACATTGCCACACGTACGTCTACCGTACTATATATATATTCCGTTAAAATACTTCAAGATTCTTTATTATTCAGGCTTAAGTCAAAAGACATTGTCGTACAATTATATTCAGTTAGCACACGTACGTCTACCATACTATATATATTATTCAGGCTTAAGTCAAAAGACATTGCCACACGTACGTCTACCGTACTATATATATATTCTTTTAAAATACTTCATGCTCAAGAGTATAGGAAGAATCACATACCTCGCGACGATTATCGACTATAAGCAAAACGCTCCACGGCTATAACCCGGCTAGCCTTGTCCACCTTCCAAGTAGTACATGCTACTTGCAGAACATTCAACCAATAAAGGTTATAAGTCTACTGTAAATACAGTCCTATGTAAGTACAAATTAATCTTCTACTTAATATTCTTCTGATGTGATTTCAGTTCAATTCTTTTCTGTAATATCCTTCTATTACAGTTCAATTCTCTTCTATGAATCTTATATTCATTTTTATACAACTACAGTATGTAATTTCCAATTACAATAGAAGGATAGGATTATTTACCTCGGTAAGCCCAAAATTATCCAAGTTTAATGTCGATCCTGAGCAACGTTTAGCTCCTACTCCGGGTGCTCCAACCCGCTCCAAACAACCCCTTAGAAGTTCTACGCCTTAACTTAACACTTCAACCGACTATGAAGGTTTTCCTTAGGGTTTCGTTTTTGTAGTGAGGAAGTATAATAGTATTTCTGGGCTTTTCGTATAGAGGTAACCTTGGGAATACTACAAGGTATAAGGGCTAGAGTATTTTGGAATTATAACAATACTTGGAGAGTATTTCTACCAAGAGGGGGGGTGTATTATACGAAAACAACTAGGCTAGGGGTTGTGTTCTCGGCCAAGGCTTCTCAAGAGGGGGCGGCATTGGACGAACTCAACACACAAAGAGGGAGGGATTTCAAGACTTGGAAAATGATTTTAGGATGAAGAAGTTCATCAACTTAGGGGGGTATTTATAGGTCAAGCCATGGCCAACCAATGGCCAAGATCCATCCAAGTGTTAGGCAAGTGTAGGGCTAGGATTTAACCATGTGTACCTTATCCATCTACCACACCAACTTGCACAAATATCCTACCAACTACAAGCCCCATTTCGTCCCCTTTACCGCCCACAATTCTTTCCAATGTGAGGGTGACACATGTCACCCTCCCGTTGGTCCAAAATGTTTCGTCTCTCGGAAAAATCCGCAAAAATTATAAATGACATAGCCGGAATTTTCCGCCGCAAGTTAGTAAAGCGTTTAGTCAAAAACGATTCTTTTCGGCACTTGTGCCCAAATTTTCGAACCTTGCCAAACCTTAAGGCTTAAATTTTTATACGTACGCCCTCACGTACATACTCTGGAAATACGGGGTATAACATCAGTGGTCTTGGGTTCACATCGGCTGCATGATACTGCAGTCGACTGGTTTGATTCGTGGGAGCTGTCCCGGGGAGGGCATGCACTTCCAGCCGTATGGAACGAGTTCTTAGAGGCATTTCTTGCACATTTCTTGCCTCCACAGATGAGGAGGGCTCGGGCCGACAGATTTTTGTTGTTGAGGCAGAACGGGCGTACGGTTCGGGAGTACAATGTGGAGTTCGACTCATTGGCTCGGTATGTCCCCGCGTTAGTAGCTAGTATGGAGGACAGAGTGCACCGCTATGTCACAGGGCTAGACAATTATTTGGCAGAGAGTTGCTCGGGCGTAG
The DNA here is from genome assembly GCA_029844215.1 of Przewalskia tangutica. Classification (NCBI taxonomy): domain Eukaryota; kingdom Viridiplantae; phylum Streptophyta; class Magnoliopsida; order Solanales; family Solanaceae; genus Przewalskia; species Przewalskia tangutica. The sequence continues at coordinate 64,488,204 of CM056720.1, forward strand.
CTCTTCAGCCGGGCATGGACATTGCCCGCATGCAGGCTTATGCACTTGGATGTGAGGCACGGAGAGGTCGACGGAATGACCGGGATCAGCAGAAGAGGGCCGTAGCAGAGGTCTTTTGGAGACTTTCGAGGCGGACCGCCTCAGTGAGCGATTATCGCCTCCCAGATCAGTGGCCCTCCACGATCTTGGGGCGTTCGGGATATTCGAGAGCGAGTCGGGGCTCCCGGGTTTTGAACTTCGAGGGAGTAGGAGTTCGCCGGATAAGGTCACCCTTGTCTCAGTGTGGCCGTTGTGGAAAACTTCATAAGGGAGAGTGTCGTACTAATTTGGGAGATTGTTATTCTTGCGGCCAACAGGGCCATTTGGCGAGCCCGTCCGACTGTGGTAGCGATGGATTAGCACGACTACGAGATCGATTGCGGGTTCTTCACCTTCCATAGTTAGGCGGGATGTTCATGCCGTGAAGCCACGGCAGGTCGCGGTGGAAGTTCCCAGTTTTAGCGGTCCTTTGAACCGCCTATTTACAGGTATATCCTTAACCCTCCAGAGACTAGTATGTATTGATGTTATGATGATGTGTTAAGTGTTGTAATCGGATAACTTTGAGTTAAAAGGTGATTTAGAAGCCTGGTTAGTGAAAAGGGTAAGTCTGGGGATGAGAAAATTGCGAACCTTAGAATATTACACGTTGAGACCTTAGATGTAAGGCCGTCTTGAGTAAAGGATTTTGCAGAAGATCCTTGTCGGAGTGCATTATATGCATAGGGTGAATTAGTGTGATAATTCCATGGGTAGTGTAAGATGAAAGTGGTAGCTTTCAGGACTTGTATAGGTAGGGTTGTTCCGGATCGGGGAACAAGAGTCTGGTGCGATTATGGGTCGGGTTGAGGACCGTTCAGGTCAACCCGCGGCCCAGGAGATGTGGTCAGTTTGAGGTGGTCCCGGTGGTAGGATCACGGTGCGAGGCCCAGTTTAGGTAACCATCGTATGAGTTCGCGGATGTGTTCGACCAGGAATCGGATCGTGAAGGCAGAATGGCCTTGAAGAAATTCGAGGCTAGTAAGATGACCAAGTTTGGAGGTAGTGACTACAAAGATTTTGGAAACTAAAGTGACGCGAGGTATGTGCGTGTACTAGAAAGAGTTCGAGTGTTCGAGAATGGTACGACGAGAAAGGAAAGAAGTGAACATGTGTTGAGAGATGGAAGTGATCATTTCTTTGTGATGTGAAGATGCGAAGGGAGTATCCTTTGGACAAGGAACGAGAGTTAGTATCGTTTACATCTTAGAGGTGATTCCTCGTGGACTTGGATTTAAGTATTTGCGCGTATGTTATTTTTGTGGCGGTGTGGCATGATTGGTTTCGTAAGTATAGTAGTGAGGACTATCTGGCGCGGTATGTTTGGAGACTTAGAAGGAACATTCGGACGAATGTTTCTAAGGAAGAATGTTATACCCGTAGTTCGGGGTATGTATGTGGGGAAATGCGTGCGAGAATACTGAGAAATTTTGGAAAGAAAGAAAGGTGTGATTTTTCACGGAAAAGTTTTGGGTTTTGTGAAGGAAAAAGGTTCGTTAGTGGGAATTGGATTCCCAGTTTGGTATTTGGACTTCTTGGATTATATTAGAATTATGAGATTTTATTTTGGAAATGGTCACGTGGGGCCCACGGGAGAAATTTACTGGTTTTGTAGGCCCACTTTGTTTTTGAGATTTTGGTATTTTGGATATTTTGGAAGACGAAATATTTTGACGAATCGGGCGACACGTGTCACCTCCATGTGGCACCTTGGCGAGTGGAGGAGACAGTGGCTAGCTTGACGTCCTCGCCGAAATGGCCATGACACTTGGAAGCAATTTCGTTGGCCATGTGGTGTGGTGGGACCCACACACACATGGCCCAATCTTGACCCCCCACTTGACTTGATCATGGCCCTTGATTCTTCTATAAATACCCCCTTAGCTTGAAGACTAATTTCATCCCTCACTTGAAGTTTTTCCAAGCAAAATACTCCCTCCCTTTAGCCTTGTTTCGTCCAACCTCCCCCACTTGTGTAGAAAATAATCCAAGTATTATTGTATAATCCCAAATACCTTAGCCTAGTATCCCTAGTTGTATTCCAAGTTATTTCAATACTAGGAGCCCGGAAATACTACTTTATTCCATTAGTCGCAAAGTGAAACCCTAGAAAAATCTTCATAGTTGGTTGAAGTAGTAAGTAGAAGTGGTGTAGAATTTCTAAGGGTTTCTTGGAGCGAATTGAAGTGTACAGATTAGGAGCTAAACCTTGCTCAGGATCGACTTATAAACTTGGATAATTTTGGGCTTATCGAGGTAATGATCTATGTCCCCCTATTGTAATTGGATATTACATATTGTAGTAATTTAGAATTGAGTATAAGATATATTGGAAGGATGATTATAAAGGATTGAACTGTATTTACATTGGATTGTATTCTGAGACTTGTGTAGTATTATTGTGAAGTAGAATTATACACGTCCGGTTAAGATGTGTAACCCTCCCCCCTGGGAGTTGTTGGCCTGGTAGCGGGCCTGAGTAGAGGAGGAGATTTATGTGGTTGCGGGGGGGGAAGGTGCTGCCGAATTTTCTGTAGAATAAGGAATCTTGTATTTAGAATATTCTACGAAGTGATCTAGAAGTTGATAGACGTTTTATGGCCATTATAGATTAAAGTACTACGAGTAGCGTATTCTACTTGAAGGGTGGAAAAGGCTAGCAAGGTTATAGTACTTCGGAGCGTTTTGCTAATTGTCGATAATCGTCGCGAGGTATGTGAACCTCTTCCTATCTTTTCTAGCATGATATGTTGTGAACTATGTAGTACGATAGACGTACATGTGTTAAGTGAATTTAGTTGGTTTACAACATAAAGTGTTATAACGGCTTTATGGGAAGCTTGTTATAATAACTTTATGTGGGTAAAGGAATGGTTGGTGGTTTTTAAAAGATAAATGACTTGATGTGAATTAGTAATGACTTGGTTTGTGTTAAAAAGTTGTGAAACCGCTTTTATGAGAAATGGGTAATTGGGGTTTTAAAAGGAATAATGTTATATTGATTTTCGGGAATGAGCAGTATCGAACAAACTCTATCGCGTTAATAAAGGAAAATGTATTGACTACTTAATTATTATTAAAACCAGTAGAAACCTCCATCTGCATAGAAGCTAAGATAAGACAAAATGATATTACATTTTCTAGATCATGGCTGCTTTAATAAGATTGTTATAAACAAGAATAACCTACTCACATATAAGGCATATGTTACTCAATTGTTTAAAAGAGATTACGTTGTTAAGTGATTAAGACTATGAACTATGAAATCTTTCGAAAATAAGAGACTTGAGTATTTGAAATTAGGCAAACGTGAACTTTTGGAAAAGAATGTTGTTCTTGATTTTAAAAAGGAAAGTGTGTTGTTTTACTTAAAAGTGTTAGTCACTCTATTTTAATACTACGGGTATCGGGTGACCTTTGTAAAAGAAATAAGTCTTTTAAAAGAATTTAACGTACGTAGTACTTTGGGGATTAAAACCTGGACTTTGGCATAAAATGAAAGTACCTCGAGTTAGGTGTAACTTACCTATGTTTGCGTGTGATAGCCTTGTTGTGCCAGTATTGTATTTTTATACCACCGCGTCTCTCAATGGAGGGCCGGTTGATTTGTTATGATCTTACTTGGGCGTCTGCGGCGGTGGCGGAGGATTCCGCGGGTGCGCTCGCTGTTGATAGCGTTATTCCGTGGACTAGCTCTCCGCGAGGTTTTCTTGGTCGGCCTTGGTATCGGTGGTTGACTTTCGTACTTGCCGTCTCGTGGCTGATTCGGCCTTGGTACCGTAGTTAGCCTTGAACTTGCCGTTCGGTTTAGTGGCGAAGTCTCGTGACACGGCCTTGGTACGGTAGTTAGCGCCGTACTTGCGGTCGGCTACGTGACACAACCTTGGTACGGTAGTCGGCTTCGTACTTGCCCGATGTCGACCGTGGTTTGGTTGCATAGTATTGTTAATGCGGCCTTGGTATCTAGTAGTTGGCTTCGTACTTGCCGATCGATCGATGATGCGGCTTTGGTATCGGTAGTTAGCCATCGTACTTGCCGTCACGGTTTTATGACCTGGTGGGACACGGTGTTCATGTGTACTCCTTGGTGTTGTTCTATCATAGGCGAAGCGGTGAGGAAGGAATTCCACGCACGATTGATATTGTGGGCGTGAGACCCGTGGATATATTTTGAGTGATGACTTGGGCGTGAGTCACGACTTGACATATTTGCTTATATGTTGTATCGTAGTTTGGTTATCATATATTTCTCTGCTTTATATAGACTATTATGATTTCATTCTGATATTTTGATTTCACATACTTGGTACTGTTATCGACCTCGCCCGGCTGCGTTCATCCGCAGTAGAGGTATATCGGTTGTGGATCCTCGCCATAGGATCACGATTCAGCGTATTAGGAAGCCGTTTCTCGGAGGCTTATCTTTTGGTATGTTACCACAGTGCGTAGGTTCTTGTACATTCAGGGTATGGCGGGGCCTGTCCGTCATAGTTGTTGTTATAAAACTCTTAGAGGTGCATGTAACTTTGTTGTGGCGAGTTTGTAAAAAGGATAAGCTGTTCGGGTTTTTATGTATATATACAAAGCGACGCTTGGGTTAGCTTTGTTCTTATCATATATCTTGTTTCATGTTTAAGTTTTTATTTTCCGGTGATTTTTCTCTGATGTTGTATCACTAGGGTGCCCGGGGTAAGGCACCAGTCACGGGCCCGGGATCGGGTCGTGACATTTATCGGCTTGGCCTTAGTTTTTTTAAAAAAAGTGTTATTTATCTTCCGCAATTTATTATGTTGTATGAATGTAAGGGTGCCCAGGTAGGGCACCAGTCGCGACCCGGGGTCGGGTCGTGACAGGAGTGAATGGAGCTTCTTCCCAAAAACTGAACAGAGATCACCAACCTGTGTACCTAAGACCTGCGGGCATGAACGCAGCCAGAAGAAGTCGATTACAGTGCAGTATGGAACAGAAATAAGGTACGGTAACCAAATCATAACTGTATTAAAAAAATGACAGGGGCAAGTATAAAAATGAAATACTAGATCCTACCGTGCCATTTTAACTCCTGAAATAAATCGTATATTAACCGTTCTTTTCCTTCTTTCAATAAAAATTAACATCATATTCTTACGTACTTACTTTAAGGATTTAGTCAAGTTTTTCCACATAACTTACATATCTTACATAACATAATCCGACCCTTTATGGAGGGACCTCTTGTTTGGGAGCTTACTTTGATTATCCATACGTGATAACGTAATCCGGCCCATTTGCGGGACACGGTGTATGTTATACCCCGTATTTCCAGAGTATGTACGTAAGGGAATACGTACAAAAAGTTTAGCCTTAAAGTTTAGGCTTGGACGATTTTTTTGGGCACAACTCACAAAACGAATAGTTTTCCGACGAAACGTTTCCACAGCTTTCGTAGGGTAAATTCCGGCTATGCCATTTCTAATTTTTGCGGATTTTTCCGAGAGACGAAACATTTTGGACCAACGGGAGGCGACTTGGCACCACTCGATTGGTGGACTTAATCGTCCATTTGGACGAATTGGCTATGGCACGTTTTTGTGCCTTGTGCACAAGTCAAGGAGTTGGTAGGATATTTGTGTATAGTTAATCCTCACCTACACTTGCCTTGCACTTGTCTAAATCTTGGCCATTGGTTGGCCACTTCTTGACCTATAAATACCCCCAAGATGAAGAGTTCTTCATCCACAAAGCTTTCAAGTCTTGAAAATCCTCTCCTCTCCCTTTGTAGCTCTTTTCATCCAACACTCCTCCCCTCCTTGTGAAGGCCCTTGGCGAATACCCCCTCCTCTAGCCTAGTAGTTTGGCGAGGCCCCCAGCCTAGCCAAAATCTACCCCCTCCTTGGTAGAAAAGTTGCCTTCTTGTATTGTTATAATGCCACTAAATACCTAGCCCAAATACCTTAGTACTTAGTAGAAGTTGTGAAGAACTTCTAAGGTTTCCTTGGAGCATACAACTTAGGAGCAAAACCTTGCTCGGTAGCGACTTTTCTAGGATATTATTGGGCTTCGAGTAACTAATCCTAACCTCTTTTGAATTAGAAAATGCATCTTGTAGTAGTATAAGAATAAGTATTAAATACTTAGAAGAATATTGAGAATAGAATTGAGCTGTTACCACGATGAAGGGTTTAAAGAAGAATAATCAAATCGTACTTACATAGAATTTGTTTTCTGATGAACTTATATAGCTCACGGGTAGGGAAGTCTGCTGACTTTCCGTAGAATTGTGAACCCTCTGTTTAGAATGACCTTGAGTAGTCTTTGATAGATATCTGTGACTATTATAGGTGACTCTCTGTGTGACATATTGACTTGGCGGTGGTTTTTTTGAGAAGGTATGTGATTCTTCCTAAAGCATGATATTTTACAATATATATAATGCGGTAGGCGTACATGTGTTAACTAAAATATAACTACGGCAATGTCTTCGACTTAAGCTGAATAATACTTACTGATGCCTCACGCTTAAGCACGAATAACAACTACAGCAATGCCTCACGGCTTAAGCTGAATAATAAAAATCAAAACATTTCATAAGAATCTTGAATCATTTTTAGAAGAGAACTAATCGGTTTTAAAGCGAAGCTTAAGAGTTATACTAGATTTATGGGAAGTTGAGTATAACCACTTAAGATTGATAAAAGAAACAAGTTTGACTATGTGTGTATAACAGACTTATGTTGAATTGTGAAAAAGAATAATAAGATGGTTTGATAAGTAGACATGATATGATGCTATGTGTGTTAGTATCTTGTAACGTTTGTATAAGAGAGTATCCTTGTTGTGCTTATGTTGTTTAAAGATAATCTGTTATGTTAGTGTACTATCACTCACCTCTTGAGATGATCTGGGAGGTTAGGCCCTCCGTCGCGGGGTAGACTCAGCGATGCAGGACCGTGATTCGAGAATACCTCATGCGGGTCGGGGGCCTATGCGGAGCTCTGAGAGTTCGAGTTAGTATGCGGGGTTATGCCTCATGCGGTGCATGTGGCCATGCGGACAACGAGTCGGGGCGATGCAGGAGTAGCTACTGCCGATGCGGGGTTATACTTCATGCGGGCCCGTGAGTGGCCTATGCGGACTCGAGTCGAGATTAGGCTTGCGGGAATGATGATATGGCGAGTGGCCTGTTTGATCATTCGCGGCTAGACAAGACCTATTCTGATTACTATTGTTGCTCTTGTTTGTGATATGGCACTATATGCGGTTTCCTTGGTTGTTTCACACATATTTGTAAACTGGTTTTAAAAATGATATGTTTTCATTTAAGTACTTCTGATTTCGCATACTTAGTACTGTTATCGACCTCCTTGAAGCTGCGTTCATGCGCGGTAAGGGCAGCAGTGCTAGATCCACATTCCTAGGATCTCTACGTTGGTGTCGGGAGCTCCATCCTTTCGGAGGCTCTACTTTTAGGTATGATCTCACTGTTGTAGATAGTTTTATGCTGATCGAGGGTATGGCGGGGCCCCTGTCCGCCATAGTTGTATATTTCCTTAGAGTGCGTAGTCTGTTATGCGATGTCGGATATAGCGCTAAACCATGTTTTTATATATATGCCGAAAGCGATGTTTTCACTTAAAGCGTGTCTATTTTATAAAGCTTTCATGTCTTGCTTTATATTTCCGCTGATTACTCGATGTATGACTACTTGGGTGCCGTAAGGCACGATCCACGAGCCAGGCAGTGCGTGACAAAAGTGGTATCAAAGCGATTAATCCTCGGAGAGTGTCTGAGCCGTATCTAGTAAGTCTTGATTATCGGTGTGTTGTGCACCACGATAATCGAGGAGGCTATAAGATATTTAGGATTGGTTTCCATTCTTCTCATTACGAGATCGTGCTTTAGAAGTTGTGTTATAGGTTGGACCTCTAACGTATTCCTTTCTATATGATTATGCCTCGCGTAAGGCAACCGGGCCGAGAAGGGCAAGGCAGCAGGAGGCGCTAGCGAGACACCCAGTCACGAGGCTCGTGCCCGGTCTATACGAGAGGCGGCGAGTTCTATGACGCCGCCCGGCCCAGCCAGACCACGGTACCCACCTCGCATCCCGCGGCTGGGCGGAGAGTTAGGGTCTGAGAGACGGCCCGGCTATTGGCTAAAGTTGTGGCCCGTCACGAGAGAGATTGGATCGGCGATTCGATTCGGCTCGGCCACGGTCGCACCGTGGTACACCCGAGGCGAATAGTTTGAGGCTACGAGATTTCTTGAGTTGTAGCCTTGAGTTTTACTGGTGGCGGGAGGATGATCCGCGAGAGTTCATCCGTCAACTTCGAGGATCATGAGGTGATCAAGGCCTCGGAGATAAGTCTGTGACGCCGGTTCGCGTCGGTGCGTGATACCGCGATCGATTGGTTTGATTCACGGGAGTTATCGGGAGAGCACGCGTCCCGGCTACTTGGGATGAGTTCTCGAGGCTTTCCTCACTCACTTCTTGCCTCCACGGATGAGAGGCGCGGGTGATAGATTTTTACTCACGGCGAGAGAGGGCGACCGTCGGGAGTACAATGTCGAGTTTGATTCATTGGCTCGATATGTCCCGGATTGGTAGCGAATATGGAGGATAGGGTGCACCGCTATGTCACGGGCTGAAGCGACTATATGGCGAAGTCGTATGCGGGTGTTTCTCTCGGTAGGGTATGGACATTACCGCGTGCGAGCTCACGCCCTTGGATGCGAGGCGCAGAGGTCGGCGAGTGGGCGACGGCGAGAAGAAGGCGGGGCGGGAGGTCTTGGTGGTTATCGTGGTGGCGGCCTCGGCGGCGATCTAGGTCGCACCACGGCCCGGCTCGAGCACTCTGCGCGTCCTCGGCCTGACCCGGAGTTTTCGAGGCGCATCGGGCCCGTGGCTTGAGCGTCGAGTAGCGAGTGCGGCGATCGGGACCACCCGGTGTGGCGATCACGGTAGATCCCATTACGGGAAGTGTGGTACTACTTTTGGAGCTTATTCTGATTGTGGCGGCAGGTCACTGCGGCTTGTCAGGCCGAGCGTGGCTGGTGGTAGGGCTCGACGCCGAGTTACATTGCCGCCGTCATCTCCTCTGATTACTCGCCGGGGCGAGTACATGGGTCAGCAGGTCGCGGCAGAGTCGTGGCTCGGGTCGATTCTAGCGGTCCTCGAACCGCATTTATGTTTTGTCGGTAAGCGAGATCGGAGGCCTCACCGATGTAAATCCACGGTACCTTATCGGTTTAGGTTTGATGTGTATGCTTTGATAGATCGGGTTCTACTCTGTCCTATATATCTCCTTGTTGCTAGTAGGATAGGGATAGAGCACGAGTCCATAGACCCTTTCGAGGTAGCTACGCCCGATGGGTGATTCGGTGGTAGCTCGGCGGGTATATAGAGCTTGTCTGTGACCATTCTGATCGTCGGACCTGGCCGACTTGATAGAGTTGGAGATGATTGACCGACGTGATTATGGGGATGGATTGGCTAGCTTCTTGCTACGCCAATGTAGACTGAGAGAGAGTAGTACGGTTCGGTTTCTGAGGCCGGTTGTTGAGTGGGAGGAGCACGGTATCGCCAGGGGTAGGTTTATTTCCTACCTCAAGGCTAGGAAGATGGTGCGAGAAGGGTATATCTACCATCTCGTTCGGGTGTTTGATCACGAAGGCTGCGGTACCAGATTTTGATCGATTCGAGAGTCGTGAGTTCCCAGGCGTGTTTCGGATGACCTCGGGTATCCTCCCGAGAGGAGATTGAGTTTTGTATTGACATATTGCGGACACTCGGCTTATTTCCATTTCGCCATACGAGAATGGCACTTTGCGAGTTGAGAGAGTTGAAGGATCGGCTTAGAGATTTCTTTGGAGAAGGGCTTCATCGGGCCTAGTGTTTCTCCACAGGAGCGCAGGTATTGTTCGTGAAGAAGAAGGGCGGGGCGCTGCGCATGTGTGTTGATTCTGACGGTGAACAAGGTGACCATTAAACGAATACCTCCTTCCCGAGATTGATGATTTGTTCGACCGGATTGCGAGCGCGAGATGTTTCTCCAAGATTGATCTGCGTCGGGCTATCATCGAGTTCGTGTCGAGAGGTGGATGTCCCAGATCGCATTCGGACGATGCGGGCATTATGAGTTCGGTCATGTCTTTTGGGTTGACCAATGCTCGGTATTCATGGATTTGATGAACCGAGTGTTCAAACCATTTTTGGACACGTTTGTGATAGTGTTCATTGATGATATCTTGGTTTATTCTCGCCGAGCGAGGAGCACGCGAGCATTTGAGAGGCTATTGGCGCTTCTCGAGACCAGCGATTATGCGCCAAGTTTTCCAAATGTGAGTTTTGGTTGACTTGATGGCGTTTCTTGGGCATATTGTCGGGGCGGATGGCATTCGAGTTGTCTGGCCAAGATCGAAGCGTCGAGGACTTGGCCTGAACCTCTTACTCAAACAAGGTTCGCGATTTTACGGGCCTTGCGAGGATATTATCGGCGATTCGTAGAAGTTTGCTTCTATCTTCGCACCATTGACTAGGCTGACTCGGAAGCGGCCAAGTTCGATGGTGATGCTTGTGGCGGGGTTTCGATTCTTGAAAAGAGGCGGCGGCGCCCGTTCTTACTCTTCGGAGGTCGGATGGTTATATGCGTGTATTGTGATGCGTCGGGCATCGGGTTGGGATGTGTGTTGATGCGGCATGGCGGGGTTATAGCATATGCATCCCGGTGAAGAAACACGAGAGGAACTACCCACCCATGATTTGGAGTTGGCGTAGTGATTCACGCCAAGATCTGGAGGCACTATTTGTATGGGGTTCACGTGGATATTTATCTGAGACCACAAGAGCCTCGGTATATCTTGACGGAGAGGGCCGAACTTACGGCGAGGCGGTGGTTAGAGTTGCTTAAGGATTACGATGTTGATATCTGTACCACGGGGAAGGCCATGTTGTGGCGGATGCTCTTAGTCGTAGGTCGATGGGAGCCTATCGGATGTGCGGCTAGAGAGGAGGGACATGGTTCGTGATTTGCATCGATTAGCGAGCCTTGGTGTCCGCTTGATTGATTCGATAGCGATGGGGTTAGAGTTCGTGAGGTTGCCGAGTCTTCCATCGCCGAGGAGGTGAAGAGCAGCGATTCGAGGATCGGCTTTGATTCGATATCGTGTCTGACTCTTCGTGAGGGCAAGGGTCCTTTTGAGGTAGCACGATGGAGTGCTAAGGTTTGAGGCGGTGTGTGTTCGGATGTTTGGGACTTGGCGAGTTCTTGGGAAGCACACGGCGCAGCGTTACTCTATCCATCGAGTCGACCAAGATGTACCACGACCTTAGATCGTGTATTGGTGGGATGGCTTGAAGAGAGGCGTTGCGAGTTCGTAGCTCGGTGCGTGTTGTCGCAGTGAAGGTAGAGCACCGAGGCACGGTGGTTTGTTCTGACGATTGAGATCCCGACACGGAAGTGGGAGGTAATCAACATGGACTTCATCACGGGATTACCTCGCGCTCGGAGAGACATGATTCTATATGGGTTATCGTCGACGGTGGCGAAATCAGCCCACTTTCTTCCGTCGGGGCGACTTTTTCGGTGAGGATTATGCCGACTTTACATCAGAGATCGTCGGTGCATGGAGTCCCTACCGATCATATCAGGCGAGAGCCCGGTTTACGGCCAACTGGAGGTCCTTCGGAGGGTTTAGGGGCGGTGAGCACAGTCTGCATTTCATCCACGAGCAGGCGGACAGCAGAGCGCACTATCCGGACTCTTGAGGATATCTGCGAGCTTTGTGTTATTGACCATTGGTAGTTGGGAGGATCATTTGCCTCTAGTTGAGTTCGCGTATAATAATAGCTACCACTCCGGTATTCGGATAGCGCCTTATGAGGCCTTGTATGGGAGGAAGTGCAGATCGCCTATAGGTTGGTTCGATGTGGGCGAGTGCGGCTAGTGGGACGATTTGATACAGGCGGCGATGGATAAGGTGAAGCTTATCCGAGAGAGGCTATTGGACCCGAGTCGACATAAGTCATATCACGGATCATCGTCGCCGGCATCTTGAGTTCGAGGTTCATGACTGGGTTTTCTAAAGGTGTCACCCATGAAGGGTGTGATGAGATTCGGGAAGAAGGGGCTCCCAGGTACATTGGGCGTTTAGATTGTCGCGAGGGTAGGCAAGGTTGCTATGAGTTGGATCTGCCGTCCGACCGGAAGCGGTGCATCCGGTTTTCACGTATCTATCTTTGAGGAGATGTATCGGGGATCCATCTAGTGGTACACCCGATTGACGATGTCGGTGGCGAGGGGTTATCGTATGAGGAGATTCCATAGCGATAGTCGATCGTCGAGTTAGGCGTCTGCGGACGGGGCGTGGCTTCCGTCAAAGTCTTGTGGCGGAGCAGGCTCGGGGAGGAGATGACGTGGGAGGCGAGAGGACATGAGGCAGAAGTATCCTCACCTATTCCCACACCTCCGTGTAATTCACTTTCCTACTTGTAAATTTTCATTATCGTTTATGCCTAAGTGTTGTTTGTGGCGCGTGTGGCATTTGCAAACCGTTTAAGTTATGAAGAATCTTATCGTTAATCGTCTTGGAAGGAACATTCGGGACGAATGTTTCTAAGGAGGAGAATGTTATACCGTATTTCCAGTATATGCGTAAGGAATACGTCTAAAAAGTTTAGCCTTAAAGTTTAGGCTTGGGCGATTTTTTGGGCACAACTCACAAAACGAATAGTTTTCCGGCGAAACGTTTCCACGACTTTCGTAGGGTAAATTCGGCTATGCCATTTCTAATTTTTGCGGATTTTTCCGAGAGGCGAAACATTTTGGACCAACGGGAGGCGACACTTGGCACCCTCCATTGGTGGACTTCAAATCGCCCATTTGGACGAATTGGCTATGAATGGCACGTTTTTGTGCCTTGTGCACAAGTCAAGAGTTGGTAGGATATTTGTGTATAGTTAATCCTCACCCTACACTTGCCTTGCACTTGTCTAAATCTTGGCCATTGGTTGGCCACTTCTTGACCTATAAATACCCCCCTTAAGATGAAGAGTTCTTCATCCACAAAGCTTTCCAAGTCTTGAAAATCCTCTCCTCTCCCTTTGTAGCTCTTTTCGTCCAACACTCCTCCTCCCTTGTGAAGGCCCTTGGCGAATACCCCCTCTAGCCTAGTAGTTTGGCGAGGCCCCTAGCCTAGCCAAAAATCTACCCACTCATGGTAGAAAAGTTGCCTTCTTGTATTGTTATAATGCCCTAAATACCCTAGCCCAAATACCTTAGTACTTAGTAGAAGTTGTGAAGAACTTCTAAGGTTTCCTTGGAGCATACAACTTAGGAGCAAAACCTTGCTCAGGCGCGACTTTTTCTAGGATATTATTGGGCTTACCGAGGTAACTAATCCTAACCCTCTTTTGAATTAGAAAATGCATACTGTAGTAGTATAAGAATAAGTATTAAATACTTAGAAGAATATTGCAGAATAGAATTGAACTGTTACCACAGTAGAAGGGTTTAAAAGAAGAATAATCAAACTGTACTTACATGGAATTTGTTTTCATGATGAACTTATATAGCTCACCGGTAGGGAAGTGCTGCCCGACTTTCCGTAGAATTGTGAACCCTCTGTTTAGAATGACCTTGAGTAGTCTTTGATAGATATCTGTGACTATTATAGTGACTCTGCACGCGACATATTCAACTTGGCAGGTGGTTTTCGCTGAGAAGGTATGTGATTCTTCCTAAAGCATGATATTTTACAATATATATAGTACGGTAGACGTACATGTGTTAACTAAAATATAACTACGGCAATGTCTTCGACTTAAGCCTGAATAATACTTACGGCAATGCCTCACGGCTTAAGCCTGAATAACACTTACGGCAATGCCTCACGGCTTAAGCCTGAATAATAAAAATCTGAAAACATTTCATAAGAATACTGAATCATTTTTAACAGAAGAGAAGTAATTGGTTTTAAAGCGAAGCTTAAGAGTTATACTAGCTTTATGGGAAGTTGAGTATAACCACTTAAGATTGATAAAAGAAACAAGTTTGACTATGTGTGTATAACAGACTTATATTGAATTGTGAAAAAGAATAATAAGATGGTTTGATAAGTAGACATGATATGATGCTATGTGTGTTAGTATCTTGTAACATTTGTATAAGAGAGTATCCTTGTTGTGCTTATGTTGTTTAAAGATAAGCTGTTATGTTAGTGTACTATCACTCACCTCTTGAGACGATCTGGGAGGTTAAGCGCCCTCCGACGCGGGGTAGACTCGGCGATGCAGGACCATGATTCGAGAATACCTCATGCGGGTCCAGGGCCTATCGCGAGCTACGAGTTCCGTGTTAGTATGCGGGGTTATGTCTCATGCGGTCTATGTGGCCACGCGACAACGAGTCCAGGCGACGCCGAGGAGTAGCTACTCTCGATGCGGGGTTATACCTCATGCGGGCCCGTGAGTGGCCTATGCGGACTCGAGTCGAGATTAGGCTTGCGGAATGATGATATGGGCGAGTGGCCACTGTTTGATCATTCGCGGCCTAAACAAGACCTATTACGATTACCTATTGTTGCTCTTGTTTGTGATGTGGCACTATATGCGGTTTCCTGGTTGTTTCACACATATTTGTAAACGGTTTTTAAAAATGATATGTTTTCATTTAAGTACTTTCTGATTCGCATACTTAGTACTGTTATCGACCTCGCCGGGGCTGCATTCATCTGCATGGTAAGGGGCAGTGCTAGATCCACATTCCTAGGATCTCTACGTTGGTGTCGGAGCTCCATCCTTTCCGAGGCTCTACTTTTGGGTATGATCTCCTGTTGTAGATAGTTTTGTATGATCGGTATGGCGGGGCCCCGTCCCGCCATAGTTGTATATTTCCTTAGAGGTGCAGTAGTCTGTTATGCGATGTCGGATGTATCGCTAAACCATGTTTTTATATATATGCGAAAGCGATGTTTTCTCACTTAAAGCGTGTCTATTTTATAAAGCGTTTCATGTCTTGCTTTATATTTCCGCTGATTACTCGATGTATGACTACTTGGGTGCCCTGAGCACGATCCACGCCCCGAACGGGTTCGTGATGTCTTGATGAATCATGTGGCATAATCCGGCCCGTCTGTGGGGCTCGATGTACTGTGGAATCATGTAGCATAATCCGGCCCGCCTGTGGAGCTCAGTGTACTGTGGAATCATGTAGCATAATTCGGCCCGCCTGTAGAGCTCGGTGTACTGTGGAATCATGTAGCATAATCCGGCCCGCCTGTGGAGCTCGGTGTACTGTGGAATCATGTTGCATAATCCGGCCCGCCTGTGGAGCTCGGTGTAAGATGACGTAACCCGGCCTATGTGGAGGCTGGGGGTAATATGGCGTAATCCGGCCTATGTGTAGGCTCGGTGTATCTCATAACGTAATCCGGCCTATTTATAGGCTCGGTGTATTTCATAACATAATCCGACCTATTTGTAGGCTCGGTGTGATTTTCCTTACATAACATTTTTAAACCATCTTTTCACTTCTTCTTAAGTCGGCATAACAACTTCTCATAAAGCTATTATAACAACCTTTCATTTTAGAGAACTTAAGACACTTTTATTCTTACAACATTAGGAAAACTAGACCCAAAAATACTACGTACATACATACTTAAAAAGAATCATAAAACTTCTTTCTTTTTAAAGATCAAGTCACACACTCTTTTGAAAACCATCTTCTTAACTTTTGAAATAAATTAAGAAGCCATACTTTTAAAGTTTAGTCATTTCCACTCATAAAATCAAGGCTTATAGTATTAACCCCTCGTAGCATACACTCTTTAAAATCATATCGCTTAAAACTTCATAATCCTTAAAAGACAATCAAAGTTCGTAGTCTTAAAACTTCATAACATACATTCTTTAAAGTCCATTTACTTATACTTATAAAATCATATCATCTACACTTTAGAAATCAAGTCCCATAACTTGAAAAATAAAGTTTCATACACTTCCAAAACCAAGTAACTTATTCTCTTTAAAACCATATAACCTCATGCTTGCTAATATCCATAGCTATAACAATAAGTAATCTTAATTACTAAAACGACAAGAATTGTTACCTTTATAAGCCCTTATAAATTCCAATATTCAAAGTCGCTCCTTAGCAATTCTTAGCTCCTTTCCTTATGTTCCAATCCGCTCCAAGCACTCATTAGAAGCTCATGAAGAACTCCTCTTCAAGTTCCATCTGCAAAGTTGAAGAACACCTTAGGGTTTCGCCTTGCGACTAACGTAAAAATGTCGTTTTTCTGAAATCTTTCTATTGAGATATCCTTACAATACCCTTAGGGACCTTGGGTTAAAGTCTTGTGAATAAAGAACCACAAACTAAATTTTTTGTGTGGAGAGTGGGCTAAACCCGAGAGCACTCATGGAAGAACAAAATGTTGTGAAAATTTCTAAGTGTTGAAGACAAGTCTTGCACTAGTGTAGTGTATATATAACACAATGGAGGGCTTAGATTACAACAAATGTGAGGCTAGGATGAAGAGCATTAATTAATTAGCCAAGTGGACAAGTTGACTTGGTCAATTTTCTCAAGCTTTGAAGACTTGATCTTCCACATAGGTCAAAGACCATACTACCCTTGTATTATTTCGTCCAAGACCATTGGGGGGTGCCACGTGTCGCCATCCCATTCGTCCATAAAATTTCATAACTCTCGTGGGCCCCACAAAACGTAAAATTTCTCGGGTGGGCCCCACGTGACCAAATCCGTAAAAATAAATTTCCATAATGTTAATAAGTATCATACTCTTCAAATAATGCATTTTGAGAATCTAATTCTCATCAACGAATATTTTTCCTTTCCGACGTTCGGAAGATTTTTCCTTCGGAAAAATAATTCTTCCTTTCGTGCCAATTTTCAAGTCTTGTGTTCTTGCGTCTATTCTCGTATACTTGTCCTGAAATTACGGGGTGTAACAATATCATTTATGCCTTTCCACAGTACACCGAGCTCCACAGGCGGGCCGGATTATGCTACATGATTCCACAGTACACCGAGCCCCACAGGCGGGCCGGATTATGTCACATGATTCATCAGTACACCGAGTCCCGCAAATGGGCCGGATTATGTTATGTAAGATAAGTAAGTTATGTGGAAAAACTTGATTAACCTCTTAAGTATGTATGTAAGAATATGATGTTAAATCTTATGGAAAGAAGGAATGGAACGGTTAATATACGAGTGATTTCAGGAGTTAAAAATGGCATTCTTTGTACGATTATGATTTGATTCTTGCACGTTATTTCGCTCCATATTCGTATTAAATTTTGTTATGCGGCCGCTGCGTTCATGTCCGCAGTTTAGGTACTACAGTGTGGATCCGCGAGCTTAGGATCCCGGTTCAAAGATTTTAGATGGCTCGATGTTCGGAGTTGTCATGGCTATGTATATTCAGGGGTATGGCGGGGCCTGTCGCCACGATTGTAATTCTTAAGTGCGTAGTCACATATTGTGGGTGCATTTGTAAAGAAAGGAGGCAATCGCCGTTTATGTATGTCGTCGGGAAGGTAGCCCTATCGATCGACTGTTGTTTTACTTCCGTTGTTTTATTTATAAGTTCCATGTATGTTCGTGATTATCTCTCGATGTTTACTGTAAGGGTGCCCAGTAGGGCACCGATCGCGATCCCGGGTCGGGTCGTGACATGGCCGAACTGCGCCTCGTACTCCTCTGTATCTCACGACTCCTTCGATCGCCTTGCCCGTACGGGCTCAGGTTGCCTTACGCGGAGGCATAAGCGGTAAAGGAAAGGAATACGTCGGAGGGTCCAACTTATCACACGCCTACAGGGCACGATCTCGGAATGAGAAGAATGGAAACCAATCCTAAATGTCCTATAGCCTCACGATTATAGATGTGGTGCAACACACCGATAATCAAGACTCTACTAGACACGATCAGACACTTTCAGAGGACTAATCGCTTCGATACCACTTTGTCAAGACCAACCGGGCCGTGGATCGTGCCTTACCCGAGCACCTAGTGATACAACATCGAGAAAATCAGCGAAATAAAAACATGAACATAAATTAAGAGACATGATAAATAAACAAAGCAACTAAAATAGTTGCCTTCGATATATACATAAATACCCGAGCTTATCCTTTTTACAAACCCCACACTTACAACAGCACTCTAAGATTTTTACAACTATGACAGACAGGCCCGCCATACCTCGAATGTTTAAGAATCTATGGACTTAGGGTAACATACCACAAGATAAGCCTCGAAGAAATGGGGCTTCCGACACGAATCGTGATCCTATGGCGAGGATCCACAACCGATGTACTTCCACTGCGGCATGAACGCGGCCCCGAGAGGTCGATCTAACAGGTACCAAGTATGTGAAACTGTAAAAGACTGTAAATGAAATCATAATAGTCTATATAAAGCAGGAGACATGTATGATAACCAGATGGAATACGTGTCCCTGCCCATTGTCACGACCCGTTCCAGGGACCGTGACTGGTGCCTTACCGGGGCACCCAAGTAGTCATACATCAGAGTAATCAGCGGAAATATAAAGCAAGACATGAAACAGTTTATAAAATAGGACACAGTTTAAGTGAGAAAACATCGCCTTTCGGCATATATATAAAAACATGGTTTAGCAGTTACATCCGATACTGTACAACAGGACTACAAACCTCTAAGGAAATATACAACTATGGCGGGACAGGGCCCCGCCATACCCTGACTGTACAAAACTATCTACAACAGGGAGATCATACCCAAAAGTAGAGCCTCCGGAAAGGATGGAGCTCCTGACACCAACGTAGAGATCCTAGGAATGTGGATCTAGCACCTGCTTGCCCTTACCTGCGGCATGAACGCAGCCCCCCGAAGGAGGTCAGTACAACAGGTACTAAGTATGCGAAACTGTAAAGTACTTAAATGAAAACATATCATTTTTAAAAACCAGTTTACAAATATGTGTGAAACAACCAAGGAAACCGCACGTAGTGCCACATCACAAACAAGAGCAACAATAGGTAACTGTAATAGGTCTTGTCTAGGCTGCGAATGATCGAAACAGGGCCACTCGCCCATATCATCATTCTGCAAGCCTAATCCTGGACTCCCGGAGTCCGCATAGGCCACTCACATGGGCCCGCATGAGGTATAACCCCGCATCGGTAGCTACTCCTCGGCATCGCCCCGGACTCGTTGTCGCATGGCCACATAGACGCGTGAGGCATAACCCGCATACTAACACGGAACTCTCGTAGCTCCGCATAGGTCCCCTGGACCCGCATGAGGTATTCTCGAATCATGGTCCCAGACCGCCTGAGTCTACCCCGCATCGGAGGGCAGCTTAACCTCAGGTTTCATGTCAAGAGGTGAGTGATATAATACTAACATAACAGCTTATCGTTAAACAACATAAGCACAACAAGAATACCTTCTTATACAAACGTTACAAGATACTAACACACATATCATCATATCATGTCTACTTATCAAACCATCTTATTATTCTTTTTCACAATTCAACATAAGTCATTATACACACATAGTCAAAATTGTATCTTTTATCAATATTAACTCGTTATACTCAAATTCCCATAAAGCTAGTATACCTCTTAAACTTCAGATTTAAAAAAACGATTAGTTCTCTTCATTAAAAATGATTCATATTCTTATGAAGTGCTTTCGATCTTTATTATTCGGGCTTAAGCGTGAGGCATTCCGTAAGTGTTATTCGAGCTTAAGCGTGAGGCATTGCCGTAAGTATTATTCAGGCTTAAGTCAAAGACATTGCGTAGTTATTATTCGATTAACACGTATGCGTCTACGTACTATATATATATTGTAAAATATCATGCTTTAGGAAGAATCACATACCTTCTCAGCGAAAACCACCTGCCAAGTTGAATATGTCGCGCGCAGAGAGTCAGCCTATAATAGTCACAGACATCTATCAAAGACTACTCTGAAGATCATTCTAAACAGAGGGTTCACACTTCTACGGAAAGTTGGGCAGCACTTCCCTACCCGGTGAGCTATATAAGTCTACTGTGAAAACAGTCCTATGTAAGTACAGTTTGATTATTCTTCTTTTAAACCCTTCTACTGTGGTAACAGTTCAATTCTATTCTGTGATATTCTTCTAAGTATTTAATACTTATTCTAATACTACTACAGTAAGTATTCTCTAATTCAAAAGAGGGTTAGGATTAGTTACCTCGGTAAGCCCAATAATATCCTAGAAAAAGTCGCGCCTGAGCAAGGTTTTGCTCCTAAGTTGTATGCTGAAACCTTAGACGTTCTTCACAACTTATACTAGTACTAATGTATTTTGGCTAGGGTATTTTGGGAATTATGACAATACTAGAAGACAACTTTTCTACCAAGGGAGGGGGGGTAGATTTTTTGCGAGGCTAGGGGGGGCCTCGGCCAAACTACTAGGCTAGAGGGGGTATTCGGCCAAGGGCCTTCACAAGGAGGAGGAGTGTTGGACGAAAAGAGCTACAAAGGAGAGGAGAGGATTTTCAAGACTTGGAAAGCTTTGTGGATGAAGAACTCTTCATCTTAAGGGGGTATTTATAGGTCAGAAGTGGCCAACCAATGGCCAAGATTTAGACAAGTGCAAGGCAAGTGTAGGGTGAGGATTAACTATACACAAATATCCTACCAACTCCTTGACTTGTGCACAAGGCACAAAAAACGTGCCATTGCTAGCCAATTCGTCCAAATGGACGATTTGAAGTCCACCAATTGGAGGTGCCAAGTGTCGCCCTCCGTTGGTCCCAAAATGTTTCGTCTCTCGGAAAAATCCGCAAAAATTAGAAATGGCATAGCCGGAATTTACCCTACGAAAGCTGTGGAAACGTTTCGTCGGAAAACTATTCGTTTTGTGAGTTGTGCCCAAAAAAATCGTCCAAGCCTAAACTTTAAGGCTAAACTTTTTGTACGTATTCCCTTACGTACATACTCTGGAAATACGGGGTATAACATTCTCCTCGCCAGAAACATTCGTCCGAATGTTCCTTCCCAAGACAGTTAACGATAAGATTCTTCATAACTTAAACAGTTTGCAAATGCCACACGCGGCCACAAAACAACACTTAGGCATAAACGATAATGAAAATTTACAAGTAGGAAAGTGAATTACCTGGAGGTGTGGGGAATAGGTGAGGATACTTCTGCCTCATGTCCTCTCGCCGGCCTCCGTCATCTCCTCCCGAGCTCGTTCCGCCACAAGACTTTGACGGAAGCCACGTCCTTGGTCAGACGCCTAACCCGACGATCGACTATCGCTATGGGAATCTCCTCACGATAACCGCCGGTCACTGGACATCGTCGTCGGGTGTACCTAGATGGATCCCCGATACATCTTCGGCATAGATACGTGAAAAACCGGATGCCGCCTCCGGATCGGACGGCAGATCAACTCATAGGCAACCTTGCCTACCTGCGGACAATCTGAAGCGCCCAATGTACCTGGTGAGTTTCTTCTTCTCGAATCTCATCACACCGCTTCATGGGTGACACGCTAGGAAAACCCAATCATGAACCTCGAACTCAAGATGCCGACGATGATCTGCATATGACTTCTGTCGACTCTGAGCTGTCAATAGCCTCTCTCGGATAAGCTTCACCTTATCCACTGCCTGCTGTACCAAATCTGGTCCCACTAGCTGCACCTCGCCCACATCGAACCAACCTATAGGCGATCGCACTTCCTCCCATACAAGGCCTCATGGCGCCATCCGAATCTTTGGGTGGTAGCTATGATTATACGCGAACTCAACTAGAGGCAAATGATCCTCCCAACTACCACTGAAGTCAATAACACAGGCTCGCAGCATATCCTCAAGAGTCTGGATAGTGCGCTCTGCCTGTCCGTCTGTCTGTGGATGAAATGCAGTACTCAGGCTCACCTGCGTCCCTAAACCCCTCTGGAAGGACCTCCGGAAGTTAGCCGTAACCGGGCTCCACATGCGATATGATCGAAGTAGGGACTCCATGCAGCCTGACGATCTCTCGGATATAAAGTCTGGCATAATCCTCAGCCGAAAAAGTCGTCCTGACGGGAAGAAAGTGGGCTGATTTCGTCAGCCTGTCGACGATAACCCATATAGAATCATGTCTCCTCTGAGTGCGAGGTAATCCTGTGATGAAGTCCATGTTGATTACCTCCCACTTCCGTGTCGGGATCTCAATCGTGCGTAACAAACCACGGGCCTCGGTGCTCTACCTTCACCGCGACAACACGGGCGAGCTACGAACTCGCAACGTCTCTCTTCAAGCCATCCCACCAATACACGGATCTAAGGTCGTGGTACATCTTGGTCGACCCGGATGGATAGAGTAACGCCGCTGTGTGCTTCCCAAGAACTCGCCAAGTCACGAAACATCCGGAACACATGCGCCCTCAAACCTTATCACTCCATCACGTGCTACCTCAAAAGGACCCTTGCCCTCACGAAGAGCTGTATCACGATATCGAATCAAAGCTGGATCCTCGAACTGTTGCCTCTTCACCTCCTCGACGATGGAAGACTCGGCAACTTCACGAACTCTAACCCCTTGCTATCGGAATCAATCAAGCGGACACCAAGGCTCGCTAATCGATGCAAATCACGAACCATGTCCCTCCTCTCTAGCTGCATCCGATAGGCTCCCATCGACTACGACTCAAGAGCATACGCCACACATTGGCCTTCCCGGGTGGTACAGGATATCAACATCGTAATCCTTAAGCAACTCTAACCACCGTCTCGCCGTAAGTTCGACTCCTCTGGTGAAGATATCTGGAGGCTCTTGTGGTGCGTATAAATATCCACGTGAACCCCATACAAATAGTGCCTCGGATCTTCAAGGCGTGAATCACTACCGCTAACTCCAAATCATGGGTGGGGTAGTTCCTCTCGTGTTTCTTGGTTTGTCGGGATGCATATGCTATAACCTGCCATCTGCATCAACACATCCCAACCCGATGCACGACGCATCACAATACACGACATAACCATCCGGACCTCCGGAAGAGTAAGAACGGGCGGTCGTCGGTCTCTCTTTCAAGAATCGAAACCCCGCCACAAGCATCGATCGCTGGAACTTGGCGCCACGAGTCGGCCTAGTCAATGGTGCGCAGATAAAGCAAACTTCTCTACGAACGCCGATAATATCTGCAAGGCCCGAAATGCGAACCTCAGCCGGAGTAGTAGGTCTAGGCAAGTCTCGATGCCTCGATCTTGGCGTATCAACTCGAATGCCATCCGCCCGACAATATGCCCAAGAAACGCCATCAAGTCAACAAAACTCACATTTGGAAAACTTGGCGTACAAGCTGGTCTGGAGAATCGGCCAAGACAGCCTCAAATGCTCGCGTGCTCTGCTCTGGCGAGAATAAACCAAGATATCATCAATGAACACTATCACAAGCGTGTCCAAAATGGTTTGAACACTCGGTTCATCAAATCCATGAATCTGCCGGAGCATTGGTCAACCCAAAAGACATGACCACGAACTCATAATGCGTCTGGGTCCGAATACGATCTAGGGACATCCACCTCTACGACTCGCACTGATGATAGCCCGATCGCAGATCAATCTTGGAGAAACATCTCGCACTACACAATGGTCGAACAAATCATCAATCACAGGAAGGGGTATACGTTCTTAATGGTCACCTTGTTCACCGCTCGTAATCAACACACATGCGCGGCGTCCGCCCTTCTTCTTCACGAACAATACCGACGCTCCCGGGGAGAAACACTAGGCGATGAAGCCGCTTCTCGGCAAATCTCTAAGCCGATCCTTCACTCTCTAAACTCGGCAGCGCCCGTTACGTATGGCGGAATGGAAATAGGCCGAGTGTCCGCAATATGTCAATACAAAACTCGATCTCCTCTCGGGAGGATACGGGAGGTCATCCGAAACACGCCCGGGAACTTCGCCGACTCATCGAACCGATGAAAATCTGGTACGCGGCTTGATATCAAACACCGACGAGATGGTAGATATACCCTTCGCACCATCTTCCTAGCCTCGAGGTAGGAAATAAACCTACCCCCGGCGTACCGTGCTCCTCCCACTCAACAACCGGCTCCTCGAAGCGGAACCGCACTACTCTCTCTGCGGTCTACATTGGCGTAGCAAGAAGCTAGCCAATCCATCCCCATAATCACATCGAAGTCAATCATCTACAGCTCTATCAAGTCGGCTGAGTCGGCGACGTAAATGGTCACAGGACAAGCTCTATATACCGCCGAGCTACCACCGAATCACCCATGGCGTAGCTACCTCGAAAGGGTCTATGGACTCGTGCTCTATCTCTATCCTACTAGCAACAAGGGAGATATATAGGGAGTAGAACCGGATCTATCAAAGCATACACATCAAACCCGAGAACCGATAAGGTACTGTGGCGACATCGGTGAGGCCTCACGATCTGTCGGTGGACAAAGCATAAATGCGGTTCGAGGACGCTAGGCTGAGACCGAGCCACGACCTGCTGCGCGACCTGCTGACCCATGTACCACGCCTCGGGGCGAGTAGCGTAGGAGATGACGGCGGCAATGAACAGAAGGTGAGCCTACCACCGCCCCGGTCGGACGATCCTCGCAAAGTGACCTCGCTGGCCACAATCGTAACAAGCTCCAAAAGTAGTACCACACTTCCGTAATGGGATCTACGCATCGGCCACCGGGGTGGTCCCGATCGCCGATACCTCTGCTACTGCGGGCGTCGAAGCCACAGGGCCCAGTGCGCCTCGAAAACTCGTATCTTGAGGGCGGTGCGAGTGCTCTGGTGTTGTGGTGCGAATATAGGCCGCCGAGGCCGCCCACCACGATAACCACCGAAGACCCTCCGTCTGGCCTTAACCTGCTTTGTCTGCTCGTCGACCTCTGCGCTCGCCGCATCGAGGCGTGAGCTGCGTGCGGGTAATGTCCATACGGTGGAGAGAAACACGCACATGACTTCGGCCATATAGTCGTCTGGCGGTGACATAGCGGTGCACCCTATCCTCCATATTCGCTACAATCTTTGGGACATATCGAGCCAATGAATCAAACTCGACATTGTACTCACTGACAGTGCGTCCTCTCTGCCTCAGTAGTAAAAATCTATCAGCCCGCGCCCTCCTCATCTTTGGAGGCAAGAAGTGAGTGAGGAAAGCCTCTGAGAACTCATCCCAGTAGGCGGGACGCGTGCTCTCCCCGGGATAACTCCCATGAATCAAACCAATCGACTGCGGTATCACGCAGCCGATGCGAACCGAAGGTCACAGACTCTGTCTCTGAGGCCTTGATCACCCTCATGATCCTCTGAAGCTGACGGATGAACTCCTGCGGATCATCCTCCGGCCTCGACCCGAAAAACTCTGGCGGGCTACAACTCAAGAAATCTCGTAGCCTCAAACTATCTGCCCTCGGGTGTACCACGGGTGCGACCGGCGCTGGAGCCGAGGCTGAGCGCGCATCCAGCCTCTCCTCGTATCGGGCCACAACTTTAGCCAAAAGCTGGGCCATCTCCTTGTACCCTAACTCCTCCGCCCCAGGCTGTGGGACAGGAGGTGTGGGTACTGTGGTCTGTGCTGGGGCTGGCGGCGTCATAGAACTCGCCGTCTCTGGTATAGACTTGGCACGAGCCTCGTGACTGGGTGTCTGCTAGCGACTCCGCCATTGCCTTGCCCAGGCGGGTTGCCTTACGTGGAGGCATAACTGTTACAGGAAAGGAATACGTTAGAGGGGTCCAACCTATAACACAGCTCTAAAGCACGATCTCGTAATGAGAAGAATGGAAATCAATCCTAAATATCCTATAGCCTCACGATTATTGGTGTGGTGCACAACACCGATAATCAAGACTACTAGATACGATGCGTAGACACTTTCAGGATTAATCGCTCGATACCACTTTTGTCACGACTGTTCGGGGCCCGTGGATCGTGCCTCAAGGGCACCCAAGTAGTCATACATCAGTAATCGGCGGAAATATAAAGCAAGACATGAAACGATTTATAAAATAGGACACGCTTTAAGTGAGAAAACATCGCCTTTGGCATATATATAAAAACATGGTTTAGCGATTACATCCGAATCTTGTATAACAGACTACTGACCTCTAAGGAAATATACAACTATGGCGGACAGGGCCCGCCATACCTGCAGATACAAAACTATCTACAACAGGGAGATCATACCCAAAAGTAGAGCCTCGGAAAGGATGGAGCTCACGACACCACGTAGAGATCCTAGGAATGTGGATCTAGCACTGCTTGCCCACTGCGGCATGAACGGCCCCGAAGGAGGTCGAGACAACAGTACTAAGTATGCAGCGTAAAAGTACTTAAATGAAAACATATCATTTTTAAAAACCGGTTTACAAATATGTGTAAAACAACTAGAAACCGCACGTAGTGCCATCACAAACAAGAGCAATAATAGGTAGCGTAATAGGTCTTGTCTAGGCTGCGAATGATCGAAGCAGGGCCACTCGCCCATATCATCATCCGCAAGCCTAATCTCGACTCGAGTCGCGTAGGCCACTCGCGTGGGCCGCATGAGGTATAACCCGCATCGGTAGCTACTCCTCGGCGTCGCCTGGACTCGTTGTCGCGTGGCCACATAGACGCATGAGGCATAACCCGCATACTAACACGGAACTCTCGTAGCTCGCGTAGGCCCCCTGGACCCGCATGAGGTATTCTCGAATCATGGTCCTGCATCGCTCGAGTCTACCCGCGTCGGAGGCGACTAAACCTCGGTATCATCTCAAGAGGTGAGTGATAGTACACTAACATAACGACTTATCTTTAAACAACATAAGCACAACAAGGATACTCTCTTATACAAACGTTACAAGATACTAACACACATAGCATCATATCATGTCTACTTATCAAACCATCTTATTATTCTTTTCACAATTCAACATAAGTCTGTTATACACACATAGTCAAACTTGTTTCTTTTATCAATCTTAAGTGGTTATACTCAACTTCCCATAAAGCTAGTATAACTCTTAAGCTTCTGTTTTAAAAACCAGTTAGTTCTCTTACATTAAAAATGATTCATATTCTTATGAAGTGCTTTGGATCTTTATTATTCAGGCTTAAGCGTGAGGCATTCAGTAAGTGTTATTCGAGCTTAAGCGTGAGGCATTCCGTAAGTATTATTCAGCTTAAGTCAAAGACATTGCGTAGTTATTATTCGATTAACACGTATGCGTCTACCGTACTATATATATATTGTAAAATATCATGCTTTAGGAAGAATCACATACCTTCTCGTGAAAACCACCGCCAAGTTGAATATGTCGCGACAGAGTCACCTATATGATCACAGACATCTATCAAAGACTACTCAAGATCATTCTAAACAGAGGTTCACACTTCTACGGAAAGTTGGGCGACTTCCCTACCCGGTGAGCTATATAAGTCTCATCAGAAACAAATCCTATGTAAGTCAGTTTGATTATTCTTCTTTAAACCCTTCTAACGTGGTAGCAGTTCAATTCTATTACGTGATATTCTTCTAAGTATTTAATACTTATTCTAATACTACTACGAAGTATTCTCTAATTCAAAAGAGGGTTAGGATTAGTTACCTCGGTAAGCCCAATAATATCCTAGAAAAAGTCGCGCCTGAGCAAGGTTTTGCTCCTAAGTTGTATGCTCCAAGGAAAACTTAGAAGTTCTTCACAACTTCTACTAGTACTAAGGTATTTGGGCTAGGGTATTTTGGGCATTATGACAATACTAGAAGACAACTTTTCTACCAAGGGAGGGGGGGTAGATTTTTGGCTAGGCTAGGGGGGGGCCTCGGCCAAACTACTAGGCTAGAGGAGGGGGGTATTCGGCCAAGGGCCTTCACAAGGGGAGGGGGAGGAGTGTTGGACGAAAAGAGCTACAAAGGGAGAGGAGAGGATTTTCAAGACTTGGAAAGCTTTGTGGATGAAGAACTCTTCATCTTAAGGGGGGTATTTATAGGTCAAGAAGTGGCCAACCAATGGCCAAGATTTAGACAAGTGCAAGGCAAGTGTAGGGTGAGGATTAACTATACACAAATATCCTACCAACTCCTTGACTTGTGCACAAGGCACAAAAAACGTGCCATTGCTAGCCAATTCGTCCAAATGGACGATTTGAAGTCCACCAATTGGAGGGTGCCAAGTGTCGCCCTCCCGTTGGTCCAAAATGTTTCGTCTCTCGGAAAAATCCGCAAAAATTAGAAATGGCATAGCCGGAATTTACCCTACGAAAGCTGTGGAAACGTTTCGTCGGAAAACTATTCGTTTTGTGAGTTGTGCCCAAAAAAATCGTCCAAGCCTAAACTTTAAGGCTAAACTTTTTGTACGTATTCCCTTACGTACATACTCTGGAAATACGGGGTATAACACCCATCTCGTGGGACTCGGTGTATAATCAGATGAAATACGTGTCCCTGCCCATCTCGTGGGACTCGGTGTATAATCGGATGAAATACGTGTCCCTGCCCATCTCGTGGGACTCGGTGTATAATCAGATGGAATACGTGTCCCTGCCCATCTCGTGGGACTCGGTGTAGAATCGTTCATAACAAATCAACCGGCCCTCCATCGAGACGCGAAGTGCAATACAACAAAGGCTATCACAACAAGCATAGGCAAGTTTCACAACAACAAGCATAGGCAAGCTTCACAACAACAAGCATAGGCAAGCTTCACAACAACTCAAAGTACTTTCATTTTATGCCAAAGTCCGGGTTTTAACCCTAAAGTACTACGTACGTTAAATTCCTTTTAAAGATCCATTTCTTTTACAAAGGTCACCCGATACCTGCAGTATAAAAATAGAGTGACTAACATTGTTAAGTAAACCAAAATGCTTTCCTTTGTAAAATCAAGTAACAACCTTATTTTCCAAACGTTCAAGTTTGCCTAATTTCAAATGCTCAAGTTTCTCATTTTAGAAAAGGTTTCGTAGTTCATAGTTTTAATCCTTCAAAACAAAATTCTCCTTTAAACGATTTGAGAAACATATGCCTTATATGTGAGTAGGTTATTCTTGTTTATAATCAATCTTATTAAGCAGCCATGATCTAGGAAATGTAATATCATTTTGTCTCATCTTAGCTTCTATGCAGATGGAGGTTTCTATTGGTTTTAATAATACTTCATTATTCAATACATTTTCCTTTATTAACGCTGCAGTGGTTTGTCGATACTCATTCTGATTTCCGAAATCAGTAAAACATTATTCCTTTTAAAACAAAGTACTCATTACTCAAGAATGAGGTTTCACAATTTTAACAAAATTCATATCAATACCATTAAGTCAAGTCTCTTATCTTCTAAAAATCAGTAAACCATTCTTTTTTTTCACTCTTAAGACGTTATACCTAACTTCCCATAAAGCTAGTACAACTCTTATATTTTCAAAGCCAAGTATTACTCTTCTTTCAAAAAGGTCTTTTTGAAACACTTCAAGTTCTTTATTACTACACATCAAATCCGCTATAAGTCAAATCAGTTACCCTTTGAAACCACAAAGCATTTTCTTACTTACATAAAGCTGTTATAACCAACTTCCCATAAAGCCGTTATAACACTTTATGTTTCAAACCAATCAAATACATTAAACACATGTATGTCTACCGTACTACATAGTTATACACATATCATGCTAGAATAGA
This sequence comes from Przewalskia tangutica, assembly GCA_029844215.1. Lineage (NCBI taxonomy): Eukaryota > Viridiplantae > Streptophyta > Magnoliopsida > Solanales > Solanaceae > Przewalskia > Przewalskia tangutica. The sequence goes on from CM056720.1 coordinate 64,517,941, forward strand.
TAGGAAGAGGTTCACATACCTCGCGACGATTATCGACTTATAGCAAAATGATCCAAGTACCTCAAACCGTCGGCTACTCCTTAAGCCAAGTAGATCACGCCATACGTAGTACTTCAACCTATAGAGGCCACAAGGCGCCTATTAACATCCTAGATCTCAATGTAGAACATTCTACAGAAAATTCGGCAACTCCCCATGGCAGCGTAAATCCCCGCCGCTATGGCGGCCGGCCACCAAGCCAACCGGGGGGGGGGGGGTTTGCACGTCTAACCGGACGTGTACAATTCTACTACACATCAATGCTACACAAGTCTACTGTAATACAGTCCTATGTAATTACAGCTCAGTTCTCTTCTTTAAATTCAGGCTTAAGTCGCAAGACATTGTCGTAAGTATTATTCAGGCTTAAGTCAAAAGACATTGCCGCACAATTATGTTCAGTTCTATATATAGTATACTTCAACTATATATTCCTACAACATGTAATTTCCAATTACAATAGAAGGTCAAGAGTGATTTACCTCGATAAGCCCAAAATTATCCAAGTTATATGTCGATCCTGAGCAAGGTTTAGCTCCTACTCCGTGCGTTCCAACCCGCTCCAAACAACCCTTAGAAGTTCTAACCAACTTCTACTCAATTACTTCAACTATCAATGAAGATTTCCTTAGGGTTTCATTTTTGCGACTGAGGGAAGTATAATAGTATTTTCTGGGCTTTTGTATAAGTGTAACCTTGGGAATACTACAAGGTATTTGGGCATTATAACAATACTTGGAGAGTATTTTAATACCACAAAAAGGGGGTATTATACGAAGACAACTAGGCTAGGGGGGGGTACCCCACGGCTAAACACCACAAAGGGGAGGGGGGGAGGCTCTCGGCCAAGGGCTCTCAAAGGGGGAGGTGATTTGGACGAGAACTACACTTAAGGGGGGGAAGAGATTTTAACACTTAGAAAGGATTTTTGGATGATGAAGTTCATCAACATAAGAGGGGTATTTATAGGCTAACCAAAGGCCAACCAAGGGCCAAGATGAAGCCAAGTGTATAGCAAGTGTAAGGCCAAGATTTTGCCATGTGCAACCTTATCCATCTACACAAAATATCCTACCTAACCCTTGACCAAGGGAAAGGCAAGAAAATCGTCCAAACTAGCCCATTTTTGCCGTCCAATGAGGGTGACAAGTGTCACCCTCCCGTTGGTCCAAAATATTTCACCTCTCGGAAAAATCCGCAAAAATAATAAATGACATAGCCGGAATTTTCCCTACGTAAGCTGTGGAAACGTTTCGTCGGAAAACGACTCTAATTGGGTGCTGTGTACAAAGTGAATTTCGGCCCTTACACTTTAAGCTTCAATTTCTCTACGTACGTCCTTACGTACATACTCTGGAAATACGGGGTATAACAAAGAATGTTATACCCCGTAGTTCCAGGGTATGTATGGGAGGACGTACGTACGAGAATATGACAGAAAAATTGGAAAGAAAGAAAGATGTGATTTTTCGACGGAAAAGTTTCCGGGTTTTGTGAAAGAAAAAGGTTCGTTAATGGGAATTGGATTCCCAGATTTGGTATTTGGGCTTCTTGGATTATATTAGAATTTTGGGATTTTATTTTCGGAAATGGTCACGTGGGGCCCACGGGAGAATTTTACGGTTTTGTGGGGCCCGCTTTGTTTTTGAGATTTTCGATATTTTGGATATTTTCGGAAGACGAAATATTTTGGACGAGTAGGGGGGCGACACGTGTCACCCCCATGTGGCCAAAGGTGGCCGAAATAGGGTGCCAAGTGGCCTTGTGACCGAAATGGATGGACAAGTGGCAAGCCACTTGTCCCATGTCTTGTGTAGACTTGTGGCACCACACTTGTACCCCAATCTCACCACACACTAGCCTAAATCATGACCCTTGATTTCTCTATAAATACCCCCCCTTGTAGTGAAGACTTCATCATCCCACACTTAGCTTTTCCAAGGCAAAACTCCCTCCCCTATTCTCTTGTGTGTTAGGAAGATTGTGTACCAAGAGTTGGAAAAGATTTCACACCCCTAGCCTTAGAATCTCACCTTGGCCGAAACTTGCCATAGTTGAGCCTAAGTGTTCTTCACTTTTTGGAGTTGGATCTTGAAGAGAAGTTGGTTAGGAGCTTCTAAGGGTTGCTTGGAGCGGGTTGGAGCATAAGGATTTGGAGCTAAGCGTTGCTCAGGATCGACTTATATCTTGGATAATTTTGGGCTTATCGAGGTAATGATCTATGTCCCCCTATTGTAATTGGATATTACATATTGTGGTAGTTTAGAATTGAGTATAAGATATATTGGAAGGATGATTATAAAGGATTGAACTGTATTTACATTGGACTGTATTTACAGAAGACTTGTGTAGTATTATTGTGAAGCAGAATTGAACACGTCCGGTTAGACGTGTAATCCCCTGGGAATTGTTGGCCTGGTAGCGGGCCTTGGTAGGGGAGGAGATTTATGTGTTTGCGGGGGGGGGAGGTGCTGCCGAATTTTCCGTAGAATAGGGAACTGTTTACTTAGATTATTCTATAAAGAGAACTAGAGGTTGATAGATATATTGTGGTTATTATAGGTGGACTTTATACGCGCGGCATACTTGACTTGGCTTATGGTTTAAGCTAAAAAGGTATGTGATTCTTCCTATACTCTTGAGCATGATTGTTGTGAACTATATAGTACGGTAGACGTACATGTGTGAAATGAGTTTTGTTTGTTTTAAACATAAAGTGTTATAATGGCTTTATGGGAAGTTAGTTATAACGACTTTATGAAAATAAAAGAAAGATTTGATTTTGAAAGTTAAGAGACTTGATCTTGAAAGATAAGAGACTTGACTTATAAACGACTTGTTTTCGGAAAAGGAGAAGTAACTTGATTTAAGTATAGGTTACTCGTTTTGGAAAGAGTAAGTTATTGGGTTTTAAATAGTATACTTGATGTTGTTTAAAAGAAAAGCACTTGGTTTTAAAAGTATAGAGTTCTTGATTTTAAATCTTATAAAGATTTTCGGAAGGTGTAGTAATTTGGTTTGAAAGGAAAACGTGTTTTTAATACTACGAGTATTAGTATCATGTGGCTTTTACGTAAAAAGAGGTCTTTTTTTTAAAAGAATGAAAGTATGTAGTATTTTGGGTTTGAAACCCGGATTGTTGATTAAAATGAATGTATGTTGAACTTGCCTATGCTTGTTGTGATAGCCTTTGGTGTGCAAGTGTTTTGTTGATATCTTTAGTGACTGCAGGGAGGCGACTATTCGATTGATTGATTGGACATACGGCGTTGGGTGGTCGCAGTATGCGTCCACTTTGAGTATTGATCGGTTGTTTGCATGCTGCCGTGACTGCAGGGAGGGCATTTATCTGATTGATTTCCTTTGGACATGCTGACGCGATTGATGTTCCACGGGCCTGCGTCCGGTAGTGTGGTTTCAGGGCCATACCTTGCGAGGTGAGTTGCCGGGGCCTGCGGTCATTGTGAGGTTCAGATTGTTAGTCCATGGACCGCTAATCCATGAAGCTTGCCGCGGTGACGGCGATCACAGCTTGATTTGTATGCGTGTGGTTCGTGCACACTTTAGATACTGTTCGGTCATTTTCGTGTCTGGTAGCCTATGGTAGATAGCTTAAGATACTTGCCTCGGTCATATCTTGTGAGACGGTAGGCTATTGTACGTTAGCTTAAGATACTTGCCTCGGCCAGTTGTGTGGCTAGCTTTTGGGTAGTAGTTGGCTTAGTACCTTGCGTGATGGGATATGACTAGCTTTTGGGTAGTAGTTGGCTATTCTACTTGGCCCAATCGGTTGTGATGACGCAGGCAGGATCTAGTGTTCAGGTTCACATATGGGTGTTGTTTTACATCATGTACTGCCGGCAGTGAGGAATGAGTTCCACGGGCATAATTGATATTATGGGCGTGAGACCCATAGTTATGTGTGAGTGATCATTTTGGGGAGGTGCGTCCCCTTACTTGTCATAACTGTTTACTTATTGCGAAATGGTTTTATAAAATGATGAAATGTGATTTCATTACAGTATTTTCGATTTCACATACTTGGTACTGTTATCGACCTCGCCGTGAATTTGCGTTCATGCCGCAGGTAGAGGTACATTGGTTGTGGATCCTCGCTCATAGGATCACAGTTCAGCGGTTTGGGAAGCTCCATTTCTCCGGAGGCTCATCTTTGGTATAGTCCTCTGTCAGTGTAGTTACTTGTACATTCAGGGGTATGGCGGGGCCCTGTCCCGTCATAGATATTGTTACATTCTTAGAGGTGCGTAATCTTGTTGTGGCGTGGTTTGTAAAGGATTGTAACTGTTCGGTTTGATATATATACATGAAGGTGACCGTTTTGGTTGGCCTATTTTCTTATGATGTATCTTGTTTCCTGTTTAAGTTTTTATTTCCGCTGATTTTCTCTGATGTTGTATCACTAGGGTGCCCGGGGTAAGGCACCAGTCGCGGGCCCGAGGTCGGGTCGTGACAAAGGGCAAGCGGCCAGGAGGCGCTAGTAGGACACCGAGTCACGAGGCTCGTGCCCGATCTATACAGACGGCGAGTTCCATGACGCCGGCCCCAGCGAGACCACGGTACCCGCAACTCTGTCCCACACCTGGGGCGGAGAGTTAGGTACTGAGAGAGATCCCAATTGCCGGCGTGATCGTGGCGAACATGAGATATCTTTGGATCACGGCGATTCGATTCGGCCCATTAGTACCGTGGTTCACCCGAGGCGAATAGTTTGAGGCTACGGGATTTCTGAGTTGTAGCGCCCGAGTTTTACTGGTCGAGGCCGAGGATGATCGCGAGGAGTTCATCCGTCGATTCTGAAGGATTATGAGAGTGATCGGGCGTCGGAGACCGAGTCCGTGATCTTGGTTCGCGTCGGCCGCGTGATACCGCGATCGATTGGTTTGATTCGTGGGAGTTATCGGGAGAGCACGCGTCCCGCCTACTTAGGATGAGTTCTCGGAGGCTTTTCTCACTCACTTCGCCTCGCGGATGGCGAGGCGCGGGCCGACAAATTTTTGTTGCTGAGACAGAGAGGGCAAACAGTTAGGGAGTACAACGTCGAGTTCGATTCTTTGGCTCGATATGTCCCTGCATTGGTAGCGGATATGGAGGACAGGGTACATCGCTATGTCACCGGGCTAGATGATTATATGGCCGAGTCTTGTGCGGGTGTGGCTCTTCAGCCAGACATGGACATTACCGCACGCAGCTCGTGCACTGATGCGAGGCGTGAGGCAAGCGAGTCGGCGACGATATCAGCAGAAGAAGGCCAAGATGGCCGGATCATTTGGTAGCTCTCGGGGTGGACGGCCTCAGCAGCAGTCTAGATTTGCACCCCAGCCAGCTCAGAGCACTCCCACATCATTGTCGGTACAGCCAGAGTATTCGGGGGCAGGTCAGGGCCCCAGGACTTCGGACTTCCAGGGTAGCAAGGGTGCTAACCGATCGAGGTCTGCTCAGTGTGTCCGTTGTGGTAGATTCCATTCAGGGAGTTGTAGTACTACTTCGGGAGCTTGCTACACTTGTGGCCAGCAGGGTCATTATGCGAGAGTCTGTCAGGCGCAGGCATTGCAGAGGGTAGGTCACGCCGAAGTGCATTGCCGGTCTTCATCCCCGATTACTCGCCGGAGGGCAGGGTACTCATGGACCAGCGGTCGCGAGAGTCGTGGCGCGGGTCGATTCTAGCGGTCCTCGAGCGCATTTATTCCTTGTCGGCCGGCGGGACGAGGCGTCGCTGGCGTCGTCACAGGTACTCTATCAGTTTCTGGTTATGACGTTTACGCCTTGATAGATCCGGGTTCTACTCTGTCCTATATATCTCCCCTTATTGCTAGTAGGATAGGGATAGAGCCTGAGTCCATAGACCCTTTCGAGGTAGCTACGCCAGTGGGCGATTCGGTGGTAGCTCGGCGGGTATATAGGGCTTGTCCGATGACTATACGCACCGTCGGACCACTGGCGACTTGATAGAGTTGGACATGACTGATTTCGATGTGATCATGGGCATGGATTGGTTAGCTTCTTGCTATGCCAATGTAGACTGCAGGGAGAGAGTAGTACGGTTCCAGTTTCCTGAGGAGCCGGTTGTCGAGTGGGAGGGGAACATCAGTATCGTAGAGGTAGGTTTATTTCCTACCTCGAGGCTAGGAAGATGGTGCGAGAAGGGTATATCTACCATCTTATTCGGGTGTTTGATCACGAGGCTGCGGTACAGATTTTGATCGATTCCGAGTCGAGAGTTCCCGGATGTGTTTCAGACGACCTCGGGTATCCTCGGAGAGGGAGATAGAGTTTTGTATCGATGTCTTTGCGGACACTCGGCTTATTTCCATTCCGCCATCTGAATGGAACTCGCGAGATGAGAGTTGAAGGATCGGCTTAGAGATTTCTTTGGAGAAGCGGCTTCATCGGACCTAGTGTTTCTCTGCGGGAGCGCGGTATTGTTCGTGAAGAAGAAGGGCGGGGCGCCGCGCATGTGTGTTGATCTGAGCGGTGAACAAGGTGACCATTAAACGAATACCCCTTCGGGAATGATGATTTGTTCGACGATTGCGAGTGCGAGATGTTTCTCAAGATTGATCTGCGATCGGGCTATCATCAGTGCGAGTCGAGAGGTGGATGTCCTAGGATCGCATTCGGACGGTATGGGCATTATGAGTTCAGGTCATGTCTTTTGGGTTGACCAATGCTCGTGGTATTCATGGATTTAATGAACCGAGTGTTCAAACCATTTTGGACACGTTTGTGATAGTGTTCATTGATGATATCTTGGTTTATTCTCGCCAGAGCGGGAGCACGCGAGCATTTGAGGATCTTTGAGAGTTCTCCAGACCAGTGATTATACGCCAAGTTTTGAAGTGTGAGTTACGGTTGACTTGTGGCTTTTCTTGGGCATATTGCCGGTCTTGATGGTATTCGGGTGGATACGGCCAAGATCGAAGCGATCGGAGTTGGCCTCGACCTTACTCCGGCAGAGGTTCGCGATTTCGGGCCTTGCGAGTTATTATCGCTCGGTTCGTAGAAGTTTGCTTCTATCTACGCACCATTGACTAGGCGACTCGAAAGCGGCTAAGTTTGATGGTGATGCTTGTGGCGGGGTTTCCGATTCTTGAAGGAGGCGACGGCCGCCCCGTTCTTACTCTTCCGGAGGGTCGAGCGGCTATGTCGTGTATTGTGATCGTCGAGCATCGGGTTGGGATGTGTGTTGACGCGGCAGGGGCAAGGTTATAGCGCAGCATCCCGGCTTAAGAAGCATGAGAGGAACTACCCACCCATGATTTGGAGTTAGCGGCGGTGATTCACGCCAAGATGCGGAGGCACTATTTGTATGAGGTTCATGTGGATATTTATCTGCACCACAAGAGCCTCGGTATATCTTCGGCCGGAGGAGCCGAACTTACGGCGAGACGGTGGTTAGAGTTGCTTAAGGATTATGATGTAGATATCTGTACCACCGGGAAGGCGATGTTGTGGCAGATGCCCTTAGTCGTAGGTCGATGGGTAGCCTATCGGATGTGCGATCGGAGGAGGGGCATGGTTCGCGATTTGCATCGATTAGCGAGCCTTGGTGTCCGTTTGATTGATTACGATAGCGATGGGGTTCGAGTTCGAGAGGTTGCGAGTCTTCCATCATCGGCGAGGTGAAAAGGCAATTTGAGGATCGGTTTTGACGATGCCGTAATCTGACTCTTCGTGAGGAAGGGTCCTTTTGAGTAGCACCGATGGGGTGCTAAGGTTTGAGCGAGGTTGTGTGTTCGGATGTTTGAGGACTTGGCGAGTTCTAGGGAAGCACACGGTCGGCGTTACTCTATCCATCGGTCGACCAAGATGTACCACGACCTCGGATCGTGTATTGGTGGGATGGCTTGAAGAGGGCGTTGCGAGTTTGTAGCTCGGTGCGTGTTGTCGGCGGTGAAGATAGAGCACCGAGGCACGGTGGTTTGTTGCGACGATAAAGATCGACACGGAAATGGGAGGTGATCAACATGGACTTTATCACAGGATTACCTCGCACTCGAGGAAGCATGATTCTATTTGGGTTATCGTCGACAGGCTGACGAAATCAGCCCACTTTCTTCCCGTCAGGACGACCTTTCGGTGAGGATTATGCGGACTTTACATCCGAGAGATCGTCGGTGCATGGAGTCCCTATTTCGATCATATCGCAGCAGAGCCCGGTTCTGGCTAACTTCGGAGGTCTTTTGAAGGGTTTAGGGGCGCAGTGAGCTCGAGTCGCATTCCATCCGCAGAGCAGACGGACGAGCAGAGCGCACTATCCGACTCGAGGATATCTTTGCGAGCTTTGTGTTATTGACCGAGGTAGCCGAGGATCATTTGCCTCTAGTTGAGGTTGCGTATAATAATAGCTACCACTCCAGTATTCAGATGGCGCCTTATGAGGCCTTGTATGGGAGGAAGTGCAGATCGCCGATAGGCTGGTTTGATGTGGCGAGAGTGCGATTAGTGGGACGATTGGTGCAACAGCGATGGATATGTGAAGCTTATCTAGGAGCGGTTGCTCACAGCTCAGAGTCGACAGAAGTCATATGCAGATCATCGTCGGCATCTGGAGTTCGAGGTTGATGATTGGGTTTTCCTGAAGGTGTCACCCATGAAGGGTGTGATGAGATTCGGGAAGAAAGGAAACTTCGGCCCAGTACATCGGGCGTGTCATTGTCATGAGTAGGAAGGTTGCCTATGAGTTGGATCTGCCGTCCGATCTGGAGGCGGTGCATCCGTGTTTCATGTTTCTATCTTTGAGGAGATGTATCGGGGATCCATCTAGAGTGCATCCGATTGACGATGTCCAGGTGACCGAGGGGTTATCGTATGAGGAGAGTCCCATAGCGATACTCGATCGTCAGGTTAGGAGGTTGCGGACGAAGGATGTGGCTTCCGTCAAGGTCCTATGGCGGAACGAGAACAGGGAGGAGATGACGTGGGAAGCGGAAGAGGACATGAGGCAAAGGTATCCTCACTTATTCCCCACACCTCCAGGTAACTTACTTTCCTACTTGCTAGTTTTAATTTTCGTATTTGTTTAAGTGTTTTATTGTGGCCATGTGTGGCACTTGCAAACTGTTAAGTTGTGAGGAACTTTATCGTTAACTGTCTTGGGAAGGAACATTCGGGACGAATGTTTCTAATGAGGGGAGAATGTTATACCCCATATTTCCAGAGTATGTACGTGAGGACGTACGTACAAAAGTTTAGCCTTAATTAGGCACTATGGACGAAATATTGTGCACAACACTCGAAAAGAATCGTTTTCCGACGAAACGTTTTCCAAACTTCGCGAAGGGAAAATTCCGGCTATGTCATTAATATTTTTTGCGCATTTTTCTGAGAGATGAAATATTTTGGACCAACGGGAGGGTCATTGGACGACAACTTGGGCCAAGGTTGGACGATTTTTTGTGGCTTTTGCTTTAGTCAAGGTTAGGTAGGATATTTGTGGAGTAGATGGATAAGGTGTACTTGCCCAAATCTCCACCCTACACTTTCCTTGCACTTGGATTCATCTTGGCCATTGGTTGGCCATTGGTTGGCCTATAAATACTCCCCTAACTTGAAGGTTTTCTTCATCCACAAATCACTCTCCAAGTCTTGAAAATCCTCCCCTCTCCCTTGTGAGCTTTTCGTCCAAGCCTCCTCTTTCCCCCCCTTGAGTGAAGCTTAGCCGAAACAACCCTCTTCCCCTCTAGCCCTAGCCGAGACACCCCCCCCCCCCCTTGGTAGAAAGTTGTTTTCCAAATACCCTAGCCCAATTCCCTTATAGTATTTAAGAAGAAGTTGTTAGGAACTTCTAAGGGTTTCTTGGAGCTATCGGAGCGTGCAATTAGGAGCTAAACCTTGCTCAGGATCGACATTTATACTTGGATAATTTTGGGCTTATCGAGGTAAATACTCTTGTCCTCCTATTGTAATTGGATATTACATAAAAATAGTTAAGACTTGAGTATAAGATATAACATAATATTAAAGAATAGAATTAAACTATTATCACAGTAGAAGGGTTTAAAAGAAGAATAATTGAACTGTACTTACATAGGACTGTATAGTACAGTAGACTTGAGTAGCTTGACGGGTAGGGTAGTGCTGCCCAATTTTTCGTAGAATAGAGAACCCTCTGCTTAGAACTGTATACAGAGTAGTCTAGACGTTGATAGACGTATTTGACTATTATAGGTTGACACTCTGCGCGCGACATATTCGACTTGGCAGGTGGATTTCGCCGAGAAGGTATGTGATTCTTCCTATACTCTTGAGCATGATATTTTAAATATATATATTGTACGGTGAGCGTCGTGTGTTAATCGAACGTAGTTTCTGGCAATGTCTTTTGACTTAAGCTGAATAATAAGAACCTGAAGTATTTCAAAAGAATTATAAATCATTTTTGAAAGAAGAGTAATACTTGATTTTTAAGCGAAGCTTAAGAGTTATACTAGCTTTATGGGAAGTTAGGTATAACGACTTAAGAAGGATAAAAGGAACGGTTTTACTTATTTGTTTATGAAAATCTTGTATTGACTTCTGCAAAAGTAGTAAGATGGTTTGATAAGTAAACAGGTTATGATGCTACGTGGGTTAGTGTCTTGTGATGTTATTCTTGTTGTGCTTACGTTGTTAAACGTTAAGACCGTTATCTTGTTATTATATCACCTACCCCGACTTGTTATACGAGGCTTGCCACCCTTGATGCGGGTCTATACGGCTTTATGCGATCTGTGTGACTACGCGAGCTGCGGGAGTTCCGGATTGATCATTCGGGTGTTTTAGCGTCACGGGGATGCCTATGCGATGCGTGTGACTATGCGGTCTATTGAGACTATGCGACTGCGGAGTCAGGAGAATGCAGGGTTAGCTACCGTCACGAGAATACCTCATGCGGTGCATGTGTGACTATGCGGACTACGAGTCGAGATTAGGCACGCATAATGATACTATGGGCGATTGGCCTTGTTTCGATCATTCGCGGCCTAGAAAAGACCTGTTACAGTTTACCTATTATTGCTCTTGTTTGTGATATGGCACTATGTGCAATTGAACTGATTATAATTGCAAATGGCTTTAAAATACTTTGATTTCATTTAAGTACTTTACAGTTTCACATACTTGGTACCTGTTGTACTGACCTCCTTCGGGGGGCTGCGTTCATGCCGCAGTAAGAGCGGCAGTGCTAGATCCACATCCTTAGGATCTTTTGCTTTGGTGTCAGGAGCTCCATCTTCTCCGGAGGCTCGACTTTTGGGTATGATCTCCCTGTTGTTGTATATAGTTTTGTGCATTCAGGGTATGGCAGGGCCCTGTCCCGCCATAGTTGTTTATCTTCTTAGACGTCTGTAGTCCTATTGTACAGTTGGGATGTAACTGCTAAACTATGTTTATATATATATGCCGAAAGGCGACATTTTCTCACATAAAACTGTGTCTCATTTTACAACTGTTTCATGTCTTGTTTTTATATTCCGATTACTCGATGTATGACTACTTGGGTGCGGGTAAGGCACGATCACGCCTCAGGCAGGTCGTGACATTGATCCTCGCTCATAGGATCACAGTTCAGCGTATTGGAAAGCTCCGTTTCTCCGGAGGCTTATCTTTTGGTATGTTTCTCTGAGTTGTAGGTTCTTGTACATTCAGGGGTATGGTGGGGCCCTGTCCCGTCATAGTTGTTGTTACACTCTTAGAGGTCTGTATTACTGTTGTGGGCAGGGTTGTAAAGGATGTATGCTATTTCAAATTCTGTATATATATGCAAAAGGCAACCGCTTTGGTTAGCCTATTTTCTTTATCTTGTTTCATATCTGTATGTTTTATTTATTGGTTTTTCTCGATGTTGTATCACTAGGGTGCCGGGTAAGGCACGATCGCGGGCGTGGTCGGTCGTGACAAAAGTGGTATCGAAGCGATTAGTCCTCGGAAAGTGTCTACAGACCGTGTCTAGTAGAGTCTTGATTATCGGTGTGTTGTGCACCACATCTATAATCAGGAGGCTGCAGGATATTTAGGATTGGTTTCCATTCTTCTCACTCTGAGATCGTGCCTTAGAGTTGTGTTATAAGTTGGACTCCCTCTGACGTATTCTTTTCACCCGTTATGCCTCTACGCAAGGCAACCATAGCCCAGGAGGCAAGCGGCGAAGGAGGCTGCGAGTAGAACACAGAGGGTTACCAGGGCACGGGCCCAGTCATTATCTGAGATAGCGCTTCATTCGGGGAGTTCTGCGACGCCGCTAGCCCCAGGAGAGTTTAGAGCAGTAGTAGTAGCTACTGAGATCACGATACCTGAGCCTCTAATGCCACGGCCGGGAGCAGAGGATATGAGTTACAAGGAGATGACCCAGTTACTAGCTAGTCTAGTGGCTGGGAATAAGGACGGACGGGAGCCGGTGGTTCCGGCAGTACCAGTAGTTCACCCTAGATCCGATAGTTGAGATTTCGGGACTTCTTGAGTTGTGGTCCACCCGAGTCCTATGGATTGAGGACTGAGGAAGATCCTCGGGAGTTTATTCGGCGATTCTGCGGATCATGAAAGTGATCAAGACCTCGAAGGCATTTCTTACACACCTTGCCTCGCAGATGAGAGAGCTCGGGCGAGATAGATTTAGGAGGTTGAGGCGAGCAGGCGGGCGGTTCGGGAATCTGATATAGAGTTTGACTTATTGGCTCGTTATGTCCCGCGTTAGTGGCGGACATGGAGGATAGAGTGCACCGATATGTCACGAGACATAGCGATTATCTAGCGAGAGAGTTGTACAAGAGTAGCTCTTGATCGGACATGGACATTGCCGCGTCTGAGCTTACGCGCGAGCGAACGTGGAGATCAGCGGATTAACCAAGATCGCGAGAAGAGGCGAGAACAACGAGGTCCTTTGGTAACTTCGAGCGGACCTTCTCGGCAGCAGATGGTTATGCGCCTCGCTAGTCTGAGTGATCCTCGCGGACTTGGGGCGTTCGAGGTATTTAGGAGTTAGTCGAGGACTCGGGGTTTAGTTCACGATTTGCATAGGTTAGCGGCCAGTTGATTTTCCCTCAGTGTTCACTATGTGGTAGACGTCATCCCGAGGAAATGTCGTCTTTTTACTAATGCTTGTTCTACCAGCGGCCGTCAGGGCCATATAAGGAGAGAATGTCCTAGGAGGAGGGATACAGGTGGGATGACTTAGCCTACGGTCGATTCATGGATCCGGTGGATCGGAGAGGAAGGGTGTTAGCGAGAGGCCACCCCACCGGTATGGCGTTGTGGTAAGTGTTCTTATGGGGAGTGTCGTCGCTTAGATAGCTTGTTAGGCTGCGGCGGCAGGCCATTTGCGAGAAATTATCCGAGCAGTGGCGCGGATATTACGACTCGACGCCGGGATCGATGGGTGGTTCATCACCGTCAGTAGTTACGCCCAACAGAGCGGGATTTGATTAGGCGGCAAAGGAAAGTGAGGCGGAGTTCTGAGAGATATCTTCAGCCTTAAGAGACTTGTTTAGGTCGTTATGGTAGATACATGTGGAGTGCTATGTTCGGCTAGCATTGTGTAAGTTGTGATTAGAAAAAATGGGCAGTTGAAAAGGGTAAGTCCGGGGACGAGAAATGGGGAGCCTTAGAATTTATAACAGTTGGGACCTTGGATGCAAGGCCGTCCTGAGTGGATGATTTTACGGTTGGTCTTTGTCGAAGTACTTGGTATGCGTGATATATATTATAGGATAATTCCATGGGTAGTGTGAGATGGAAGTGGTAGCTTTCATGACGTGAACTGGTAAGATTGTTCCGGATCGGGGAACGCGAGTTTAGTACGAAGTTGGTCGGGTTGAGGCCATATCGCGAGTCAACCCGCAACCCGGAATGAGGTGGGGTCAGTTCGAGGTATTACCGCCAGGTGGTAGGGTCACGAGGGTGCTAGGCCCAGGTTTAGGTAACCATCGTATGAGTTCGTGGATATGTTCGACCAGAATCGGATCGTGAAGGTCGGGAATGGCCTTAAAGAAATTTGAGGCTAGTAAGATGACCAAGTTTGGAGGTAGTGACTCCAAGGTTTTGGAAACTGAAGTGATGAAGGGAGTGTGGTAAGTGTACAAGAAAGAATTCGGGTGTACGAGAAGGGTACGACGAGTAAGAAAGGAAGTGAATGTATGTTAAGAGGTCGGAAGTGATCTTTTTTGTGAAGTGAAGGTGCGAAGAGAGTATCCTTTGGACCAGGAGTGAGAGTTAGTGTTGTTTTTCATCTTAGAGGTGAATCCTCGTTGGCTTGGATTTGGGTTTTTCGCGTGTGTTATATTATGGTCATTGGTGGCACAATTGGTTTTGTAAGTATAGCAGTGGAGATTATACCGGCGCATGTATGGTTGGAGACTTAGAAGGAACATTCGGGACGAATGTTTCTAAGGGGGGAAGAATGTTATATCCCGTAGTTCCAGGGTATGTATGTGAGGACGTACGTACGAGAATACGACCTTAAAATTGGAAAGGAAGAAAGATGTGATTTTTTGACGGAAAAGTTTCCGGATTTTGTGAAGGAAAAAGGTTCATTAATGGGAATTGGATTCCCATATTTGGTATTCGGACTTTTTGGACTATTTAAGAATTATGGAATTTTATTTCCGAAATTGGTCACGTGGGGCCCACGGGAGGAATTTACGGTTTGTGGGGCCCACTTTATTTTTGGAAATGAGGATAAGTATCGAACAAACCACTGCAACGTTAATAAAGAAAAATGTATTGACTAATTAATTACTATTAAAACCAGTAGAAACCTCCATCTGCATAGAAGCTAAGATAAGACAAAATTGTATTACATTTCCTAGATCATGGCTGCTTTAATAAGAATCATTATAAACAAGCATTAATTTTCTTAAATTTCCAAAGTAAGGAACTTGATTTCTAAAAGAAAAGAGACTTGAGGAATTGAAGAGTTTTGGTTTAAAAGAAAGACATGGTTTTGTCTTAAATTGGTTTAAAACATAAAGTGTTATAACAGCTTTATGGGAAGTTAGTTATAACGACTTTATGAAAATAAAAGAATGGTTTTATCATTAGTTTTAAAATGGTAACTTGACTTTAAAAGGATAAGTGTTTTGGTCTAAAAAGAAGGCACAGTATTGTCTTAATTTGGTTTAAAAAGGAAAGTATGGAAGTTGTTTTGGCTTACTTAAAATGTTAGTCACTCTATTTTGATAATACGGGCATCGGGTGACCTTTGTAAAAGAAATGAATCTTTTAAAAAGAATTTAACGTACGTAGTACTTTGGGGTTAAAACCTGGACTTTGGCATAAAATGAAAGTACCTTGAGTTGTGTGTAACTTGCCTATGTTTGCGTGTGATAGCCTTGTCGTGCTAGTATTGTATTTCTATACCACCGCGTCTCGATGGAGGGCGGCTGATTTGTTATGATCTTACTTGGGCGTCTGGCGGTGTGGAGCATTCCAGTGCACACGTGATTATTATTCCATGGACTAGCTCTCCGTGAGGTTTCTTGATTCGGCTTGGTATCGGTAGTTGGCTCGTACTTGCCCGAGGTCGTGGTGATTCGACAGTATCCGGTAGTTAGCCGTACTTGCCCGTTCAGTTTGTGGCGAAGTCTCGTGATTCCGGCTTGGTATCGGTAGTTAGTCTTCGTACTTGCTCGCCGGCTCGTGCGCGGTGGTATCTGGTAGTTGGCTTCGTCTTGCCTGGTCGGCTTCGGTATGGTTATATAGATTTGTTGAGTACGGCTTTGATATCTGGTAGTTGGCTTCGTACTTGCCGGTCGATTGATGATCACGGCTTTGGTATCGGTAGTTAGCCGTACTTGCCGTCACGGTTTTAGGACACAGGTGGGACACGGTGTTCATGTGTACTCCTTGGTGTGGTTATAAATGGCTAGCGGTGAGGAAGGTGTTCCACGGGCATGATTGATGTTGCGGGCATGAGACCCGTAGTTATATTTGAGTGATGACTTTGAGGCGTGAGTCACGACTTAGCGTATTTGCACATATTATGTACTGTAGTTTGGTTATCATATATGTCTCCTATTTTATATAGACTACTATGATTTCATTTACAGTATTTTCAGTTTCACATATGTTACACCCCGTAAATTCAAGAGGTTAAGTTAGGAACATACGAAAGTAAATAAGATTTGAATTTTGGAAAGTTGGGTTGGCAAAAGGTTGTGGACTGACTTTTAGTCAACTTTGGAGCGGTATATCTCCTAGTTCCTTAGGAGTTTTGAGGAGTTTTAAAAGCCTAGTGTTTAGTCCGTTAAATCTAGTTCCCAACGCAGCAAACCGTTCGTCGATAGGACATCAGAGTCAAAAGTTATGGAAGTTTCAAGTTTGGTGCCCGATCGGGCAAGCGATGGTTTCGCTCGAAGTGCGTGGCCTTGGCCGAATCTGAGGCAGCGCGGTTGTTCTGGGGTTCGCGGGGTTGCGGCCAGCGCCGGAATGCGAGCGCGCGGAATGCGAACTTTTCGGAAGTGGCGGCGCATGGCCGAGGCGGGATTTTTGCGGTCAAAGCGAAAATCGGGGATATTTTGTTAAAAGCCTATGGGAGGGTGACAAGTGTCCCTCCCATCATTTTGACAGAATAAGGTCCTATTTTAGGGCCAAGTCTTGGAAGACTTGGCCATTTCATTCAAATCCTCCCAAGAAAGATCCTCTCCCTTCTCTTGATTTTTGAAGAAAACCTAGCCTAAGAGGAAATTGTTGGAGCGGCAAGAAGGAAAAGTGTGGGTAAACTTGTGGGAAGCGCTAGTGGGCGATTTTGTGGAAGAGGTGGAAGAAAGAGGGGCTTTGTGGGCTATTCCTTAAGGTAAAAGTTTCCCTTTCTCTTGGTTGTGAGCCTAAGGTATTTATATTTTAGTAGTATAGATGTGAGCACGAGGTCATTATATTTTAGCAATTTAGAGTTGAGCCTAAAATTTGTTTAATTGTAGTAGAATAGAGTTGAGCACAGGCTGTTTTATTTGAATAGATTTGGGTCGTCTCGTGTCGTAAGGAGATTGTAATTGTTGAAGATGTCTAGGGCTAGATATCATGTTAGACCTAAGAACTTGGATTGGAAAAGAGTTGAAAGGGGTTAGTATTGGTTATATTGTTGGCCAAGGTTGGCCTGGAAACTATTGGTTTGTTTTGTATTATTGTGGGGCGGAGTCTTACGCGTCCTGTAAAGGCGTGTAATCCCCTTTGTTGTGTGCCTTGAATGTGGCGTTGGTTAGTGGAAATTCGGCCTTGGAAGGGGTGGCATAGTTAGTAGAACAAAGGAAGTCTTTGTCGATTTTCCGTAGAAACGAGGACTTTTCATTAGAATGTATTACGTTGAAGCTAGAAGCTAATAGACGTATTATGGTCATTATAGGTTGACATCTACGGACGGCATATTGGACTTGGCAAGTGGATTAAGCAAAAGAGGTATGTAGAACTCTTCCTATCTCTTGAGCATGAGTAGTTATAACTGTATGGTACGGTAGACGTACGTGATTTTAAATGAAGTGAAGTCATTTGATATATTTGACTTATTTTAAGGATGTCTAGTTGGTTGAGTTAGGAATTAACTCACGTGTCCTTAAGCAAGAGTTATAAGAACGGTTTATCCTAATAAGGTAGACAAGGATTCCTTGACAGGAAAAAGTTTAGAATACTGGATTTGGAAGGTATTGATTCTTAAACCATTATAAAGATAAGAACTTGTTTCTAAGTTAGGGAAATTGTCTTCTAAGTTAAAGAGACTTGAAGTACTTTGTAAGTAGTGCGACTTGAATTGAAGTACAAGTCTCTTGGTTATAGAAAGAACAAAGTGGTCTTAGACATAAAGAGTTATAACGGCTTTATGGGAAGTTGCTTATGACGGCTTTATGAGAGGTTAAGGAGGTCTTAGTTTCTAAGAAGCATAAAGTTAGTATAACGGCTTTATGGGAAGTTGGTTATAATAACTTTATGGAAGCTTAGAGGAACGGTTTTTGAGTAAGGTAAACCAAGATGAAAGAATGGATACTAAGAAAGGCAATTCGATTTAAAGGCATCAATTGCTTAAAAGTTTAAAATGAGGGTCACTTGAGTTAGAAGCCGAAGCATATTTCTAATAGTATAGTGACTTGTTGGAAATATAGATAAGCCTTGATACTACGGGTGTTAGTATCTTGGGGTCTTATGTGGAAAATGGATCTTGGAAAGAATAGCAATACATAGTACTTTGGGTTGAATTTCCCCGGACTTGTTAAGTGATATGAAAAATGTCGTAAGGTCATAAAATGAGATCCATTTTGTATGTTAATGAAAGTCTAAAGGAGTTGTGAACTTACTGGGACGTACCGACAGTGATGTGGGATTCCACGGGTAGGCTTCCCTGGTCATTGTATGAGTTTACAGACGTCTGCAAGCGGTGATGGAGGATTCCACGGGTATGCTTCCATGGTCTTAGTATGGGTTCCGGGACATCCGTCGGTGATGTGGGATTCCACGGGTATGCGTAGTGGACGTGCTGCGATGAGGATTAGAGGCATGTAGTTTGAGGGGTAAGAGTATAAATGAGGGGTAAATCCCCAAGATCGTTATACCACCTGTTTCCGTGGATTTGCTACCCGTGATGCGAGGAATACCTTATGCGAGTCCTTATGGGCTTATGCGGGTGAATTAGTCCCATGCGGGCGGATCTGACTATCACGAGAATACCTCGTGCGGGTCCATATGACTATCACGGGTGAAATAGTCCCGAGAGTAGGATTACTAAATGAAGTCATGTACGAGATGAGGATTCCACGGGCATGATATATATATATATACATGCATGTACAACAGATGAGGTGGGATGCCACGAGCGTCACATGGTTATAGTTACATTCTGGTATCGGTAGTGACGGGGAATTCCACGGGCAGAGGATATAGGTATATATGTGTTGTATGTGTGTACGCTGACAGTGAGGTAGGATGCCACGGGCGCATCACATGGTTGTATTGTACTTCTAGAAATGTCGGCTTGGTGGGATTCCAGGCGGAGGATACGGTATATACGTGTTGTAGGTGTGTCTGGCAAGCGGTGAGGTAGTGGTACCAGGCGCGTCACGAGTTAGATTTTACACCTAGCGATCATTGTGATGGGAATCCCGGACGCGCTTTGATATTTGAAGTGGTGTTCATAGCCACAGTGTATCATTGTTCATATGTTGAGACAGTGTATAAGGTAAAAATTGACTTTCATTATGTCCACTTGATGAGCCTGATATCTTGTTAATTTGGTCATCATATATGTCTTCAGCTGTATTTTTGACTATTATGATTTAAATTACGGTACTTTCAGTTTTGCATACTTGGTACATATTTTATCGACCTCGCCGTGGGGCTGCGTTCATGCGCGAGTTGAGATACATAACTGGCGATCCGCACTCGGGTCACGGTTGATGCTCGGAAACTCCATTTCTCGGAGGCTTGTCTTTTGGTATGGTTCCACTGAAGTTGTAGACTTTAGTACATTCGAGGTATGGCGGGGCCACGTCGTCACGATTGATTATGTAAACTCTTAGAGTGCTGTAGTCATATCTTGTGGGTCACTTTAAAAAAATTGAGGTAGCGCTTTTGGATTTGTTTATATCCGGGAAGGTAGCCTTATCGGCTAGCCTATTAATTATTTCATTGTTAAGTTATGTATGTTCGTGATTATCTCGATGCATACGCAGGGTGCCAGGTAGGGCACGATCGCGGGCCGGGGTTGGAGTCGTGACAAAAGTGGTATCGAGCGATTAGTCCTCGGAAAGTGTCTACAGGCCAGTGTTCAGTAAGTCTTGATTATTGATGTGTTGTGCACCACATCTATAATGTCGAGGCTGAGGACATTTAGGATTTGTTTCCATTCTTCTCTGCGAGATCGTGCGATAGAGCTGTCCTACTAAGTGAATCCTCTACGACTGTTCTATTGTATCGATTATGCCTCGCGGAGCGGCGGGGCCAGAAGGGCAAGCGGCAACAAGAGTTGTTAGTGGTACCTGAGGATTTCTAGGAATCGTGCCGGACTATGCACGAGGTTATGGGGATCGGCGAGATCAGCCACGCCGGCGATATTAGAGGCGAGGCGGCGATAACACGAAGTTCCGGTACACGAGCCTCAGTTCCACGGCCAGTGAATATCGAGATTACGGAGAGCAGATCCGATTATTGACTAGTATTGTGGCAGGGCAGCGCCGACATGAGCCGGTAGCTAACCCTAGAGCCGATAGTTTGAGGATTCGGGACTTTCTGAGTTATAATCTGTTATACCCCGTAGTTCCAGGGTATATAGGTGAGGATGTACGTGCGAGAATACGACAAAAATTTTGGAAAGAAAGAAAGATGTGATTTTTCGACGGAAAAGTTTAGGGTTTTGTGAAGGAAAAAGGTTCGTTGATGGGGTGGATTCCCAGTTTGATATTTGGGCTTCTTGAATTATATTAGAATTATGGAATTTTATTTCGGAATTGGTCACGTGGGGCCACGGGAGAAATTCTGGTTTTGTGGGGCCCACTTTGTTTTGAGATTTTTGCCTTTATGGATATTTTCGGAAGATGAAATATTTTGGGCCAGTAGGAGGCGACACGTGTCACCCCAGGTGGCCTCTTGGCCGAAATTTGCTAACAAGTGGCAAGACAAGTGGCCTTGTCTTGCTAGATATTTTGTGTGGACAAGTGGCCAAGTCTTGCTAGATATTTTGTGTGGACAAGTGGCTTGTGGGACCCACACACACTTGTCCCCAATCTCAAACACACACTTGCCTTCATCCTAGCCCTTGGTTGTCCTATATATGCACCCTTAGTTGATGAAAACTTCCACACTTAACCATTTCAAGACAAGAAATTCCCTCCCTTCTCCCTTGACCTTGCTCTCGTTTTTTTAGCCCATTTCTTGACCTAAATTTGTCCAACAATTCTTAAACTCTCAAGTGTTCTTCCCTAAGGTGTTAGGAAGATTGTGTACGAAGAGTTGGAAAAGATTTCACACCCCTAACCTATTGTTCATGCCTTGGCCGAAACTTACTAGTTGGAAACCCTAAGTGTTCTTCACTTTTTGGAGTTGGTTCTTGAAGAGAAGTTGGTTCTTGAAGAGAAGTTGGTTAGGAGCTTCTATGGGTTGCTTGTAGTGGATTGGAACGGAAAGATTTGGAGCTAAGACTTGCTTGGAGCGACATTAAGTTCTTGGATAATTTTGGGCTATTTGAGGTAGTAAACCTTAACCTCTTTGTGAATTGGTCATTATACATATATTATAAGTATATTATGGAGTATATAAAATATGGAGTAAAGTTTGGAAAAGTTGGATCTTGTTAACTTGTTAAAAGAAGGGATTGGTCGTTTGCCATTAAAATGGTAAAAACGTATCTTACTTGTGAAGAAGTAATTAACAAAGTAACTATAACTTATATTAAGATGGAATATAAGTTGGATGACTAATGAAGTAATTGGATAAGTAAAATGGACAAAGTTGGCCAAGGACCCCAACTTAAGGACTGTATTTACTTTGGACAGTATTTACTTTGGACTGTATTTACTTTGAACAGTATTTACTTTGAACTGTATTTACTTTGGACTGTATTTACATTTCTGTTAAGGGGAAGATTGTTCAATCGCATTCCGTTTGGGCGTGTGATCCCCTTTTTAATTATTGTATTGTTATGAAGGCGTGATAGTAAACCGCGTTACCGTTTGGGAGCGTAATCCCCTTCTTTTACTTGTTGTTATTATGGAGGCGTGATAGTAAACCGCGTTAACGTTTGGGCGTGTAATCCCCTTCTTTATGTTGTTTAATTATTACGCCTTATATATATATATGGTATATATATTACGGTTATTCGGGCCTTGGAGAAAGATGGAAAAGTGAGTAAAAACGGGGGAAGTGCTGCCGAATTTTCCGTAGAATTAGAGGGCTTTTTATTGGTATAAGTCTTCAATGGTAAGAAAGGTTTGATAGAAGTACTATGACCATTTTAGGAGTGGAGTACTACGTGTGGCGTGATCTACTTGGCTTAAGGAGTAGCCGACGGGTTGAAGTACTTGGAGCGTTTTGCTATTTGTCGATAATCGTCGCGAGGTATGTGAACCTCTTCCTATCTTTTCTAGCATGATTGTTGTGAACTATGTAGTGCGGTGAGCGTCATGTGCTAAGTGATTTGGTTGGTTTAAAACATAGGGTGTTATAATAGCTTTATGGGAAGTTAGTTATAACGACTTTATGTAGTAAAAGAATGGTTTATTGATTGTAGAAAGATAAGAGACTTGACTTATACGACTTGATTTTGAAAGTTAAGAGACTTGATCTTGAAAGATAAGAGACTTGACTTATACGACTTGATTTTGAAAGTTAAGAGACTTGATCTTGAAAGATAAGAGACTTGACTTAGTTTGACTTGTTATGAATTTTGTTAAAATGTTGTAAAAACCTCATTCGCGAGTAATGAGTAGTTGGTTTTAAAAGAATAATGTTTCTTGATTTGGAAATGAGATTAAGTATCGAACAAACCATTGCAGCGTTACTAAAGGAAATGTATTGACTAATTGTTATTAAAACCAGTAGAAACCTCCATCTGCATAGAAGCTAAGATGAGACAAAATGATATTACATTTTCTAGATCATGGCTGCTTTTATAAGATTGTAATAGACAAGAACAACCTACTCACACATAAGGCATATGTTTCTCAAATTTGTTTTAAAGGAGAATTATATTCTTAAGTGAATAAAACTATGAACTCTGAAACCTTTGAAAATGAGAAACTTGAGCATTTGAAATTAGGCAAACTTGAGCGTTTGGAAAATAATGTGTTACTTGATTTTACAAGGGAAGTGTTTTGGTTTACTTAAAGATAGTCACTCTATTTTATACTACGAACATTGTGTGACTTTTGTGAAAGAAAGCGTATCTTTTAAAAGAGTTAATGTATGTAATACTTTAGGTCGAAGCAGGATTTTGGCATAAAATGATAGTACCTTAAGTTGTGTGTAACTTGCCTATGTTTGCGTGTGATATCCTTGTTGTGCAAATCTTGTATTTTACTCGACTCGGTTCGTAGGATGAGCAGGAATGTATTTCACTCGACTACCGCGTTCATGGGATGAGCAGGGAATGTATTTCACTCGACTACGCGTTCGTAGGATGAGCAGGAATGTATTTCACTCGACTACGCGTTCGTAGGATGAGCAGGAATGTATTTCACTCGACTACGCGTCCGTAGGATGGGCCAGGAATGTATTCCATCCGACTACCGAGTTCGTGAGATGAGCGGGAATGTATTCCTGCGTTTCTATCTGGGTCCATGAGATGGGCGAGACATGTTATACGTATCACATGGTTTGTACCTAGGCTGGCGGTGAGGAAGGAGTTCCACGGGCATGAGGATGACTTTGAGGCGTGAGTCACGACTTGACATGACCGCTTTTATGTTATGAGTTGTAGTTTGGTTATCATACATGTCTCTGTTTTATATAGTATTATGATTTCATTTCTGATATTTTGATTTCACATACTTGGTACTGTTATGCGACCTCCTTGAGGCTGCGTTCATCTGCGGTAGAGTACATCGGTTGTGGATCCTCGCTCATAGGATCACTGATTCAGCGTATTGGGAAGCCCCGTTTCTCGGAGGCTTATCTTTTGGTATGTTACCACGAGTTTGTAGGTTCTTGTACATTCGGGGTATGGCGGGGCCTGTCCGTCATAGTTATTATCACTTCTTAAGTGCATGAAATGCTGTTGTGGCGAGTTTGTAAAAGGATAAGCTGTTGGGTTTTATGAATATATCTGAGGCAAGCTGTTTTGGTTGCTTTGTTTATTTATCATGTCTCTTGTTTCATGTTTATGTTTTTATTTCGTGATTCTCTCGATGTTGTATCACGAGGGTGCGGGGTAAGGCACGATCCACGGGCCCGGTTGGTCGTGACAAAAGTGGTATCGAAGCGATTAGTCCTCGGAAAGTGTCTGCACCGTGTCTACAGTAAGTCTTGATTATCGGTGTGTTGTGCACCATCTATAATCGAGGAGGCTGCGAGACATTTAGGATTGTTTCTATTCTTCTCACTCGAGATCGTGCCTTAGAGGCATGTTATAAGTTGGACTCCTCAGCGTATTCTTATGTGCGATTATGCCTCGCGCAAGGCAATCGGGGCCCGAAGAGGCAAAGCGGCCGAGGCGTGAGTAGAAACACGGAGGGTTCCGGAGCGAAGGCCCAGGCGTTACGAGATAGTGCTTCCGGCGGCGAGTTTTGCGGCGCCGCTTGGCCTTGGCGAGTTTAGAGCGCAGCGATGGGCTGCGAGACTCTGATACACGAGCCTCGGTCCAGCGGCTGGAAGCGAGATGAGATGAGTACAGAGATGGCGATGCGGCGGTCATGGCGAATATGAGAGAAGGCTGAATCTGGCGATTCAGTCCAGTAGCACCGTAGTTCACCCCGGCGAGCGATTTGAGACTACGGGACTTTACGAGTTGTAGCACTTGACGTTACATGGATCGAGAGGCGAGATGACCTCGAGGAGTTTATCAAGCACTCTGACGGATCATGAGAGTGATCAGAGTCTCAGAGGAAGAGTCGGTGGTATTGGGTTCGCATCAGCTGCGTGATACTGCAGTCGACTGGTTTGATTCATGGGAACTGTCCCGAGGGGAACATGTGCTCCCAGCATTTGGGGCGAGTTCTCAAGGGCATTTCTTGCACATTTCTTGCCTCGCGGATGAGGAGGGCTGGTAAACAGATTTTTGGCGTTAAAGCGCACCGGCGTCTGGTTAGGGAGTACAACGTGGAGTTTGACTTCGTTGGCTTGGTATGTCCCGCCTTAGTGACCGATATGGAGGGCGAGTGCACCGCTACGTCACCGGGCTCGATGATTACTTGGCGAGGCTTGTTCGGGTGTAGCTCTTGTAGAGCATGGACATTACCGCGTGCGAGCTCATGCACTTGGATGTGAGGCACGGAGAGGTCAGCGGAATGGCCGGATCGGCGAGAAGAAGGCGAGCAGCGAGGTCCTTTGGTAACTGCGAGGCGGGCGGCCTCGTGGCGAGCTAGTTATGCACTTTCGCGATCTGAGTGGTCCTCGCGATCTTGAGATGTTGGGGTATTCGGGGCTGGTCGAGGGCTCGGGCTTAGTTCCGAGATATCGTGAGTTCTAGCGGCAGGATTCATGTCCCCTCGGTGTGCGATGTGGCGGCGTCATCGGGAATGTCGTCTTTTTGGTGCTTGTTTCACTGCGGCCGTCGAGGGGCCATGTGGCGAGAGAATGTGCTTATAGGAGAGTGCAGGCGGCATGACGCGACCTACGGATCGGTGGCGGGTTCATCGCCTTCTCGGTATGCGCCTGCGGTGCCTATGATTAGAGTGAAGCGGTAGATACGTATATCCTTAACCCTCAGAGTTTTGTTTTGCGCGATATGATGATCTTATTATTGTGTGCTATGTGGATAGCATTGTGTTAAGTATAACTTAGAGAACATGACTAGTTGAAGAGGTAAGTTTGGGGTCATGGAAGGTGTGAACCTTAGAATATTATAAGTGGAGACCTTAGATGCGAGGCCGTCTTGAGTAAAAGATTTTTACGATTGACCTTTGTCGGAGTGCATAGTATACGAGGGTAAAAAATTGTGTGATAAGTCCCAGTGGTGTGAATTATATAAGGATAGTTATGATAAGAAGACCATTTAGGTTTGCGTAACTTGATTAGTGAGATTGTTCGGATCGGGAACAAGAGTTTGGCGCGACAAATGGGTCGGGTTGAGGCAAGGTTGCGTGTCAACCCGCAGCCGGTTTGGGGTGGGTCGGTTCGAGGTGGTCGCCGGTGGTAGGTCGCGAGGTGCTAGGCCAGTTTAGGTAACCATCGTGCGGGTTCGTGGATCGTTCGACCAGAATCGGATCGTGAAGGCGGGAATGGCCTTAGAGTAAATTGAAGCTAGTGGGAGTTGTGAGATTAGAAATGATTCTCGTTGGCTTGGATTTGAGTTTTGCGCATGTTATATTCGGCCATTGGTGGCGTGATCGGTTTGTAAGTATAGTAGTGAAGACTATCTGAAAGCGCAAATGCACGTTTGGAGACTTAGAAGGAACATTCGGACGAATGTTTCTAAGGAAGAATGTTATACCCGTAGTTCCGGGTATATAGGTGAGGATATGCGTGTGAGAATACTGAGAAATTTTGGAAAGAAAGAAAGATGTGATTTTTCGACGGAAAAGTTTAGGGTTTTGTGAAGGAAAAGGTTCGTTGATGGGGTGGATTCCCAGTTTGGTATTTGGGCTTATTGAATTATATTAGAATTATGGAATTTTATTTCGGAATTGGTCACGTGGGGCCACGGGAGAAATTTACGGTTTTGTGGGGCCCACTTTGTTTCGAGATTTTGCCTTTATGGATATTTTGGAAGATGAAATATTTTGGGCAGTAGGAGGCGACACGTGTCACCCCTGGGTGGCCTCGTGGCGAGAATTTGCTAACAAGTGGCAAGACAGTGGCCTTGTCGTGCTAGATATTTTAATGTGGACAAGTGGCCAAGTCTTGCTAGATATTTTGTGTGGACAAGTGGCTTGTGGGACCCACACACTTGTCCCCAATCTCAACCACACACTTGCCTTCATCCTAGCCCTTGGTTGTCTATATATGCACTTAGTTGATGAAAACTTCCACACTTAACCATTTCAAGACAAGAAATTCCCTCCCTTCTCCTTGACCTTGCTCTCGTTTTTAGCCCATTTCTTGACCTAAATTTGTCCAACAATTCTTCAACTCTCAAGTGTTCTTCCTAAGGTGTTAGGAAGATTGTGTACCAAGAGTTGGAAAAGATTTCACACCACAACCTATTGTTCATGCCTTGGCGAAACTTACTAGTTGGAAACCACAAGTGTTCTTCACTTTTTGGAGTTAGTTCTTGAAGAGAAGTTGGTTAGGAGCTTATGGGTTGCTTGTAGGATTGGAGCGGAAAGATTTGGAGCTAAGACTTGCTTGGAGCGACATTAAGTTCTTGGATAATTTTGGGCTATTTGAGGTAGTAAACCTTAACCTCTTTGTGAATTGGTCATTATACATATATTATAAGTATATTATGGAGTATATAAAATATGGAGTAAAGTTTGGAAAAGTTGGATCTTGTTAACTTGTTAAAAGAAGGGATTGGTCGTTTGCCATTAAAATGGTAAAAACGTATCTTACTTGTGAAGAAGTAATTAACAAAGTATAACTTATATTAAGATGGAATATAAGTTGGATGACTAATGAAGTAATTGGATAAGTAAAATGGACAAAGTTGGCCAGGACTGACTTAAGTGTATTTACTTTGAAAGATGTTACTTTGGGTGTATTTACTTTGAGCAGTATTTACTTTGATGTATTTACTTTGGATGTATTTACATTTTACATTGGGAAGATTGTTCAATCGCATTCCGTTTGGGCGTGTGATCCCCTTTTTAATTATTGTATTGTTATGAAGGCGTGATAGTAAACCGCGTTACCGTTTGGGAGCGTAATCCCCTTCTTTTACTTGTTGTTATTATGGAGGCGTGATAGTAAACCGCGTTACCGTTTGGGCGTGTAATCCCTTCTTTATGTTGTTTAATTATTACGCCTTATATATATATATGGTATATATATTACGGTTATTCGGGCCTTGGAGAAAGATGGAAAAGTGAGTAAAAACGGGGGAAGTGCTGCCGAATTTTCCGTAGAATTAGAGGGCTTTTTATTGGTATAAGTCTTCAATGGTAAGAAAGGTTTGATAGAAGTACTATGACCATTTTAGGAGTGGAGTACTACGTGTGGCGTGATCTACTTGGCTTAAGGAGTAGCGGCGGGTTGAAGTACTTGGGCGTTTTGCTATTTGTCGATAATCGTCGCGGTATGTGAACCTCTTCCTATCTTTTCTAGCATGATTGTTGTGAACTATGTAGTACGGTGAGCGTCACATGTGCTAAGTGATTTGGTTGGTTTAAAACATAGGGTGTTATAATAGCTTTATGGGAAGTTAGTTATAACGACTTTATGTAGTAAAAGAATGGTTTATTGATTGTAGAAAGATAAGAGACTTGACTTATACGACTTGATTTTGAAAGTTAAGAGACTTGATCTTGAAAGATAAGAGACTTGACTTATACGACTTGATTTTGAAAGTTAAGAGACTTGATCTTGAAAGATAAGAGACTTGACTTAGTTTGACTTGTTATGAATTTTGTTAAAATGTTGTAAAAACCTCATTCATGAGTAATGAGTAGTTGGTTTTAAAGAATAATGTTTCTTGATTTGGAAATGAGATTAAGTATCGAACAAACCATTGCAGCGTTAATAAAGGAAATGTATTGACTAATTGTTATTAAAACCAGTAGAAACCTCTATCTGCATAGAAGCTAAGATGAGACAAAATTATATTACATTTCCTAGATCATGGTTTGCTTTTATAAGATTGTAATAGACAAGAACAACCTACTCACACATAAGGCATATGTTTCTCAAATTTGTTTTAAAGGAGAATTATATTCTTAAGTGATTAAAACTATGAACTACGAAACCTTTGAAAATGAGAAACTTGAGCATTTGAAATTAGGCAAACTTGAGCGTTTGGAAAATAATGTGTTACTTGATTTTACAAGGGAAGTGTTTTGGTTTACTTAAAAGATAGTCACTCTATTTTATACTACGAACATTGTGTGACTTTTGTGAAAGAAACGTATCTTTTAAAAGAGTTAATGTATGTAATACTTTAGGTCGAAGGATTTTGGCATAAAATGATAGTACCTTAAGTTGTGTGTAACTTGCCTATGTTTGCGTGTGATAGCCTTGTTGTGCAAATCTTGTATTTTACTCGACTCTGGTTCATGGGATGAACAGGAATGTATTTCACTCGACTACGCGTTCATGGATGAGCAGGAATGTATTTCACTCGACTCTGCGTTCGTGGGATGAGCGGGAATGTATTCACTCGACTACGCGTCCGTAGGATGGACCGGAATGTATTCCATCCGACTACCGAGTTCATGAGATAAGCGGGAATGTATTCCACACGTTTCTATCTGGGTCCATGAGATGGGCGAGAGACATGTTATACGTATCACATGGTTTGTACCTAGGCTAGCGGTGAGGAAGGAGTTCCACGGGCGTGAGGATGACTTTGTGGCGTGAGTCCACGACTTGACATGACCGCTTTTATGTTATGAAATGTAGTTTGGTTATCATACATGTCTCTGTTTTATATAGATCGTTATGATTTCATTTCTGATATTTCGATTTCACATACTTGGTACTGTTATCGACCTCGCTTGGCTGCGTTCATCTGCCGCGGTAGAAATACATCGGTTGTGGATCCTCGCTCATAGGATCACGATTCGTATTGGGAAGCCGTTTCTCGGAGGCTTATCTTTTGGTATGTTACCGAAGTTTGTAGGTTCTTGTACATTCGGGGTATGGCGGGGCCTGTCGTCATAGTTATTGTCACTTCTTAGAGTGCATGTAATCTTGTTGTGGCGAGTTTGTAAAAGGATAAGCTGTTGGGTTTTATGAATATATCTGAGAAGCAAGCTTTTGGTTGGCTTTGTTTATTTATCATGTCTCTTGTTTCATGTTTATGTTTTATTTCCATTGATTCTCTCGATGTTGTATCACGAGGTGCCCGGGTAAGGCACGATCCACGGGCCGGTTGGTCGTGACATAATCCACCCGAGTTCTATGGTTGAAGTCGAGGAGGACCTCGTGAATTCATTCGGTCTGCGGACTATGCAGTGCTTAGGGCCTCGGAGGCGAGTCCGTTGTGTTAGCTAACTGCAGGTTACGCGATATTGCGTTGAACGGTTTGAGTCGTGGGTATTGTCTAGAGGTAGGGTGCTCACTCCGGTGTTTGGTGTGAGTTCACGGGATCCTTCCTCGATCACTCTTTGCCTCACGAGGCGAGAGAGCCCGCTTGGATAGGTTCTTAGCGTTAAGGCGAATGGGAGAACCATGAGAGTACAACACGGAATTTGACTCATTGGCGGTATGCACCCATTATTGTGGCGGATATGGCGGGCGAGTTCACCGCTATGTGATGGGACTAGACCGATATATGGTTACCGCGTATGCAGGAGTAGCTCTTGACCGAGGATGGATATTGCGGAGATGCGAGCTTATGCACGAGATTGAGGCGAGGAGAGAGAGAGCCGGCCAGATTCATCCGGCCCAAGAGGCGGGGCAGCAGAGTTTGAGATAGTTTTGGCGAGGCGGCCTCGCGAAAGTGAGACTACATTTCAACCAACGCGAGTGCTCCTTCCGGCACGGCGGGTGGTTTGACCGCCGAGGATATTGAGGCGGGTCGGGCTCGAGTGCGGGTTCACAGATGTCTGGGGATAGTAGCCAGGGGAGGCCACCTTTGCCTCGGTGTGGTTATTGTGGTACAGCTCATTTTGGGGAATGTCGGACTAGGTCGGCGACTTGTTATGCTGCGGCCCAGCAGGGCCATTTAGCAAGGCTGTCAGGCGGTGGCATGGTGGAGTATCACGATCTCGGGTGCATTGCGGGTTCTTCGCCTTGATGGTTAGGCGGGATGTTCATGCCGGTGATCAGCGCAGAAGGTCGTGGTAGCAATTCCCGATTTAGCGGTCCTTTTACCGCTTTATGCGATTTCAGGTATATTTTGATCCTTTAGAGCTTTGTATGCATGATAAAGTTGTTGTATGTTTAAGTGTCATGAACGGATTACATTGAGACTATGTATGTATGCTAGGAGTAGGTGGGAAGTGCGAAGAGAGAAGCATTTTAGGCCTTGAGTGGGAGTAAATAGCGTTGGTGCACCCTTGGGATCTGTTTTCTTGGTTAATAATGATGGATGGGTATGCGAGTGCGATACCTTAGGATCATGAGCGACAAAATAAAATTCCATTAATTGTAAGTACGAGGAGTATTAGATTGACTCCAAAAGAACATTCGGGGACGAATGTTTCTAGGGGGGGGGAAGAATGTTACACCCCGTAAATTCAAGAGGTTAAGTTAGGAACATACGAAAGGAAATAAGATTTGAATTTTGGAAAGTTGGGTTGGCAAAAGGTTGTGGGCTGACTTTTAGTCAACTTTGGAGCGGTATATCTCCTAGTTCCTTAGGAGTTTTGAGGAGTTTTAAAAGCCTAGTGTGTAGTCCGTTAAATCTAGTTCCCAACGACAAATCGCTCGTCGATAGGACATCTGAGTCAAAAGTTATGGAAGTTTCAAGTTTGGTGCCCGGTCGAGCAAAGCGATGGTTTCGCTCGAAGTGCGGCGCGTGGCCGAATCTGAGGCATGGCGCGGTTGTTCTGGGGTTAGCGGGGTTGCAGCGCCGCGCGCCGAATCAGGAACTTTTCGGAAGTGGCAAGGCGCGAGGCGGGATTTTTCTGCGGTCAAAGACGAAAATCAGGGGCTATTTTGTTAAAAGCCTATGGGTGGGTGTCAAGTGTGCCTCCCATCATTTTGACAGAATAAGGTCCTATTTTAGGGCCAAGTCTTGGAAGACTTGGCCATTTCATTTCAAATCCTCCCAAGAAAGATCCTCTCCCTTCTCTCTTGATTTTTGAAGAAAACCTAGCCTAAGAGGAAATTGTTGGAGCGGCGGCAAGAAGGAAAAGTGTGGGTAAACTTGTGGGAAGCGCTAGTGGGCGATTTTGACGGAAAGAAGTGGAAGAAAGAGGGGCTTTTGTGGGCTATTCCTTAAGGTAAAAGTTTCCCCTTTCTCTTGGTTGTGAGCCTAAGGCTGTTATATTTTAGTAGTATAGATGTGAGCCTGAGGCTGTTATATTTTAGCAATTTAGAGTTGAGCCTAAGGCTGTTTAATTGTAGTAGAATAGAGTTGAGCCTGAGGCTGTTTTATTTGAATAGATTTGGGTCGTCTCATGTCGTAAAGGGAGATTGTAATTGTTGAAGATGTCTAGGGCTAGATATCATGTTAGACCTAAGAACTTGGATTGGAAAAGAGTTGAAAGGGGTTAGTATTGGTTATATTGTTGGCCAAGGTTGGCCTGGAAACTATTGGTTTGTTTTGTATTATTGTGGGGCGGAGTCTTACGCGTCCTGTAAAGGCGTGTAATCCCCTTTGTTGTGTGCCTTGAATGTGGCGTTGGTTAGTGGAAATTCGGCCTTGGAAGGGGTGGCATAGTTAGTAGAACAAAGGAAGTCTTTGTCGATTTTCCCGTAGAACGAGGACTTTTCATTAGAATGTATTACGTTGAAGCTAGAAGCTAATAGGCGTATTATGGTCATTATAGGTTGACATCTACGGACGACATATTGGACTTGGCAAGTGGATTAAGCAAAGAGGTATGTAGAACTCTTCCTATCTCTTGGCATGAGTAGTTATAAGCGGTATGCGGTGAGCGTACGTGATTTTAAATGAAGTGAAGTCATTTGATATATTTGACTTATTTTAAGGATGTCTAGTTGGTTGAGTTAGGAATTAACTCACGTGTCCTTAAGCAAGAGTTATAAGAACGGTTTATCCTAATAAGGTAGACAAGGATTCCTTGCGGGAAAAAGTTTAGAATCTTTGGATTTGGAAGGTATTGATTCTTAAACCATTATAAAGATAAGAACTTGTTTCTAAGTTAGGAAATTGTCTTCTAAGTTAAAGAGACTTGAAGTACTTTGTAAGTAGTGCGACTTGAATCAAGTACAAGTCTCTTGGTTATAGAAAGAACAAAGTGGTCTTAGACATAAAGAGTTATAACGGCTTTATGGGAAGTTGCTTATAATGGCTTTATGAGAGGTTAAGAGGTCTTAGTTTCTAAGAAGCATAAAGTTAGTATAACGGCTTTATGGGAAGTTGTTTATAATAACTTTATGGAAGCTTAGAGGAGCGGTTTTCATGAGTAAGGTAAACCAAGATGAAAGAATGGATACTAAGAAAGGCAATTCGATTTAAAGGCATCAATTGCTTAAAAGTTTAAAATGAGGTCACTGAGTTAGGTGAAGCATATTTCTAATAGTATAGTGACTTGTTGGAAATATAGATAAGCCTTGATACTACGGGTGTTAGTATCTTGGGGTCTTATGTGGAAAATGGATCTTGGAAAGAATAGCAATACATAGTACTTTGGGTTGAATTTCCCCGGACTTGTTAAGTGATATGAAAAGTGTCGTAAGGTCATAAAATGAGATCCATTTTGTATGTTAATGAAAGTCTAAAGGAGTTGTGAACTTACTGGGACGTACCGACAGTGATGTGGGATTCCACGGGTAGGCTTCCCTGGTCATAGTATGAGTTTACCTGGACGTACCGACAGTGATGGAGGATTCCACGGGTATGCTTCCATGGTCTTAGTATGGGTTACCGGGACATACTGTCAGTGATGTGGGATTCCACGGGTATGCGCCGTGGACATGCTTGCGATGAGGGATTCCGAGGCATGTAGTTTGAGGGGTAAGAGTATAAATGAGGGGTAAATCCCCAAGATCGTTATACCACCTGTTTCCGTGGATTTTCTACCCGCGATGCGAGGAATACCTCATGCGAGTCCTTATGGGCTTATGCGGGTGAAATAGTCCCATGCGGGCGGATACAGCCTATGCGAGGAATACCTCATGCGGGTCCATACGACCTATGCGGGTGAAATAGTCCCAGGAGTAGGATTACTAAATGAAGTCATGTACCCGAGATGAGGGATTCCACGGGCATGATATATATATATATACATGTATGTGTACACCGACAGTGAGGTGGGATGCCACGGGTGCGTCACATGGTTATAGTTACATTTACGGCTGTCGGTAGTGACGGGGAATTCCACGGGCAGAGGATATAGGTATATATGTGTTGTATGTGTGTACGCTGACAGTGAGGTAGGATGCCACGGGCGCATCACATGGTTGTATTGTACTTCTAGGGCTGTCGACAGTGACGGGGGGGATTCCACGGGCAGAGGATACAGGTATATACGTGTTGTAGGTGTGTACGCCGACAGTGAGGTAGGGTACCACGGGCGCGTCACAGAGTTAGATTTTACACCTAGCGGTCGGCTGTGATGGGGAATCCCACGGGCACGCTTTGATATTTGAGGGCTGGTGTTCATAGCCCTGGTGTGACTGTTGTTCATATGTTGAGACAGGCTGTATAAGGTAAAAATTGACTTTCATTATGTCCACTTCAGTAAGGCACAGTGTACTGTTAATTTGGTTATCATATATGTCTTCAGCTGTATTTTTTTGACTATTATGATTTAAATTACAGTACTTTCAGTTTTGCATACTTGGTACATATTTTGTACTGACCTCCTTCGGGGGGCTGCGTTCATGCCGCAGGTTGAGATACATAGCTTGCTGATCCGCACTCCTTGGGTCACGGTTCAGTACTCGGAAAGCTCCATTTCTCCGGAGGCTTGTCTTTTGGTATGGTTCCCTGAAGTTGTAGACTTTAGTACATTCAGGGGTATGGCGGGGCCCTGTCCCGTCACAGTTGATTATGTAAACTCTTAGAGGTCTGTAGTCATATCTTGTGGGTCACTTTAAAAAAAAAATTGAGGTAACTGCTTTTGGATTTGTTTATATCCAGGAAGGTAGCCTTATCGGCTAGCCTATTAATTATTTCATTGTTAAGTTATGTATGTTCCGCTGATTATCTCTGATGCATACCTGCAGAGGTGCCAGTAGGGCACCGCGGCCGGGTTGGGTCGTGACAACATACTTTGTACTGTTATCGACCTCCTTCGGGTGTCACGACCGCCCGGCTCGCTGGTGCCCTACCCGCACTCCTCGAAACATCGAGAATAGCAAATGAACATACACAACTAAAAAAGTACTTAAACATAAATTAACAACAGACTAGCCGATAAGGCCACCTTCCGTAAAAATATACTCAATCCAGAAATAGAACAGTACATTTTTTTTCTTTACAACCCAATCCACAATGTGACTACAGACCTCTAAGAATAACAACTCTGGCGGGACAGGGCCCCGCCATACCCCTGAATGTACAATAACCGACAATACCAGGGATAAGCCTCCGGAATAAAGGAGCTTCTCAACAGCTGAACAGTGATCCTAAGAGCGAGGATCAACAACCTGTACTTTACCTGCGGCATGAACGCAGCCCGGGAGGTCGATAACATGTACCAAATATGTGAAACCGAAATCAGAACGTAAATCATAAGTCTAAAATAAAACTGGAGACATGTATGATAACTCAATTAACTGTACACTGTGCCTTACTAACAATGAGAGTAAATAGGGGTATACTTACAATTTAAAGTAGGAAAGCTCACGATCAAAGCAAGACCACCCGCCCGCAGTGTCATTAAGCAATCCTATTTCCGGGACTATTTCACCCGCATAGATCCAGTGGACCCGCGTGAGGTATTCCTCGCATGGGACTATTTCACCCGCATAAGCCCTTACGGACTCGCATGAGGTATTCCTCGCATAGGCTGGACCCGCCCGCATGGGACTATTTCACCCGCATAAGCCCTACGGACTCGCATGAGGTATTCCTCGCATCGTGGGTAGCAAATCCATGGAAATATGCAATGCCACAAACCCGGGGAATGACCCCGCAACGAATAATATATTACTAGCACAAATCCGGCTATCACACATAACATAAGCACTACCGGCTTATCATACAATACATAAGCAAGTTAAGAAATCCCATAACTTCTTATTATTCTTGTTATACATATATACACTCTCATTTTAGTTTACCTAAGGCACTATCATGTCTTTTATAAAAATCCGGGAATTTAACCCAAAGTACTACGTACTTCTATTCTTTTTAAAATGACTCATTTCATTATAAACCTTCCAAGACACTAATAACCGTAGTATCAAGTTACAATTTCTTTTCAAGACAAGTCACAATACTCTTAGAAATAAAGTTAGGTTTCTAAATCAAGTGACTCCTTTTTTTTATAAAACTTTAGGCAATTGATGCCTTAAAATCGAATTGCCTTCCATTAAATCAAGCCATTTATCTTTCCATAAAGCCAATATAACCAACTCCCCATAAAGTCGTTATATTCACTTTATACCTTAGTCAAGTACAATTTCCTATCCAAGGGACTTATACGTTTAAAACGAAACAAGTATCACAATACTTTAAAACTCTTCAAGTCCCTTAACATACTTAAATTACTTAGAGTAAACCACTCTTTAAACTTTCCATAACAACAAGTATCAAGATACTTTCAACATACTTAAAGTCTCTTAGCTTTTGAAAACCAAGATATCCTTAATAATTAAACAAGTGAGTTAATTCCCTAACTCAAACAACTTGGGCATTCTTAAAATAAGCCAAGGATATCAAATAAACTAGATTGTCAAAATCTTGTACGTCTACCGTACTATACATTTACACTTGATCATACTCAAGAGATAAGAAAGTTCCACATACCTCTTCGGTTTAATCCACTTGCTACGTCCAATCGCCGTACATAGTATGTCAACCTATAATGACCATAGTACGTCTATTAACTTCTAGTTTCAAACGTAGAATATTCCAAGTGCAAGTCACTAAATTCTACGGAAAATCGGACAACACTTCCTTTGTTTCTACTCACTTTGCCACCTTTTTCAAGGCCGAATACAATAACCAAACACGCCACATTTAAGGCACAATCCAAGCAATTAATCAATAGGGGATTACATGCCTACTAGACGTGTAAAATTCCGCCCCACAAACGATAACAAACTAATACAACTACTAGTCCAATTTCGGCCACAATGTATATAACAATACCAATTCTTATTCAATTTCCAATTCAATCCAAATTGGTAGCATAATATGATATCAAGCCGCCATTAATTATAGCTACTACATTTTCCAAGTAGGTAACATGCGACAATTTAATTTATCGATCAAATTAGATTTCAATTTCAAATGGCTAAATATGTCATTTTCGGATTTTGAGCTTCTAATTCCATAACACTTATCAAACTTCATAACACATATCACATGACCACTTATAACTTATCATAACATGAAATCTTCAATTACAAAAGTAAAACGAAGATTATACCTCAATTAGCCCAAATATGATCCAAGAGTACAAGTCGATCTCTAGCACCTTTAGCTCCTCCTTTCGACATTCCAATCCACCCCAAGCCACCCTTAGAAGCTTATGAAAAACTCATCTTCAAGTTTCAACTTCAAAGTTGAATAACCCTTTAGGTTTTCGCCTTGCGACTAATACGAAAACACCATTTTTCCGGGATCTTTCTATTGAGAAACACTTACAATACCCTTAGGTACCTTGGTTTAAAGTATGGGAATTATTGGACAAAAATTGCAAAATTTCTTCTTCAAACCCTAGCCTTGGCCGAGAGCCTCTCACGTTTTCATCAAGTTTTCTTGAAAAATTTGCTAAGTGTTAAGCCTTGTCTTGCACTTAGTAAGCTTATATAAATAATTGGAGGGTCAAGATTAGAACAAATGGGTGGTTTGGATGCATCTCACAAGGATCAAGCCAAGTGGCATTGACTTAGTCAACAATGTCAAGCTAATTTGTCTTGCAAGACTTGATCTTTTAAATTATGGTCAAATGACCATTTCCTCCATCACATTTTCGTCCAAGACCATTAAGGGGGTGACACGTGTCGCCCTCCCGTTCGTCGCAATATTTCGTTTTCCGACAAATTCCAAAATTCCGATAAGTTTTTACTCGTCTCAAACCTTAACATTGTTGAGTTCTTACGTACGTTCTTATAAACATATCCTGAAATTCCGGGGTGTAACATTCTTCCCCCCTTAGAAACATTCGTCCCCGAATGTTCTCTCGGGATTCAAACTTAAGATAGCGACATAGTCTCCTTACAACCCCTACGTGCCAATAATGCCACACTTGGCCACATAACAATACTCATACCAAAATATCAAACTGAACCCCACGTGTCAACATCAGTTATCTTTATCTGCATAAAGCTTCTGCGGACTCTAAGCTTACTACAATCTTCCCCGGATAAGCTTCGCCTTATCCATAGCCCGCTGAATCATGTCTGGACCAAATAACTGAACCTCGCCTATGTCGAACCATCCGACCGGCGATCTCCACTTTCTTACACACAAGGTCTCGTACCGGGCCACCTGAAAACTGGAAGGGTATCTGTTATCGTACGCAACAAGACAAGAGGCAATTAACCTTCCCGGCTATTCCTGAAATCAAAAACACAGGCCCGCAACCTATCCTCGTGCTCGATAGTACGCTCTGCCGACCGCTGGCCCGAGGGTGTAATGCAACACCGAGACTCACACGTGTCCCTAATCCTTTCGAAAAACCTCCGAAGTTATCCGCAATCGAGCTCATCTATCTCAGAATCATAAACGTAGGAACCTCGTGCGCCTCACAATCTCTCGCTATACAAGCTAGTATAAACCTCACCAGTAAGTGGTCCCAATCAGAAAGAACACAACTGGTTTCGCCAAATTTAATTACCATGACCCCGGAGTCGCACTTCCTCCGAGTGCGATGCCACCGTAACAAGATCCATATTAATTACCTCTCATCTAGGTTGGGATTTCAATCGCCGCAATAGCCCACTGGGCTTCGTACACAACCATGACTGCTACTAACTCGGACACTAAGCAAGAAACTCCGCTATGTCTCTTTTCCTGCCATCTCACCCATACATACATTCGAGGTCACGCACGACTTAGTCGGCCCCAAACAATTAGAGCAATAAGCCTTTGCGTGCCTCTAAAACTCGTTGACTAGTCTGCAAAGACCGGTACATGCAATCTATCTCATCTCACAAAGACACCCTATCCGTGCTACTCAAACAGCTCTTCTCTCCTGAGAGTCGTATCTCGATACCAGATCATAATCGGATCTCATATCAGCCGCTTCTTACTTCCTCAATGATGGAAGACTCGGCAACCTCTCGGATCAGAACTTCATTAACCTTGGAAACAAATAATCGAACCCCTAGGCTTGGTAACTGAAGAATCTTACGGACTACATCCTGTCTATCTGGCTGCCCATCCGCGGACTACCCCAGTCCACCACAAGGAGTATTCAGAATCGCTTGGCTTTCCCCGGATGGTATAGGATATCAATATCACAATCCTTGAGTAACTCTAACCACCATCGGTGTCGCAAATTCTACTGCCTCAGTCTGCAGATATACCGGAGGCTTTTGTGGTCTGCACAAGTATCCACATGAAGTCTGTATATACGTCATGCCCCTAAATCTTCAAGGCATGATTTAATCGCCACAATTCTAAATCGTGAGTGGCGCAATTTCCTTTCCTGCTTCCCTAACTACCGGTAAAACATAGGTTCTATCCTTATCGGGTTGCGTCAGCACACAACCTAGCCCAATACCCAACACTTTTTCCACGGTTATCCACAACTGTAACCTATGGCATGACGATACCGAAGACCTTACCAGTCTTATATCCTTCGTCTAACAACATGGGTACACGTAACCCCATAATACGCAAAACTGTCCTTTTACGTGGGGAAGATAACTTATCTCCCTTACTTAAACTTTCCTTGGAGTCACAACCCTAATCACAGGGTCCTCTCACGGTCCAGTAATTATCTAATCATCACGCACCGCCTTAAAGTAGTGTAGATTTTCAAAACCTACCAAAGATGCCCTCAGCCTTTTCCGGCAAAGACGTGCATTTATTGTTTTTTATTCTTGCCTTGTACATTCTCCTGAAATCATCCGGAAGGTCGTGGCCCTGACCGTCACACCAACCCAACTCCAAGTACCTCCTAGGGCACTTAACATAACTTCCTCCAAATTCAATTTTCACATACTTCCTGCGTCAATTTTGTCACGACCCGTTCCGGGGCCCGTGACTGGTGCCTTACCCGGGCACCCAAGTAGTCATACATCAGAGTAATCAGCGGAATATAAAAACAAGACATGAAACAGTTGTAAAATGAGACACAGTTTATCTGAAGAAAAGCTGGCCTTTCGGCATATATACATATAACCCAAGTTTTGCAGTAACATCCCAAATGTACAATAGGACTACAGACCTCTAGGAAAATAAACAACTATGGCGGGACAGGGCCCCGCCATACCTCGATCAGACAAAACTAATTACACCGGGAGAGCATACCCAAAAGTAGAGCTCCTAGAAGATGGAGCTCACGACACCAACGCAAAAGATCCTAAGGATGCGGATCTAGCACTGCCGCTCTTACTGCGGCATGAACGCACTTCAAGGAGGTCAAGACAACAGTACTAAGTATGTGAAATCAGAAGTACTTAAATGAAAACATATCATTTTTAAATTCAGTTTACATATATGTATTAAACAACCAAGGTAACCGCACATAGTGCCACATCATAAACAAGAGCAACAATAGGTAAATCAGAATGTGTCTTTTCTAGGTGCGAATGATCGGCGGGCCAATTTCCGTAGTATCACCATGCAAGCCTAATCCTCGGACTCCGTAGTCCGCATAGGCCACTCACATAGGCCCGCATAGGGTATATAACCCCGCATCGAGGGTAGCTACTCGGCATCGCCCCGACTCGTAGTCCGCATGGCCACATAGACGCATGAGGTATAACCCGCACACTAACACGAACTCCCGTAGCTCCGCATAGGTCCTCGGACCCGCATGAGGTATTCTCGAATCATGGTCCTGCATCACCGAAGTCTACCCCAGATCGGAGGGCTTAACCCGGTAATATGTCAAGAGGTGAGTGATATTACACTAACCTAACGACTTATCGTTAAACAACATAAGCACAACAAGAATACTCTCTTACACAAACGTTACAAGACACTAACACACATAGCATCATATCATGTCTACTTATCAAACCATCTTATTATTCTTTTCACAAATTAATATAAGTCCATTATAAACACATAGGTAAATCGTTCCTTTTATCAATCTTAAGTGGTTATACCTAACTTCCCATAAAGCTAGTATAACTCTTAAGCTTCGCTTTAAAACCAATTAGTTCTCTTACTAAAAATGATTCAATACTCTTTTGAAATGCTTTAAGATCCTTATTATTCAGGCTTAAGTCGCAAGACATTGCCGTAAGTATTATTCAGGCTTAAGTCAAAAGACATTGCCGTAAGTATTATTCAGTTAACACGTGTACGACTACCGTACTATATATATATTTTAAAATATCATGCTTTAGGAAGAATCACATACCTTCTCAAAAACCACCGCCAAGTTGAATATGTCGCGCAGAGAATCAACCTATAATAGTCGACACGCCTATCAACGTCTAGACTACTCGTAAATGATTCAAGCAGAGGTCCTTTATTCTACGGAAAATCGGGCAGACTTCCTACCGGTGAGCTACTCAAGTCTCTGTGAAAACAAATTCTAAGTAAGTATAGTTCAATTATTCTTCTTTCAAACCCTTCTACCGTGATAATGGTTCAATTCTATTCGTAATATTCTTCTAAGTATTTAATACTTATTCTTATACTACTACAGATGTATTCTCTAATTACAAAAGAAGGACAAGATTATTTACCTCGGTAAGCCCAATAATATCCTAGATAAAAGTCGATCGGAGCAAGGCTTAGCTCCTAAGTCAGACGCTCCGATAGCTCCAAGGAAACCTTAGAAGTTCTTCACAACTTCTACTAAGTACTAAGGGATTTGGGCTAGGTATTTTGGGCATTATAACAATACTAGAAGACAACTTTTCTACGAGGGGAGGGGTAGGTTTCTGAGGCTAGGGGAGGTGTTGGACGAAATGCTCACAAAGGGAGAGGAGGATTTTTCAAGACTTGGAAGTAATTTTGTGGATGAAGAACTCTTCATCACAAGAGGGGTATTTATAGGTCAAGGGATGGCCAACCAATGGCCAAGATTATGCCAAGTGCAAGGCAAGTGTAAGGTCAAGATTTGGGCAAGTGTCCTTAGCCAACTTGCACACAAAATATCCTACCAACTCCAAGACAAAAATGGTCATCCAATTCGGCCTAATGCCGCCCCACATCCATCAATTGGAGGGTGACAAGTGTCGCCCTCCCGTTGGTCCAAAATGTTTCGTCTCTCGGAAAAATCCGCAAAAATTAGAAATGACATAGCCGGAATTTACCCTACGAAAGCTGTGGAAACGTTTCGTCGGAAAACTATTCGTTTTGCGAGTTGTGCCCAAAAAAACGTCCAAGGCCTAAACTTTAAGGCTAAACTTTTGTACGTACGTCCTCACGTACATACTCCGGAAAATACGGGGTATAACATTCTCCCCTCCTTAGAAACATTCGTCCCGAATGTTCCTTCCCAAGACAGCTAACGATAAGATTCTTCATAACTTAAACAGTTTGCAATTGCCACACACGGCCACAAAACAACACTTAGGCATAAACGATAATGAAAATTTATAAGTAGGAAAGTGAATTACCTGGAGGTGTGGGGAATAGGTGAGGATACTTCTGTCTCATGTCCTCCTCAGCTTCCCACGTCATCTCCTCCCTGAGCTCGTTCCGCCACAAGACTTTGACGGAAGCCACGTCCTTCGTCCGCAGACGCCTAACCTGACGATCGATTATCGCTATGGAATCTCTCATACGATAACCCCTCGCTCACTGACATCGTCAATCGGTGTACCCTAGATGGATCCCCGATACATCTCCTCAAAGATAGATACATGAAAAACCGGATGCACCGCTTCCAGATCGGACGGCAGATCCAACTCATAGGCAACCTTGCCTAACCTCGCGACAATCAAACGCCCAATGTACGCGGGCCGAGTTTCCTTCTTCCCGAATCTCATCACACCCTTCATGGGTGACACCTTTAGGAAAACCCAATCATGAACCTCGAACTCCGGATGCCGACGACGATGATCTGCATATGACTTGCCGACTCGAGCCGCAAGAACCTCTCTGGATAAGCTTCACTTATCCATCGCTCGCACCAAATCTGTCCCACTAGCCGCACTCGCCACATCGAACCAACCTATAGGCGACCGCACTTCCTCCCATACAAGGCCTCATAAGGCGCCATCCGAATACCGGAGTGGTAGCTATTATTGTACGCAAACTCAACTAGAGGCAAATGATCCTCCTGGGCGGCTACTCGGTCGATAAATACAGCTCGCAGATATCCTCAAGAGTCCGGATAGT
Organism: Przewalskia tangutica; assembly: GCA_029844215.1. Classification (NCBI taxonomy): domain Eukaryota; kingdom Viridiplantae; phylum Streptophyta; class Magnoliopsida; order Solanales; family Solanaceae; genus Przewalskia; species Przewalskia tangutica. The sequence goes on from CM056720.1 coordinate 64,560,920, forward strand.
GCGCTCGGCCGTCCCGCCTGTCGTGGATGGAATGCGATTGTGCTCACTCGCCCCCTAAACCTCTCTCGAAAGACCTCCGAAGTTAGCCAGAACCGGGCTCGCTGCGATATGATCAAATAGGGACTCCATGCACCGACGATCTCTCGGATGTAAAGTCCGCATAATCCTCACCAAAAAGTCGCCCCGACGGAAGAAAGTGGGCTGATTTCACACCGTCGACGATAACCCATATAGAATCATGTCTCCTCCGAGTGCGAGGTAATCCCGTGATGAAGTCCATGTTGATTACCTCCCACTTCCGTGTCGGGATCTCTATCGTCAGAATAAACCACCGTGCCTCCGTGCTCTACCTTCACCGCCGACAACACGCACCGAGCTACGAACTCGCAACGCCCCTCTTCAAGCCATCCCACCAATACACGATCTAAGGTCGTGGTACATCTTGGTCGACCACGATGGATAGAGTAACGCGCTACCGTGTGCTTCCCAAGAACTCGCCAAGTCCTCAAACATCCGGAACACACAACCCGCCTCAAACCTTAGCACCCCATCGTGCTACCTCAAAAGCGACCTTGCCCTCACGAAGAGTCAGATCACGATAACGTGTCAAAATCGGATCTCGAATCGTTGCCTCTTCACCTCTCGACGATGGAAGACTCGACAACCTCACGAACTCGAACCCCACCGCTATCGTAATCAATCAAACGGACACCAAGGCTCGCTAATCGATGCAAATCACGAACCATGTCCTTCTCTGCTGCACATCCGATAGGCTCCCATCGACCTACGACTAAGAGCACCGCCACAACATTGGCCTTCGGGTGGTACAGATATCAACATCGTAATCCTTAAGCAACTCTAACCACCGCCTCGCTGTAAGTTCACTCCTCCGTGAAGATATCCGGAGGCTCTTGTGGTATGTATAAATATCCACGTGAACCCCATACAAATAGTGCCTCCAGATCTTCAAAGCGTGAATCACACCGCTAACTCCAAATCATGGGGGTAGTTCCTCTCGTGTTTCTTCACTGTCGGGATGCATACGCTTATAACCTTGCCCTCGTGCATCAACATACATCCCAACCCGATGCTCGACGATCACAATACACAACATAACCGCTGGACCCTCCGAAGAGTAAGAACGGGGCGGTCGTCGATCCTCTTCTTTCAAAGAATCGAAACCCCGCCACAAGCATCACCATCAAACTTGCCGCTCGAGTCACCCTAGTCAATGGTGCGTAGATAGAAGCAAACTTCTCCACGAACCGATAATATCTCGCAAGGCCCGTAAAATCGCGAACCTGCGCTTGAGTAAGAGGTCTAGGCAAGTCCCGATCGCTCGATCTTGGCCGTATCCACTCGAATGCCATCAGCCCTGACAATATGCCCAAGAAAAGCCACCGAAGTTAACCAAAACTCACATTTAGAAAACTTGGCGTACAACTGCTGGTCGGAGAATCATCGGCCAAGATCCTCAAATGCTCCGCATGCTCTGCTCTGGCGAGAATAAACCAAGATATCATCGATGAACACTATCACAAGCGTGTCCAAAATGGTTTGAACACTCGGTTCATTAAATCCATGAATACCACGGGCGTTGGTCAAACCAAACGACATGACCACGAACTCATAATGCGTCTGCGGTCCGAATGCGATCCTAGGGACATCCACCTCTCGACTCGAACTCGATGATAGCCCGATCGCAGATCAATCTTGGAGAAACATCTCGCGCTCGCAATCGTCGAACAAATCATCAATCTGGGAAGGGGTATTCGTTCTTAATGGTCACCTTGTTCACCGTAATCAACATACATGCGCGGCGTCCGCCCTTCTTCTTCACGAACAATCTGCGCTCCCGGGGAGAACCACTAGGCTGATGAAGCCGCTTCTCCAAGAAATCCCTAAGTGGTCCTTCACTCTCTCAACTCGGCGGGTGTCATTACGTATGGCGGAATGGAAATAGCCGAGTGTCCGCAATATGTCTATACAAAACTCAATCTCCTCTTAGGAGGATACCCGAGGTCGTCTGAAACACGTCTGGAACTCTCGACCACTGGGCGAATCGGAAAATCTGGTACCGCAGATTTGATATCAAACACCCGAACGAGATGGTAGATATACCCCTTCGCACCATCTTCCTAGCCTTGGTAGGAAATAAACCTACCCTCTACGATACCGTGCTCCTCTCACTCAACAACCGGCCTCAGAAATCGGAACCGTACTACTCTCTCTCTGCAGTCTACGTTGGCATAACAAGAAGCTAGTCAATCCATCCCCATGATCACGTCGAAGTCAATCATCTCCAACTCTATCAAGTCGGCTAGGGTCCGACGACTGTATATGGTCACTGGACAAGCCCTATATACCCGCCGAGCTACCACCGAATCACCCACTAGCGTAGCTACCTCGAAAGGGTCTATGGACTCAGGCTCTATCCCTATCCTACTAGCAACAAGGGAGATATATGGGGCCAGTAGAACCGGATCTATCAAGGCATAAACATCAAACCCAGAAACTGATAAGGTACCTGTGACGACATCAGGTGAGGCCTCCTGATCCTGTCGGCTGGACAAAGAATAAATGCGGTTCTGAGGACCGCTAGAACTGGGACCCGCGCCACGACCTCTGCCGCGACTCGCTGGTCCATGAGCACCTTGCCCTCGGGCGAGTAGCTGTCGGGGATGAAGACCGGCGAAAGAACTCGTGGTGACCCTACCATCAAGATCGCGCTTGGTCGGACGGTTCCTCGCATAGTGACTCGGCCTGGCCAATCGAAACAAGCTCCGTAGCGGCACCACAACTCCCGTGGGATCTACGCATCGCCACACGCGAGGTGGTCCTGTCGGCGATACCTCTGCGCCGGGCGCTCAAGCCCTGGGGCCCCGTGCGCCCTCGAATATCTGGGCCGAGGGCGGTGCGGGAGTGCTCTGAGTGGCGTGGTGCAAATCTAGGCTGCTGAGGCCGCCACCACGATAGCCACCAAAAGACCTCGCCGCCTGGTCTTCCTGCTTCGCTGTCAACCCATCGGTCTCTACGCTCCTCGCATCCAAGAGCATGAGCCTGCATGCGGGTAATGTCCATACCCGGCTGAAGAGAAACACCCGCACAAGACTCGGCCATATAGTCATCTAGCCGGTGACATAGCGGTGCACCTATCCTCCATATTCGCTACCAATCCGGGACATATCGAGCCAAAGAATCGAACTCGACATTGTACTCCCGATCTGCGTCCTCTGCCTCTCAGTAAAAATCTATCGGCCCGCGCCTCCTCATCCGTGGAGGTAAGAAGTGAGTGAGAAAGCCTCGAGAACTCATCCCAAGTAGTGGGACGCGTGCTCTCCCGGGATAACTCCCACGAATCAAACCAATCGATCATGCGCAGCCTATGTGAACCAAAGATCACGGACTCGGTCTCCGACGCCCGATCACTCTCATAATCTCTGCGGTGACGGATGAACTCCTGCGGATCATCCTCGGCCTCGACCCGTAAAACTCGGCGGGCTACAACTCAGAAGTCTCGTAGCCTCAAACTATACGCCTCGGGTGAACACGGGTGCTCGAAGTGGGGCTGAATGCCGAATCCGGCTGTCCTCATGTTCGCCACGATCTGGCGATCGGGCCATCTCTCTGTAACCCATCTCATCTGCTCCAGGTTGTGGGACTGGAGGTGCAGGTACTGTGGTCTCATCACCGCCGCGCCTAAACCTCTCGGGGTCGGCGGCGTCGTAGAACTCGCCGTCTCGGTATAGGCCCGGGCAGAGCCCTCGTGACTCTAGGTGTCCCACTAGCGGCTCCATCGGCCTTGCCCTTCTCTGGGCGGGTTGCCTTACGTGGAGGCATAATCGCATGAGAAAGGAATACGTTAGAGGGTCCAACTTTAACACAACTCTAAGGCACGATCTCGAGTGAGAAGAATGGAAACCAATCCTAAATATCCTATAGCCTCCGATTATTGGTGTGGTGCACAACACACCGATAATCAAGACTTACTAGATACGATGCAGTAGACACTTTCCGAGATTAATCGCTCGATACCACTTTTGTCGCGACCTGTTCGGGGCGTGATCGTGCCTTACCCGCACCCAGTAGTCATACATCGAGTAATCGTGAATATAAAAACAAGACATGAAACGGTTGTAAAATGAGATACGCTTTATCGAAGAAAAAGCGGCCTTTCGCATATATACATATAACCCAAGTTTTGCAATTACATCCCAAATGTACAATAGACTCTGACCTTAGGAAAGTAAACAACTATGGCGGGACAGGGCCCCGCCATACCTGCACAAAACTAATTACACCGGGAGAGCATACCCAAAAGTAGAGCCTCGGAGAAGATGGAGCTCGACACCAACGCAAAGATCCTAAGGATGCGGATCTAGCACTGCTTGCCTTACTGCGGCATGAACGCAGCCCAGAAGGAGGTCGATAACAATGTACTAAGTATGTGAAATCGTAAAGTACTTAAATGAAAACATATCATTTTAAAAATCAGTTTACATATATGTATGAAACAACTAAGTAACGCATAGTGCCACATCATAAACAAGAGCAACAATAGGTAAATCTATGAGTCTTTTCTAGGCTGCGAATGATCGAAGCAGGGCCAATTTCCCGTAGTATCACCATGCAAGCCTAATCCTGGACTCCCGTAGTCCGCATAGGCCACTCACATAGGCCCGCATAGGGTATATAACCCGCATCGGGTAGCTACTCCTCGGCATCGCCCCGGACTCGTAGTCCGCATGGCCCACATAGACGCGTGAGGTATAACCCGCACACTAACTCGGAACTCCGTAGCTCGCGCATAGGTCCTGGACCCATGAGGTATTCTCGAATCATAGTCCTGCATCACCGAGTCTACCCGTGACGGAGGCGCAACCCCCGGTAATATGTCAAGAGGTGAGTGATATTACACTAACCTAACAGCTTATCGTTAAACAACATAAGCACAACAAGAATACTCTCTTACACAAACGTTACAAGACACTAACACACATAGCATCATATCATGTCTACTTATCAAACCATCTTATTATTCTTTTCACAAATTAATATAAGTCTGTTATAAACACATAGATAAACTGTTCCTTTTATCAATCTTAAGTGGTTATACCTAACTTCCCATAAAGCTAGTATAACTCTTAAGCTTCTGTTTTAAAATCCAATTAGTTCTCTTCTGTTAAAAAATGATTCAATACTCTTTTGAAATGCTTTAAGATCCTTATTATTCAGGCTTAAGTCGCAAGACATTGCCGTAAGTATTATTCAGGCTTAAGTCAAAAGACATTGCCGTAAGTATTATTCAGTTAACACGTGTACGTCTACCGTACTATATATATATTTTAAAATATCATGCTTTAGGAAGAATCACATACCTTCTCGTGAAAACCACCGCCAAGTTGAATATGTCGCATGAGAGAATCAACCTATAATAGTCGACACGCCTATCAACGTCTAGACTACTCATGTGATTCTAAGCAGAGGGTCCTTTATTCTACGGAAAATCGGGCAGCACTTCCCTACCGTGAGCTACTCAAGTCTCTTTGTGAAAGCAAGTCTAAGTAAGTATAGTTCAATTATTCTTCTTTAAACCCTTCTTTGTGATAACAGTTCAATTCTATTCGTAATATTCTTCTAAGTATTTAATACTTATTCTTATACTACTACAGATGTATTCTCTAATTACAAAAGAAGGACAAGATTATTTACCTCGGTAAGCCCAATAATATCCTAGATAAAAGTCGATCCGAGACGAGGCTTAGCTCCTAAGTCATGCGCTCAGATAGCTCCAAGGAAACCTTAGAAGTTCTTCACAACTTCTACTAAGTACTAAGGGATTTGGGCTAGGGTATTTTGGGCATTATAACAATACTAGAAGACAACTTTTCTACCAAGGGAGGGGGGGTAGGTTTCGGCTAGGCTAGGGGGGGGAGGTGTTGGACGAAATGCTCACAAAGGGAGAGGGGAGGATTTTTCAAGACTTGGAAGTAATTTTGTGGATGAAGAACTCTTCATCACAAGAGGGGTATTTATAGGTCAAGGGATGGCCAACCAATGGCCAAGATTATGCCAAGTGCAAGGCAAGTGTAAGGTCAAGATTTGGGCAAGTGTCCTTAGCCAACTTGCACACAAAATATCCTACCAACTCCAAGACAAAAATGGTCATCCAATTCGGCCTAATGCCGCCCCACATCCATCAATTGGAGGGTGACAAGTGTCGCCCTCCCGTTGGTCCAAAATGTTTCGTCTCTCGGAAAAATCCGCAAAAATTAGAAATGACATAGCCGGAATTTACCCTACGAAAGTTGTGGAAATGTTTCGTCGGAAAACTATTCGTTTTGCGAGTTGTGCCCAAAAAAACGTCCAAGGCCTAAACTTTAAGGCTAAACTTTTGTACGTACGTCCTCACGTACATACTCCGGAAAATACGGGGTATAACAAATTTACCCCAAGTGAACAAGTCACACAGACTTAAAAAGAAAATAACGATGCCAAAGAAGGAAGGATAATTCACTGGTTACTACCACTTCTCTCCCTTTTCACTGGAAAATCAGCTTACCAGAAAACTGGAATCGAGCCAATCTCTCTCTGCAGTCAACGTTGGCATAACAAGAGGCAAACTAGCCCGAACTCATAATGACCTCATCACTGTCATAATGCTTTGGGTCCAACGACTTAATCGTTACCGGCAATTATTATCTACCTGCTCAGCTACCACCCAACACTCACGGGTGTAGTCACCTCGAAAGGTTCTCATGGATTCAGGCTTTATTTCTTTACACTTGGTTGCTCTCTTTTTCACTGGTCGTACTCTTTTCCGTATTCCCAAACTTATTCTAGCTTACATACATAAATTCCATACTAACTCGCCTCGCTCTTTGGAGTTACAAAATTAAACAACATAAGGCGATTCAGGCTCGCAACTGGTTCGGTGGAATGCGCCCACGAACCCGTAAAACGATTAACTAGACTTGGGCCTTACACTGCGTGACCTGCCACGTAGCGACTACTACCACCTGATCCCATTTCATTTCAAGCTATGGGGCGACCCTTAATAGGTCCCCAACTCGACTCGGCGTTGAACTTAACTCTTACCCTTGGTCTGACTTAACTTTACTACCCGAGAAGGCCTTATATACCTAAGGTCTCGACGGTTATCACATTCTCAGGCTCGCAATTTCCATGCTCCAAGCCTAACTTATCACCCCGTAATGGTACAAAACTTCTCGTAAAATCATAGTCGTGTTGTCTCGACCACAACAACCATACTTTCTTCGTCCGGATCTCGCCGTACAATTCCGCCTTAAGCATACCACGTAGCTTAAGTTGCTAACATAGTCTTCCACTTAGTCTCTTAATTAACTTCTTAAGGGTCCATTACATTCTCACACAACTCATCATCACCTAATTATCTCAAATTAGCACGTAAAACTTTGATGAGAGTTCCTTAACTGCTCATACCTTCCTGTATTTATTTAGTCCTTACCTAATCTCGGTAATCTAAAATCATCCTAGGCAACACACATGTGACCCCCAAACATAAATCCGTATAGTTGTATGTCACAATACCAACTATACTACAAACATTACCAACCTGGATACGCAATCCACATAATCCTTCCTGGGTCACTGCTGCCTTTCTCGTAGCTGCAAACAATCATAACTTGTTAGGGAGAGACGACCCTAACCATACAGCTCTATCCCACGATCTTAGAGTGAGAAGAATGGAAACCAATCCTAAATGTCCTGCGACCTCACGATTATAGATGTGGTGCACAACACACCGATAATCAAGACTCTACTAGACACGGTCTGTAGACACTTTCCGAGGACTAACTGCTCTGATACCACTTTTGTCACGACCCGCCCCCGGGCCCGCGACTGGTGCCCTACCTGGGCACCCCTCTCGGTAAACATCAGAGAATAGCAGCGGAACATACACAACTAAAAAAGTACTTAAACATAAATTAACAACAGGTTAGCCGATAAGGCCACCTTCCGTAAAAATATACTCAATCCGTAAATAGAAAAGACATTTTTTTCTTTACAACCCAATCCACAATGTGACTCTGCACCTCTAAGAATAATAACTCGGCGGGACGGGCCCTCCATACCCCGAATGTACAATAACCGACAATACCGTGGATAAGCCTCGGAATAAAGGAGCTTCTCAACGGTGAACAGTGATCCTAGAGCGAGGATCAAGAACTCAGTACTTTACTGCGGCATTTAACGCAACCCTGAAGGAGGTCGATAACATGTACCAAATATGTGGCGAAATCAGAACGAAATCATAAGTCTAAAATAAAGCTGAGACATGTATGATAACTCAATTAACGATAATCGTGCCTTACTAACAATGAGAGTAAATAAGGGTATACTTACAATATAAAGTAGGAAAGCTCACGATCAAGCAGGACTACCCGCCCGCAGTGTCATTAAGCAATCCTATTCCTGGGACTATTTCACCCGCATAGATCCAGTGGACCCGCGTGAGGTATTCCTCGCATGGGACTATTTCACCCGCGTAAGCCCTTACGGACCAGTATGCGGTATTCTTCGATAGGTCGGACGCCCGCGGGACTATTTCACCCGCATAAGCCCTACGGACTCGCATGAGGTATTCCTCGCATCGTGGGTAGCAAATCCACTAAATATGCAATGCCACAAACCCGGAATGACCATGAACGAATAATATATTACTAGCACAGATTCGGCTATCACACATAACATAAGCACTACCGGCTTATCATACAATACATAAGCAAGTTAAGAAATCCCCTAACTTCTTATTATTCTTGTTATACATATATACACTCTCATTTTAGTTTACCTAAGGCACTATCATGTCTTTTATAAAAATCCGGGAATTTAACCCAAAGTACTACGTATTCTATTCTTTTTAAAATGACTCATTTCATTATAAACCTTCCAAGACACTAATAACCGTAGTATCAAGTTACAATTTCTTTTCAAGACAAGTCACAATACTCTTAGAAATAAAGTTAGGTTTCTAAATCAAGTGACTCCTTTTTTTATAAAACTTTAGGCAATTGATGACTTAAAATCGAATTGCCTTCCATTAAATCAAGCCATTTATCTTTCCATAAAGCCAATATAACCAACTCCCCATAAAGTCGTTATATTCACTTTATACCTTAGTCAAGTACAATTTCCTATCCAAGGGACTTATACGTTTAAAACGAAACAAGTATCACAATACTTTAAAACTCTTCAAGTCCCTTAACATACTTAAATTACTTAGAGTAAACCACTCTTTAAACTTTCCATAACAACAAGTATCAAGATGCTTTCAACATACTTAAAGTCTATTAACTTCTTGTTTCAAACGTGGAATATTCCAAGTGCAAGTCACTAAATTCTACGGAAAATCGGACAGCACTTCCTTTGTTTCTACTCACTTTGCCACCTTTTTCAAGGTCGAATACAATAACCAAACACGCCACATTTAAGGCACAATCCAAGCAATTAATCAATAGGGGATTACATGCCTACTAGACGTGTAAAATTCCGGCCCACAAACGATAACAAACTAATACAACTACTAGTCCAATTTCGGCCACAATGTATATAACAATACCAATTCTTATTCAATTTCCAATTCAATCCAAATTGGTAGCATAATATGATATCAAGCCGCCATTAATTATAGCTACTACATTTTCCAAGTAGGTAACATGCGACAATTCAATTTATCGATCAAATTGGATTTCAATTTCAAATGGCTAAATATGTCATTTTCGGATTTTGAGCTTCCAATTCCATAACACTTATCAAACTTCATAACACATATCACATGACCACTTATAACTTATCATAACATGAAATCATCAATTACTAAAGTAAAACGAAGATTATAAATCAATTATCCAAAATATGATCAAAGAGTAAAAGTCTATCTCTAGCACCTTTAGCTCCTCCTTTCGACATTCCAATCCACCCAAGCCACCCTGAAGCTTATGAAAAACTCATCTTCAAGTTTCAACTTCAAAGTTGAATAACCCTTTAGGTTTTCGCCTTTGCGACTAATACGAAAACACCATTTTTCCTGTATCTTTCTATTGAGAAACACTTACAATACCCTTAGGTACCTTGGTTTAAAGTATGGGAATTATTGGACAAAAATTGCAAAATTTCTTCTTCAAACCCTAGCCTTGGCCGAGAGCCTCTCACGTTTTCATCAAGTTTTCTTGAAAAATTTGCTAAGTGTTAAGCCTTGTCTTGCACTTAGTAAGCTTATATAAATAATTGGAGGGTCAAGATTAGAACAAATGGGTGGTTTGGATGCATCTCACAAGGATCAAGCCAAGTGGCATTGACTTAGTCAACAATGTCAAGCTAATTTGTCTTGCAAGACTTGATTTTTTAAATTATGGTCAAATGACCATTTCCTCCATCACATTTTCGTCCAAGAACATTAAGGGGGTGACACGTGTCGCCCTCCCGTTCGTCGCAATATATCGTTTTCCGACAAATTCCAAAATTCCGATAAGTTTTTACTCGTCTCAAACCTTAACATTGTTGAGTTCTTACGTACGTTCTTATAAACATATCCTGAAATTCCGGGGTGTAACAGGGGGGCTGCGTTCATGCCGCAGGTAGAGGTACATCGGTTGTTGATCCTCGCTCATAGGATCACAGTTCAGCGTATTGGGAAGCTCCGTTTCTCCGGAGGCTTATCTTTTGGTATGTTTCTGTCACGACCCGAACCCGGGCCCGTGACTGGTGCCTTACCCGGGCACCCAAGTAGTCATACATCAGAGTAATCAGCGGAATATAAAATAAGACATGAAACAATTATAAAATGAGAACAGTTTATCCATGAAAATATCGCCTTTCGGCATGTATATATAATAAAACTTTGAACAGTTACATCCCCATTTACAAACCTGCCCACAACAGTACTACAGACCTCTAAGAATGTAACAACACCTATGACGGGACAGGGCCCCGCCATACCCCTGAATGTACAAGAACCTACAACTCAGGGAAACATACCAAAAGATAAGCCTCCGGAGAAACGGAGCTTCCCAATACGCTGAACTGTGATCCTATGAGCGAGGATCAACAACCGGTGTACCTCTACCTGCGGCATGAACGCAGCCCCCCGAAGGAGGTCAGTACAACAGGTACCAAGTATGTGAAACTGAAAAATACTGTAAATGAAATCATAACAGTCTAAAATAAAACAGGAGACATGTATGATAACAAAACTACAGTTCGCAACATAAAAACAGTCATGTCAAGTCAGGGACTCACGCCCTCAAAGTCATCCCTCATGCCCGTGGAACTCCTTCCTCACTGCCGGCAGTCTAGGTATAAATCGTGTGATACGTATAACATGTCTCGGCCCATCCCATGGGACTCGAGGTGGAATCGTGTGAAATACATGTCTCGGCCCATCTCATGGGACTCGATAGGAATCGTATGGAATACATGTCTCGGCCCATCTCGTGGGACTCGATAGGTATCGCACATGTCTCGGCCCATCTCATGGGACTCGATAGGAATCGTACATGTCTCGTACCATCTCATGGGACTCGAGGTGGAATCGTATGGAATACATTCCCGGTTCATCCCATGAACGCGGTATAGAATTGACCATAACATTTAAACGCTCTTTTAAGACAGATTAAGATAATACCATGTTTTCCTTTTTAAAATCAACTAAGGCAATATTATGCCCTTCTTTTTAAACTAAAACACTAAACTTTGAATAGAAGGATCAGTGCCCGTAGCACATTGACAAAGCAAAGCACAGATTCCCTAGAATGTTAGAACACTTTCCTTCTTAAAGTCAAGTAACAACATTCTTTTCCAAAAGTTCAAGTTTGCCTAATTTCAAATACTCAAGTTTCTCATTTTCGAAAGGTTTCGTAGTTCATAGTCTTAATCACTTAATAACATAATTCTCTTTTAAAACAATTTGAGTAACATATGCCTTATGTATGAGTAGGTTATTCTTGTTTATAACAATCCTTATTAAAGCAGCCATGATCTAGGAAATGTAATACAATTTTGTCTTATCTTAGCTTCTATGCAGATGGAGGTTTCTACTGGTTTTAATATAATTACTTACTTCTCAATACATTTTCCTTTATTAACGCTGCAGTGGTTCGTTCGATACTTATTCTCATTTTCGAAATCAATAAAACATTATTCTTTAAAAACCAAGTACTCATTACTCACGAATGAGGTTTCACACTTTTTAACAAAATTCATATCAATTCAATTAAGTCAAGTCACTTATCTTTTAAGATCAAGTCTCTTAACTTCTAAAGTCAATAAACCATACTTTTTATCTCTCTTAAGTTGTTACACCTAACTTCCCATAAAGCTAGTATAACTCTTTCAAAAAGTATTACTCTTCTTTCAAAAGCGATTCTTAATTCTTTTGAAATACTTCAAGACTCTTATTATTTAAAACTCAAGTCAAAAGACATCGAAGTAAAACCACGTTCAGTTAACACACGTACGTCTACCGTACTATATATATATTCTTTTAAAATATCATGCTCAAGAGGATAGGAAGAATCACATACCTCGCGATGATTATCGACTATTAGCAAATAGCTCCAAAGTACTGTAATCCGTCTAGCCCTTTCCACCCTTCGAGTAGAATACGCTACTTGCGATCTTCAACCTATAGCGGTCATACAAGTCTATCAACGTCTAGACTACTCGTAGAATAATTCTAGATACTGATTCCTTATTCTACGAAAAATTGGGCAGCACTTCCTACCACAAACTACACAATTCTACAGTAAATACAAATCACATGTAAGAAATCTGATTCGGTCTTCTTCTTTAATATTCTTCTGATGTGATTTCAGTTAAATTCTCTTCTGTAATATCCTTCTATTACAGTTCAATTCTCTTCTGTAATATCCTTCTATGTATCTTATACTCATTCTAAACTACTACAGTATGTAATTCCCAATTACCATAGAAGGACAAGAGTATTTACCTCGATAAGCCCAAAATTATCCAAGTTTTAATGTCGATCCTGAGCAACGTTTAGCTCCTATTCTGAACGCTCCAACCCGCTCCAAACAACCCTTAGAAGTTCTACGCAACTTCTTCTTAATACTTCAACCCGCTATGAAGATTTTCCTTAGGGTTTCGGTTTTGTGACTGAAGGGAAGTATAATAGTATTTCTGGGCTTTTAGTATAGGTGTAACCTTGGAATACTACAAGGTATTTGGGCCAAGGTATTTTGGAATAGTAACAATACTTGGAGAATACTTTTCTACCAAGGGGGGGGGGGGGGTATTTTACGAAAACAACTTAGGAAAAGGGGGGGGGGGGGTTTCGGCCAAGGCCTCACAAAGGGGGAGGGGGAGCTCTTTGGACGAGAACTTTGCTAAGAGGGGAGGGATTTTTAGACTTGGAAAAATGATTTGTGGATGAAGAATAAGTCTTGCATTTGAGGGGTATTTATAGGCCAATCAATGGCCAAGATTAAGACAAGTGGTGGGCAAGTGTAGGGTGAGGATTTGGACAAGTGTTGTGTGGGTCCCACTTACTCATCTACCACACAAAATATCACAAAATATCCTACCAACTCCTTGACCAAGAAAAAGGCTAAAAATGTGCCATTGATCGTCCATAACTTCCGCCCACTTGAGGGTGACACTTTTCACCCTCTCGTTGGTCCAAAATATTTCATCCCTCGGAAAAATCCGCAAAAATTATAAATGTTGCAACCGTATTTTTCCCTTCGCAAAGTCCGAAAAACGTTTCGTCGGAAAACGATTCTTTTCGCTAGTTGTGCACAAATTTCGTCCCTAATGCCTACTTAAGGCTAAAACTTTTGTACGTACGCCCTCACGTACATACTCTGGAAATACGGGGTATAACAGTTTCCCTGAGTTGTAGGTTCTTGTACATTCAGGGGTATGGCGGGGCCCTGTCCCGTCATAGTTGTTGTTACACTCTTAGAGGTCTGTAGTACTGTTGTAGGCAGGGTTGTAAAGGATGTAACTGTTCAAATTTCTGTATATATATGCAAAAAGGCAACCGTTTTGGTTAGCCTGTTTTCTTTTATCTTGTTTCATATCTGTATATTTTATTTCCGCTGGTTTTTCTCTGATGTTGTATCACTAGGATGCCCGGGGTAAGGCACCAGTCGCGGGCCCGTGGTCGGGTCGTGACACAAATGATAGATGTACCCTTTCTGCACCATCTTCCTGGCCTTGAGGTAAGAAATAAACCTACCCCTCGGCAACGCTGTGTTGCCCTTCCACTCGATGACTGGCTCGCCAGGAAACTGGAACCGGACCAACCTGTCTCTACAGTCAACGTTGGCATAACAAGAAGTCAACCAGTCCATACCCATAATGACATCAAAATCTGTCATCTCTAACTTTATCAAGTCTGCTAGGGTCTGACGACTGTAAATAAACACTGGACAACCCTTGTACACCCGCTTCGCTAACACCGAATCACCCACTGGCGTAGCTACCTCAAAAGGCTCAATCGACACCGGCTCTATCTCGATTCTACCAGCAACAAGAGGGGACACATAGGACAAGGTAGAACCTAGATCTATCAAAGCATATACGTCACAACATGAAATCAATAATGTACTTGTGACGACGTCAGGGGAAGCCTCCTGATCCTGGTGGCTGGCTAAGGAATAAATGCGATTACGTGGACCGCTAGGCCGGGACCTCCACGACCTGCGCCACGGCCTGGTCCGTGAACACCACGCCTCGGGCGCATAACCACAAAAAGAAGATCCAAAGAATCGACCGCCGGCTGAACCATAACACTCCCGCCGCCTCTGGACGGACAATCTCTCCTCAAATGGCCCTGCTGGCCACAAGAGTAACAAGCTCCCGAAGCCATACGACACTCGCCCGGGTGAGACCTACCGCATCGAGCACACTGAGATGTGGGTGGTCTCGATCGGTGACGGTTTCTGCCTCCCTGAAACCCCGAAGTCCTGGAGCCCTGACCTGCCCCTGAATGACCCGGCTGATCAACCCTCCTGCCAGAAAACCGAGAAGGGGCACTCTGTGCCGGCTGAAATGTGGACCTAGTATCTCCGAGGTTGTCCGCCTCAAATCGCCACGAGACCACTGTTGTCGCCTCTTGGTGGCTCGAGTCAATCGATCTCGCCTCTCTATCCTCTATCCCTGCGCATACGCTGCATCCCGGCAATATCCATACTCGGTGAAGGGCCACCCAAGCACGCGAGAATCATATGACGGTCTAGCCCCATCACATAAGGATGAACTCTGTCCGCCATGTCAGCTACAATGGTGTGCGCATACCTGGCCAAAGAGTCAAACTCCAGGCTGTACTCTCTGATAGTCCTCCCATTCTGCCTCAAGGTCAAGAATCTATCTACGCGGGCTCTCCTCAACTCAGGAGGCAAAAAGTGATCCAGAAAGGCCTCTGTGAACTCCTCCCAAACAGCTGGGAGAGCACCCTCACCTATCGACAACTCCCATGACTCAAACCAGTTCAACGCAATATCGCGTAACCGGTAAGAGGCTAGCATAACCGACTGTCTCCGAGGCCCTAAGCACCTGCATAGTCCGCTGTAATTGCCGAATAAACTCCTGCGGATCCTCCTCAGACCTCGAACCATAAAACTCGGGTGGATGACAACCCAGAAAATCCCGAATCCATGGCAATCGGCTCTGGGTTAGCTACTGCTCTCGTGACGCCTCGCTACTATCTGGTCAATAACCGGACCGCTCCTCGTAATCTCTATACTCGGCCGTGGAATGGAGGCTCAGTGCGGAACCTCTGGAGCTACCGCCGCTCTCGGCTCTCTAATCACTGCCGGCTGAACTCGTCGACTACCGCAACCTCAGGCATAGTCTGGGCCTGAGTCCTGGTAATCCTCTGCGTACCACTAGCAGCTCCTGCTGCTGCCTTGCCCTTCTGGGCCCTGGTCGCCTTTCGTGGAGGCATAACTGTTACATAAGAATAGGTCAGAGAGGATTCAACCTAATAAGACAACTCTCTTGCGATGCGAGAGAGAGAAGAATGGAAACTAATCCTAAATGTCCTGCGACCTCACGATTATAGATGTGGTGCACAACACACCGATAATCAAGACTTACTGAACACGATGCGTAGACGCTTTCAGAGGACTAATCGCCTGATACCACTTTTGTCATGACCCGACCCGGGGCGCGGTCGTGCCCTACGGGCACCTGTTGTATACATCGAGAGAATAGCAATGAACATACACAACATATAAACATGTTTAGACAATAAACAACCAGACTAGCCGATAAGTAGCCTTCCATAAAATATACATAATCAAAAGTAAAACAGATAACTCGTTCTTACATTCAAACCACTAATGTGACTACAGACTTAGGAATAACAAGCGTGGCGGGACCCGCCATACCCCGAATGTACATAAAATCTACAACATCGTGGAAAAAGCGTACTAAAAGACAAGCCCGAGAAATGGAGCTTCTGACACCTGATCAGTGATCCTAAGAATGAGGATCCACCACCTGCTTACCCCTACCTGCGGCATGAACGCATCCCCTGAGGAAGGGGGTCAGTACACAATATGTACTAAGTATGTAAAACTGGAAAATACTATAATTACATCATAAGTCTAAAACAAAGCCGGAGACATGTATGATAATCAAATTACAGTACATTTTGCCTTACTAACAATGAGAGTAAATAAGAGTATACATACTGCATAAAAATAGGAGGCTCTCGATCAAAGCAGGACAACCCGCCCGCAGTATCATTAAGCAATCCTACTCCTGAGACTATTTCACTCGCAAGGGTCGTGTGGACCCGCATGAGGTATTCCTCGCATCATGGGTAGCAAATCCATGAAGTGGTATAATGTCTTGGGGGTTTACCCCTCAATCATACTCAGAAGGTGGTATAATGTCTTGGGGGTTTACCCTGCATTTATACTCTTACCCTGGAGAAGGTGGTGTAACGTCTTGGGGGTTTACCCCTCATTTATACTCTTACCCTGGAGAAGGTGGTATAACGTCTTGGGGGTTTACCCATCATTTATACTCTTACCCTGGAGAAGGTGGTATAACATCTTGGGGGTTTACCCCTCATTTATACTCTTACCCAAGCTCAACCGGCCATCATACATAACATAAGCCCTACCGGCTTATCATACAATAAATAAGCAAGTTAATAAATCCCCTAACTTCTTATTAGTCTTGTTCATATACACTCTCATTTTAGTTTACTTAAGGCACTAACATGTCTTTATAAAAATACGGGAATTTAACCCAAAGTACTACATACTTCTATTCTTTTAAAATGACTCTTTTTCATATAAAACTTCCAAGATACTAATAACCGTAGTATCAAGTCACAATTACTTTTCAAGACAACTCACAATACCTTTAGAAATAAAATTAAGCTTCTAAATCAAGTGACTTCTTTTCTTTTAAAACCTTAGGCAATTGATGCCTTAAAATAAATTTGCCTTTCATTAATTCAAGTCATTTATCCTTATTATTTTACTTAGAGTAAATATCTCTTTTTATCTTTCCATAAAGCTAATATAACCAACTTCCCATAAAGTCGTTATATTAACTGTCACGACCCGACCTCGGGCCCGTGACTGGTGTCTTACCCCGGGCACCCTAGTGATATAACATCAGAGAAAATCAGCGGAAATAAAAACTTAAACAGGAAACAAGATACATCATAAGAAAATAGGCCAACCAAAACGGTCGCCTTCATGCGTATATATAAAACCGACGATTATAATCCTTTACAACACCGCCACAAAGATCTACGGACCTCTAAGAATGTAACAACAACTATGACGGACAGGGCCGCCATACCCCGAATGTACAAGAACATACAACTCGGGGAAACATACAAAAGATAAGCCTCGGAGAAACGGAGCTTCCTAATCTGTCAATCGAGATCCTATGAGCGAGGATCCACAACCGATGTACCTCTACTGCGGCATGAACGGCCCGAAGGAGGTCGATCAACGGTACCAAGTATGTGGCGAAAAATCGTAATGAAATCACATTTCATCATTTTATAAAACCTTTGCGATAAGTATGATTATGCCAAGTAAGGGACGACATCCCGAATAATCACTCACATAACTATGGGTCTCGCTCATAATATCACTCATGCGTGGAACTCATTCTCATCGCAAGATGCATGATGTAAAACAACATCCATATGTGAACTCGAACACTAGATCCGCTGCGTCGTCAAACCGATCGGGCCAAGTAGAATCGCCTATACGGATCCAAAAGCTAGTCATAAAACTTCACGCAAGGTGCGGAAGCTAATTACGGATCAAAGCTAGCCACGCAACTGGCCGAGGCAAGTACCAAAGCTAACGTACCCTAGCCAACCGTCTCACGAGATATGACCGAGGCAAGTATCTCAAGTTATCTACCAGAGGCTACCGATACACGAGAAATGACTAGAACAAGTATCTAAAGTGTGCTTGAACCACACGTACAAATCAAGCCCGTGATCTCTCGTCACTGCGGCAAGCTTCATGGATTAGCGGTCCATGGACTAACAATCTGAACCTCACAATGACCGCATGCCCCGGCATCTCACCTCGGAAGTCATGGCCATGAAACCATCCTACTGGACGCATGCCCGTGGAACATCCATCACGTCGGCGTGTCGAAGGAATAACAAGATGATACTCAAAGTGGACGCATACTCGTGGAAAATCCAACGCGTCAGTATGTCCAACAATCAATCAGATAACCGGCCCTCCCAGAGAGTCACGGCAGCACATCAACAAAACACTTGCACATCAAAGACTATCACGACAAGCATAGGCAAGTTCAACATACATACATTTTATCAACAATCCGGTTTCAAACCCAAAATACTACATACTTTCATTCTTTCAAAAAACCTCTTTTTCGTAAAAGCCACATGATACTAATACTGTAGTATTAAAACACGTTTCCTTTTAAACCAAATTACTACACCTTGAGAAAATCTTTATAAGACTTTTAAAATCAAGTACTCTATACCTTTTAAAACTAAGTGCTTTTCTTTTAAAACAACAACAAGTGTTCTTTTAAAACCCAAATAACTTTACTCTTTTCAAAACAAGTAACCTATACTTAAATCAAGTTACTTCTCTTTTTCCAAAAAAAACAAGTCGTTATAAGTCAAGTCTCTTGTCTTTCAAGATCAAGTCTCTTAACTTTCAAAATCAAGTCGTTTTACAGTCAAAACCAAATCTTTCTTTTATTTTCATAAAGTCGTTATAACTAACTTCCCATAAAGCCATTATAACACTTTATGTTTTAAACAAACAAAATCCATTTCACACACGTACGTCTACCGTACTATATAGTTTACAACAATCATGCTCAAGAGTATAGGAAGAATCACATACCTTTTAGCTTAAGCCACAAGCCAAGTCAAGTATGTCGCGCGTAGAAGATCCACCTATAAAGGCCACAATATATCTATCAATCTCTAGTTCTCTTCGTAGAATACTTAAGTAAACAGTTCCTGATTCTACAGAAAATTCGGCAGCACCTCCCCCCCCGCTATCACATAAAACTCCTCCCCTATCCAGGCCCGCTACCAGGCCAACAACTCCTAGGGGATTATACGCCTAACGGGACGTGTTCAATTCTACTCCAATAATACAACGATCTCGTAAATACATTTCATGTAAATACGATTCAATACTCATTCTATATATAGTATGCTCACCTAGATATTACTACAATATGTAAGATCCACTTACAATAGGGGGCCATAGATCAGTACCTCGCTAAGCCCAAACTTATCCAAGATTATAGGTCGATCCTGAGCAACGCTTAGCTCCAATTCCTTACGCCCAACCCGCTCCAAGCAACCCTTAGAAGTTTCTAAACAACTTCTAAATACTTCAACCAAGCTTATGAAGATTTTCTAGGGTTTCATTTTGCGACTAGCGGATAAAGTAGTATTTAGGGCTCAGTATTAAAACAACCTTGGAATACTACTAGGGATACTAGGCTAGTGTATTTGGAATTATACCACAATACATAAGGTATTCTACACAAGAGGAGGGTGGAACGAAACCACAAAAAGGGAGGAGTATTTTGCCTTGAAAGGCTTTCAGTGTTGAAGAAATACTCTTCAAGCTAAGGGGTATGTATAGAAGAGTCAGGGCCAAGATCAATGCAAGGTGGGTGGTCAAGATTGGGCCATGTGTGTGGGTCCCACCACAACACATGGCCAACGAAATAGGCTACCAGTGTCAAGGCCAAAATCGGCCAAGTGAGTAGGTGACAAGTGGCTAGCCACTTGTCACACCATTTACCACATGGCCACACAGGGTGACACGTGTCGCCCCGATTCGTCCAAAATATTTCGTCTTAGAAAATATCCAAAATGCGAAACCTCAAAAACAAAGCGGGCCCACAAAACCAGTAAATTCCTCCCATGGGCCCACGTGACCATTTCCGAAAATAAAATCTCAAAATTCTAATATAATCCAAGAAGTCCGAATACCAAATCTGGGAATCCAATTCCCACTAACGAACCTTTTTCTTCACAAAAACCGGAACTTTTCCGTCGAAAAATTCACATCTTTCTTTCTTTCCAAAATTTCTGTCGTATTCTCGTACGTACATCCCCACATACATACCCTGGAACAATGGGGTATAACATTAACTTTATACCTTAGTCAATTACAATTTCCCATCCAAGGGACTTATATGTTTAAAACGAAACAAGTATCATATACTTTAAAACACTTCAAGTCCCTTAACTTTGAAAACTTAAGACATCCTTAATACTTTTAAAGAAGTGAGTTAATCTCCTAACTCACCCAACTTGGCTATTCTTAAAACAAGTAAAGGATATCAAGGTCTTGTACGTCTACCGTACTATATACGTGCAACTAGTCATGCTCAAGAGATAGGAAAGTTCTACATACCTCTTCGGGTCAATCCACTTGCTAAGTACAATATCCCGCCCGTAGTATGTCAACCTATAATGTCCACAATACGTCTATTAACGTCTTATTTGAAACGTAGAATATTATAAGTGCAATGTCACTAAATTCTACGGAAAATCGGACAGCACCTCCTTTGTTTCTACATACTTTGCCACCTTTTTCAAGGCCGAATTCAATAACCAAACACGCCACATTTAAGGCCCAGCAATGTAATTAACAATAGGGGATTACACGCCTACTAGACGTGTAAAATTCCGCCCCACAATTGATATCAAACTAATACAACTACAAGTGTAAATCCGGCAACTTGAGATACAACAACACCAATTCTTATCCAATTTCCTTTTCAATCCAAATTGTTAGCATAACATGATATCAAGTCGCAATCGATTATAACCACTACAATCTTCAAGTAATTAACATGCGACGATTCTAATTAACGACCAAATTGTAATCCAACTTCAAATGGCTTATATGACATTTCAGATTTAAGGCTACAACAATCCATATCACTTATCAATCTTCACTACACATACTTCATGCTAGTAAAATGTAAGGCTAACAACAATATATAATCTTGTAACACTTTAAGAGAACAAGATTGTTACCTCAACGAGCCTTAGTCCAACTTCAAATCCAAAGTCGCTCCCTAGCAACTTAGAGCCTCTTCTTGACACTTCAATCCGCCACTTGAGACCCTTAGAATATCACAAACAACTTTTCTTCAATCTTCCAAACAAAACCTAGGAAAGCAACTAGGTTTTCATCTTGCGACTAATACGAAAACTAACTTTTTCCGGGATTTTTCTATTGAGATACCCTTACAATACCCTCATGAACCTTGGTTTAAAGTGCGGGGCTTAATGGACAACAAACAAATTTTTTTCTGGTTGGGACTTAGTGAACCCGAGAGCACCCTCTTTGTGTTCTTCAAATTCTTGAAAAAGTTTCTAAGTGTAGAAGTTAGTCTTGCTACTAGTACACATATATAACATAATGGAGGGTTGAGATTAGCACAAATGTGTGGCTTAGATGCAATTCTTTTAAATATCAAGACATGTGGCCCCATTGACTAAGTCAATTTTATCAAGCTCTTCAACTTGCAAGACTTTGTCATCCTAACAATGGTCAAATGACCCTTTTGGCCATGCTATTTTTCGTCCAAGACCACTTAAGGGGGGGTGACACGTGTTGCCCTCCCATTCGTCACAATATTTCGTTTTCCAACAATTTCATAATTCCGATAAATTTTTACAAGTCTCTAATCTTAACATTTCTGAGTTCTTACGTACGTTCTTAATACATGTGCTGTAATTACAGGGTGTAACACTAGTTTTCGGATTAGGTTTCCAATAGCCAATATACTTATCAAACTTCATACTATATACCTCATGCTTGCTAATATCCATAGCTACAACAATAAGTAATCTTAATTACTAAAACGACAAGATTGTTACCTTTATAAGCCCTTATAATTTCCAAGATTCAAAGTCGCTCCTTAGAAATTCTTAGCTCCTATCATTTACGCTCCAATCCGCTATTTGAAGCCTTTAGAAGTTCACAACCAACTTCTCTTCCATTTCCAATCCAAAAATATGAAAATGACTTAGGTTTCCGCCTTGCGACTAACGTGAAAACGTCGTTTTTCTGAAATCTTTCTATTGAGATATCCTTACAATACCCTTAGGGACCTTGGGTTAAAGTTTTGTGAATAAAGAACCACAATGTCACGACCCGATCCCGGACCCATGACTGGTGCCTTACCTGGGCACCCTAATAGATATACATCAGAGTAACCAGCGGAAATAAACTTACAAACATAGAACAATATAATATAACAAACAGGCTAACCAAAATGGTTACCTTTCTGTATATATATATAACAAAACCTGAACAGTTATATCCTTTACAACCCCAATTTACAACAGGACTATAGACCTCTAAGAGTTTATAGCAACTATGACGGGACAGGGCCCCGCCATACCCCTGAATGTACATAAACCTACAACGACAGAGAATCATACCAAAAGATAAGCCTCCAGAGAAATGGAGCTTCCCAAAAGCAGAACGGTGATCCTATGAGCGAGGATCAATAACCGATGTACCTCTTCCTGCGGCATGAACGCAGCCCCCCGGAGGAGGTCAGTACAACAGGTACCAAGTATGTGAAACTGAAAGTACTGAAATGAAATCATAACATTTAAAAAAAAAACCAATCCACAAACATGTATCAAATAAACCAATTAACAGTACATAGTGCCACAGTATATATAACAGCAATTAGGTGTAACCCAACCTGGTCATTTTCTAGACCGCCAATGATCGTAGTAGGGCCATTAGCCCCTAGTATCATTGTGCGAGTCCTAATCCTGGACTACCGTAGTCTGCATAGGTCACGTGGACCCGTATGCGGTACTTCTCGCATCGGGGGTAGCTAACCCGCGACATTTCTTGGACTCCCGCAATCCGCATAGGCTACATGGACCCGCATGAGGTATTCCTCGCATCGGCGTAACACACCCGGAGTGATTCCAGGACTACCGTAGCCCGCATAGGTCACATGGACACACATGAGGTATTCCTCGCATCGGGGGTAGCTAACCCGCGTCAACATAACAAGTCAGGGGGGTATGTGATATAATACAAGCACAACAGGCTTATCGTAAAGAACATAAGCACAACAAGAAAAACCCCTTAACACAAAAAGTCTCAAGACACTAACATCCGTAGTATCATAGCATGTTTACTTATCAAACCAACTTACCACACCTTCAGAAATCACGACAAGGATTTTATAAACAAGTAAGTAAAATGTTCTTTTTATCTTCCTTAAGTTGTTATAACTAACTTCCCATAAAGTTATCATAACACTTATACTTTTTAGTAATTCAAAACAACCATATTCGTTTGGAAAACCAAGAGAACCTATTCTTTTTAAAACCAAGTATCAATTTCCTTCCGAATAATGATTCATAACTCTTTTTAAAATATTTCAAGGTTTTTATCATTTAGATCTCAAGTCAAGGATATCAAAGTGAAACCAAATTCATTTAACACACGTACGTCTACCGTACTACATATTTCACAAAAATCATGCTCTAGAGGATAGGAAGAATCACATACCTCCTCGGCTAAATCCACTTGCCAAGTCGGATATGCCGCGCGTAGAGTATCAACCTATAATAATCAAATACGTCTATCAACGTCTAAACTTCTTCGTAGCATATACTAAGAATAAAGTTCCTCATTCTATGGAAAATTGGGCAGCACTTCCCCCGTATCTACGTACTTTTCCACCTTTTTCAAGGCCTGATATCAATAGCCAACATGCCATATTCAAGGCCCAACAATTCAGTAATACAAGGGGATTACACGCCTAACCGGACGCGTAAAATTCTACCCCACAATTCATATTAAATAATCCAAAAAGTTTAAGGCAATTTCTCGGCTATAACATGCTCACATATCATCCTTATCCAATCCTTTCAAATCCAAATCGTTATTCCTACATGTTATATACCTAATAACAATATCGACAACTACAAGTCCTTTCGTCTTTAACATGCGACATAATTTACTTTAAAAGGAGAATGGATTGTTACCTTGGAATTTACCCAAAACAGTCCAACAAATCGCCCACCTGCCCTCTTTCCACAATTCTTCTTCACGTTAAAAATCACCTCTACGAACCTCCTACAAGCTTGCCAATATATTTCCTTCTTGCCGCCTTTCCGATAATTTCATCTTTGGCTTAGGGTTTTTTTTACTTTTGAGAGAGAAGAGCAAGTGTTTTGGATGACCTTCTAGTGTAGAATGGCCAAGTCTTGCAAGACTTGGCCAATATATATGCCTTATTTTGATCCACAAATTGGGGGGGACACTTGTCGCCCTCCCCTAGGGCCCCTACAAAAATATCTTCTGATTTTTACCCTTTTTCCGCAAAAAAATACCGCCTTGGCGCCGCGGCGCTGGAACTTCCCAACATTTCAGTACATACGCGGTGGTGCGTCGGCGCCGTGTCTCGCATCCGCGGCGTGGCGCTGTGGCACTGAAAAAAAATACTTTCACCTTGCGTCACAGACCGAACTTGTAACTTCCATAACTTTCTACTCCGATGTCCTATCGACGAGCGGTTTATTGCGTTGGGAACTAGACTCAACGAACTTCATACTAGGCTTTTGAAACACCTAAGAACTCCTAATATAATTGGACATAAACCGCCCCAAAGTTGACTAAAACCTGTCCAAAACATTCTGTCAACCTATCTTTCCAAAAATTTAACTCTTAATTCCTTTCGTACGTTCTCATAAGCATGGCCTGAATTACGGGGTGTAATATTCTCTCCCCCTTAGAAACATTCGTCCCGAATGTTTCTTCTTTGCTTACTCTAATCAAATATCGACATAGACCCTCTTAACTATTCCCCTAGCAAATAAGAACGCTATATATGGCCACAACAATACTTAAGCATATATGTCAATTTAAAACCAACAAGCAGGAAAGTGAGTTACCTGGAGGTGTAGGGAATAAGTGAGGATACTTCTTCATCATGTCCTCCTCTGCTTCCCATGTCATTTCCTCTCTGCTCGTTCGCCATAAGACCTTGACGGAAGCCACATCCTTTGTCATGATCGCTAACTCGACGATCGAGTATTGCTATGGGACTCTCCTCATACGATAACCCCTCTGTCACCTGGACATCACAAATCGGGTGCACTCTAGATGGATCTCCGATACACCTCCGCAATATAGACACATGAAAAACTGGATGTACTGCCTCCAGATCGGACGACAGATCCAACTCATAGGCAACCTTGCCTACCCTACGGACAATCTGATAAGGCCCAATGTACATTGGGCTAAGTTTCCCCTTCTTCCCAAACCTCATCACACCCTTCATGGGTGATACCTTCAGGAAGAACCAATTATCCATCTCAAACGCCAAGTGTCGACGCCAATTATCTGCATACGACTTCTGTCGACTCTGAGCTGACAATAACCGCTCCTGAGCCCACCGGGCTTCTGGTGCTCAACCTTGACCTGCTGACAATTAGGACACTGAGCAACAAAACTTGCCATGTCCCTCTTCAGGCCATCCCACCAATACATCTGAGGTCATGGTACATCTTAGTCGACCCCGGATGAATAGAGTAACGAGCAATGTGTGCCTCCCCCAGGATCTGCTGACGAAGTCCTGCTACATCGGGAACACACAACCTGCCCTCAAATCTTAGCACCCCGTCAGGTGCTACCTCAAATAGACTTTTCTCCTCTCGAAGAGCCGTATCTCGATACCGTAACATAGCTGGGTCCTCATAATGTCGCCTCTTCACTTCATCAACGATAGAAGACTCGGCAATCTCACGAACCCGTACCCCACTATCATCGGTCTCGATCAAACGAACCCCAAGGCTCGCTAGCTGATGGATCTGACGGACCATGTCTTATCTCTCTGGTTGTACCTCTGACAGACTCCCCATCGATCTACGACTCAAAGCATCTGCAACCACGTTGGCCTTTCCCGGATGGTATAGGATGTCAACATCATAATCCTTCAATAACTCTAACCACCGCCTCTGTCGCAAGTTCAGCTCCCTCTGCCTGAAGATGTACTGGAGGCTCTTGTGGTCTGTATAAATATCCACATGAAACCCATATAAATAATGTCTCCATATATTCAAGATATGAATAACTGCGGCCAACTCTAAGTCGTGGGTAGGGTAATTCCTCACATGCTTCCGTAACTGCCGGGAAGCATAGGCTATAAACTTGCCGTGATGCATCAAAACGCACCCTATCCCGATACCCAAGGTATCACAATAAATTACGTATCCCTCTAACCCCTCAGGAAGAGTAAGAACTGGAGTCGTCGTCAACTTTTCTTTCAGTAACTGGTAGCCCTTCTCACAAGCACGTCGCTGAAACCTAGCGCTCGAGTCAGCCTAGTCAATGGTGATGATATCGAAGTAAACTGCTCCACAAACCTACGATAATAACCTGCCAGCCCTAAGAAACTGCGCACCTCCTTCGGAGTAGTAGGTCTCGGCGAAGACTTGACCGCCTATATCTTTGTCGTATCAACCTGAACACCATCAGCCCCAATAATGTGCCCCAGGAATGCCACTGAGGCCAACCAAAACTCACACTTGGAGAACATGGCGAACAACTGCCGGCTCCGGAGGACCCCAAGTACCGTCCTCAAGTGATCTTCATGCTTCTGCTCTGTGCGCGAATAAACCAGGATGTCATCAATGAATACTATAACAAACGTATCCAAAAATGGCTTGAACACCCGGTTCATCAAATCCATGAATACTGCTGGAGTGTTGGTCAAACCGAAAGACATCACCCTGAACTCATAGTGCCCATACCGGGTCCTGAATGCAGTCTTTGGGATATCTGCCTCTCTAACTCGCACCTGATGATAACCAGACCGCAGGTCTATCTTGGAGAAACACCTCGCACCCTGCAACTAGTCAAACAAATCATCAATCCTGGGGAGGGGGTATCTGTTCTTGATGGTTACCTTATTCAGCTGCCTGTAATCAACACGCATACGCAGCGTCCCATCCTTCTTCTTTACAAATAAAACCGACGCTCCCCAGGGAGAAACACTAGGCCTAATAAAGCCTTTTTTTCCAGTAAATCTTTCAACTGGTCCTTCAACTCACTCAACTCAGCAGGTGCCATCCTGTATGACGGAATAGATATAGGCCGAGTGTCTGGAGACATATCAATGCAAAACTAAATCTCCCTCTCAGGAGGGATACCCGGTAGATCGTCTGGGAATACGTCTGGAAACTCTCTAACCACCGGAACTGACTGAATAGATGGCACCTCCGCCTCTATATCGAATACCCGAACCAGATGATAGATGTACCCCTTATGTATTATCTTCCTAGCCTTGAGTTAAGAAATAAAACTACCCCTCGGCGACATAGTATTCCCCTCCCACTCGATAACCGGCTCCTCAGGAAACTGGAACCGTACCAATCTCTCTCTACAGTCCACATTGGTGTAGCAAGACGCTAACTAATCTATACCCATAATCACATCAAAGTCTGTCATATCCAACTCTATCAAGTCGGCTAGGGTATGACGATTGTATATAGTCACTGGGCAAGCCTTATATACTCGCTCAGCTACCACCGAATCACCTATTGGCGTAGCTACCTCAAAAGGTTCTATGGACTCAGGCTCTATCCCTACTCTACCAGCAATATGAGGAGATATATAGGATAAGGTAGAACCCGGATCTATCAAAGCATATACGTCACAACATGAAACTAATAATGTACCTGTGACGACATCCGGTGATGCCTCCTGGTCCTGGCGGCTGGACAAGGCATAAATGCGGTTCTCAGGACCGCTGGAACTAGGACCCTTGCCACGACCTCTATCGCGACCTGCTGGCCCATGAGCACCCTGCCCTCCGGGGCGATTAACCGTAGGAGATAAAGACCCGACGAATGACCCTGTAGGCTGAACCCTACCATCTGCGCTGCCTCTGGTCGGACAGTCCCTCGAAATATGACCCTGCTGGCCACAAGTGTACCAAGGTCCCAAAGCATTACCACAACTCCCAAAATGAGATCTACCACATCGGCCACACCGAGAGGGGGGTGGTCTCGATCGGGTAGCATCTCTGCTTCCCTGGAAGCTCAAGCCACGGGCCCCGACACGCCCGAATACCTGAGCGTCCGAGCAGCGGTGAAGGAGCGCTCTGAACCGGCTGAGGTGCAAATCCAGTCTGCTGCTGAGGTCGTCCGCCTCGAAAGCTACCAAAGGACCCTGCTGTCCTAGCCCTCTTCTGCTGATATCTGTCAATTCGTCGGCCTCTACGTTTCTCACACCCAAGTGCATAAGCCTGCATGCGTGCAATGTCCATGCCCGGCTGAAGAGCCACACCCGAGCAACCCTCTGCTAAGTAATCATCGAGCCCTATGACATAGCGGTGCACTCTGTCCTCCATCTCTGCCACTAAAGCGGGGACGTACCGATCCAACGAGTCAAACTCTACGTTGTACTCCCGAACCGTCCGCCCGTTCTGTTATACCCCGTATTTCCAGAGTATGTACGTAGGGGAATACGTACAAAAGTCTAGCCTTAAAGTTTAGGCACAAAACATTTTTCTTGGGCACAACTCACAAAACGAATAGTTTTCCGACGAAACGTTTCCACAGTTTTCGTAGGGCAAATTCCGGCTATGCCATTTCTAATTTTTGCGGATTTTTCCGAGAGACGAAACATTTTGGACCAACGGGAGGGCGACACTTGGCACCCTCCAATTGGTGGACTTGAAATCGTCCATTGGACGAATTGGGCAATGAAGTGCACGTTTTTTGTGCCTTTGCACAAGTCAAGTATTAGGTAGGATATTTTGTGTGCAAGTTGGCCAAGGACACTTTCCCTAATCTTGACCTTACACATGCCTAGCACTTGGCTAAATCTTGGCCCTTGGTTGGCCATGTCTTGACCTATAAATACCCCCTTAAGATGAAGAGTTCTTCATCCACAAATTCCTTTCCAAGTCTTGAAAATCCTCTCCTTTCCCTTGTAGCCTTTTTCGTCCAACACCCCCCCTTTTTTTAGTGAGCTTGGCCGAGGCAACCCCTCCCCCTAGCCTAGCCAAAATCTACCCCCCCTCCCTTGGTAGAAAAGTTGTCTTCTAGTATTGTTTTAATGCCCAAAATACCCTAGCCCAAATCCCTTAGTCCTTAGTAGAAGTTGTGAAGAACATCTAAGGTTTATTGGAGCTACCGGAGCGTACAACTTAGGAGCTAAACCTTGCTCAGGCGCGACTTTAGCTAGGATATTATTGGGCTTACCGAGGTAACTAATCCTAACCCTCTTTTGAATTAGAGAATACATACTGTAGTAGTATAAGAATGAGTATAAATACTTTAAAGAACATCACAGAATAGAATTGAACTGTTATCACAGTAGAAGGGTTTAAAAGAAGATTAATCAAATTGTACTTACATACTGTTTTCTGATGAACTTGAGTAGCTCAGGGTAGGAAGTCTGCCCAATTTTCCGTAGGATATAGAACCCTCTGTTTAGAATCTGTTTACAAAGTAGTCCGAGCGTTGATAGGCGTGTCGACTATTATAAATTCGATTCTCTGCGCGACATATTCAACTTGGCGGTGGTTTTATTTGAGAAGGTATGTGATTCTTCCTAAAGCATGATATTTTACAATATATATGTAGTCGGTGAGCGTACATGTGTTAATCGAATAATAACTACGGCAATGTCTTTGACTTAAGCTGAATAATACTTACGGCAATGCCTCCCGCTTAAGCTCGAATAACACTTACGGAATGCCTGGCTTAAGCTCGAATAATAAAGAATGAAAGCATTTCAAAAGAATCTTGAATCATTTTTATGAAGAGAACTAATTGGTTTTAAAGCGAAGCTTAAGAGTTATACTAGCTTTATGGGAAGTTAAGTATAACCACTTAAGAATGATAAAAGAAAGCAGTTTGCCTATGTGTTTATAAGACTTATATTGAATTGTGAAAAGAATAATAAGATGGTTTGATAAGTAGACATGATATGATGCTATGTGTGTTAGTGTCTTGTAACGTTTGTATAAGAGAGTATTCTTGTTGTGCTTATGTTGTTTAAAGATAATTGTTATGTTAGTGTACTATCACTCACCTCTTGACATATTACGGGGTTAAGCGCCTCCGACGCGGGGTAGACTCGGGTGATGCAGGACCATGATTCGAGAATACCTCATGCGGGTCCAAGGGACCTATGCGAGCTACGGGAGTTCGAGGTTAGTGATGCGGGGTTATACCTCATGCGGTCTATGTGGCCATGCGGACTACGAGTCGGGGCGATGCCAAGGTAGCTACCCTCGATGCGGGGTTATGTACTATGCGGGCCTATGTGAGTGGCCTATGCGGACTACGAGTCGAGATTAGGCTTGCATGGTGATACTACGGGCAATGGCCTGCTTCGATCATTCGCAGCCTAGAAAAGGCACATTCTGATTTACCTATTGTTGCTCTTGTTTATGATGTGGCACTATGCGCGGTCCCTTGGTTGTTTCATACATACTTGCAAACTGATTTTAAAATGATATGTTTTCATTTAAGTATTTTACTGATTTCATATACTTAGTACTGTTATCGACCTCCTGGGGCTGCGTTCATGCCGCAGATAAGGGCAGCAGTGCTAGATCCACATTCTTAGGATCTCTACGTTGGTGTCGGGAGCTCCATCTTTTAGGAGGCTCTACTTTTGGGTATGATCTCCTGTTGTAGATAGTTTTGTCTGATCGAGGGTATGGCGGGGGCCTGTCCGCCATAGTTGTATATTTCCTTAGAGTGCAGTCATGTTATGCGATATCGGATGTAGCGCTAAACCATGTTTATATATATATTAGAAAGCGATGTTTTCTCACATAAGCGTATGTCTTATTTTATAAACTGTTTCATGTCTTGTTTTATATTTCCGTGATTACTCGATGTATGACTACTTGGGTGCCGGTAAGGCACGACCACGGGCCTGAATGGGTCGTGACAAAAGTTGTATCGAAGCGATTAATCCTCGAAAAGTGTCTGAGGCGTATCGATGAGTCTTGGTTATCGGTGTGTTGTGCACCACACCAATAATCGAGGAGGCTATAGGGTATTTAGGATTGGTTTCCATTCTTCTCACTCGAGATCGTGCTTTAGAGGCGTGTTAAAGTTGGACCCTCTAACGTATTCCTTGTTACATGCTTGATTATGCCTCGCGTAAAGGCAACCCGGCCCGAGAAGGGCAAGGCATCGAGGAGGCTGCTAGTGGGACACCTAGAGTCACGAGGCTCGGGCCCGATCTATACGAGACGGCGAGTTCTACGACGCCGCCCGATTCAGCGAGACTACTGATACGCACCTCTGTCCCACGGCACAGGCGGAGTAGATAAGTCTGAGAGATGGCCCGGCTATTGGCTAGGATTGTGGCCGACACGAGGGCAGTGGATCACGATTCGATCCAGCCCCGATCGTACCGTGGTTCACCCGAGGCGAGAGTTTGAGGCTACGAGACTTCCCGAGTTGTAGCCCGCCGAGTTTCTGGTCGGCGGGAGGATGATCCGCAGGAGTTCATCCGTCAGCTACAGAGGATTCTGAGAGTGATCCGGGCGTCGGAGACCGAGTTCGTTATCTTTGGTTCGCATAGGCTGCGTGATACGGCAGTCGATTGGTTTGATTCATGGGAGTTATCCCGGGGAGAGCACGCGTCCCCAGCTACTTGGGATGAGTTCTCAGAGGTTTTCCTCACTCAATTCTTGCCTCGGATGAGGAGGCGCGGGTGATAGATTTTTCCGAGGCGAGAGGACGCCTTGTCGGGAGTACAATGTCGAGTTTGATTCATTGGCTCGATATGTCCCAGCGTTGGTAGCTAATATGGAGGATAGGGTGCACCGCTACGCCACCGCTAGATGACTATATGGCGAGTCATGTGCGGGTGTTTCTCTTCGGTAGGTATGGACATTACCCGCATGCAGCTCATGCTCTTGGATGTGAGGCGTAGAGACCGCCGGGTTGACAGCGAGAAGAGGCAGGGGCGGCGGTCTTTTGGTGGCTATCGTGGTGGCGGCCTCGGCGAGTCTAGATTTGCACCACAGCGGCTGAGCACTCTGCACGTTCTCGCACGGCCAGATATTCGAGGCGCACTGGGGCCAGGACTTGAGACATCGAGCGGCGAGGTTACGGCGATCGGGACCACCCCAAGTGTGGCCGTCGGCAGATCCGCCGGGAGTTGTGGTGCTACGGGAGCTTGTTTGATTGTGGCGGCGAGGTCACTATGCGGAACTGTCCGACCAAGGCGATCTTGATGGTAAGTCAACTGCGAGTTTTTCGCGGGTCTTCTTCATCCGACAGCGATTACTGCCACGGAGGCAAGGTACTCATGGACGGCCAGTCGCGGAGGTCGTGGCGCGGTCCCGATTCTAGCGGTCCTCGAACGCGTTTATGCTTTGTCCACCGGGATCGTGAGGCCTCACCGATGTCGCAGTACTTTATCGGTTCTGGGTTTGATGTGTATGCTTTGATAGATCCGGGTTCTACTCTGTCTATATATCTCCCTTGTTGCTAGTAGGATAGGGATAGAGCACGAGTCCATAGACCACTTTCGGTAGCTACGCGATGGGTGATTCGATGGTAGCTCGGCGGGTATATAGAGCTTGTCTGTGACCATTACGCTGATCGTCGACCCTAGCCGACTTGATAGAGTTGGAGATGATTGACTTCGACGTGATCATGGGGATGGATTGTCTAGCTTTGCTACG
This sequence comes from Przewalskia tangutica, assembly GCA_029844215.1. Taxonomy (NCBI): domain Eukaryota; kingdom Viridiplantae; phylum Streptophyta; class Magnoliopsida; order Solanales; family Solanaceae; genus Przewalskia; species Przewalskia tangutica. The sequence continues at coordinate 64,594,148 of CM056720.1, forward strand.
CCAATGTATCTGCAGAGAGAGTAAATGCGGTTCCAGTTTCTGAGAGCCGGTTGTTGAGTGGGAGGAGCACGATATCGCCGAGGGTAGGTTTATTTCCTACCTCAAGGCTAGGAAGATAGTGCGAGAAGGGTATATCTACCATCTCGTTCGGGTGTTTGATCTGAAGGCTGCGGTACCAGATTTTCCGTCGATTCCAGTGGTGAGAGTTCCCAGGCGTGTTTCAGGGCGACCTCGGGTATCCTCCCGAGAGGAGATTGAGTTTTGTATTGACATATTGCGGACACTCGGCCTATTTCCATTCCGCCATCTGAGAATGGCACTGCCGAGTTGAGAGAGTTGAAGGATCAGCTTAGAGATTTCTTTGGAGAAGGGCTTCATCGGGCCTAGTGTTTCTCCCCAGGAAGCCGGTATTGTTCGTGAAAAAGAAGGGCGACGCCGCGCATGTGTGTTGATTACTGAGCGGTGAACTTACGGCGAGAGGCGGTGGTTAGAGTTGCTTAAGGATTACGATGTTGATATCTGTACCATCGGGAAGGCCAATGTTGTGGCGGATGCTCTTAGTCGTAGGTCGATGGGAGCCTATCGGATGTGCGGCTAGAGAGGAGGACATGGTTCGTGATTTGCATCGATTAGCGAGCCTTGGTGTCCGTTTGATTGATTACGATAGCGGTGGGGTTAGAGTTCGTGAGGTTGTCGAGTCTTCCATCGTCGAGGAGGTGAAGAGGCAACGATTCGAGGATCCGGCTTTGATTCGATATTGTGATCTGACTCTTCGTGAGGCAAGGGTCCTTTTGAGTAGCACGATGGGGTGCTAAGGTTTGAGGCGGTGTGTGTTCCGGATGTTTGAGGACTTCGGCGAGTTCTTGGGAAGCACACAGCGCGTTACTCTATCCATCGGGTCGACCAAGATGTACCACGACCTTAGATCTGTGTATTGGTGGGATGGCTTGAAGAGGACGTTGCGAGTTCGTAGCTCGGTGCCCATGTTGTCGGCGGTGAAGGTAGAGCACGGAGGCACGGTGGTTTGTTGCAAGCGATAGAGATCGACACGGAAGTGGGAGGTGATCAACATGGACTTCATCACTGGATTACCTCGCACTCGGAGGAGACATGATTCTATATGGGTTATCGTCGGCGGTGTGAAATCAGCCCACTTTCTTCCGTCGGGGCGACTTTTCGGTGAGGATTATGCGGACTTTACATCCGAGAGGTCGTCGATGCATGGAGTCCCTATTTTGATCATATCAGATGAGAGCCCGGTTCTGCTAACTTGGAGGTCTTTCGAGAGGTTTAGGGGCGGTGAGCACGATCTTGCATTCCATCCATTGCAGACGGACAGCGGCGCACTATCCGGACTCTTGAGGATATCTGCGAGCCTGTGTTATCGACTTCGTGGTAGTGGGAGGATCATTTGCCTCTAGTTGAGTTTGCGTACAATAATAGCTACCACTCGGTATTCGGATGGCGCCTTATGAGGCCTTGTATGGGAGGAAGTGCAGATCGCCTATAGGTTGGTTCGATGTGGGCGAGGTGCGGCTAGTGGGACGGTTGGTGCGGCGAGCGATGGATAAGTGAAGCTTATCCGAAGGCGGCTATTAATGACTCAGTCGGCGAAGTCGTATGCAGATCATCGTCGTCGGCATGCAGGTTGCGATTGATGATTGGGTTTTCTGAAGGTGTCACCCATGAAGGGTGTGATGAGATTCGGGAAGAAGGGAAACTTCGGCCCAAGGTACATTGGGCGTTTCAGTTGTCGCGAGGTAGGCAAGGTTGCCTATGAGTTGGATCTGCCGTCCGTCGGAGGCGGTGCATCCGGTTTTCACGTATCTATCTTTGAGGAGATGTATCGGGGATCCATCTAGGGTGCACCCGATTGACGATGTCGGTGGCCAGGGGTTATCGTATGAGAGGTTCCCATGCGATAATCGATCGTCGAGTTAGGCGTCTGCGGACGAAGGGCGTGGCTTCCGTCAAAGTCTTGTGGCGGAGCGAGCTCGAGGAGGAGATGGCGTGGGAAGGCGAGGAGGACATGAGGCGAAGTATCTCACCTATTCCCACACCTCGGGTAATTCACTTTCCTACTAGTAAATTTTCATTATCGTTTATGCCTAAGTGTTGTTTTGTGGCCGTGTGTGGCATTTGCAAACTGTTTAAGTTATGAAGGACCTTATCGTTAACTGTCTTCGGAAGGAACATTCGGGACAAATGTTTCTAAAGAGGGGAGAATGTTATACCCCGTATTTCCAGAGTATGTACGTAGGGGAATACGTACAAAAGTCTAGCCTTAAAGTTTAGGCACAAAACGTTTTTCTTGGGCACAACTCACAAGCGAATAGTTTTCCGGCGAAGCGTTTCCACGACTTTCGTAGGGCAAATTCGGCTATGCCATTTCTAATTTTGCGGATTGTTCAGAGGCGAAACATTTTGGACCAGCGGGAGGCGACACTTGGCACCCTCCATTGGTGGACTTGAAATCGTCCATTGGACGAATTGGGCAATGGTGCACGTTTTTGTGCCTTTGCACAAGTCAAGGATTAGGTAGGATATTTTGTGTGCAAGTTGGCCAAGGACACTTGCCTAATCTTGAACTTACACTTGCCTAGCACTTGGCTAAATCTTGGCCCTTGGTTGGCCATGTCTTGACCTATAAATACCCTTAAGATGAAGAGTTCTTCATCCACAAATTCCTTTCCAAGTCTTGAAAATCCTCTCCTTTCCCTTGTAGCCTTTTTAGTCAACACCCCCTTTTTTTAGTGAGCTTGGCGAGGCAACCTCCCCTAGCCTGGCGAAATCTACCCCCTCCCTTGGTAGAAAAGTTGTCTTCTAGTATTGTTTTAATGCCCAAAATACTAGCCCAAATCCCTTAGTCCTTAGTAGAAGTTGTGAAGAACTTCTAAGGTTTCTTAGCTACCAGAGCGCACAACTTAGGAGCTAAACCTTGCTCAGGCGCGACTTTATCTAGGATATTATTGGGCTTACCGAGGTAACTAATCCTAACCCTCTTTTGAATTAGAGAATACATACTGTAGTAGTATAAGAATGAGTATAAATACTTAGAAGAACATCACAGAATAAAATTGAACTGTTATCACGATGAAGGGTTTAAAGAAGATTAATCAAATTGTACTTACATAGAAGCTGTTTTCCTGAGACTTGAGTAGCTCAGGGTAGGAAGTCTTTGCCTAATTTTCCGTAGGATATAGAACCCTCTGTTTAGAATCGTTTACAAAGTAGTCGAGCGTTGATAGGCGTGTCGACTATTATAGGCTGATTCTCTGCGCGACATATTCACTTGGCGGTGGTTTTCATTTGAGAAGGTATGTGATTCTTCCTAAAGCATGATATTTTACAATATATATGTAGTACGGTAGACGTACATGTTTTAACTGAATAATAACTACGGCAATGTCTTTGACTTAAGCTTGAATAATACTTACGGCAATGCCTCCCGGCTTAAGCCTGAATAACACTTACGGCAATGCCTCACGGCTTAAGCTGAATAATAAGAATGAAAGCATTTCAAAAGAATCTTGAATCATTTTTAATGAAGAGAAATAATTGGTTTTTAAAAACAGAAGCTTAAGAGTTATACTAGCTTTATGGGAAGTTAAGTATAACCACTTAAGAATGATAAAAGAAACAGTTTGCCTATGTGTTTATAACAGACTTATATTGAATTGTGAAAAGAATAATAAGATGGTTTGATAAGTAGACATAATATGATGCTATGTGTGTTAGTGTCTTGTAACGTTTGTATAAGAGAGTATTCTTGTTGTGCTTATGTTGTTTAAAGATAAGTTATGTTAGTGTACTATCACTCACCTCTTGACATATTCAGGAGGTTAAGGCCCTCCGTCTGGGGGTAGACTCGAGCGATGCAGGACCATGATTCGAGAATACCTCATGCGGGTCCAAGGGACCTATGCGGAGCTACGGGAGTTCCAGGTTAGTGATGCGGGGTTATACCTCATGCGGTCTATGTGGCCATGCGGACTACGAGTCCAGGACGATGCCGAGGAGTAGCTACCCTCGATGCGGGGTTATGTACCCTATGCGGGCCTATGTGAGTGGCCTATGCGGACTACGAGTCGAGATTAGGCTTGCATGGTGATACTACGGGCAATTGGCCTGCCGATCATTCGCAGCCTAGAAAAGGCACATTACAGTTTACCTATTGTTGCTCTTGTTTATGATGTGCATATGCGGTCCCTTGGTTGTTTCATACATACTTGCAAAACTGATTTTAAAATGATATGTTTTCATTTAAGTATTTCTGATTTCATATACTTAGTACTGTTATGCGACCTCCTTGGGCTGCGTTCATCCGCATGAGATAAGGGCAGCAGTGCTAGATCCACATTCTTAGGATCTCTACGTTGGTGTCGGGAGCTCCATCTTTTCGGAGGCTCTACTTTTGGTATGATCTCCTGTTGTAGATAGTTTTGTACAGATCGAGGTATGGCGGGCCCTGTCCGCCATAGTTGTATATTTCCTTAGAAGTGCGTAGTCATGTTATGCAAGATTATCGGATGTAACTGCTAAACCATGTTTATATATATATGCCGAAAGGCGATGTTTTCTCACATAAACTGTGTCTTATTTTATAAACTGTTTCATGTCTTGTTTTATATTTCCGCTGATTACTCTGATGTATGACTACTTGGGTGCCCCGGTAAGGCACCAGTCACGGGCCCCGGAATGGGTCGTGACACGTTCTGCCTTAACATAAAAAATCTATCGGCCCGAGCTCTCCTCATCTGCGGGGGAAATAAATGGCTAAGAAATGCCTCTGAGAACTCATCCCAAACAGTGACGCGTGCTCCCGGGACGGTTCCGTGAATCGAACCGATCATTGCGGTATCACGCGGCCGATGTGAACCAATACTACCGACTCGTCTCACGAGGCCTTGATCACTCTCGTGATCCGCCTGCATCGTCGGATAAACTCCTGAGGATCATCCTCAGTCCTCGACCCATAGAACTCTGGTGGGCTGCAACTCAAAAAGTCCCGAAGTCTCAAGCTATCAGATCTGGGGTGAACTACGGGTACAACCGGAACCGCTGTCTCCCGTCTGTCCTCCTGCCTCGCCACGATCCTGGCTAATAACTGGGTCATCTCCTTGTAACCCATATCCTCTGCTCCAGGCTGTGGAACTGGAGGCTCAGGTACCGTGGTCTCAGTAGCCACTGCTGCTGCTCTGAACTCTGCTGGGGCTGGCGACGTCGTGGAACTCGCCGTCCGAAGCATCACCTCAGGTAAAGACTGGGCCTGTGCCCTCGTAACCCTCTGCGTCCTACTAGCAGCTCCCTCAGCTGTCTTGCCCTTCTGGGCCGCGGTTGCCTTGCGTGGAGGCATAACTGATACATAATAATATGTCAGAGGGAGTTCAACCTATGACACAACTCTACTGCACGATCTTAGAGTGAAAAGAATGGAAACCAATCCTAAATATCCTGTAGCCTCCTGATTATAGGTGTGGTGCACAACACGTCGATAATCAAGACTCTACTAGATACGGTCTGTAGACACTTTCCGAGGATTAACTGCTCTGATACCACTTTTGTCACGACCCGATCCCAGGCCTATGGCTGGTGCCTTACCTGGGCACCCTAGTAGATATACATCAGAGTAACCAGCGGAAATAAACTTACAAACATAGAACAATATAATATAAGAAAAAGGCTAACCAAAATGGTTACCTTTCTGTATATATATATAACAAAACCTGAACATTTATATCCTTTACAACCCCAATTTACAACAGGACTACAGACCTCTAAGAGTTTATAGCAACTATGACGGGACAGGGCCCCGCCATACCCCTGAATGTACATAAACCTACAATGACAGGGAATCATACCAAAAGATAAGCCTCCGGAGAAACGGAGCTTCCCAAAAGCAGAATGGTGATCCTAAGAGCGAGGATCAACAACCGATGTACCTCTACCTGCGGCATGAACGCAGCCCCCCGGAGGAGGTCAGTACAATAGGTACCAAATATGTGAAACTGAAAGTACTGAAAGGAAATCATAACATTTTAAAAAAAAAACCAATCCACAAACATGTATCAAACAAACCAATTAACAGTACATAGTGCCACAGTATATATAAGAGCAATTAGGTGTAACCAAACCTGGTCATTTTCTAGACCGCCAATGAACGGAGTAGGGCCATTCGCCCCTAGTATTATTGTGTGAGTCCTAATCCTGGACTACCGTAGTCCGCATAGGTCACGTGGACCCGCATGAGGTACTCCTCGCATCGGGGGTAGCTAACCCGCGACATTTCCTGGACTCCCGCAATCCGCATAGGCCACAAGGACCCGCATGAGGTATTCCTCGCATCGGTGTAACACACCCGGAGTGATTCCTGGACTACCGTAGCCCGCATAGGTCACATGGACCCGCATGAGGTATTCCTCGCATCGGGGGTAGCTAACCCGCGACAACATAACAAGTCAGGGTGGTATGTGATATAATACAAGCACAACCGGCTTATCGTAAACAACATAAGCACAACAAGAAAACCCCATTAACACAAAAAGTCTCAAGACACTAATTCCCGTAGTATCATAGCATGTTTACTTATCAAACCAACTTACCACACCTTCAGAAATCACGACAAGGCTTTTATAAACAAGTAAGTAAACCGTTATTTTTATCTTCCTTAAGTTGTTATAACTAACTTTCCATAAAGTTATCATAACATTTATACTTTTTAATAATTCAAAACAACCATATTCGTTTGGAAAACCAAGAGAACCTATTCTTTTTAAAACCAAGTATCAATTTCCTTCCGAATAATGATTCATAACTCTTTTTAAAATATTTCAAGGTTTTTATCATTTAGATCTCAAGTCAAGGATATCAAAGTGAAACCAAATTCATTTAACACACGTACGTCTACCGTACTACATATTTCACAAAAATCATGCTCAAGAGGATAGGAAGAATCACATACCTCCTCGGCTAAATCCACTTGCCAAGTCGGATATGCCGCGCGTAGAGTATCAACCTATAATAATAAAATACGTCTATCAGCGTCTAAACTTCTTCGTAGCATATACTAAGTATAAAGTTCCTTATTCTATGGAAAATTGGGCAGCACATCCCCCGTATCTACGTACTTTTCCACCTTTTTCAATGTCACGACCCGAACCCGGGCCCGTGACTGGTGCCTTACCCCGGGCACCTTAGTGATACAACATCAGAGAAAAATCAGCGGAAATAAAACATAAACATGAAACAAGAGATATGATAAATAAACAGGCCAACCAAAACAGTTGCCTTCTGTATATATACATAAAAACCCGAACAGTTATCCTTTTTACAACACCGCTGATTACTACAGGACCTCTAAGAGTTTTACAACAACAACTATGGCCAGGGACGGGGCCCCGCCATACCACGAATGCATAAGAACCTCTGGACTCGTGGGTAACATACAAAGATAAGCCTCGGAGAAATGGGGCTTCCTAACACGCTGAATGTGATCCATGGCGAGGATCCTGGCCGATGTACCTCTACTGCGGCGTGACGCGGCCGAAGAGTCGATCTGGCAAGTACAGTATGTGGCGAAAAATCGTAAATGAAATCATGATAGTCTATGTAAAACAGGAGACATGTATGATAACAAAACTACAGTTCATAACATAAAATCGATCAAGTCGTGGACTCGCCTCAAGTCATCCTCCGTACGTGGAACTCGCCGCCATGCCGCGATGCGGATATAAACCGTATTATCGTATAACATGTCTCGGCCATCCATGGGGATAGAGGTGGAATCGTGTGGTGTACATGTCCCGGCCCATCCCGTGAGACTCGGTAAAGAATCGGATGAAATACGTGTCCCGGCCCATCTCATGGGACTCGGTAAAGAATCAGATGAAATACGTGTCCCGGCCCATCTCATGGGACTCGGTGAAGAATCAGATGTAATACGTGTCCCGGCCCATCTCATGGGACTCGGTGAAAAATCAGATGGAATACGTGTCCCGGCCCATCTCATGGGACTCGGTGAAAAATCATTCATAACAAATCAGCCGGCCCTCCATCGAGAGACACGGTGGTATAGAAGTACAATACTTGCACAACAAGGCTATCAAACGCAAACATAGGCAAGTTACATGTTACACCCCATAAGTTCAGGAAATGTAAAAGAGAATGCACGTAAGGAATCAAGACTTGGAATGGGTACGAACGGAAGAATTGTTTTTCCGACGGAAAAATGTTCCGAACGTCGGAAAGGAAAAATGTTCGTTGTTGAGAATTGGATTCTCAAAATGCCTTATTTGAAGAGTATGGAACTTATATTATTTATGGAAATTTATTTTTATGGATTTGGTCACGTGGGGCCCACCCGAGGAATTTTACGTTTTGTGGGGCCCACGAGGGTTACGGAAATTTTATGGACGAATGAGAGGGCGACACATGGCACTCCTTCCACATGGCTTGGTCGAATTGTGTAAGGGCAAAATGGTCATTGACCATGGTAGAAGATAAGTCTTCCAAAGCTTGATATTGTTGACAAGTCAACTTGTCCAATAGGCGATCCAGTGAAATTCATCCTAGCCTCACATTTGTGATAATCCAAGCCCTCGTTGTGTGTTATAAACACTACTAGTGCAAGACTAGCTCATTTACACTTAGAAAAAATTAGAACACCTTGTGCTTGAGAGATAGCTCTGCTTTGTCCTCTTCCAACAAGAAAATTTTGTGATTTTGATCCATTATCCACAAGACTTTAAACCAATGTCCCTAAGGGTATTATAAGGATATCTCAATAGAAAGATTTGGAAAAGCGGAGTTTTCACGTTAGTCATGGCGAAACTTAAGAAGTTCTTCAACTTTGAAGTTGGAACTTGAAGATGGGTTCTTCATAGGCCTCAAGGAGTGCTTGAGCGGATTGGAACCTAAGGAAAGGAGCTAAGAATTGCTAAGGCGACTTTGATTCTTGGAAATTTTAAGGGCTTATAAAGGTATAATCTTGTCGTTTTAGCAATTAAGGTTTACTTATTGTTGTAGCTATGGTTATTAGCAAGCATGAGTTATATATTACGAAGTTTGATTATTACATTGGCTATTGGAACCCTAATCCGAAAACTAGCATGTTAGCCTTAAGACTACAATTCAAGTTGATTATTCGTTTAAGTCGTCGCATGTTGTGTAGGAAGGAAATTGTAGTTGTTGAAATGGCTTATAACTATATAACATGTTAGACCTTAGAACTTGGAATTGGAAAAGGATTGGAAAAGACTTTGAATTGTTAGTTGTAGTTGGCCGAGAATGGCTTGGAGTTTTAAACTACTTGGTATGAATTGTGGGGCGGAATTTTACACGTATTGTTAGGCGTGTAATCCCCTTTGGTTGGTTGTTTTTTGGAGCCTTAAATGTGACATGTTTGGTTATTGTATTCGGCCTTGAAAAAGGTGGTAAAGTGAGTAGAAACAAAGGAAGTGCTGCCCGATTTTCCGTAGAATTAAAGACCGTACACTTAGTATTAGTCTACGTTAGAGACTAGAAGTTAATAGTCTTGTTGTGACCATTATAGGTTGATACTTCTACGTCTGCAGCGTATTCGCTTAGCTTGTGGATATTAGCGAAAGGTATGTGAACTATCTCCTCTTCTAGCATGATTCCTTAAGATTAAGAAAGTATGTTCTACTCCTTAAATGATCCATTCCTTGGTTGTATTTGGATTGCCTAGAATAGAATTTGTTCTATGTACTTCCTTGATTGTACTTTGATGTTTAAATTGTAAGTTGTAAAATCCATTTTCTTAGTGAAGTTTGGATTCTTAAAAGTGAAAGTATTTTACTTAAAGTACATAGAGTCTTGAAAAGGAAGTGGTTTCCAAATCTTTTGGCTAGTGCCTTAGTTCCAAAACCTAAAGGTCAGTATAATGACTTTAGGGGAGTCAAAAGAGTGATTTACTTATTTGATTTAAAAGAGGAGAAAGTACATGGTTTAAGATAAGTAATTTGTCTTAAAGGTGTGAGTTACTTGAAGTTTAAAAGTAGAAGAAACTCGTTTTCTTTATATTAAGAGACTTGAAGTAATTTGAAAGTTAAGAACTTGTTTTGCAAGTATGTGATACTTGGTTTTTAAAGTATAAGTCTCTTGGTCATAAAAGGAATGGATATGTCTAAAACCATAAAGGGTTATAACGACTTTATGGGAAGTTGGTTATAACGGCTTTATGGAAGGTTAAGAAAGTTGTCTATTTTTTATTAATGGGCATAAGTTGCCTAGATTGTGAAAATTTGAAGTTACTTGATTTCAAGCTTTGAAATGAGTTTTCTAAAAGTGTAGTAACTTACTTTGAAAAATAGACATGCCTTGATACTACAGGTGTTAGTATCTTGGGGTCTACATAAAAATGAGTCTTTTGAAAAGAATGTACGTACGTAGTACTTTGGCCTGTTTAATTGAGAATAATTCTATGTGATGCCTTGATTAGTACTTTGGTTTGATAAATTGAGAATTTGTCTAAGTGTGCCTTGATTAGTACTTTGGCTTGATAAATTGAGAATTTGTCTAAGTGTGCCTTGATTAGTACTTTGGCTTGATAAATTGAGAATTTGTTTAAGTGCGCCTTGATAAGTACTTTGGCTTGTTAAATGAGAATTATTCTATTTGTGCCTTGATAAGTACTTTGGCTTGTTAAATGAGAATTATTCTATTTGTGCCTTGATAAGTACTTTGGCTTGTTAAATGAGAATTATTCTATTTGTGCCCTGATAAGTACTTTGGCTTGTTAAATGAGAATTATTCTATTTGTGCCTTGATTAGTACTTTGGCTTGATAAATTGAGAATTTGTCTAAGTGCGCCTTGATAAGTACTTTGGCTTGTTAAATGAGAATTATTCTATTTGTGCCCTGATAAGTACTTTGGCTTGTTAAATGAGAACTATTCTATTTGTGCCTTGATAAGTACTTTGGCTTGGTTAATTGAGAATTAACCTATGTGTGTTGGTGATAGCCTTTGAGTACAAGTATTATGTTTTATTATGTTGCCGCGACTCTCGGTTGGAGTAGTATGCTGTCTTGTAAGTTACTTGGGCGTCTGAAAGCGGTGATGTGGGATTCCACGGGTATGCTTCCGTTATTTGTAGTACTGGGTTAAATTCCCGGATTTTTATAAAAGACATGGTAGTGCTTGTGTCTTGTTTGATGGTCGGTCGAGATAGGGTAAGATTATAAATGAGGGGCAGGCCCCAAGACGTTATACCACCTCATCCAGGGTAAGAGTATTAGTGAGGGGTAAACCCCCAAGACGCTGTACCACCTGCTTTATGTGTTGTTTGACGGCCGGTTGAGATAGGGTAAGAGTATAAATGAGGGGCAAGCCCTAAGACGTTATACCACCTCCTCCAGGGTAAGAGTATAAGTGAGGGGTAAACCCCCAAGATGCTATACCACCTGCTTTACCACCTTCTCCAGGGTAAGAGTATAAGTGAGGGGTAAACCCCCAAGATGCTATACCACCGGTGGGACTTGATGTTATATTATATCATGGACTGCCGGCAGTGAGGAAGGATTCCACGGGCATGATTGATATTATGGGCGTGAGACCCATGGTTATGTTTTAGTAACGACTTTGAGGGCATGCGTCCCTGACTTGATATGACTGTTTATGTATTGTGAACTGTAATTTGATTATCATACATGTCTCCGTTTTGTTAGACTGTTATGATTTGTTTACAGTATTTTCAGTTCACATACTTGGTACATTCTTCATCCGACCTCGCCCGAGGCTGCGTTCATCTGCTTGAGTTTAGATGCGCTGTTTGTGTCGGCAGTGTAGGACCACCTTTCGAGTTTTGGATAGCTCCTTACATTGGGAGTTTATCTTTTGGTATAAGTTCTTTCGATCTGAGCTTTTATGCGATTATAGTGCGGCGTGGCCTTGTCGTCATATTTGATTTAACTCTTAAGTGCGTATTCATATGTGGGATTGGACTCATGTACGGTGTAGCGTGTTTTGTTATGTATTGTATATGGAAGCCTTGTCGGCTTTGCCCTTGCACGCACGATTAGTTTTAAAAAAAAGGAGATGCTATTTAATTTCCGCAGTTTACTTGTGTTGTTAAGGTAGAATGGTGCCCAGGTAGGGCACCAGTCACGGGCCCGGGGTTCGGGGTGTGACATTACACACAACTCAAGGTTATTTTATGCCAAAGTCCAGGTTCTGACCCCAAAGTATTACGTACGTTAAATTCTTTTTAAAAGATCCATTTCTTTTATAAAGGTCACCCGATACCCATAGTATTAAAATAGAGTGACTCACATTTTTAGGTAAACCAAAACACTTTCCTTTTCAACATCAAGTAACAACATTTTTTTCCATAAGTTCAAGTTTGCCTAATTTCAAGTACTTAAGTCTCTTATTTTAGAAAGGTTTCGTAGTTCATAGTCTTAATCACTTAAGAATATAATTCTCTTTTAAACAATTTGAGAAACATATGTCTTATATGTGATTAGGTTATTCTTGTTCATAATCAATCTTATTAAAGCAGCCATGATCTAGGAAATGTAATATCATTTTGTCTCATCTTAGCTTCTATGCAGATGGAGGTTTCTACTGGTTTTAATAATACTTAATTAGTCAATACATTTCCCTTTATTAACGCTGCAGTGGTTCGTTCGATACTTATTCTGATTTCTGAAATCAGTAAAACATGATTCCTTTTAAAAACCAAGTACTCATTACTCACGAATGAAGTTTCACACTTTTTAGCAAAATTCATGTTAATTCCAAATAAGTCAAGTCTTTTATCTTTTAAGATCAAGTCTCTTAACTTCTAAAATCAATAAACCATTCTTTTTATCTCTCTTAAGTCGTTATACCTAACTTCCCATAAAGCTAGTATAACTCTTAAGCTTTTAAAACTTTTAAAACCAAGTGTTACTCTTCTTTCAAAAAGGTTTCTTATTATTCAGGCTTAAGTCAAAAGACATTGCCGTAAAACTACGTTCAGTTAACACACGCCCGTCTACCGTACTATATATATATTCTTTTAAAATATCATGCTCAAGAGTATAGGAAGAATCACATACCTTGCGACGATTATCGACTATTAGCAAAACGCTCCAAAGTACTGTAGTCCTGCTAGCCTTTTCCACCCCCTGAGTGGAATACGCTACTCGCAGTACTTCAACCTATAATGGTCATACAAGTCTATCAATGTCTAGACTACACTGTAGAATAATTCTACGGAAAATTGGGCAGCACTTCCCTACCCGCCAAACTACACAAGTCTACTGTAAATACAGTCTATGTAAGTCTGATTCAACCTTCTTCTTTAATATTCTTCTGATGTGATTCCAGTTCAATTTTCTTCTGTAATATCCTTCTATTACAGTTCAATACTCTTCTATGTATCTTATATACATTTCTATACTACTAAAGTATGTAATTTCCAATTACAATAGAAGGTCAAGAGTATTTACCTCAATAAGCCCAAAATTACCCAAGTTTAAATGTCGATCCTGAGCAAGGTTTAGCTCATATTCTGCACGCTCCAATTCGCTCAGAGAAACCCTTAGAAGTTCTACACAACTTCTACTTAATACTTCAACCTCTTATGAAGATTTTTCCATATGGTTTCGTTTTGTGACTAAAGGAAAGTATAGCAGTATTTTTCGGGCTTTTCGTATAGAGGGTACTTGGAAATACTACAAAGGTTTTGGGCTAGAGTATTTTGGCATAACAACAATACTTGGAGAAGTATTTCTCTACCAAGGGGGGGTATTTTACGAGAATTCTCAAGAGAGGGGTGTCTCGGCTAGGCTTCTCGAAGGGGAGGGTGGTGTGTTTCGCCAAGGCCTTCTCGAGGGGAGGAAGTGTTGGGCGAGAACACTACACAGGAGGAGAGAGGGTTTTCAAGACTTAGAATGATTTGTGGATGAAGAAGTCTTCACAAAGGGGGGGGGGGGTATTTATAGGACAACCAAGGGCCAAGATCAAGCCAAGTGGTAGGCAAGTGTAGGGTGAGGATTTACCCATGTGTACCTTATCCATCTACCACACAAAATATCACAAATATCCTACCAACCCCTTGACCCTCAAATCGTCCAAGACCGCCCAAAGTAACGTCCACTTTGAGGGTGACACATGTCACCCTCCCATTGGTCCAAAATATTTCATCTCTCGGAAAAATCCGCAAAAATAATAAATGACATAGCCGTAATTTTCCCTACGCAAGCTTTGGAAAACGTTTCGTCGGAAAACGATTCTTTTCGGGGGTTGTGCACAAAATTTTCGGTCCTATGCCTAACTTAAGGCTCAAACTTTTGTACGTACGTCCTTACGTACATACTCTGGAAATACGGGGTATAACATTCTCCCCTCCTTAGAAACATTCGTCCCGAATGTTCCTTCTCAAGACGGATAACGATAAAGTTCTCTTTAACTTAAACAAGTTGCCAATGCCACACATGTTTGTTCCTTCCCTTGCTCGTCGTACCCTCCTCGTATACTCGAACTCTTCCTAATAAACTTACCACATTTCTGTTATTGCTTCAGTTTCCAAAATCTCATCACGCCCTTCCGGGGTGATACCTTCAAGAAGACCCACCGTCAACCTGAACTCCAAGTGTCGACGCCGATTATCCGCACGACTTCTGTTGCTTCTGAGCTGCAAATAACCTCTTATGGATAAGCTTCACCTTATCCACATCCTTCTGGATCAAGTACGAACCAACTATCTGAACATTGCCAACATCGAACCAATCGATCGGCAACCTACACTACCGCCCCTACAAGGCATTCATAAGGCGACATCTGAATACTGAAATGGTAGCTATAAAACATTTCCTCAACAGGAGACAACAATCCTCACAGCTACCCCTGAAATCCAAACACTGGCCCGAGGGCGAATGCGATACTGAGACTCACCTGAGTTCCTAACCCTGCCTGGTAAAACTTCCAGAAAAAGAAATAGCCGTAACCTGGGCTCCACTGCCTGTCATAAGGTGAAAGTAGGCACCTCGTGCAGCCTTACAACCTTCCTGATATAACATCTCGCATAACCCTCTGCCGAGTACACGGTCCTGACTGAAAGACAAGAGGGGCTGACCTCATCGTCCCGACTACTGGTCGAACGCATCCACGAACTCGTACGATGGTTAACTAAACTTGGGCCTAACACCCTCGTGACCCCACCACCTCGAACTGACCCCACCACAATACAGGCCGCGGGTTGACCCGCGATCGGTCCGCAACCCGACCCGCTATCACGCAAAAACTCTTGTTCCCCGATCCGGAACAATCTCACTAATCAAGTTACGAAAACCTAGTGGTCTTCTTAGCTCAACTACCCTCTTTCATTTCACACCGCTCAGGGACTTATCACACAAGTATACCCCACATATACTATGCACTCCGACAAAGGTCAATTGTAAACAAAATCTTTTACTCAGGACGGTCTTGCATCTAAGGTATCCACGTATAATATTCTAAGGCCCACAATTTCTAGGTACCCAACCTTACCCTTTACTAACCAGGCCTTTAAATCACAATTTAACATAATGCTATCTGAACATAATACTTAGCACATCATCATATCATCAACGCATACTAGTCTCTAGAGGGGTAAGAATATACCTGTATCAACTGCTTCATTTTCCCTTCGTCACTCTAACCATAATCCTTCCCTGCAGGGCGCATAGCTAAAGAAGGTGATGAACCTTCCACTGACCCGGTAGGCTGAGTCATTCTGCCTGCATACTTCCTATTAGGACAGTTTCTCGTCACATGGCCCTGACGGCCGCAGGAAAAACAAGCACCAGTAAAAAGACGACATTCCCCGGGATGACTTCTGCCACATCGTGCACACTGAGAGAAACATGAATCCGGCTGGCTAGAACCCATGTATACCTGTGAACCAGAAGCCCTGGAGCCCTGACCAGCTCCCGAATACCCCGAACGTCCTGAAGACTGTGGAGGACCACTCTGCACTGGCGTAGTTACATAACTAGTCTGCTGCTGATGCGGCCCACCTCGAAAGTTACCAAAGGACCCTGCTGTTCTGGTCCTCTTCTGCTGATTTCGGTCATTCCGTCGACCTCTCCGTGCCTCACATCCTAGTGCATGAGCCTGCATGCGGGCAATGTCCATGCCCGACTGAAGAGCTACACCCGAACAAGCCTCGCTAGTAATCATCTAGCCGGTGGCGTAGCGGTGTACTCATCCTCCATATCGGCTACTACTGGGGACATACTGAGCTAATGAGTCGAACTCCACATTGTACTCTCTAACCGGCCGCGATCACGCCTCAGCGTCAAAAATCATCGGCCGAGCCCTCTCATCTGTGGGGCAAGAAATGCAAGAAATGCCGCGAGAACTCGTCCCATACGGTGGAAGTGCATGCTCTCCGGGGCGGCTCGCGAATCAAACGATCATTGCGGTATCACGCGGTGATGTGAACCCAATACCACCGACTCGCCTCGAGGCTCGATCACTCGTGATCGCTGTAGGCTGTCGGATAAACTCACGAGGGTCATCCTCGGCTCGATCCATAGAACAACGGCGGGCTACAACTCGTAAAGTCGTAGTCTCAAATGCGCTCGGGGTGAACTACGGGTGCTCTTGGGGCTGAGGCTGCTGCATCGGCCTATCTCATATCTCGGCCACGACCACGGCGATGGGGCCATCTCCTTGTACCCATCTCATCTGCTTCCGGTGTGGGGCGAAGGCTCATGTCTTGTAGTCTCGGCGGCCACCGCCGCGACTCTAAACTCTGCTGGTGCTGGCGGCGTCGCAAAACTCGCCGTCTGAAGCACTATCTTAGGTAACGGCTGGGCCTCTGCCCTGGTAACCCTCCGTGCTCTACTCACAGCTCCCTCGGTTGCCTTACGCGGAGGCATAACTGGTAAAGGAAAGGAATACGTCAGAGGGGTCCAACTTATCACACAACTCTAAGGCACGATCTCAGAATGAGAAGAATGGAAACCAATCCTAAATATCTTATAGCCTCCTGATTATTGATGTGATGCACAACACACCGATAATCAAGACTATACTACACGGTCTGTAGACACTTTCCGAGGATTAACTGCTCTGATACCACTTCATCACGACGAACCGGGCGTGGATCGTGCCTTACCCCGGGCACCTTAGTGATACAATATCAGAGAAAAATCAGCGGAAATAAAACATAAACATGAAACAAGAGATATGATAAATAAACAGGCCAACCAAAACAGTTGCCTTCTGTATATATACATAAAAACCCGAACAGTTATCCTTTTTACAACACTGCCCACAACAGTACTACAGACCTCTAAGAGTTTTACAACAACAACTATGACGGGACAGGGCCCCGCCATACCCCTGAATGTCCCAGCCCATCTCGTGGGACTCGGTAGAGAATCATGTGGAATATGTGTCCCGGCCCATCCCATGGGACTCGGTAGAGAATCAGATGAAATACGTGTCCCGGCCCATCTCGTGGGACTCGGTGAAGAATCGTTCATAAATAATCAGTCGGCCCTCCATCGAGAGACACGGTGGTATAGAAGTACAGTACTTGCACAACAAGGCTATCAAACGCAAACATAGGCAAGTTACACACAACTCAAGGTTATTTTATGCCAAAGTCCAGGTTCTGACCCCAAAGTATTACGTACGTTAAATTCTTTTTAAAAGATCCATTTCTTTTATAAAGGTCACCCGATACCCGTAGTATTAAAATAGAGTGACTCACATTTTTAGATAAACCAAAACACTTTCCTTTTCAACATCAAGTAACAACATTCTTTTCCATAAGTTCAAGTTTGCCTAATTTCAAGTACTTAAGTCTCTTATTTTAGAAAGGTTTCGTAGTTCATAGTCTTAATCACTTAAGAATATAATTCTCTTTTAAACAATTTGAGAAACATATGTCTTATATGTGATTAGGTTATTCTTGTTCATAATCAATCTTATTAAAGCAGCCATGATCTAGGAAATGTAATATCATTTTTTCTCATCTTAGCTTCTATGCAGATGGAGGTTTCTACTGGTTTTAATAATACTTAATTAGTCAATACATTTTCCTTTATTAACGCTGCAGTGGTTCGTTCGATACTTATTCTGATTTCTGAAATCAGTAAAACATGATTCCTTTTAAAAACCAAGTACTCATTACTCACGAATGAGGTTTCACACTTTTTAGCAAAATTCATGTTAATTCAAAATAAGTCAAGTCTTTTATCTTTTAAGATCAAGTCTCTTAACTTCTAAAATCAATAAACCATTCTTTTTATCTCTCTTAAGTCTGTTATACCCCGTATTTCCAGAGTATGTACGCAGGGACGTACGTAGGAAATTTCGAACTTCAAGTAGGCTTGGCCGATTTAATTTTGTGCACAACACCCGGTTAGAGTCGTTTTTAGTAAACGTTTTCCACGACTTTCGTAGGGAATTTCGGCTATGCCATATTTTATTTTGCGGATTTTTAGAGAGGCGAAACATTTTGGACCAACAAGAGGCGACACTTGTCACCCTCTCATTGGAACACTTGGCGGTCAAGCTTGGCGAAAGTTGGCCATTTTTGTCATGGAGTAGGTAGGATATTTATGTGTTAGTTGGTTAAGGGGCATTTGGCAAGATCTTGGCCCTACACTTGCCTTGCACTTGGCATGATCTTGGCCATTGGTTGGCCTTCACTTGACCTATAAATACCCACCCCTTTGGAAGACAAATTCATCCACAAATTTGCCTAAGTCTTGAAAGCTCTCCTTCTCCCTCCCTTTGTGTTGAGTTCTGAGGGCCTCCCTTGTGGCCGAGCACCCCTCTAGGGGTGCTAGCCGAGTGTACCCCTAGCCTAGTTGCTTTCGTATAATACCCCGCTGTGGTGTAGAAATACTCTCAAAGTATTGTTATAATGCCCAAATTACCTTAGCCGTATACCTTGTAGTATTCTAAGGTTATACCTATCTGAAAAGCCCGAAATACTATTATACTTCCCGTCTGTCACAAACCGAAACCACAGGAAAATCTCCATAGTCGTTGGAGTATTGTGTAGAAGTTGGTTAGAACTTCTAAGGGTGGTTTAGAGCGGGTTGAGCGCTCGGAGTTGGAGCTAAACGATTGCCCAGATCGACTTTATACTTGGATAATTATGGGCTTATCGAGGTAAATATCTTGTCCTCTATTGTAATTGGAAATTACATGATTGTTAGACTATATAGTTGAAGTATACTATATATAGAATGAACGTTGTTGTCGTGCAATGTCTTTGGACTTAAGCACGAATAATAAGAAACCTTTTGAAAGAAAAATCGAACTGTTTTTACATAGGGTATCAGATACAAGAGACCTTGTGTAGCTTTTCGTGAGGTAGAATTGTGCACGTCAGGTTAGATGTGTGAACCCCTGGTTGGCTTGATAGCGGCCCGATAGAGAGGAGATTTCTGCTTGTTGCGGGGAGTCTTTGCGAATTTTACGTAGAATGTTCTACGAAGGGATCTAAATGTTAATAAGCGCCTTGTGGCCTTATAGGTTGAAGTACTACGTGGCGCGATCTTGGCTAAGGAGTAGAAGCGGTTTGAAGTACTTGGGCGTTTTGCTATTAGTCGATACTCGTCGCGAGGTATGTGAACCTCTTCCATCTCTTCTAGCATGATATGTGTGAACTATGTAGCGGTGAGCGTCGCATGTGCTAAATGTATTTGATTGGTTTAAAACATAAAGTGTTATAACGGCTTTATGGGAAGTTGGTTATAACGACTTTATGTTGGTAAGAAAATACTTGTGGTTTTAAAAGGTAATCGATTTGAACTATAAGCGGCTTGTTATGTGTTAATAAAGAACTTGAAGTAATACTTGGTTTTGAAAACTTAAGAGTTATACTAGCTTTATGGGAAGTTAGGTATAACGGCTTAAGAATGTTTTTGATTTGAAATCGAATGGGTATCGACAAACCACCGCAGCGTTAATAAAGGAAATGTTTTGACTAATTAAGTATTATTAAAACCAGAGAAACTTCCATCTGCATAGAAGCTAAGATGAGACAAAATGATATTTCCTAGATCATGGTCTTTGTAATAAGATTGTTATAAACAAGAATATCCTACTCACATATAAGGCTTATGTTTCTCAGTTGTTTAAAGGAGAATTATATTCTTAAATGAATAAGACTATGAACTACTTAAACCTTTCTAAAATAAGAACCGTGAACATTGGAAATTAGGCAAACTTGAACATTGGAAATTAGGCAAACTTGAACAGTGGAAAAGAATGTTGATACTTGATTTTACAAAGAGAAGTAATTGATTTACTTTAAAAAGATAGTCACTCTATTTTTATACTACGGGTATTGTGTGACATTGTGAAAGTAACGTATCTTTTAAAGAGTTAATGTATGAAGTACTTTGGGGATAAAACCCCGAACTTGTTGGCATATAGTAGAAAGTACCTCGTGTGTATAACTTGATTGTGTTGGTTTGTGATAGCCTTGTAATACTTTCTTGTTGATTGATAAGTAAACATGCTAGGATGCTACGTGTGTTAGTATCTTGTGATGTTTGTGTAAATGGGTTTTCCTTTGTTGTGCTTATGTTGTTTAACGATAAGCTGTTATGTTAGTATTTTACATCACTCATCTCTTGAGATGATTCCGGGGGTTAAGCTGCCCTCCGATGCGGGGTAGACTCAGGCGGGTCGATGGACCTATGATTCGAGAATACCTCATGCAGTCCTGAGGGCTACGCGAGCTCTGAGAGTTCGAGGTTAGTGTCGTCCTTTATGGGCATGCGATCCACGTGGCCATGCGGATGCGAAGTCGTGACGATGCGCCGGAGTAGCTACCCCGACGCGGGAATACCTCATGCGGGCCGATGAGATTGGCTTATGCGGAGCTGCGGGAAGTTCCAGGGCTTGACGAGCACATTAGATACTGCGGGCAAGTGGCCAGCTTTGATCATTTGACGGTCTAGAAAGATCTTATAATCTGATTCATGACCTTGTTGGTGCGTAGGTGTTAGTAGTCGGCTATGCCTTCGTCTTACCAAATGCGGTGTTATTATGGCACAGTGGGACCCGTGTTCATGTGTGTTCCTTGGTGCTTTTATATCATAACCGCTGGCGGTGAGGAAGGTATTCCACGGGCATGATTGATGTTGTGGGCGTGAGACCCATTATTATATTTGAGTAATGACTTTGAGGTGTGAGTCACGACTTGATATGGCCTTGTTTATTGTGAATCGTAGTTTTGTTATCATACATGTCTCGCTTTATATAGACTACTATGATTCCATTTGATATTTGATTTCACATACTTGGTACTGTTATCTTGACCTCCTTGGCTGCGTTCATGCCGCAGTTGAGGTACACGATCGTTGATCCTAGCTTTGAGTCCTGATTCAGCGTATGGGAAGCCGCTTTCTCGGAGGCTTATCAATGGTATATTCCCCGCCGTAATAGGTGTTTACATTCGGGGTTTGGCGGGCCTGTCCGCCATTCTTTGTCGTATCTTTCTTAGGTGCAGAGTATTGTTGTGGGCAGGGTTTGTAAAGAAAGGATTAAAGCTCATTTGAAAGAGTTGTTATTATTATTTATCGAAGGACAAGTTTTCTAAAGATAATTGTTATACGCTTCTTGTTATTTCATGTTGTTGTGTTATGTTCCATTGATTTCTCGATGTTGTATCACTAGGGTGCCCGGTAAGACACGATCCACGGGCGATTAGTCGTGACAAAAGTGGTATCGAGCGATTAATCCTCGGAAAGTGTCTGACGTATCGATTCAGAGAGTCTTGATTATCGGTGTGTTGTGCACCACATCAATAATCGAGGAGGCTATAGGGTATTTAGGATTGGTTTCTATTCTTCTCACTCGAGATCGTGCCTTAGAGTGTGTTGTAAGTTGGACCCTCCGACGAAATTATTTCCTTATCGTTATGCCTCGCGTAGGCAAACCCGGCCCAGAGGGCAAGGCGGCGGAGGCTGAGTAGAGTTCGAAGGTTACGAGGGCACAGCCCAATCATCACCGAGTTAGGTGCTTCATTCGGGATTTCTGCGACATCACTAGCCCGATAAAGTTTAGCACGGCGGCGGCGATTCCTCTGCGGCCATGATATTTGAACCTTCGTTCACGACGAGAACAGAATATGGATTGCAAAGCGACCACATTACTAGCTATGGATTTAACTACGGAGAGTATACCGATGTACGCGAGTCTTGATGAATATCAATGAGAGGTTGTGCAAGTAGTTCTTGATTGAAGCGAGTATGGCACGTATGCGAGCTTATACACAGCAGTAGAAACGTAGAGATCGACCGGGTTAACGAAGGCGGCGAGAAGAGGGCGAGCGTGAGTCCTTTGGTAACTTTCGGCGAGTCACCTCGCCACAGATTTGATTATGCACATCCACAATGCAGTGGTCTTCCACGGATTTCGGGGCGTTCGGGGTATGCAGGAGTTGGTTAGAACTCGTGGCTTCCGTTCATGATTTAGCGAGCGTCGTCGGGAATGTCGTCTTTAGTTGGTACTTGTTGTACGGCGACCGCCGTGTCCGATGTCGAAAGAGTGTCTGGTAGGAGGACTTAGCCTTGAGATCGGTGGGTAGTTCGTCACCTTCCAGCTTACGCCTGCAGGCGAGTTTGATTAGAACGACTAGGGGAGTGAAGCAGTAGATTCAGGCATATCCTTAACCCTCTAGAGTTCAGTATGTGTGATAAGATGGGTATATCATAAGTGCTATGTTTTGATAGCAGTGTGTTAATATTTGTGATTAGAAATCATGGTTAGTAACCGGGGAAGATTGGGGGATAGAGAAAGTGTGAGCCTTAGAGTTTTATACGTAGAAACCTTAGAGGTAAGGCCGTCTCGAGTAAAGGTGTAGTGTTATGTTTGATCCTTATCGGAGTGCATAGTGCACGTGAGCTATGTTTGTGGGATAAGTCCCTGAGTAGCGTGATTTGAAAGAGGGTAGTCGAGCTAGAAGACCGCTAGGTTTTCGAAACGTGATTAGTGAGATTGTTCCGGATCGGGGAGCTAGTATTGTGCGCGTTGCCGGGTCGGGTTGAGGCCACGTTGCGGGTCAACCCGCGGTAGGTTTGGTGGTGGGGTCAGGTTGTGGTGGTCCCGCCTTGTGTTAGGGTTGTGAGGGTGTTAGGCCCAAGTTTAGTTAACCAGCATACGAGTTCGTGGATGCGTTCGACCAGTGTTCGGGCCGAGGAGGTCAGCCGTCTTGTCTTAGCAAAGGCGGTTTACTCGGCGTGTTGATTTTATCGTAAAGGTTGTAAGGCTGCATCGGTGCCTACCTTCACCTTATGATGACAGTGGAGCCAGTGCGGCTGTTTTGTTTCGAAAAATTTTACGTGCAAGGTTAAGAACTCAGGTGAGTCTCAGAATCGCATTCGCCCTCGGGCCAGTGTTTGGATTTCAGGGTAGTTGTGGGGATTGTTGTCTCCTGGAGAGGGAAATGTTTTTAACTACCATTTCAGTGTTCGGATGTCGCCTTATGAAGCCTTGTAAGGCGGAAGTGTAAGTTCTGTCGATTGGTTCGATGTTGGCAAGGTTGAGACGATTGGTTCAGCTTGTTCCGGTATCGTGGTTAGTGAAGCTTGTCTAGAAGGAGTTCGGCATTTCGGAGGAAATCGTGACGGATAATCGGCGGCGACGCTTAGAGTTGAGTTGGCCAGTCGGTCTTGAAGGTACCACTCGGGTGGGTGTGAGTTTTGAAACAGAGGGAACTTAGCCCGATTTGTTTTGGGCCCTTTTGAGTTCATTGGAAAAATTGGCCAGGGTTCGTATATGTTAGCTTTTGCCGTTGTACTTAGGAGGCAGTATGTCCGCTCTTTCGTATGGTTATGTACGGGAAAGTATCGGAGATCCATCCAGTGTTCCCGATTAATGATGACCCGTTAGAGATAGTAACCGAGTTTGGAAACTAAAGCGATGCTCGAGTTTGGGTGTACGCCGCAGTGATGATCGCACGCGATCCGGCACCATTTGTTGGAGTCGCTGAGAAGGTTTATGCCTCGGGCAAAGTGACAAAAGTGGTATCATGTGGTAAGAATTCGAGTGTACGAGAAAGTGCGACACGTAAGGGAAGAAGCGGCGTGTATGGCGGCGTAGATGTGATCATTTCTTTTGTGTGGAGAAAGTGCGAAGAAATTATATTTTAGACCCTTGGATGGGAGCGTTTGTGATGTTAGAGGTGTGTCCTCGTGGACTTGAAGGTAAGTACTTTGCGCAAGTTGGTTCCGTGGCCATGCGTGGCGTGATTGTTTTATAAGTATAGTGTCACGACCAGCTGGGCGTGCGGTGCCTTACCGGGCACCCTAGTGACACAACATCAGTAATCAGTGGAACATAAAACACATACGTGAAACAAATGAAGTACAAAGCGATGTCTGGAAAATTTGCCTTAGGCATATATATAAACAACAACTCTTTCAATCATGAACAACTTAATCCTTTTACAAACCACCTTACAACAAGATTACTACAGACTTAAGAATGATATGACAACAACGACGGACGGGGCCCGCCATACACTCGAATGTAAGCACCACAATAACAGGGACTATACCAAGATAAGCCTCGGAGAGCGGAGCTTCCCAAAAGCCAATTGTGACCCTAAGAGCGAGGATCAACGGCGGTGTACCTTTACTGCGGCATGAACGCGGCCGGGAGAGTCGATCTAACAGTGCGAGTATGTGAACCGAAAATATCAGAATCGAAATCATAGTAGTCTATATAAGCAGAGACATGTATGATAACAAAACTACGATTCCTGATAAACAAGCGATCATATCAAGTCGTGGACTCACGCCTCAAGTCACCACTCAAATATAACAATGGGTCTCACGCCACAACATCAATCATGCGTGGAATACCTTCCTGCCGGCGATTTATGATATAAAAGCACCAAGGAACACATGAACACGGGTCCCACGTGCCATAATAACACCGCATGAGGTAAATGCGAAGGCATAGCGATTACTAACACCTACGCATTCAACAAGGTCATGAATCAGATCATAAGATCTATCTGACCGTCACATGATCAAAGCGGCCACTTGCCCGCAGATCTAATGCGCGCGTCTAGCCTCGAACTTTCCGCGACTCGCATAGGCCAATCTCATCGCGTGAGGTATTCCCGCATCGGTAGCTACTCCGGCATCGCCCCGGACGCGATCCGCATGGCGCATGGACGCGTGCCCATAAAGGACGACACTAACACGGAACTCGTAGCTCGCATAGGCCACAGGACTGCGTGAGGTATTCTCGAATCATAGGTCCATCGACACCGAGTCTACCCGCGACGGAGGCGGCAACCCGGAATCATCTCAAGAGATGAGTGATGTAAAATACTAACACAACAGCTTATCGTTAAGCAACATAAGCACAACAAAGGAAAACCCCTTTACACAACATCACAAGATACTAACACACGTAACATCCTATCATGTTTACTTATCAATCAACAAGAAAGTATTACCAGGCTATCACAAACCAACACAATCAAGTTATACACACAAGGTACTTTCTACTATATGCCAACAAGTTCGGGTTTTATCCCCAAAGTACTTCATACATTAACTCTTTAAAAGATCGTTACTTTCAATGTCACACAATACCCGTAGTATAAAAATAGAGTGACTATCCTTTTAAAGTAAATCAATTACTTCTCTTTGTAAAATCAAGTAGCAACATTCTTTTCCAATGATCAAGTTTGCCTAATTTCCAATGTTCAAGTTTCTCATTTTAGAAAGGTTTCGTAGTTCATAGTCTTATTCATTTAAGAATATAATTCTCTTTTAACTATCTGAGAAACATAAGTCTTATATGTGAGTAGGATATTCTTGTTTATAACAATCTTATTACTGACAGCATGATCTAGGAAATATCATTTTGTCTCATCTAGCTTCATGCAGATGGAAGTTTCTCTTGGTTTTAATAATACTTAATCTGTCAAAACATTTCCTTTTATTAACGCCGCATGGTTTGTCGATACACATTCGATTTCAAATCGATAAAACATTATTAAGCCGTTATTCCTAACTTCCCATAAAGCTAGTATAACTCTTAAGTTTTCAAAACCAAGTATTACTTCTTCTTTCAAAATGATTCAAAAATCTTTTGAAATACTTCAAGTTCTTTATTAACACATAACAAGCCGATTATAGTTCAAACCGATTACCTTTTAAAACCACAGTATCTTCTTACCAACATAAAGTTATAACTAACTTCCCATAAAGCCGTTATAACACTTTATGTTTTAAACCAATCAAATACATTTAGCACACGTATCGTCTACCGCACTACATAGTTCACACATATCATGCTAGAAGAGATAGGAAGAGGTTCACATACCGCGACGAGTATCGACTAATAGCAAAACGCTCAAGTACTTCAAACCGTCGGCTACTCCTTAGCCAAGTAGACAGCCACGTAGTACTTGACCTATAAGGCCACAAGGCGCTTATTAACAATTAGATCCTATCGTAGAACATCCTACCGAAAATTCGGCAGCACCTCCCCCCCCGCAACAACGTAAATCTCCTCCTTTATCGAGGCCGGCTACCATGCCAACCAGGGGGGGGTTATACAACTAACCCGAACGGGTACAATTCTACTCCACAGAAAAGCTATACAAGTCTACTGTAATACAGTCCTATGAAAATACTGATTCGATTCTTCTTTCGAAAAGGTTTCTTATTATTCAGGCTTAAGTCAAAAGACATTGCCGATAACAACGTTCAGTACTATATATAGTATACTTCAACTATATAATCTAACAACATGTAATTTCCAATTACAATAGGGGGACAAGATATTTACCTCGATAAGCCCATAATTATCCAAGTATAAAGTCGATCCTGGGCAATCGTTTAGCTCGACTCAGCGCTCCAACCCGCTCTAAACCACCCTTAGAAGTTCTAACCAACTTCACACAATACTCCAACGGACTATGGAGATTTTCCTAGGGTTTCGGTTTTGTGGTGACGAGAAGTATAATAGTATTTACGGGTTTTTTGTAAAGGTATAACCTTAGAATACTACAAGGTATACGGCTAAGGTAATTTGGGCATTATAACAATACTTTTGAGAGTATTTCTACCAAGAGGGGGGGTATTATATGAAAAACAACTAGGCTAGGGGGGGGGGTACCCCACGGCTAGCACCCCAAGGAGGGGGGGTGGCTACCCCTCGGCCTACCCCACTAGGGGGGGAACTCTCGGCCAAGGCACTACACTAAGGGGGGAGGAAGAAGCTTTCAAGACTTAGGCAATTTGTGGATGAATTAGTCTTCAAAGGGGGGGGTATTTATAGGTCTAGCAAAGGCCAACCAATGGCCAAGATCTTGCCAAGTGCAAGGCAAGTGTAGGGCCAAGATCTTGCCAAGTGCACCTTAACCAACTACACACAAAATATCCTACCAACTACTTGACAAAATAGTCACCATTTCGTCCACTCTACCGCCACCAATGAGAGGGTGCCAAGTGGCGCCCTCTTGTTGGTCCAAAATGTTTCGTCTCTCGGAAAAATTCGCAAAAATTAAAAAAGTCATAGCCGGAATTTTCCCTACGAAAGCTGTGAAAACGTTTCGTCGAAAAACGACTCTAATCGGGTGTTGTGCACAAATAAATTTCGGCCAAGCTACTTTCTCAAGTTCAAATTTTCTACGTACGTCCTTACGTACATACTCTGGAAATACGGGGTATAACATTCTCCCCTCCTTAGAAACATTCGTCCCGAATGTTCCTTCTAAGTCTCAAAACAAACGTGCGCCAGTATAGTCTTCACTACCATACTTACGAAACAATCCTGCCACAATGGCCACAGAAACAACTGCGCAAAATACTTACATCCAAGTCCACGAGGAATCACCTCTAACATCACCACAAACACCTCTCTCCGGGGTCTAAAATATACTTCTTCCACACTTTTCCAAACAAAAGAAATGGTCACATCAATTCTCGCCATACATGCTCGCTTCTTCCCGATACCACTTTTGTCACTTTGCGCGAGTTCTAGTGTCACTCCGGCGACCCAACAAATGGTGCGGATACACGCGATCCTCGAGGTCGTACACTCGAACTCTTACCACATTTAAATCGCTTCGTTTCAAAACTCGGGTTACTATCTCTAACGTGGTCATCATTAATCGGAACACTCTGGATGGATCTCGATACTTTCCCGATCATAACAATACGAAGATCGGCCATATCGCTTCCTAAGTCGGACGGCAAAGCTAACATATAGGCAACTGGCCTATTCTTTGTCACGACCCAAAATCGCTGGATCGTGCCTTACCAGGGCACCCTAGTGACACAACATCAGTAATCGGGAACATAAAACAACAACATGAGATAACGAAATATAAAACAATAATCAGGAAAACTTGCCTTTCGCATATATATAACCATCAACTCTTTTACAAATGAATGGCTTAATCCTTTTTACCAACCCCGCCCACAGCGATTACTACGGACCTCTAAGAATGATACGACCACAATGGCGGGACGGGGCCCAAACCCCGAATGTAAACACTTACTACGAAGGGACTATACGTGATAAGCCTCGGAGAAACGGAGCTTCCCAAACGAATGCGTGACCACGAGAGCTAGGATCAACGACGATGTACCTCAACTGCGGCATGAGCGGCCCCGAAGGAGGTCGATCTGGCAGTGCAGAGTATGTGAAACTAAAAATAAATCGTAAATGAAATCATAGTAGTCTATACAAAGCGGAGACATGTATGATAACCAACTACGATCACCATAAATAGCGGTCATGTCAAGTCGTGGACTCACACTCAAGTCATCACTCGATTTAACAATGGGTCTCACGCCCAACATCAATCGTGCGTGGAATACCTTCCTCATGCCGCGATTTATGATATACAAGCACGAGGAATACACATGAACACGAGTCCCACGTGTCCTAATAAAAGCGTGCGGGGTAAATGCGAAGGCATAGCCGACTACTAACACCAGCGATGCAACAAGGTCATAAAGCGTATCATAAGATCTGTCTGCCGTCACATGATCAAAGGCGGCCACTTGCCCGATATCTAATGTCGCGCGTCTAGTCCCGGAACTTCCCGACTCGCGTAGGCCAATCTCATCGGCCGCATGAGGTATTCCGCGTCGAGGTAGCTACTCCGGCGTCGTCTGGACTTCCAGTCCGCGTAGCCTGAGACCGCGTGCCCATAAGGGCACACTAACACGGAACTCGTAGCTCCGCATAGGCCCCGGGACCGCGTGAGGTATTCTCGAATCATGGTCCTGCATCGCCGAGTCTACCCGCATCGGAGGCAGCTTAACCCGGAATCATCTCAAGAGATGAATGCCACAATACTATCATAACGACGATAGTTAATAAGCACAATCAAGGAAACCCCTTACACAAACATCACAAGATACTAACACGCGTAGCATCCTAACACGTTTACTTATCAAAGCAACAAGAAAGTATTACAAGGCTATCACAAACCAATACAATCAAGTTATTCACACAAGGTACTTTCTACTAACAAGTTGGTATCTATCCCCAAAGTACTTCACATTAAAATCTTAAAAAAAGATCTGTTTCTTTCACATAAGTCACACAATACGTAGTATAAAATAGAGTGATTTGTCCTTTTAAGAAAACCAAAACTCTTACCTTTGTAAAATCAAGTAACAACATTATTTTCCAAGCGTCCAAGTTTGCCTAATTTCAAATGTTCACGTTTCTTATTTTAGAAAGGTTTAAATAGTTCATAGTCTTATTCATTTAAGAATATAATTCTCTTTTAAACAATCGAAACATAAGCCTTATATGTGAGTAGGATATTCTTGTTTATAACAATCTTATTACAATGACCATGATCTAGGAAATATCATTTTGTCTCATCTTAGCTTACATGCGGATGGAAGTTTCTCTTGGTTTTAATAATACTTAATTATTCAAAACATTTCCTTTTATCAAGCTGCGGTGGTTTGTCGATACACGTTCGATTTCCGAAATCGGTAAAGCATTCTTAAGCGTTATACCTAACTTCCCATAAAGCTAGTATAACTCTTAAGTTTTCAAACACCAAGTATTACTTCTCCTTTCAAAATGATTCAAAATCTTTTGAAGTACTTCAAGTTCTTTCTTATCATATAACAAGCGGTTAAAGTTCAAATCAGTTACCTTTTAAAAACCACATGTATTTTCTTACTAACATAAAGTATTATAACCAACTTCCCATAAAGCGTTATAACACTTTATGTTTCAAACCACTCAAACACATTTAGCACGTATGCGTCTACCGTACTACATAGTTCACTCATATCATGCTAGAAGAGATAGGAAGAGGTTCACATACCTCGCGGCAGTATCGACTCATAGCAAAGCGCTCAAGTACTTCCAAGCGTCGGCTACCCTTAAGCCACGTAGATCGCGCCACGTAGTACATCAACCTATAAGGCCACGCGCTTATTAACATTTAGATCTCATCGTAGAACATTCTACAGAAAATCGGCACCTCCCCACGCAGCGTAAACCTCCTCTCAGTAGGCCGCCACTAAGCCAACGGGGTTATACATCTAACCTAACGGTGCAATTCTACTCGCGGTACTACTACACAAGTCTCATGTCAGATACCCTATGTAATTGATTCGATTCTTCGAGCTTAAGTCGAGACATTGCCACAAGCTATGTTGATTATATATATATAGTATACTTTAACTATATATTCCTGACATGTAATATCCAATTACAAAGGGGACAAGATAGTTACCTCGATAAGCCCATAATTATCAGAGTTTAATGTCGATCCTTAGCAAAGTTTTAGCTCGACTCAGGCGCTCAACCATTCTAAACCACCCTTAGAAGTTCTAACCAACTTACACAATACTCCAACGGACTATGGAGATTTTCCTAGGGTTTCGGTTTTGTGGTGGGAAGTATAATAGTATTTTACGGGCTTTTGTATAAGTGTAACCTTGGGAATACTACAAGGTATTTGGGCAGTATTTGGACATTAAAACAATACTAGGAGAGTATTTCTATACCACAAAGGGTATTATACGAAAACAACCTAGGCAGGGGTACCCCACGGTAGCAACTCTAGGAGGGGCACTACTCTCGGCTAGCACCCACAGAGGGGGTGCTCTCGGCCTGAGGGAGGCCCTTGGCCGAACTCAACACAAGGAGGAGAGGATTTTACACTTAGAAACATTTAGGAATGGATGAAGAATTCATCAAAGGGAGAGGGTATTTATAGCACAAGCCAAGGCCAACCAATGGCCAAGATTGAGCCAAGTGCTACACAAGTGTAGGGCGAAGATATGCCCAGTGCCCCTAGTCCCTACTCCTTAAAACCCTCACAAAATATCTACCAAAATATCTACCACTTGACATCCTTTCGTCCAAGTCGCCCGCTTGCCCACCAATGAGAGGGTGCCAAGTGCCGCCTCTCGTTGGTCCAAAATGTTAGTCTCTCGGAAAAATCCATAAAAATGAGTAAAGACATAGCGGAATTTTCCGCGCAAGTTATGTAAAGCGTTTAGTCGGCGACTCTAGCAGGGTGTTGTGCACAAATGCCATTCGGCAGCCACTAGGCGGGGTGACACGTGTCACCTCCTATTGGCCAAATAAAACATCTTCGAAAATATCCATAATGGCCAAAATCTCGAAAACAAAGTGGGCCCCACAAAGTAAATTTCTCCGTGGGCCCAGCGTGACCATTTTCGAAAATAAAATTCCATAATTCTCTAATATTCGGGAAGTCAGAATACCAAATCGGGAATCCAATTCCCATTAACGAACCTTTTCCTTCACAAAACCGGAAACTTTTAGTGGAAAAATCGCCTCTTTCTTCCTTTCCAATCTTTACATCGTATACTAAATGCGTGCGTCCTCGCATACATACCCTGGTACTACGGTGTGTAATATTCGTCCCTCCTTAGAAACCTTCGTCCAGAATGTTCCTTCTAAGTCTCAAAAACAAGCGTCGCTTGATATAGTCTTCACTACTATACTTACGAAACAATCTGCCATACAGCCGCGAAATACTGCGCAACATACTTATATCCAAGTCTACGAGGAAAACACCTCAATATCACCACAAATACCTCTTCCGGGGTCAAAATATACTTCCTTAGTCACGATACCACTTTTGTCACTTTGTCGCGAGCCTTGCTCGCGACCCGACAAATAGTGCGGATTTCAACTGCGATCGGAGGATCTCGTACACTCGAACTCTTACCACGTTACGTCGGCCGGTTTCCAAAACTTCGGGGTTACTATCTCTAACGTGGTCATCATTAGCTGGGAACACTCGGATGGATCTCGATACTTTCCGATCATAACAATACGAAAGGCCGAATCTTGCCTCACAAGTCGGACGGCAAAGCTAACATATAGGCAACGGCCTATTCTTCACATGAACTAAAGGGCCCCAGTAACTCGGGCTAAGTTCCCTTTGTTTCCAAAACTCGTCACACCTAACCGGGGTGGTACTTTCAAGAAGACCGGCCGTCGGCTGAACTCTAGCGTCGTTAGATTATCCGCACGATTTCTACGAGTGCGAACCTTCTAGACAAGTTTCGCCTATCCGCGATCTGTGGAACAAGCTGAACCAACTAATCGAACCTTGCCAACATCAGACCAATCGGTGGCAACTTACACTTCGCCCCTACATGGCTTCAAAAGGCGACATCCGAACCGAAATGGTAGCTTAAACACTACCTCCACGAGACAACAATCCCGCAACTATCCCGAAATCGAACAACGGCGGCGAATGCGGTCGAGACTTACGAGTTCTTAACACATGCCCGGCAAAACTTCGAGAAACAAAAACAGCCGCACTGGCTCCATGTCGTCATAAGGTGAAGGTAGGCACCTGCAACCTTACAACCTTCGATAACCCAACACGGTAGAGTAAGCGGTCCGATCGAAGAACACGATGGGCTGCCCCCATCGGCCCGACCACTGGTCGAACGCATCCACGAACTCATACGCTGGTTAACTAAACCTGGGCCTAACACCCTCGTGACCCTACCACAAGGCGGGACCACCACAACCGACCCGCACCCACCATACCGCGGGTTGACCCGCAACACGGCCTCAACCCGCCGGCGTTGCGAAAACACTAGCTCCCGAAGAATAATTTCACAAATCATATTACGAAAACCTAGCGGTCTTCTAGCTCGACTACCTTCTTTCAAATCACGCTACTCGGGGACTTATCCCACGAACATAGCTCGCGTGCACTATGCACTCTATAAGGGTCAAACATAACACTACACCTTTCTCGAGATGGCCTTACCTCTAAGGTCTTTGCGTATAAAGCCCTAAGGCTCACACTTTCTCTATCCTCCAAAATCTTACTCGGTTAACCCACCATGATTTCTAATCACAACTAACACTGCTATCGAACATAGCACTTAAGGTATACTCACCTTGAAAGTTACAGAAGGACACGCTGCTCGGCCTCTTACTGCTGTCGCGGTTAACCCGTCGATCTACGTTTCTCGGCTGCTGCGCATGGCGATATACGAGCCATGCTCGAAGCCTAGCGAAGGATTACTCTTGCACAACCTTCTCTTAGGTAGTCATCAAGACTCGCGATACATCGGTATACTCTCGGTAGCCAAATCCATAGCTAGTAACAAGGTTGTCTCTTGCAATCTATATTCTCGGTTCGATCGTGGCGAAGGTTCACATATCATGGCGCAGAGGCGCGTCGCCATGCTTAAACTCTTTGGGGCTAGTGGCGTCGCAGAAATCCCGAATGAAGCACTACCTAGGTAATGATTTGGCTGTGCCTCGCCCCTCACGAACTCTACTCGCGGCTCGCCGTGCCTTGCGCCTCACGGGCGGGTTGCCTACGGGGGCATAACGATAAGGAAATAATTTCGTCGGAGGGTCAACTTACAACACGGCTCTAAGGCACGATCTCGAGTGAGAAGAATAGAAACCAATCCTAAATATCCTATAGCCTCACGATTATTGGTGTGGTGCACAACACCGATAATCAAGACTGCGGATACGCGTAGACACTTTCAGAGGATTAATCGCTCACGATACCACTTTTGTCACGACCGGCTGGGCGTGGCGGTGCCTTACCCCGGGCACCCTAGTGACACAACATCAGAGTAATCAGCGGAACATAAAACAACAACATGAGATAACAGAAATATAAAACAATAATCTGTGAAAACTTGCCTTTCGGCATATATATAACCATCAACTCTTTTACAAATGAACAGCTTAATCCTTTTTACCAACCACCTACAACAGATTACTGGACCTCAAGAATGATCGACCATGATGGCGGGACAGGGCCCGCCAAACCCCGAATGTAAACACTTACTCTGACGGGGGACTATACATGATAAGCCTCGGAGAACGGAGCTTCCCAACGCTGACGTGACCACGAGAGCTAGGATCAACGATCGATGTACCTCAACTGCGGCATGACGCGGCCCCGGAGGTCGATCTGGCCAGTGCAGAGTATGTGAAACTAAAAATAAATACTGTAAATGAAATCATAGTAGTCTATACAAAGCAGGAGACATGTATGATAACCAAACTACAGATCACCATAAATAAGCAGTCATGTCAAGTCAGGGACTCACACCCTCAAGTCATCACTCAATTTAACAATGGGTCTCACGCCCACAACATCAATCGTGCCCGTGGAATACCTTCGCCAGCTGGCGGTTTATGATATACAAGCACGAGGAATACATGAACACGGGTCCCACTGTGTCCTAATAAGCATGCGGGGTAAATGCGAAGGCATAGCCGACTACTAACACCAGCAGTACCAACAAGGTCATAAACTGTATCATAAGATCTGTCTAGACCGTCACATCATCAAAGGCGGCCACTTGCGCGATATCTAATGTGCGCGTCTAGTCTGGAACTTCCGCGACTCGCGTAGGCCAATCTCATCGGCCGCATGAGGTATTCCCGCATCGAGGGTAGCTACTCCCGGCGTCGTCACGGACTTTCGAGTCGCGCAGCCCTGAGGACGCGTGCCCGTAAAGGACGCACACTAACACGGAACTCGTAGCTCGCGATAGGCCCCGGGACCAGCATGAGGTATTCTCGAATCATGGTCCTGCATCGCTGAGTCTACCAGCATCGGAGGGCTTAACCGGGAATCATCTCGAGATGAATGCCACAATACTATCATAACGATCGATAGTTAATAAGCACAATCAAGAAACCCCACACAAACATCACAAGATACTAACACACGTAGCATCCTAACACGTTTACTTATCAAAGCAACAAGAAAGTATTACAAGGCTATCACAAACCAATCTGATCAAGTTATTCACACAAGGTACTTTCTACTAACAAGTTCGGGTATCATCCCCAAGTACTTCACATTAAAATCTTAAAAAAAGATCTGTTTCTTTCACATAAGTCACTGATACAGTAGTATAAAATAGAGTGATTGTCCTTTTAAGAAAACCAAAACTCTTACCTTTGTAAAATCAAGTAACAACATTATTTTCCAAACGCCCAAGTTTGCCTAATTTCAAATGTTCACGTTTCTTATTTTAGAAAGGCTTCGTAGTTCATAGTCTTATTCATTTAAGAATATAATTCTCTTTTAAACAATCGAGAAACATAAGCCTTATATGTGAGTAGGATATTCTTGTTTATAACAATCTTATTACTGACCATGATCTAGGAAATATCATTTTGTCTCATCTTAGCTTATGCGGATGGAAGTTTCTACTGGTTTTAATAATACTTAATTATTCAAAACATTTCCTTTTATCAACGCGATGGTTTGTCGATACACATTCGATTTCGAAATCAAGAAAGCATTCTTAAGCGTTATACCTAACTTCCCATAAAGCTAGTATAACTCTTAAGTTTTCAAACACCAAGTATTACTTCTCCTTTCAAAATGATTCAAAAATCTTTTGAAGTACTTCAAGTTCTTTCTTATCATATAACAAGCCAGTTATAGTTCAAATCGATTACCTTTTAAAAACCACATGTATTTTCTTACTAACATAAAGTCATATAACCAACTTCCCATAAAGCGTTATAACACTTTTATGTTTCAAACCACTCAAACACATTTAGCACGTACGCGTCACCGCACTACATAGTTCACTCATATCACGCTAGAAGAGATAGGAAGAGGTTCACATACCTCGCGGCAGTATCGACTCATAGCAAAACGCTCAAGTACTTCCAAACGTCGGCTACCCCTTAAGCCACGTAGATCGCGCCACACGTGATACATCAACCTATAAGGCCACTGGCGCTTATTAACATTTAGATCTCATCGTAGAACATTCTACCGAAAATTCGCACCTCCCCATAACAGCGTAAACCTCTCTCAATCGAGCGGCTGCTACCAAGCCAACCAGGGGTTATACATCTAACCTAACGGTACAATTCTACTCCCGGTACTACTACACAAGTCTCATGTCTGGTCTATGTAATTACAGATTCGATTCTTCGAGCTTAAGTCGAAGGACATCACACAAGCTATGTTCATTTATATATATTTAGTATACTTTAACTATATATTCCTACAACATGTAATATCCAATTACAAAATGGGGACAAGATAGTTACCTCGATAAGCCCATAATTATCCGAGTTTAATGTCGATCCTTAGCAAAGTTTTAGCTCGACTCAGCGCTCAACCGCTCTAAACCACCCTTAGAAGTTCTAACCAACTTCTACACAATACTCCACGGACTATGGAGATTTTCCTAGGGTTTGGTTTTGTGTCGACGGGAAGTATAATAGTATTTTACAGGCTTTGTATAAGTGTAACCTTGGGAATACTACAAGGTATTTGGGCGAGGTATTTGGACATTAAAACAATACTAGGAGAGTATTTCTATACCACAAAGGGGTATTATACGAAACAACCTAGGCTAGTGGTACCCCATAGCAACTCTAGGAGGGGCACTACTCGGCTAGCACCCACTGGGGGTGCTCTCGGCCACAGGG
Source organism: Przewalskia tangutica (assembly GCA_029844215.1). Classification (NCBI taxonomy): domain Eukaryota; kingdom Viridiplantae; phylum Streptophyta; class Magnoliopsida; order Solanales; family Solanaceae; genus Przewalskia; species Przewalskia tangutica. The sequence goes on from CM056720.1 coordinate 64,631,061, forward strand.
GAGGCCCTTGGCGAACTCAACACAAGGGAGGAGAGGATTTTACACTTAGAAACATTTAGGAATGGATGAAGAATTCATCAAAGGGAGAGGGTATTTATAGCACAAGCCAAGGCCAACCAATGGCCAAGATTGAGCCAAGTGCTACACAAGTGTAGGGCAAGATATGCCCAGTGCCCCTAGTCCCTACTCCTTAAAAACCCTCACAAAATATCTACCAAAATATCTACCACTGCATCCCTTTTCGCCCAAGTCACATGCCTTGCCCACCAATGAGAGGGTGCAGTGCGCCCTCTCGTTGGTCAAAATGTTAGTCTCTCGGAAAAATCCATAAAAATGAGAAAAGACATAGCGGAATTTTCCCTTCGCAGTTATGTAAAACGTTTCGTCAACGACTCTAAGGGTGTTGTGCACAAATGCCATTCGGCCAAGCCACTGAAGCGGGGTGACACGTGTCACCCTCCTATTGCCCAAAATAAAACATCTTAGAAAATATCCATAATGGCCAAAATCTCGAAAACAAAGTGGGCCCCACAAAGCCAGTAAATTTCTCAGTGGGCCCACGTGACCATTTTCGAAAATAAAATTCCATAATTCTCTAATATTCCAGAAGTCCGAATACCAAACTGGGGAATCCAATTCCCATTAACGAACCTTTTTCCTTCACAAAAACCGGAAACTTTTAGTGGACAAATCGCCTCTTTCTTCCTTTCCAATCTTTCTGTCGTATACTCGTACGTACGTCCTCGCATACATACCCTAGGACTACGGGGTATAACATTCTTCACATGGACTCAAAGGCCCAAAGTAACTCGGGCTAAGTTCCCTCTGTCTTCCAAAATCCGCCCACCCGCGGGTGGTACTTTCAAAGGCCGATCATCGACGAACTCTAATCGCCGCCCCGATTATCCGCACGATTTCTCCGAGCGAACCTCTTCTAGACAAGCTTTACTCTATCCACGATCTGCTGGAACAAGCTCAACTAACTATCGAATCACCAACATCGAACCAATCGGCCGGCGACTCACACATCCGCCTGAGGCTTCAAAAGGCGACATCAGAACGAAATGGTAGCTTAAACACTCCTTGACAGGAGACAACAATTCGCAACTATCCCGAAATCAAAACGGCGGGCAAATGATAACGGTCGAGACTTACTCGAGTTCCTAACCTTGCACGGTAAAACCTCGAGAAAAACGGTATGACACGGGCTCCACTTTCTCGACATAAGGTGAAGGTAGGCACCTCGTGCGACCTTACAACTTTTACGATATATCATCTCGCATAACCCTCTGCGAGTAAGCGGTCTTTGCTAGAAGACAACACGGTGACCTCGCCCAACCCGACCGGTCGAATCGTTCGTGAAATCGTGACGTTGGTTAACTAAACTCGGGCCTAACACCCTCGTGACCTATCACTGGCGGGACCACCCCAATGACCCGCTACCAAACATGCCGCGGGTTGACCCGGCGTGGCCTCAACCCGACCTTAGCGCGCACAACGCTTAGCTCGCGAAGGAAAACTCACTAATCACGTTACGAAAACCTAGCGGTCTTAGCTCCACTATCCTCTTTCATGCCACACTACTCGGGGACTTATCCCGAACATAGCTCACGTGCACTACGTCTCCTATGCTCTATAAGTCAAACATAAACATACGTCTTTTACTCGAGATGGCCTCACTCTGGGTCTCTACGTATAAACTCTAAGCTGCATCTCTACCTTAACTAACTACTTACTTGGTTTAACCAAGATTTCTAATTACAACTAACACACCGCTATCATAACATAGCACTTAAGGTATACTCACCTTATCACTCATACCGATCTACAGAGGTTAAAGATATATCTATATCATCGCCCACTCCGCAAGTCGTTCTAATCAGCTTTGCCCGCCGTAGGCGCAGCTAAGGAGGTGACAAACTACCCACCGATCACGAAGGCTAAGTCCTCCGCGAGACACTCTTTCGACAACGGACCACGATGGTCGCCGTGCAACACGTACCCAACTAAAGCGACATTCGCTGGATGGCGCGCGCGTGTGAACAGAAAAGCGAATCGGATGGTTGGAACCTACGTGTAGCGTGAGCGGAAGCTGCGGGCTACGACCAACTCCGCGTACCGAGCGTCCCGAAATTCGTGGAGGACCTCGGCACCGGGTGGATGTGCATAATCTATCTTTGGTGGCGACTCGCTTCAAAAGTTACTAAAGGACCTTGCTGCTCACGGCCTCTTCTGCGTCCGTTAACGTCGATCTCTGCGTCTCGCTGCTGCGCATGGCGTACGAGCCATGCTCGAAGCCTAATCGAAGAATTACTCTTGCACAACCCTCTCTTAGATAGTCATCAAGACTCGCGATACATCGGTATACTCTCGGTAGCCAAATCCATAGCTAGTGAGCGTTGTCTTTCGCGATCTATATTCTCTGTTTAGATTGTGGGCGAAGGTCCAAACATCGTGGCGCGATGAGCTATTGCCGCTGTGCTAAACTCATCGGGGCTAGTGGCGTCATAAAACTCCCGAATGAACCACCGAGGTGATAATTGGGCATGTGCCCACGTAACCCTCTGTACTTACTCGCGGCTCCGCCGCGCTTGCCTCAGGGCCCAAGGGTTGCCTACGGCGAGGCATAGCGATAAGGGAAATAATTTCGTCGGAGGTCCAACTAACAACACGGCTCTAAGGCACGATCTCAGAGTGAGAAGAATAGAAACCAATCCTAAATACCTATAGCCTCACGATTATTGGTGTGGTGCGCACACCGATAATCGAACTCTTGGATACGATGCAGTAGACACTTTCAGAGGATTAATCGCTCGATACCACTTTTGTCACGACCAGCGGGCCCGTGGTGGTGCCTACCGGGCACCCTAGTGACACAACATCGAGTAATCGTGGAACATAAAACACATCGTGAAACAAATGAAGTACAAAGCGATGTCTGTGAAAACTTGCCTTCGGCGTATATATAAACAACAACTCTTTCAATCATGACGGCAATCGCTTTTACAAACCACGCCGCGGTCTACAGACCTGCAGAATGATATGACAACGGCGGGGGCGGGGCCGTCATACAGATAAGCACCCACAATAACGGACTATACAAGATAAGCCTCGAGAGACGGAGCTTCCCAGTGAGCTGTGACCTAAGGCGAGGATCAGCGGCTGGTGTACGCTTTACTGCGGCATGAACGGCCGAGAGAGTCGATCTGGCAGTGCTGAGTATGTGGCTGAAAATACATGGCGAAATCATAGTAGTCTATATAAAGCGGGAGACATGTATGATAACAAAACTACGATTCCACGATAAACAAGCGATCATATCAAATCGAGGACTCGCCTCAGTCACCACTCAAATATAACAATGGGTCTACGCCACAACATCAATCATGCGTGGAATACGCCCGCCAGCTGCCGATTTATGATATAAAAGCACCAAGGAACACATGAACACGAGTCCCACCTATGCCATAATAACGCATGCGGGGTAAATGCGAAGGCATAGCGGAGCTACTACACCCACGGTACCAACAAGGTCATGAAGCGTATCATAAGATCTGTCAGACCGTCGCATGATCAAGGCGGCCCTTGCGCGATCTAATGTGCGCGTCTAGCCACAGAACTTTCCGCGACTCGCATAGGCCAATCTCGTCGGCCGCGTGGTATTCCACGCATCGGTGCTCTCCGGCGTCGATCACGGACCGCGATCGCGTGGCGCGTGGACGCGTGCCCGTAAGGGCGCCGCGCTAACCGGAACTCTCGTAGCTCGCGTAGGCCCACAGGACTGCGTAGAGGTATTCTCGAATCATAGGTCCATCGACACTTTGAGTCTACCGCGTCGGAGGCGACAACCGGAATCATCTCGAGATGAGTGATGTAAAATACTAACACAATGACTTATCGTTAAGCAACATAAGCACAACAAAGGAAAACCCGCTACACAACATCACGAGATACTAACACGCGTAGCATCTAGCATGTTTACTTATCAATCAACAAGAAAGTATTGCGGCTATCGCGAACCAACACAATCAGTTATACACGCGAGTACTTCTACTATATGCCAAGTTCGGGTTTTATCCCCAGTACTTCATACATTAACTCTTTAAAAGATCGTTACTTTTCGATGTCACACAATACGTAGTATAAAAATAGAGTGACTATCTTTTAAAGTAAATCAATTACTTCTCTTTGTAAAATCAAGTAGCAACATTCTTTTCCGATGATCAAGTTTGCCTAATTTCCAATGTTCAGTTTCTCATTTTAGAAAGGTTTAGTAGTTCATAGTCTTATTCATTTAAGAATATAATTCTCTTTTAACTATCGAAACATAAGTCTTATATGTGAGTAGGATATTCTTGTTTATAACAATCTTATTCTGACCATGATCTAGAAATATCATTTTGTCTCATCTTAGCTTACATGCGGATGGAAGTTTCTCGTTTTAATAATGCTTAATCTGTCAAAACATTTCCTTTTATTAACTTGCGATGGTTTGTCGATACGTTACGATTTCGAAATCGGTAAAACATTCTTAAGCGTTATACCTAACTTCCCATAAAGCTAGTATAACTCTTAAGTTTTCAAAAACCAAGTATTACTTCTTCTTTCAAAATGATTCAAAAATCTTTTGAAATACTTCATTCTTTATTAACACATAACAAGCGATTATAGTTCAAACGATTACCTTTTAAAAACCACAAGTATCTTCTTACAACATAAAGTCGTTATAACGACTTCCCATAAAGCGTTATAACACTTTTATGTTTTAAACCAATCAAATACATTTAGCACGTATGCGTCTCTGGTACTACATAGTTCACGTATCATGCTAGAAGAGATAGGAAGAGGTTCACATACCTCGCGGCGAGTATCGACTAATAGCAAAACGCTCAAGTACTTCAAACCGGCTACTCCTTAGCCAAGTAAACGGCGCCTCGCGTAGTACTTCAACCTATAAGGCCACAAAGCGCTTATTAACAAATAGATATTATCGTATAACATTCTACCGAAAATTCGCGGCCTCCCACACATGGCAGCGTAAATCTCTCCTTTATCGAGGCTACGAAGCCAACGAGGTTATACAACTAACGACAGGTACAATTCTACTCCACGAAAAGCTATACAAGTCTCATGTCTGATCTATGTAAATCTGATTCGATACTCTTCTTTCGAAAAGGTTTCTTATTATTGGGCTTAAGTCAAAAGACATTGCCGATAACAACGTTCGATACTATATATAGTATACTTCAACTATATAATCTAACAACATGTAATTTCCAATTACAATAGGGGACAAGATATTTACCTCGATAAGCCCATAATTATCCAGTATAAAGTCGATCTGGGCAATCGTTTAGCTCGACTCAGGCGCTCAACCCGCTCTAAACCACCCTTAGAAGTTCTAACCAACTACACAATACTCCAACGGACTATGGAGATTTTCCTAGGGTTTCGGTTTTGTGGTGACGGGAAGTATAATAGTATTTACGGGTTTTTGTATAAGCATAACCTTAGAATACTACAAGGTATCTGGCTAAGGTAATTTGGGCATTATAACAATACTTTTGAGAGTATTTCTACGAGAGGGTATTATATGAAAAACAACTAGGCTAGGGGGTACCCACGGCTAGCACCCGAGGAGGGGGTGGCTGCCACCTACCCCACTGGGGACTCTCGGCCAAGGGGAGAGGGCTCTCGGCGACACTACACTAAGGGGAGGAAGAAGCTTTCAAGACTTAGGCAATTTGTGGATGAATTAGTCTTGAAGGGAGGGGGTATTTATAGGTCTAGCAAAGGCCAACCAATGGCGAGATCTTGCAGTGCAAGGCAAGTGTAGGGCGAAGATCTTGCCAAGTGCACCTTAACAACTACACAAAATATCCTACCAACTACTTGACAAAATAGTCACCATTTCGTCCACTCTACGCACGATGAGAGGGTGCCAAGTGGCGCCCTCTTGTTAGTCCAAAATGTTCGTCTCTCGGAAAAATTCGCAAAAATAAAAAGTCTTAGCGGAATTTTCCTTACGAAAGTTTGGAAAGCGTTTCGTCGAAACGACTCTGTCGGGTGTTGTGCACAAATAAATTTCGGCCAAGCTACTTTCTCAAGTTCAAATTTTCTACGTACGTCCTTACGTACATACTCTGGAAATACGGGGTATAACATATAGCAGTGAGGACTATACCGGCGCGCGTTTGTTTTGAGACTTAGAAGGAACATTCGGGACGAATGTTTCTAAGGAGGGGAGAACGTTATACCCCGTATTTCCAGAGTATGTACGCAGGGCATCGTGAAAATTCGAACTTCAAGTAGGCTTGGCGATTTAATTTTGTGCACAACACGGTTAGAGTCGTTTTTAAACGCTTTCACGGCTTTAAAGAAATTTCCGCTATGCCATATTTTATTTTGCGGATTTTCCGAGAGATGAAACATTTTGAACAACAAGAGAAGACACTTGTCACCTCTCATTGGAACATTAGGCGGTCAAGCTTGCGAAAGTTGGCCATTTTGTCATGGAGTAGGTAGGATATTTATGTGTTAGTTGGTTAAGGGCACTTGGCAAGATCTTGGCCTACACTTGCCTTGCAGCATGATCTTGGCCATTGGTTGGCCTTCACTTGACCTATAAATACCCACTTTGGAAGACAAATTCATCCACAAATTGCCTAAGTCTTGAAAGCTCTCCTTCCCTCCCTGTGTTGAGTTGGTAGGGCCTCCCATGTGGCGAGAGCACCCCTGTGGTGCTAGAGAGTGTACCCACTAGCCTAGTTGCTTTAGTATAATACCCCCTTTGTGGTGTAGAAATACTCTCAAAGTATTGTTATAATGCCCAAATTACCTTAGTAGTATACCTTGTAGTATTCTAAGGTTATACCTATCTGAAAAGCCGAAATACTATTATACTTCCCTGTCACAAACCACAGGAAAATCTCCATAGTCAGTTGGAGTATTGTGTAGAAGTTGGTTAGAACTTCTAAGGTGGTTTAGGCGGGTTGGGCGCTCGGAGTTGGAGCTAAGCGATTGCGAGGATCGACTTTATACTTGGATAATTATGGGCTTATCGAGGTAAATATCTTGTCCTCTATTGTAATTAGAAATTACATGATTGTTAGACTATATAGTTGAAGTATACTATATATAGAACTGAGCGTTGTTGTCGTGATGTCTTTGGACTTAAGCTGAATAATAAGAAACCTTTTGAAGAAAATCTTGTTGTTTTACATAGGAGTATTCTGATGAACCTTGTGTAGCTTTTACGTGAGGTAGAATTGTACGTCCGGTTAGATGTGAACCCCACGGTTGGCTTGATGGCCGGCCCCAGATAGAGAGGAGATTTACTGTTTGCGGAGGAGAGTCTTCGAATTTTACGTAGAATGTTCTCTGAAGGGATCTAAATGTTAATAAGCGCTGTGGCCTTATAGGTTGAAGTACTACGTGGCGCGATCTACTAGCTGGAGTAGCCGGCGGTTTGAAAGTACTTGGAGCGTTTTGCTATTAGTCGATACTCGTCGAGAGGTATGTGAACCTCTTCCTATCTCTTCCAGCATGATATGTGTGAACTATGTAGTACGGTAGACGTACATGTTCTAAATGTATTTTATTTGTTTAAAACATAAATTGTTATAACGGCTTTATGGGAAGTTGGTTATAACGACTTTATGTTGGTAAGAAAATACTTGTGGTTTTAAAAGGTAGCGATTTGAACTATAGCGGCTTGTTATGTGTTAATAAAGAACTTGAAGTAATACTTGGTTTTGAAAACTTAAGAGTTATACTAGCTTTATGGGAAGTTAGGTATAACGACTTAAGAATGTTTCTTGATTTGGAAATCGAGAATGGGTATCGACAAACCAACTGCGTTAATAAAGGAAATGTTTTGACTAATTAAGTATTATTAAAACCGGTAGAAACTTCCATCTGCATAGAAGCTAAGATGAGACAAAATGATATTTCCTAGATCATGGTCTTTGTAATAAGATTGTTATAAACAAGAATATCCTACTCACATATAAGGCTTATGTTTCTCAGTTGTTTAAAGGAGAATTATATTCTTAAATGAATAAGACTATGAACTCTGAAACCTTTCTAAAATAAGAACCGTGAACATTGGAAATTAGGCAAACTTGAACATTGGAAATTAGGCAAACTTGAGCAGTGGAAAGAATGTTGCTACTTGATTTTACAAAGAGAAGTAATTGATTTACTTTAAAAGATAGTCACTCTATTTTTATACTACGGTATTGTGTGACATTGTGAAAGTAACGTATCTTTTAAAGAGTTAATGTATGAAGTACTTTGGGGATAAAACCGAACTTGTTGGCATATAATAGAAAGTACCTCGTGTGTATAACTTGATTGTGTTGGTTTGTGATAGCCTTGTAATACTTTCTTGTTGATTGATAAGTAAACATGCTAGGATGCTACGTGTGTTAGTATCTTGTGATGTTTGTGTAAAGGGTTTTCCTTTGTTGTGCTTATGTTGTTTAACGATAAGTCGTTATGTTAGTATTTTACATCACTCATCTCTTGAGATGATTAGGGTTGCGCCCTCCGATGCGGGGTAGACTCAGCGGTCGATGGACCTATGATTCGAGAATACCTCATGCAGTCCTGGGGGCCTATGCGGAGCTACGAGTTCGGGTTAGTGTCGTCCTTTATGGGCATGCGGTCCGTATGGCCACGCGGTGCGAAGTCGGGGCGATGGGAGTAGCTACCCCGATGCGGGAATACCTCATGCGGGCCTATGAGATTGGCCTACGCGGAGTGCGGGAAGTTCGGGGCTTGACGCGCACATTAGATCCTGCGGGCAAGTGGCGGCTTTGATCATGTAATGATGCAGACAGATCTTATGATCTGATTCATGACCTTGTTGGTGCGTAGGTGTTAGTAGTCGGCTATGCCTTCGCACTTACCGTGACGGTGTTATTATACAGGTGGGACACAGTGTTCATGTGTGTTCCTTGGTGCTTTTATATCATAAAGCTGGCGATGAGGAAGGTATTCCACGGGCATGATTGATGTTGTGGGCGTGAGACCCATTATTATATTTGAGTAATGACTTTGGCGTGAGTCACGACTTGATATGACCGCTTGTTTATTGTGAATCGTAGTTTTGTTATCATACATGTCTCTGCTTTATATAGACTACTATGATTCTATTTACGTATTTTGATTTCACATACTTGGTACTGTTATCGACCTCGCCCGAAGTGCGTTAATCTGCATGAGTTGAGGTACACGATCGTTGATCCTAGCTTTGAGTCCTGATTCGGCGTATGGGAAGCCCCGTTTCTCGGAGGCTTATCGATGGTATATTCCTGTCGTAATAGGTGTTTACATTCGGGGGTTTGGCGGGCCTGTCCCCGCCATTCTTTATCGTATCTTTTCTTAGAGGTGCAGAATCTTTGTTGTGGGCAGGGTTTGTAAAGAAAGGATTAAACTGTTCATTTTGAAAGAGTTGTTATTATTATTTATGCCGAAGGGCAAGTTTTCTAAAGATAATTGTTGTACACTTCTTGTTATTTCATGTTGTTGTGTTATGTTCCGCTGATTTCTCTGATGTTGTATCACTAGGGTGCCCGGGGTAAGGCACCAGTCACGGGCCCGGGTTCGGGTCGTGACAAAGTCGTTATACCTAACTTCCCATAAAGCTAGTATAACTCTTAAGCTTTTAAAACCAAGTGTTACTCTTCTTTAAAAAAGGTTTCTTATTATTCAGGCTTAAGTCAAAAGACATTGCCGTAAAACTACGTTCAGTTAACACACGTACGTCTACCGTACTATATATATATTCTTTTTGTTATACCCCGTATTTCCGGAGTATGTACGTGAGGGCGTACGTACGAAAGTTTGGCCTTAAAAGTTTAGGCATGGCACGTTTTTTGGGCACAACTCACTCAAGGAATCGTTTTCCGACGAAACGTTTTACAAGACTCGCGTAGGATAAATTCCGGCTATGCCATTTCTAATTTTTGCGGATTTTTCCGAGAGACGAAACATTTTGGACCAACGGGAGGGCGACACTTGTCACTCTCCAATTGGTGGACTTGAGGCGTCATTGAGGCCGATTGGAGTGGCTTATTTTGTCTTGGAGTTGGTAGGATATTTTGTGTGCAAGTTGGCTAGGTACACTTGCCCAAATCTTGGCCATTGGTTGGCCATCCCTTGACCTATAAATACCCCCTTAAGATGAAGAGTTCTTCATCCACAAATTCCTTTCCAAGTCTTGAAAATCCTTCCCTCTCCCTTGTAGCTTTCGTCAACACCTTCCCCTTTTTGAGAAGCTTAGCCGAGGCTATCCCCCCCTAGCCTAGCCGAAATCTACCCCCCCTCCCTTGGTAGAAAAGTTGCCTTCTAGTATTGTTATAATGCCCAAAATACCCTAGCCCAAATCCCTTAGTACTTAGTAGAAGTTGGGAAGAACTTCTAAGGGTTCTCGAGCCTCTGAGCGTCTAACTTAGGAGCTAAACCTTGCTCAGCGACTTTTATCTAGGATATTATTGGGCTTACCGAGGTAAATAATCCTAACCCTCTTTTGTATTAGAAAATGCATCTTGTAGAAGTATAGATATAAGTATTAAATACTTAGAAGGATATTCTGAGAATAGAATTGAGCATTATCACAGTAGAAGGGTTTAAAGAAGAATAATTGAAGTACTCACATAGAATTTGTTTTACTGATCGTATAGCTTACCGGGTAGGGAAGTGCTGCCCAAATTCCCATAGAATAGAGAACCCTCTGCTTAAAGCTTTATACAGTACAATCTAGACGTTGATAGACGTATTTGACTGTTATAGGCTGATTCTCTGCGCGCGACATATTCGACTTGGCAGGAGGTTTTCGCCGAGAAGGTATGTGATTCTTCCTATACCCTTGAGCATGATATTTTAAATATATATATATAGTACGGTAGACGTACGTGTGTTAACTGAATAATAACTACGGCAATGTCTTTGACTTAAGCCTGAATAATACTTACGGCAATGTCTCGCGACTTAAGCTCGAATAATACTTACGTGATGTCTCGACTTAAGCTGAATAATAAGGATCCAAAGCATTTCAAAAGAATCTTGAATCATTTTTATGAAGAGAACTAATTGGTTTTAAGCGAAGCTTAAGAGTTATACTAGCTTTATGGGAAGTTAGGTATAACAACTTAAGAATGATAAAAGGAACAGTTTACTTATGTGTTTATAACAGACTTACATTGATTTATGGAAAGAATAATAAAATGGTTTGATAAGTAGACATGATATGATGTTATGTGTGTTAGTGTCTTGTAACGTTTGTATAAAAGGGTATTCTTGTTGTGCTTATGTGTTTAACGATAAGCTGTTATGTTAGTATTATATCACTCACCTCTTGACAAATACCGGGGGTTAAGCTGCCCTCCGATGCGGGGTATACCTCAGGCAGTCTGTGTGACTATGATGCGAGGACACCTCATGCGGGTCTGTGTGACCTATGCGGAGCTGCGAGAGTTCAAGGTTAGTGTGCGGGGTTATACCTCATGCGGTCTATGTGGCCATGCGGACTATGAGTCCAGGACGATGCCGAGGAGTAGCTACCCTCGATGCGGGGTTATGCCCTATGCAGGCCTACGTGAGTGGCCTATGCGGACTCTGGAGTCGAGATTAGGCTTGCTTAATGATACTATGGGCAATTGGCCTGCGATCATTCGCGACCTATAAAAGACACATTCTGATTTACGTATTGTTGCTCTTGTTTATGATGTGGCACTATGCGCATTTACCTTAGTTGTTTCATACATTTATGTAAACTGATTTTAAAATGATATGTTTTCATTTAAGTACTTTCTGATTTCGCATACTTAGTACTGTTATCGACCTCCTTCGGGCTGCGTTCATGCCGCGGTAAGGGCGGCAGTGCTAGATCCACATCCTTAGGATCTTTGCGTTGGTGTCGTGAGCTCCATCTTCTCGGAGGCTCTACTTTGGGTATGATCTCCTGTATTGTAGATAGTTTTGTACATTCAGGGTATGGCGGGTCCTGTCCCGCCATAGTTGTTTACTTCCTTAAGTGCTGTAGTCTATTATGCAGTTGGGATGTAGCGCAAAACAATGTTTTTATATATATGCCGAAAAGCGAGCTTTTCTTGTATAAACTATTTCTCCTTTTTAATAATGTTTCTTGTCTTGTTTTATATTTCCGCTGATTTTCTCTGATGTATGACTGCTTGGGTGCCCGGGTAAGGCACCAGTCACGGGCCCCGGAACGGGTCGTGACAAAATTGGTTTCAGAGCAGTTAATCCTCGGAAAGTGTCTACAGACCGTATCTAGTAGAGTCTTGATTATCGGTGTGTTGTGCACCACACCAATAATCAGGAGGCTATAGGATATTTAGGATTGGTTTCCATTCTTCTCACTCTGAGATCGTGCTTTAGAGTTGTGTGTAAGTTGGACCCCTCTAACGTATTCCTTTTCTGTAACAGTTATGCCTCCACGTAAGGCAACCCGGGCCCAGAAGGGCAAAGCGGTAGGAGGCGCGATCGAACACCGAGAGTTACGAGGGCTCGTGCCCGATCTATACAGAGCGGCGAGTTCCATGACGCCGCCCGGCCCAATGAGACCACGATGCCGTACCTCCTGTCCCACAGCCTGGGGCGGAGGAGTTAGGGTACAAGGAGATGGCCCAGCTATTGGCCAGGATTGTGGCCAGACATGAGGACAGTGGATCGGCGATTCGATTCGGCCCGATCGTACCGTGGTTCACCCGAGGGCGGAGAGTTTGAGGCTACGAGATTTCCTGAGTTGTAGCCCGCGAGTTTTACGGTCGAGGCGGAGGATGATCCGCAGGAGTTCATCCGTCATTCTGAGAGGATTATGAGTGATCGGGCGTCGGAGACCGAGTCGTGATCTTTGGTTCACATAGGCCGCGTGATACCACGATCGATTGGTTTGATTCATGGGAGTTATCGGGAGAGCACGATCCCCGGCTACTTGGGATGAGTTCTCGGAGGCTTTCCTCACTACTTCTTGCCTCGCGGATGAGGAGGCGGTGACGTGATTTTCTCACGAGGCAGAGGGCGTCTGATTAGGGAGTACAATGTCGAGTTCGATTCTTTGGCTCGATATGTCCCGGCGTTGGTAGCGAATATGGAGGGCGAGTGCACCGCCACGCCGGGCTAGATGATTATATGGCGAGTCTTGTGCGGGTGTTTCTCTTGGCCGGTATGGACATTACCCGCATGCGAGCTCATGCACTAGGATGCGAGGCGTCGAGGCCGACGGGTTGTGACAGAGAAGAGGACGGGGCGGCGAGGTCGCTTTGGTAGTTATCGGTGGGCGGCACCGGCGGTCTAGATTCGCACCACGGCCCGGCTCGAGCACTCTGCACGTCCTCGGCCTGACGAGTATTCGGGGCGGTCGGGGCCCAGGACTTGGACTTCAGGGTGGCGAGAGGTGCGGCGGTCGGGACCACCCGCCGGTGTGGCCGTCACGGTAGATCCTATTTCGGGAATTGTGGTGCTCCTCCGAGGGTTTGTTACAGTTGCGGCCATACAGGTCATATTGCGAGGGCTTGTACGATCGGGGGCAGCGCGGGTGGTAGGGCTCGGCTACGGTGCATTGCGGTTCATCATCTCCAGCGATTACTCGCCCGAGGCGAGTACTCGTGGGCCAGTCGCGGCAGGTCGTGGCGCGGTCCCGATTCTAGCGGTCCTCGAACCGCATTTATGCCTGTCCGGTAGCGGGATCGGGAGGCCTCACTTTGATGTAAATCCGAGTACCTTATCGATTCGGGTTTGATGTGTATGCCTTGATATATCCGGGTTCTACTCTGTCCTATATAACTCCCCTTATTGCTAGTAGGATATGGATAGAGTCTGAGTCCATAGACCCTTTCGAGGTAGCTACGCCAGTGGGTGATTCGGTGGTAGCTCGGCGGGTATATAGGGCTTGTCCTGTGACCATTCTGATCGTCGGACCTGGCGACTTGATAGAGTTGGATATGATTGATTTCGGCGTGATCATGGGTATGGATTGGCTAGCTTCTTGCTACGCCAATGTATCTGCGAGGAGAAAGTAGTGCGGTTCGATTTCACGAGGCCGGTTGTTGAGTGGGAGCACACGGTATCGCGAGGTAGGTTTATTTCCTACCCGAGGCTAGGAAGATGGTGCGAGAAAGGTACATCTACCATCGTCTCATTCGGGTGTTTGATCACGAGGTGCAGTGCAGATTTTGATCAGTTCGATGGTCGAGAGTTCCCGGGCGTGTTTCGGAAGACCTCCGGGTATCCCTCACGAGAGGAGATCGAGTTTTGTATAGATGTGTTGTCAGACACTCGGCCTATTTCCATTCCGCCATACAGAATGGCACCTGCCGAGTTGAGAGAGTTGAAGGATCAACTTAGAGACTTGCTGGAGAAGGGCTTCATCAGACCTAGTGTTTCTCCCTGGGGAGCGCCGGTATTGTTCGTGAAGAAGAAGGACGGGACGCTGCGCATGTGTGTTGATTCTGACGGTGAACAAGGTGACCATTAAAACGAATACCCTTCCTGTGATTGATGATTTGTTCGACCGGTTGCGGTAGCGCGAGATGTTTCTCGAAGATTGATCTGCGCGATCGGGCTATCATCAGTGCGAGTCGAGAGGTGGATGTCCCTAGGGTGCATTCGGACGTGCGGGCATTATGAGTTCGAGTCATGTCTTTTGGGTTGACGATGCTCGTGGTATTCATGGATTTGATGAGCGAGTGTTCAAACCATTTTTGGACACGTTGTGATAGTGCTCATTGATGATATCTTGGTTTATTCGCTCAGGCGAGGAGCATGCGGAGCATTTGAGGCTGTCTTGTGATTCTCGAGACCAGATTATACGCCAAGTTTTCCAAATGTGAGTTTTGGTTAACCCGGTGGATTTTCTTGAGCACATTGTGGGTGATGGCATTCAGTGGATCTGACGAGATCGAGGCGATCGAGGACTTGGCCTGAACCTACTACTCGGCGAGGTTCGCGATTTCTAGGCCTTGCGAGTTATTATCGGCGGTTCGTAGAAGTTTGTATCTATCTGCACCATTGACTAGGGTGACTCGGAAAGCGGCTAAGTTTGATGGTGATGCTTGTGGCGGGGTTTCGATTCTTGAAGGAAAAGGCGACCGCCCCGTTCTTACTCTTCGGAAGGTCGACGGTTATGTCGTGTATTGTGATCGTCGGGCATCGGGTTGGGATGTGTGTTGATGCGGCATGGCAAGGTTATAGCGTATGCATCTCGACGGTGAAGAAACACGAGAGAACTACCCGCGTGATTTGGAATTGGCGGTGATTCACGCCTTGAAGATCTGGAGGCACTATTTGTATGGGGTTCGTGTGGATATTTATACAGACCACAAGAGCCTCGGTATATCTTCGGCGAGGAGCTGAACTTACGGCGAGGCGGTGGTTAGAGTTGCTTAAGGATTACGATGTTGATATCTGTACCACGGGGAAGGCGATGTTGTGGCGGATGCTCTTAGTCGTAGTCGATGGGAGTCTATCGGATGTGCAGCGAAGGCGAGGACATGGTTCGTGATTTGCATCGATTAGCGAGCCTTGGTGTCCGTTTGATTGATTACGATAGCGATGGGGTTCGAGTTCGTGAGGTTGCGAGTCTTCCATCGTCGAGGAGGTGAAGAGGCAACGATTCGAGATCGATTTTGACACGTTATCGTGATCTGACTCTTCGTGAGGCAAGGGTCCTTTTGAGGTAGCACGATGGGGTGCTAAGGTTTGAGGCGAGTTGTGTGTTCCGGATGTTTGAGGACTTGGCAGCGAGTTCTTGGGGAAGCACCGCGTAGCGGCGTTACTCTATCCATCCGTGTCGACCAAGATATACCACGACCTTAGATACGTGTATTGGTGGGATGGCTTGAAGAGGGGCGTTGCGAGTTCGTAGCTCGGTGCGTGTTGTCGGCAGTGAAGGTAGAGCACGAGGCACGGTGGTTTATTCTGACGATAGAGATCCCGCACGGAAGTGGGAGGTGATCAACATGGACTTCATTCTGAGGATTACCTCGCACTTTCGGAGGAGACATGATTCTATATGGGTTATCGTCGGCGGTGACGAAATCGCCCACTTTCTTCCGTCGGGGCGACTTTCGGTGAGGATTATGCCGAACTATATATCAGAGATCATCAGTTGCATGGAGTCCCTATCTCGATCATATCCAGACAGAGCGGTTATGGCTAAGCCGGAGGTCTTTCGAGAAGGGTTTAGGGGCCTTGAGTGAGCACGATCGCATTCCATCCACGAGCAGACGACAGGCGAGCGCACTATCCGACTCTTGAGGATATCTGCGAGCTGTGTTATCGACCGAGTGGGTACCGGAGGATCATTTGCCTCTAGTTTAGTTTGCGTACAACAATAGCTACCACTCCAGTATTCAGATGGCGCCTTATGAGGCCTTGTATGGGAGGAAGTGCAGATCGCCTATAGGCTGGTTCGATGTGGGCGAGGTGCAGTTAGTGGGACCAGATTTGGTGCAGCAGGCAGTGGATAAGGTGAAGCTTATCCGGGAGAGGTTGCTGACAGCTCAGAGTCGACAGAAGTCATATGCAGATCATCGTCGTCGGCATCTGGAGTTCGAGGTTGATGATTGGGTTTTCCTGAAGGTGTCACCCATGAAGGGTGTGATGAGATTCGGGAAGAAGGGGAAACTCAGCCCAAGGTACATTGGGCGTTTGATTGTCGCGAGGTAGGCAAGGTTGCCTATGAGTTGAATCTGCCATCCCATCCGGAGGCGGTGCATCCGGTTTTCACGTATCTATCTTTGAGGAGATGTATCGGGGATCCATCTAGGGTACACCGATTGGCGATGTCGGTGGCCAGGGGTTATCGTATGAGGAGATTCCCATAGCGATAATCGATCATCAGGTTAGGCGTCTGCAGACGAAGGACGTGGCTTCCGTCAAGGTCTTGTGGCGGAACGAGCTCAGGGAGGAGATGACGTGGGAAGCTGAGGAGGACATGAGGCAGAAGTATCCTCACCTATTCCCCACACCTCCAGGTAATTCACTTTCCTATTTATAAATTTTCATTGTCATATTTTGCCTAAGTGTTGTTCTGTGGCCGTGTGTGGCATTTGCAACTGTTTAAGTTATGAAGAACCTTATCGTTAACTGTCTTGGGAAGGAACATTCGGGACGAATGTTTCTAAGGAGGGGAGAATGTTATACCCCGTATTTCCGGAGTATGTACGTGAGGGCGTACGTACGAAAGTTTGGCCTTAAAAGTTTAGGCATGGCACGTTTTTGGGCACAACTCACTCAAGGAATCGTTTTCCGACGAAACGTTTTACAAGACTCGCGTAGGATAAATTCCGGCTATGCCATTTCTAATTTTTGCGGATTTTTCCGAGAGACGAAACATTTTGGACCAACGGGAGGGCGACACTTGTCACCCTCCAATTGGTGGACTTGAGGCGTCATTGAGGCCGATTGGAGTGGCTTATTTTGTCTTGGAGTTGGTAGGATATTTTGTGTGCAAGTTGGCTAGGTACACTTGCCCAAATCTTGGCCTTACACTTGCCTTGCACTTGGCATAATCTTGGCCATTGGTTGGCCATCCCTTGACCTATAAATACCCCCTTAAGATGAAGAGTTCTTCATCCACAAATTCATTTCCAAGTCTTGAAAATCCTTCCCTCTCCCTTGTAGCTTTTCGTCCAAACACCTTCCCCCCCTTTTTGAGAAGCTTAGCCGAGGCTATCCCCCCCTATCCTAGCCGAAATCTACCCCCCCTCCCTTGGTAGAAAAGTTGCCTTCTAGTATTGTTATAATGCCCAAAATACCCTAGCCCAAATCCCTTAGTACTTAGTAGAAGTTGGGAAGAACTTCTAAGGGTTCTTGGATCTACCGGAGCGTACAACTTAGGAGCTAAGCCTTGCTCAGGCGCGACTTTTATCCAGGATATTATTGGGCTTACCGAGGTAAATAATCCTAACCCTCTTTTGTATTAGAAAATGCATACTGTAGAAGTATAGATATAAGTATTAAATACTTAGAAGGATATTACAGAATAGAATTGAACTTTTATCATAGTAGAAGGGTTTAAAAGAAGAATAATTGAACTGTACTCACATAGAATTTGTTTTTCTGATGAAGCTGTATAGCTTCAGGGTAGGAAGTGCTGCCCAAATTCCCATAGAATAGAGAACCCTCTGCTTAAAGCTTTATCTGATCTGATCTGAGCGTTGATAGGCGTATTTGGTATTATAGGCTGATTCTCTGCGCGCGACATATTCGACTTGGCAGGAGGTTTTCGCCGAGAAGGTATGTGATTCTTCCTATACCCTTGAGCATGATAATTTAAATATATATATATAGTACGGTAGACGTACGTGTGTTAACTGAATAATAACTACGGCAATGTCTTTGACTTAAGCCTGAATAATACTTACGGCAATGTCTCGCGACTTAAGCTGAATAATACTTACAGATGTCTCGCGACTTAAGCACGAATAATAAGGATCGAAAGCATTTCAAAAGAATCTTGAATCATTTTTTTAACGAAGAGAACTAATTGGTTTTAAGCGAAGCTTAAGAGTTATACTAGCTTTATGGGAAGTTAGGTATAACAACTTAAGAATGATAAAAGGAACAGTTTACTTATGTGTTTATAACAGACTTACATTGATTTATGGAAAGAATAATAAAATGGTTTGATAAGTAGACATGATATGATGTTATGTGTGTTAGTGTCTTGTAACGTTTGTATAAAAGGGTATTCTTGTTGTACTTATGTGTTTAACGATAAGCTGTTATGTTAGAATTATATCACTCACTTCTTGACAAATACCGGGGGTTAAGCTGCCCTCCGATGCGGGGTATACCTCAGGCAGTCTGTGTGACTATGATGCGAGGACACCTCATGCGGGTCTGTGTGACCTATGCGGAGCTGCGAGAGTTCCAGGTTAGTGTGCGGGGTTATACCTCATGCGGTCTATGTGGCCATGCGGACTACGAGTCCAGGACGATGCCGAGGAGTAGCTACCCTCGATGCGGGGTTATGCCCTATGCAGGCCTACGTGAGTGGCCTATGCGGACTACGGGAGTCCAGGATTAGGCTTGCTTAATGATACTATGGGAAATTGGCCCTGCTTCGATCATTCGCAGCCTAGAAAAGACCTGTTACAGTTTACCTATTGTTGCTCTTGTTTATGATGTTGGTTACCTTGGTTGTTTCATACATTTATGTAAACTGATTTTAAAATGATATGTTTTCATTTAAGTACTTTACAGTTTCGCATACTTAGTACCTGTTGTACTGACCTCCTTCGGGGGGCTGCGTTCATGCCGCAGGTAAGGGCAAGCAGGTGCTAGATCCACATCCTTAGGATCTTTGCGTTGGTGTCAGGTGCTCCATCTTCTCCGGAGGCTCTACTTTTGGGTATGATCTCCCTATATTGTAGATAGTTTTGTACATTCAGGGTATGGCGGGGCCCTGTCCCGCCATAGTTGTTTACTTCCTTAGAGGTCTGTAGTCCTATTGTACAGTTGGGATGTAACTGCAAAACAATGTTTTAATATATATGCCGAAAGGCAGGCTTTTCTTCAGATAAACTGTTTCTCCTTTTTAATAATGTTTCTTGTCTTGTTTTATATTTCCGCTGATTTTCTCTGATGTATGACGCAGGTGCGGGTAAGGCACGATCCACGAGCCGAGCAGTCGTGACACTTTTAAAATATCATGCTCAAGAGTATAGGAAGAATCACATACCTTGCGACGATTATCGACTATTAGCAAAACGCTCCAAAGTACTGTAGTCCTGCTAGCCTTTTCCACCCCCTGAGTGGAATACGCTACTCGCAGTACTTCAACCTATAATTGTCATACAAGTCTATCAATGTCTAGACTACACTGTAGAATAATTCTACGGAAAATTGGGCAGCACTTCCCTACCCGCCAAACTACACAAGTCTCAGTAAATCTGATCTATGTAAATGATTCAACCTTCTTCTTTAATATTCTTCTGATGTGATTCCAGTTCAATTTTCATCTGTAATATCCTTCTATTACAGTTCAATACTCTTCTATGTATCTTATATAAATTTCTATACTACTACAGTATGTAATTTCCAATTACAATAGAAGGTCAAGAGTATTTACCTCGATAAGCCCAAAATTATCCAAGTTTAAATGTCGATCCTGAGCAAGGTTTAGCTCCTATTCTGCACGCTCCAATTCGCTCCGAGAAACCCTTAGAAGTTCTACACAACTTCTACTTAATACTTCAACCTCTTATGAATATTTTTCCATAGGGTTTCGTTTTGTGACTAAAGGAAAGTATAGCAGTATTTTCCGGGCTTTTCGTATAGAGGGTACTTGGAAATACTACAAAGGTTTTGGGCTAGAGTATTTTGGCATAACAACAATACTTGGAGAAGTATTTCTCTACCAAGAGGGGTATTTTACGAGAATTATCAAGAGATGGGGGGTGTCTCGACTAGGCTTCTCTAAGGGGGAGGGGTGGTGTGTTTCGGCCAAGGCCTTCTCAAGGGGGAGGGGAAGTGTTGGACGAGAACACTCTGCGAGGAGGAGAGGGTTTTCAAGACTTAGAATGATTTGTGGATGAAGAAGTCTTCACAAAGGGGGGGGGGGGGTATTTATAGGACAACCAAGGGCCAAGATCAAGCCAAGTGGTAGGCAAGTGTAGGGTGAGGATTTACCCATGTGTACCTTATACATCTACCAAACAAAATATCACAAATATCATACAAACCCCGACCTCAAATCTTCCAAGACGCCCAAATGCGTCCACTTTGAGGGTGACACATGTCAACCTCCCGTTGGTCCAAAATATTTCATCTCTCAGAAAAATCCGCAAAAATAATAAATGACATAGGCGTAATTTTCCCTACGCAAGCTTTGGAAAACGTTTCGTCGGAAAACGATTCTTTTCGGGGGTTGTGCACAAAATTTTCGGTCCTAAGCCTAACTTAAGGCTCAAACATTTGTACGTACGTCCTTACATACATACTATGGAAATACGGGATATAACATTCAAGGCCCGATATTAATAGCCAACATGCCATATTCAAGGCCCAACAATTCAGTAATACAAGGGGATTACACGCCTAACCGGACGCGTAAAATTCTGCCCCACAATTCATATTAAATAATCCAAAAAGTTTAAGGCAATTTCTCGACTATAACATGCTCACATATCATCCTTATCCAATCCTTTCAAATCCAAATCGTTATTCCTACATGTTATATACCTAATAACAATATCGACAACTACAAGTCCTTTCGTCCTTAACATGCGACATAATTTACTTAAAAATGAGAATGGATTGTTACCTTGGAATTTACCCAAAACAGTCCAACAAATCGCCCCACTGCCCTTTTTCCACAATTCTTCTTCACGTTAAAAATCACCTATACGAACCTCCTACAAGCTTGCCAATATATTTCCTTCTTGCCGCCTTTCCGATAATTTCATCTTTGGCTTAGGGTGTTTTTTTTTTTACTTTTGAGAGAGAAGAGCAAGTGTTTTGGATGACCTTCTAGTGTAGAATGGTCAAGTCTTGCAAGACTTGTCCAATATATAGGCCTTATCTTGATCCACAAATTGGGGGGACACTTGTCGCCCTCCCCTAGGGCCCCTACAAAAATATCTTCTGATTTTTACCCTTTTTTCGCGAAAAATCCGCGCCTGCGCCCTGCAGCGATTGGCGTCGCTGAAACTCCGAACATTTCAAGACATACTGGCGCGACCTGCATCCGTGGCGCCGTGTACTGTGGCACCTGACTGAAAATACTTTCATGCTCGTCTGCGCACTGGACTTGTAACTTCCATGTATCGCCCTCCCATTCGTCCATAAAATTTCGTAACCCTCGTGGGGCCCACAAAACGTAAAATTTCTCGGGTGGACCCCACGTGACCAAATCCGTAAAACTAAATTTCCATAATGATAATACATTCCATAATCCTCAAATAACACATTTTGAGAATCCAATTCTCATCAACGAACATTTTTCCTTTCCGACGTTCGGAAGATTTTCCTTCGGAAAAATAATTCTTCCTTTCGTACCAATTTTCAAGTCTTGTGTTATCGCGTCTATTCTCGTATACTTGTCCTGTAATTCCGGGTTGTAACAAGGATGAAGGAAATTAAATGTCTATACAAGTGGCAAGTTGACTTGGTCAATTTTCTCAAGCTAGCAAGACTTGATCTTCTACATTGGTCAATGACCATTACACCCTTGCCCAATTTCGTCCAAGACCATGTGGGGGGGTGCCACGTGTCGCACTCCCATTCGTCCATAAAATTTCGTAACCCTCGTGGGCCCCACAAAATGTAAAATTTCTCGGGTGGGCCCCACGTGACCAAATCCGTAAAAATAAATTTTCATAATGATAATACATTTCATAATCCTCAAATAATGCATTTTAAGAATCTAATTCTCATCAACAAACTCTTTTTCCTTTCCGACGTTCGGAAGATTTTTCCTTCGGAAAAACAATTCTTCTTTTCGTACCAATTTTCAAGTCTTGTATTCTCGCATCTATTCTCTTATTCTCATGTCCTGGAATTACGGGGTGTAACAACTCTGATGATCAGACTTCTGTATGAGTAGAACTTCCGGCCGACAAGGACGTACTGGATATAACACAACAACACTGAACAAGAGGGATCAACCCGACATATATACAGGTCCGACAGATAATCTAGCTGACAAGGCTATACATCAACAACTGTACATACCAGACAAGTCTATGAGCCTCTACGAATATATGCATTGTCATATGTTGGTGTGGAAGAATGAAGGTGCATCCTAGTTCTATAGGTAATCAATGTATAAGATGATTACTTAGTTAGTTGCAAAAGTTGTTACAAGGTAGTTAGAGTTTGTTAAAGTGGTTAGTTAGTTATAATTAGTTTTTTTTTTCCAGATAAATGCAAATATTATAAAAGAACAAACGAAAAGAACAGAGAGCTACAATCAGTCGTTGAGGGTTCTCAATCCTCAACGTAAGCATAAACACGAAGTGAAAGAGTGGGGGGATGGGGCGTTCACACAATGGTGACGTTACAGGAGGGGATTAAATCATAAACTCAATCTTGGAAAGTTGAAATACTCTTTTCACTTCTCAAAATTGCTGCTAGGCTTTGTACGTGATACAATTCTTCCTTGAAGTAACTTCTGGCCATCCATCATTACCCGCACAAAGTGGTGTTTGCATGTACACCCTCGGCGTATTCACGATACCCATAGCACTTCTAATCGTATAGGGGCCACCATGAAAAGTGTTGGTTTCCGCAAATGAAGTCAAAAAACGTGTATCATTGGGAATTGGTGTCTCAAAAGTCTTTTGTTGTATTAATACATTATCAATTAATGCATTAGAGTTCCTATGGCTCTCGGTTTTGGCAACACCGGTTGCCCCCCAAATCGAGTAATGAAGTTCATTAAAACGAGATGACTCTACATTCCCCATGCCAATTAAAAGTTTTGAGTTAATAGGCATCTTTTGGAGAGAAAACCCCTCAACTTCCGCAGCTTTTGCCTTACCAAGATCCGTTGGAATATGAGCAATTTCGATTGTAGCACCCATTGAATGAGGCGTGCTATTGTCAAAACCGGTTCCCACCGAAATCGAATTTCGAAGTCGCCTTAAATGAGATGGCTTGTCACTCCCAAGGACCATGGGATTAGGAGCAGCTTCGGTTGGAGCACCTAATAAATGAGGCGTGCCATTGACATCCGCAACCATTGAATGCATCAAATTACTAGACCTCTTTTGGATAAAAAAACCCTTGGATTCCGAAACCTTAGCATTTCCAAGGCCAATTGGAAAAGGAGTTATCTCGGACTCAACAACCAAAGACTGGTGGCCCATGGACTTCACCCAAGACCCATGCCCACCTGCGACCATGAACAACCCGAGACCAACCTTGAGACCCGCTTTCACCTTGGCATCCAAAGTGCCGGAAAAACCTCTTTGTACTCGAAACCAAGGATAGGCGACCCAAGGTTTCAAACCACAAATCATGAACATCAACACGACCCTCCTGCAACCCGGGACCACCCTCCATACCCACTTTCGACCCGGGATCCCTATCAAGATCCGCGATCCCCCCATAGTCAAGTGAGCCTGCCGGAAAAGCCACTTTGGACTTAAACACAAAAGAACGGTGACCCATGGGTTTCAACCACAACCCCTTATCACCATCACGACCCTCCTGCAACCCGGGACCACCCACCATACATGAATGACCGGGAAATCCGTCAAGACCCATGGCCGCCACCGTGCCCCGGAAATGCACTCTTCAAAATCAAATCTTGAATAATCAAACTAATCTCTTTCTTTCTTTTGGCTGAAATCTTTATATTATTTCTCATGGCTAGAAGGAAGATAACTCACTCTATAACAAATCAATTAAAGTGAACATGAAATGAACACACAAACTTCTACGTAGGATGGATTAGATCAAAGAACAATCCGTGTAGTACCTTAGTTGATAAAAATCATAGAAGAAAGGAGACGTAGAAGAGCGACTAGGAAAAAATGTTGAGAGCATTTTCGCCTAGTGAGAGAAACATCTCTCTAATAATTAGTTGGTTACATAATTAGTTGGTGCTAATTGTATAAATAGGGATTAGATGTGTAAATATCTATAAAAGTTCATAATACACAATATAATATTATATACACTCTCTCTCTCTCTTCTTTCTTTTTTTCTAACACGAACACCTTCTTCATTTCTCCTCTCCGTTCATCTTCTATGTTCATTCTTTCTATTCTTCCTTATCATCATGTGTTAATCGATTCTATCTTCATCATGGTATTAAAGCCAAGTTCAATCGAATTGAATTGAACTATTTTAATTCACATGCAAGCAAATCGGAACATCAATCTATAAATTGAGTAGCTGAAATCCTAAATCAGAACTCAACTGGAACAAATCGAATGGATTTATTACATGCAATCTATTAATTGACAGATCGAGAAGGATTAGTCACATGCAATTTTATAAGTGGTGAATCGAGAGAATAGAAAACAGATCGAGAGGATTTGTGATGTGTGATCTGTTCGTGTATGGTATATCTGGTATTTTTTGTCTTTATTGAAATTTGTATGTTGCATGCAATCATATTTCATTATTGAGAAGGAAAAATTCAGATGTTTGAGGTAGACAGTGTCACAATTGAAACTGAAAACGATGGAGAACAATGAAGAAGATTTGACTGATGGAAATATGACAGTCAATGTAACCATAGATCATAATCATCCTTTGTACCTATTTCCTTCGGATGCACCTAGTTCGTTATCCGATAGAATCATTTTGAATGGAATGAATAATTACACAATATGGAGTATAGTTATGAACCTTGCGTTGTTAGGAAAAAAAATAAGATAGGATTCATTGATGGATCAGTAAGGAAATCTTCTTTTCATTGAGATTTGGCATAATCGTGGGATAGATGTAATGCAATAGTAGTTTCTTGGCTGATGGGGAATGTGAGTAAGTGTCACGACCGTTAGGCCCGTGATCGTGCCTTACCCGCACCTGCGACCATACATCAGAGAAAATCAGCGGAATATAAAAACATAAGACATGAAACAATTGTAAAAGTGACACATTTTATCTGAGAAAGGGCGCCTTTCGGCATATATAATACATATCAAAATCTGGCAGTTTACATCCCATAATAATAGGACTGCACTACCTGAGAAGTAAACAACTATGGAGGGAGGGGCCCGCCATACCTGATACATAAAACTATCTACAACAGGAGATCATACCTAAAAGTCGAGCCTCGGAGAAGATGGAGCTCCTGACACCAACGCAAAAGATCCTAAGGATGCGGATCTAGCACCTGCTTGCCCTTACTTGCGGCATGAATGCAGCCCGGAGGTCGATAACAGTACTAA
The DNA here is from genome assembly GCA_029844215.1 of Przewalskia tangutica. Taxonomy (NCBI): domain Eukaryota; kingdom Viridiplantae; phylum Streptophyta; class Magnoliopsida; order Solanales; family Solanaceae; genus Przewalskia; species Przewalskia tangutica. Next base: position 64,656,941 of record CM056720.1, read on the forward strand.
GTATGTGAAATCAGAAATACTTAAATGAAATCACATCATTTTAAAACCAATTTTACAAATATCGTAAACAACCAATGTAACCGCACATAGTGCCACATCATAAACAAGAGCAACAATAGGTAAACTGTAACAGGTCTTTTCTAGGCTGCGAATGATCGAAGCAGGGCCAATCGCCCATAGTATCATTATGCAATCCTAATCCTGGACTCCCGTAGTCCGCATAGGCCACTCACATAGGCCCGCATGAGGTATAACCCCGCATCGAGGGTAGCAACTCCTCGGCATCGTCCTGGACTCGTAGTCCGCATGGCCATATAGACCGCATGAGGTATAACCCCGCACACTAACACGAACTCGTAGCTCGCATAGGTCCACGACCCGCGTGAGGTATTCTCGAATCATGGTCCTGCATCGCTCGAGTCTACCGCGCATCGGAGGCGACAACCCCGAGATCATGTCAAGAGGTGAGTGATATTATACTAACATAACAACTTATCATTAAACAACATAAGCACAACAAGAATACCCTCTTATACAAACGTTACAAGACACTAACACACATATCATCATATTATGTCTACTCATCAAACCATTTTTATTATACTTTCCAGAAATCAATATAAGTCTTTTATAAACACATAAGTAAACTGTTCCTTTTATCCTTCTTAAGTCGTTATACTTAACTTCCCATAAATCTAGTATAACTCTTAATCTCCTTGCTTTAAAAACAAATATTCTTCTTTTTTTTTCAAAACTGATTTATAATTCTTTTGAAAGACTTTAAGATCTTTATTATTCAGGCTTAAGTCAAAAGACATTGCCGTAAAACTACGTTCAGTTAATACGCGTACGTCTACCGTACTATATATATACTTTAAAATATCATGCTCAAGAGTATAGGAAGAATCACATACCTTCTCGGCGAAGTCCACCTGCCAAGTCGAATATGTCGCGCGTAGAGTAACAACCTATAATAGTCAAAGACGTCTATCAAAGTCTAGACTACTCTATAGGACATTCTAAACAGATGGTTCTCTATTCTACGGAAAATCGGGCAGCACTTCCCTACCCGGTAAGCTATACAAGTCTACTGTAAATACAGTCCTATGTAAGTACAGTTCAATCTTCTTTAAATCTTCTGATGTGATTATAGTTCAATTCTATTCTGTTATACCCTTCTACTGTGATTACAGTTCAATTCTATTCTTTAATATCCTTCTAAGTGTTTTATACTTGTTTCTATACTTCTACAGTATGTATTCTCCAATTACAATAGAAGGATAAGATTATTTACCTCGATAAGCCCAATATTATCCAAGATATAAGTCGATCCTGAGCGAGGTTTAGCTCCTGTCACATGCGCTCAATCCGCTCCAAGAAACCCTTAGAAGTTTCTACACAACTTCTACTTTCTACTTCAACCAACTATGAAGTTTCTCTTAGGGTTTCGTTTAGTGACTAGTGGATATAAGGTGGTATTTCCGGACTCTACATATAGAGATAACTTTGGAAATACTAAAGGATATACGGCTAGGGTATTTTGAGGATAATAACAATACTTGGAGAGTATTTCTACCAAGAGGGGGGTGTGTTTGGACGAGAACAACTCCAAGGGAAGGGGGGGTGGTTTCGGCTAGAACACTACAAAGGGGAGGATGGTTTCGGCCAAGGCCTTCTCAGCGGGAGGATGCTTTGGGCGAGAACAACATGAGGAGGAGGAGGGATTTTAGACTTGGAAAGTTGATTTGTGGATGAAGAACTCTTCATCTTAAGGGGGGTATTTATAGGCCAACCAATGGCCAAGATGATGGCAAGTGGAGGGCAAGTGGAGGGTGGGGATTCACCCAAGTGCCCTTATCCATCTACTACACACAAATATCCTACCTAACCTTGACTTGTGCAAGGCCAAAAAATCGTCCAAGATAGCCCAAGTTGCCGTCCACTTGAGGGTGATAAGTGTCACCCTCTCGTTGGTCCAAAATATTTTGTCTCTCGGAAAAATCCGCAAAAATTAGAAATGATATAGCCGTAATTTTCCCGTCGCAAGTTTTGTAAAACGTTTCGTCGGAAAACGATTCTTTTAGTGAGTTGTGCACAAATATTTTCGTCCAAAGTGCCTAACTAAGGCTAAACTTTTGTACGTACGCCCTCAGGTACATACTCTGGAAATACGGGGTATAACATTCTCCCCTCCTTAGAAACATTCGTCCCGAATGTTCCTTCCCAAGAGATACAACGATAAGGTTCTTCATAACATAAACAGTATGCAAAAGCCACATACGGCCACAAATAAACACTTAGGCATATATGATAATGAAAATTTACAGTAGGAAAGTGAGTTACCTGGAGGTGTGGGGAATAGGTGAGGATACTTCTGCCTCATGCCCTCCTCAGCTTCCCACGCCATCTCCTCCCTGAGCTCGTTCCGCCACAAGACTTTGACGGAAGCCACGTCCTTGGTTCGCAGACGCCTAACCTGACGATCGATTATCGCTATGGGAATCTCCTCATACGACAACCCCTCGGTCACCTGGACATCGTCAATTGGGTGTACCCTAGATGGATCCCCGATACATCTCCTCAACATAGAAACATGAAACACCGGATGCACTGCCTCCAGATCGGACGGCAGATCCAACTCATAGGCAACCTTGCCCACTGCGAACAATCGTCGACCCAATGTACCTTGGGTGAGTTTCCTTCTTCCGAATCTCATCACACCCGCCGTGGGTGACACCTTCAGAAAAACCCAATCATCAACCTCGAACTCCGGATGCGACGGCGATGATCTGCGTATGACTTACGCCGACTCGAGCCAAGAACGCTCTTGGATAAGCTTCACCTTATCCATCGCTGTATGCAGTGCGGTCCTACTAATCGCACCTCGCCTACATCAAACCAGCCTATCGGCGATCTGCACTTCCTCTCATACAAGGCCTCATAAGGCGCCATCCGAATCTTTGGAGTGGTAGCTATTATTATACGCAAACTCAACTAGAGGCAAATGATCCTCGGCTACCCACGAAGTCAATAACATAGGCTCGCGACATATCCTCGAGTGCGGATAGTGCGCTCGGCATGTCCGTGCTGCGTGGATGGAATGCGATGCTCGAGCTCACTGCGTCCCTAAACCATACGGAAGGACCTCGAAGTTAGCCGTAAATCGGGCTCTCTATGTCGATATGATCGAAATAGGGACTCATGCGATCGGCGATCTCGGATGTAAAGTGCGGCATAATCCTCGGTAGAAAAAGTCGTCTGACGGGAAGAAAGTGGGCTGATTTCGTCGACTGTCGGCGATAACCCATATAGAATCATGTCTCCTGCGAGTGCGAGGTAATCTGTGATAAAGTCCATGTTGATCACCTCCACTTCCGGTCGGGATCTCTATCGTGCGCAACAAACCACCGGGCCTCGGTGCTCTACCTTCACTGCGACAACACGGGCGAGCTACAAACTCGCAACATCCTCTTCAAGCCATCCCACCAATACACGGATCTAAGGTCGTGGTACATCTTGGTCGACCGGATGGATAGTAACGTATTTGTGTGCTTCCCCTAGAACCTGCTGCCGAAGTCCTGAAACATCCGGAACACACAACCTGCCCTCGAACCTTAGCACCCCATCAGGTGCTACCTCAAAAGGACCCTTTCCCTCACGAAGGGCCGCATCACGATACCGAATCAAAACCGGATCCTCAAACTGTTGCCTCTTCACCTCCTCGACGATGGAAGACTCGGCAACCTCTCGAACTCGGACCCCACTGCTATCAGAATCAATCAAACGGACACCAAGGCTCGCTAACTGATGCAAATCGCGAACCATGCCCCTCCTCTCCGGCTGCACATCTGATAGGCTACCCATCGACCTACGACTAAGGGCATCTGCCACAACATTGGCCTTCCCCGGGTGGTACAGGATATCAACATCGTAATCCTTAAGTAACTCTAACCACCGTCTCTGTCGTAAGTTCAGCTCCCTCTGGCTGAAGATATACTGGAGGCTCTTGTGGTCTGTATAAATATCCACATGAACCCCATACAAATAGTGCCTCGGATCTTGGCGTGAATCACGCGACTCCAAATCATGGGTGGGGTAGTTCCTCTCGCTTCTTAGGTGTCGGGATGTATGCGCTATAACCTTACCCATCTGCGATCAACACACATCCGAGCGGCGCTGACGCGTCACAATACACAACATAACCGTCTGGACCTGCGGAAGAGTAAAGCGAGGCGGTCGTCGATCTCCTTCAAGAATCGGAAACCACCTCACAAGCATCGGTCCATTGAAACTTAGTGCCTACGAGTCGGCCTAGTTAATGGTGCGAGATAAAGCAAACTTCTCCACGAACCGTAGATAATAACTGCGAGGCCCAGAAAGTGCACCTGCCGGAGTAGTAGGTCTAGGCCAAGTCTGCGCCTCGATCTTGGCGTATCCACCGAATACCATCACCCGACAATATGCCCAAGAAAAGCCACCGAAGCCAACCAAAACTCATATTTGGAAAACTTGGCGTATAATCGCTGTAGTCTGGAGAACTCTCAACACGATCGTCAAATGCTCGCGTGCTCGCTCTGGCGAGAATAAACAGATGTCATCAATGAACACTATCACAAGCGTGTCCAAAAATGGCTTGAACACTCGGTTCATCAAATCCATGAATACGCGGAGCATTGGTCAACCCAAAAGACATGACCACGAACTCATAATGCGTCTGCGGTCGTAATGCGATCCTAGGGACATCCGCCTCTCGACTCGCACTTTGATGATAGCGATCGCGGATCAATCTTGAGAAAAATCTCGCGCCACAATCGGTCGAACAAATCATCAATCACGGGAAGGGTATCTATTCTTAATGGTCACCTTGTTCACCTGTAATCAACACATGCGCAACGTCCGTCCTTCTTCTTCACGAACAATACTGGCGCTCCCGGGAGAAACACTAGGCTTTGATGAAGCCGCTTCTCCGAAATCTCGCGGTTGGTCCTTCAACTCTCTCAACTCGGCGAGTGCCATTCGTATGGCGGAATGGAAATAGGTCGAGTGTCGGCACTCTGTCGATACAAAACTCTATCTCCTCTCGGGAGGATACCGGAGGTCATCAGGAAACACGTCGGGAACTCTCGACTACGAGAACCGTGAAAATCTGGTACCGCATGACCTCGATGTCGAACACCGAATGAGATGGTAGATATACCCGCACGCACCATCTTCCTAGCCTTGAGGTAGGAAATAAACCTACCCTCGGCGTCTGATGTTCCTCCCACTCAACAAGGCTCCTCAGAAGCTGGAACCGTACCACTCTCTCCCTGCGGTCTACATTGGCGTAGCAAGCTAGCCAATCCATACCCATGATCACATCGAAATCGGTCATGTCCAACTCTATCAAGTCGGCTAGGGTCGACATTTGTATATGGTCATTGCATAAGCCCTATATACCCGCCGAGCTACCAAGATCACCCACTGGCGTAGCTACCTCGAAAGGGTCTATGGACTCGTGCTCTATCCCTATCCTACTAGCGATAAGGGAGATATATAGGATGAGTAGAACCGGATCTATCAAGGCATACACATCATAACGAGATCGATAAGGTACTGCGGACATCGGTGAGGCCTCACGATCTGCCGGTGGACAAGGCATAAATGCGGTTCGAGGACCGCTAGGCTGAGACCGCGCCACGACCTCTACCGCGACTGCTGGTCCATGAGTACCTTGCCTCCGGGCGAGTAAGCGTAGGAGATGAAGAAGACGTGAAAGAACACATGGTGACCCTACCATCGTTGCGCCTTGGTCGGACAGTTCATCGCAAAGTGACCCTGCTGGCCACAACTATAACAAACCCCCGTAGTAGTACCACAATTCCCGAAGTGGGATCTACAGCATCAGCCACTGCGAGGGGTGGTCCGATCGGCGATACCTCTGCTGCTGGGCGTCTCAAGTCACGGGGCCACAGTGCGCCCTCGAATATCTGGTGTCACGAGGCGGTGTAGGAGTGCTACGAGTGCGTGGTGCAAATCTAGGCTGCTGCGAGGCCGCCACCACGATAGCTACCAAAGACCTGTAGTCTGGTCTTCAACCTGCTGCTGTCAACCCGTCGGCCTCTACGCTCCTCACATCCAAGTGCATGAGCCTGCATGCGGGTAATATCCATGCCTGGATGAAGATCCACACCCGCACAAGACTCGGCCATATAATCATCTAGCCCGGTGACGTAGCGATGCACCCTGTCCTCCATATCTGCTACCAACGCAGGGACATATCGAGCCAACGAATCAAACTCAGCGTTGTACTCTCTAGCGTGCGTCCTCTGTCTTAGCAACAAAAATCTGTCGGCCGTGCCCTCATCCGTCAGTGGAGGCAAGAAATGAGTGAGAAAGGCCTCAGAACTCGTCCCAGTAGTGGGACGCGTGCTCTCCACGAGATAACTCCCACGAATCAAACCAATCATTTGTGGTATCACGCGGCCTATGTGAGCGAAAATCACGGACTCGGTCTCGAAGCCTTGATCACCGCGTGATCCTGCATGGCGGCGGATGAACTCCTGCGGATCATCCTCGAGCCTCGACCGTAGAACTCTGGCGGCTCTGACTCGAGAAAGTCCGTAGCCTCAGCTATCGATCACGGGTGAACCACGGAACTTCTTTGGGCTGGGCTGCTGCGTCCGGCTATCCTCGTGTCGGCCACGATCACGGCGATGGCGGGCCATCTCCTTGTACCCTAACTCCTGCGCGGTGTGGGACGGGAGGTGCGGGTATTGTAGTCTCTGTTGGGGCCGGCGGCGTCGTGGAACTCGCCGTCTCGGGTATAGACTGGGCCTGAGCCCTCGTGACTCTCGGTGTCCTACTAGCAACTCCTCGCCTTGCCGCCACGGGCGGGTTGCCTTACGTGGAGGCATAATCATTCGAGAAAGGAATACGTTAGAGAGGTCCAACTTATGACGGCTCTAAGGCACGATCTCGAGTGAGAAGAATGGAAACCAATCCTAAATATCCTATAGCCTCACGATTATTGGTGTGGTGCATAACACACCGATAATCAAGACTCTCTTGGATACGATGCGTAGACACTTTCCGAGGATTAAGCGCTCGATACCACTTTTGTCACGACCGTTCGGGGCGTGTGATGCCTTACGGGCACCAGCGATCATACATCGAGAGAAAATCGTGAATATAAAAACATAAGACATGAAACAATTGTAAAAGTGACACATTTTATCTGAGAAAGGGCGCCTTTCGGCATATATAATACATATCAAAATCTGGCAGTTTACATCCCAACTGTACAATAGGACTACAGACCTCTAAGGAAGTAAACAACTATGGCGGGACAGGGCCCCGCCATACCCTGACTATACAAAACTATCTACAACAGGGAGATCATACCCAAAAGTCGAGCCTCCGGAGAAGATGGAGCTCCTGACACCAACGCAAAAGATCCTAACGATGCGGATCTAGCACCTGCTTGCCCTTACCTGCGGCATGAACGCAGCCCCCCGAAGGAGGTCAATACAACAGGTACTAAGTATGTCAATCTGTAAAATACTTAAATGAAATCACATCATTTTAAAACCAATTTTACAAATATGCACGAAACAACCAATGTAACCGCACATAGTGCCACATCATAAACAAGAGCAACAATAGGTAAATCAGAATAGTCTTTTCTAGGCTGCGAATGATCGAGCGGGCCAATCGCCCATAGTATCATTATGCAAGCCTAATCACGACTCCGTAGTCCGCGTAGGCCACTCACATAGGCCGCGTGGTATAACCCGCGTCGGGTAGCTACTCCTCGGCGTAAATCCGGACTCGTAGTCCGCATGGCCATATAGACGCGTGAGGTATAACCCGCACACTAACACGGAACTCGTAGCTCGCATAGGTCCCTGGACCCGCGTGAGGTATTCTCAAATCATGGTCCCCGGACCGCTGAGTCTACCCGCGTCGGAGGCGACAACCCGGTATCATGTCAAGAGGTGAGTGATATTATACTAACATAACAGCTTATCGTTAAACAACATAAGCACAACAAGAATACCCACTTATACAAACGTTACAAGACACTAACACACATAGCATCATATTATATCTACTCATCAAACCATTTTTATTATACTTTCCAGAAATCAATATAAGTCTTTTATAAACACATAAGTAAACTGTTCCTTTTATCCTTCTTAAGTCGTTATACTTAACTTCCCATAAAGCTAGTATAACTCTTAATCTCCTTGCTTTAAAAACAAATATTCTTCTTTTTTTTCAAAACTGATTTATAATTCTTTTGAAAGACTTTAATATCTTTATTATTCAGGCTTAAGTCAAAAGACATTGCCGTAAAACTACGTTCAGTTAACACGCGTACGTCTACCGTACTATATATATACTTTAAAATATCATGCTCAAGAGTATAGGAAGAATCACATACCTTCTCGGCGAAGTCCACCTGCCAAGTCGAATATGTCGCGCGCAGAGTAACAACCTATAATAGTCAAAGACGTCTATCAAAGTCTAGACTACTCTGTAGGACATTCTAAACAGATGGTTCTCTATTCTACGGAAAATCGGGCAGCACTTCCCTACCCGGTAAGCTATACAAGTCTCTGAAATACAAATTCTATGTAAATCTGATTCAATCTTCTTTAAAACTTCTGATGTGATTATAGTTCAATTCTATTCTGTTATACCCTTCTACTGTGATTACAGTTCAATTTTATTCTTTAATATCCTTCTAAGTGTTTTATACTTGTTTCTATACTTCTACAGTATGTATTCTCCAATTACAATAGAAGGATAAGATTATTTACCTCGATAAGCCCAATATTATCCAAGATATAAGTCGATCCTGAGCGAGGTTTAGCTCCTAATTTGTACACTCCAATCCGCTCCAATAAACCCTTAGAAGTTTCTACACAACTTCTACTTTCTACTTCAACCAACTATGAAGTTTCTCTTAGGGTTTCGTTTAGTAACTAGTGGATATAAGGTGGTATTTCCGGACTCTACGTATAGAGATAACTTTGGAAATACTAAAGGATATACGGCTAGGGTATTTTGAGGATAATAACAATACTTGGAGAGTATTTCTACCAAGAGGGGGTGTGTTTGGACGAGAACAACTCCAAGGGAAGGGGGGTGGTTTCGGCTAGAACACTACAAAGGGGGAGGGGGATGGTTTCGGCCAAGTCCTTCTCAAGGGGGAGGGGGATGCTTTGGACGAGAACAACACAAAGGGAGGGAGGGATTTTAGACTTGGAAAGTTGATTTGTGGATGAAGAACTCTTCATCTTAAGGGGGGTATTTATAGGCCAACCAATGGCCAAGATGATGGCAAGTGGAGGGCAAGTGGAGGGTGGGGATTCACCCAAGTGCCCTTATCCATCTACTACACACAAATATCCTACCTAACCTTGACTTGTGCAAGGCCAAAAAATCATCCAAGATAGCCCAAGTTGTCGTCCACTTGAGGGTGACAAGTGTCACCCTCTCGTTGGTCCAAAATATTTCGTCTCTCGGAAAAATCCGCAAAAATTAGAAATGATATAGCCGTAATTTTCCCGTCGCAAGTTTTGTAAAACGTTTCGTCGGAAAATGATTCTTTTAGTGAGTTATGCACAAATATTTTCGTCCAAAGTGCCTAACTAAGGCTAAACTTTTGTACGTACGCCCTCACGTACATACTCTGGAAATACGGGGTATAACAGTAAGGGTCTTCTTACTGGAATGTTGTTTAACTCAGATTCATACAACATATGGGAAGAGTTAAAGGAAAGATTTGATAAAATAAACAGCTCCAGGTCTTTTCAGTTGCATAAGGATATCTTCACTATCAGACAAGGATCATTATCGGTCTCAATGTATTCTTTGAAATTGAGAGATCTATGGGATGAGTATGACTCTATCATCCCACTTCCATCATGTTGCCCAAAATCTAAAGAGTTTGTTGATCATTTACAGTACCAGAAATTAATGCAGTTTCTGATGGGATTGAATGAAAATTATAGCTAGGCTAGAAGTCAGATTATCATGATGCAACAAATTCCGAGTTTAAATCAAGTGTATGCTATGATTAATCAAGAAGAAAGTCAAAGGATGGTGGCTGGAATAAGCAGAATGGTGTAGGAGCAGATGGAATCATCATCTGTCATGTTCATAGTTGGGAATGGAAGTGGAAATAATGGGGATGGAGGAATGAAACAAAGGAAACCATATAATCCAAATGATATGTGCGACTTTTATCATGTGAAGTGGCATTGGAAAATAGATTGTTTCAAATTAATGAAATGTGACTACTGTCACGACACAAGCAAGAGATTTCTACAGGCTGCATGAATATCCTGATGATTTCAAGAACTACAAAGGCAAGAAAGCATATGCAGTGACATGAGGGAATTCTTCTTCATTTGAAGACACTGGTCAGGAGAATATGATGTATTGTCATCAGGGTATGAACCAGAGTTCTGACATCTGAACACTCAACCAGCTATGTAATACAATTACAACCAGAGAGCACAATCATTCAATCAATTCACACCTAATCAACACCAGCAACTTCAAATTGCTCAACAACCAACACAATACTGGAATCAGTGCAAATGTGGAAGGTAAATGTTTCTCTAATCCAAGAGATATCCTGAAATGGATTATAGATACAGGTGCAACTAATCATATGATTAGTGATCACAAATATTTACATGGTAAACAATTCACAGAAGGAATATGCAAGGTTCAATTACCTACAGGTGATTCAGCCAAAATCTCACACATTGGTGACTATCACTTAGGAGGAGGTGATGTTCTTAGAAATGTCATGTGTGTGCCAACATTCAAATTTAATTTGATGTCTGTGTCAAAAGTAACCAGAGAACTGAATTGCAGTGTTAATTTCTTTCCCACATGTGTGTATTTCAGGATCTTTCATCTGGGAAGGTGAGGGGGATTGATAGTGAAAAAGATGGACTATACATCATGTGTTCAGACATTCAGAATAAAGGAGGGGAATTAAACATTTGTCTATCAGCTTCTCAGCATGTTGATGCAGCAACATGGAACCAAAAGTTTTGTCATGTACCTATGAATGTGTTGAAAAAGATCTCATGTTTTAAAAAGGATGTTGTTGTTTTTACTTTGAATAATTGTGAAGTATGTCCTCTAGCTAGGCAAACTAGAATTCCTTTTCCTGTTAGCAATAATAGACCATCAAGACCTTTTTAACTGCTACACATGGATGTATGGGGACTATTTAAGACTGAAACACATAATAGAATGAAGTATTTTTCTGACTATTGTGGATGATCATTCCAGATGGACCTGAATTTTTTTATGAGATTAAATTCTGATATATCAACATTACTTAGGGACTTCTTTGTTGAAATTTGTACTCAATTTGAAGTTAAAATACAGAAGGTGAGGTCTGACAATGGGACAATTTTTTTAATAAAATTACAAAGCACTGTTTCTGCAGCATAAACTGCCCAAAGTTGACTAAAACCTGTCCAAAACATTCTGTCAACCTATCTTTCCAAAAATTTAACTCTTAATTCCTTTCGTACGTTCTCATAAGCATGACCTGAATTACGGGGTGTAACATTCTCTCCCCCTTAGAAATTCGTCCCGAATGTTCCTTCTATGCTTACTCAAATCAAATATCGACATAGACCCTCTTAACTATTCCTGTTACACCCCGTATTTACAGGACATGTTTTAAGAACGTACGTAAGAAATCACAAGTGTTAAGATTTGAGACTTGTAAAAATTTATCAGAATTATGAAATTGTCGGAAAACGTAATATTGTGACGAATGGGAGGGCGACACGTGTCACCCCCCCTTATGGTGCCTTGGACGAAAATAGGCAAGGACTAAAGGGTCATTTGATCTTTGTAGGATGACTAAGTCTTGCAACTTGAAGAGCTTGACAATGTTGACTTGGTCAATGGGTCCACAAGGCTTGATATTTAAGAGAACCTCATCCAAGCCACCCATTTGTACACATCTTGACCCTCCATGTTACTATATAATACTACTAGTAGCAAGACTAAGTTCTACACTTAGAAAAAATTTCAAGAATTTCAAGAACACAATTGAGGGCTCTCGGGTTTGGCTAAGTCCCAACACAAAAAAAAAATTGTTTGTTGTCAATTTAACTCCACACTTTAAACCAAGGTTCATGAGTGTATTGTGAGTGTATCTGTTACACCCCGTAAGTCCAGGACTTGTATAAGAGAATGTACATAAGAAATCAAGACTTGGAAATTAGTACGAAAGGAAGAATTGTTTTTCCGGCGGAAAATCTTCCGAACGTCGGAAAGGAAAAATGTTGGTTGTTGAGAATTGGATTCTCAAAATTCATTATTTGAAGAGTATGGAACTCTTAACCTTATGGAAATTTATTTTTACGTATTTGGTCATGTGGGGCCCACCCGAGGAATTTTACGTTTTGTTTGGCCCACGAGGGTTACGGAATTTTATGGACGAATGAGAGGGTGACACGTGGCACCCCCCACATGGTCTTGGTCGAAATATAGTAAGGGTAAAATGGTCATTGACCATCAAGGAAGATAATTCTTGCTAGCTTGAGATTGTTGACCAAGTCAACTTGCCACTTGTGCTTGATCCTTGTGAAACTCATCCTAGCCACTCATGTGTTGCAATTTAAACCCTCCATTGTGTTTTATATACCCAACTAGTAGCAAGACTTGGCATTTTACACTTAGAAAAATTAGAGAAACTCTTGTGCAAGAACAAGAGCTCTCGGGTTTGACACTTTACTCATAAGAAATTTTGTAGTTTTGATCCATTGTTCACAAGACTTCAACCCAAGGTCCCTAAGGGTATTGTAAGGTTATCTCAATAGAAAGATTTCGGAAAAACGACGTTTTTGTATTAGTCGCAAGGCGGAAACTTAAGGAGTTCTTCAACTTTGAATTTAGAACTTGAAGATGGGTTCTTCATAGGCTTCTAAGGAGTGCTTGAAGCGGATTGGAACATAAGGAAAGGAGCTAAAAATTGCTAAGGCGCGACTTTGAATCTTGGAATTTTTAAGGGCTTGTAAAGGTATAATCTCGTCGTTTTAGTAATTAAGATTACTTGTTGTTGTAGCTATGGATATTAGCAAGCATGAGTTATATAGTATGAAGTTTGATAAGTGTATTGACTATTGGAACCCTAATCCGAAAACTAGCATGTTTAGTTTTAAGATTACAATTCAAGTCGATTATTAGTTTAAGTCGTCGCATGTTGTATAAATAAGGAAATTGTAGTTGTTGAAGTTGTTTATGACTATATAACATGTTAGACCTTAGAACTTGGAATTGGAAAAGGATTGGAAAAGACTTTGAATTGTTGGTTGTTGTTGGCCGAGAATGACTTGAATATGGAACTACTTCGTATTAATTGTGGGGCGGAATTTTACACGTATTGTAAGGCGTGTAATCTGTTATACCCCGTATTTCCAGAATATGTACGTGAGGGCGTACGTACAAAAGTTTAAGCCTTAAGTAGGCAAAGAGACGAAATTTATTCACAACTAGCGAAAAGAATTGTTTTCCGACGAAACGTTTTCCGGACCTTGCGAAGGAAAAATTACGGTTGCGACATTTATATTTTTTGCGGATTTTTCCGAGAGATGAAATATTTTGGACCAACGAGAGGGCGACACTTGTAACCCTCAAGTGGGCGGGATGGTGGACGAAAGATGGCACGTTTTTTTGGCCTAAAGCTTTGGTCAAGGTTAGGTAGGATATTTGTGTGGTAGATAGATAAGGTGGCACCCACACCCACTTGTCTAAATCTCCACCCTTCACTTGCCCTCCACTTGCCTTAATCTTGGCCATTGGTTTCCCTATAAATACCCCTCAAGTGCAAGACTTATTCTTCATCCTCACTTGATAAATTCCAAGGCAAAAATCCCTCTCCCCCCTTAGTGTAGTTTTCGTCCAAAGTCCCTCCCCTTTGAGAGGCCTCTACGAAACCCCTTTCCTTGAGTTGATCTCGTGAAATACCCCCCCCCCCTTGGTAGAAAAGTATTCTCCAAGTGTTGTTACTATTCCAAAATACCTTGGCCCAAATACCTTGTAGTATTCCCAAAGTTACCTCTATACTAAAAGCCCGAAAAATACTACTATACTTCCTTTAGTCACTAAACGAAACCCTGGGGAAAAATCTTCATAGTAGGTTGAAGTATTAAGTAGAAGTTGTGTAGAACTTCTAAGGGTTTCTTGGAGCGTATTGGAGCGTACAGAATATGAGCTAAACCTTGCTCAGGATCGACTTTTTAACTTGGATAATTGTGGGCTTATCGAGGTAAATACTCTTATCCTTCTATTGTAATTGGAGATTACATATAAGAGTAGTTTAGATATGAGTATAAGACGTATATAAGGATGGTATAAAAGAAAAGAATCAGTACTTACATAGGGTGTATTCTGATGAGACTTGTGTAGTTTGTGGGTAGGAAGTCTTGCCCAATTTTCCATAGAATAAGGAATCTTGTATCTAGAATCATTCTGCGAGTAGTCTAGGCGTTGATAGACTTATATGACCGTTATAGGTTGAAATCGCAAGTAGCGTATTCTACTCGAAGGGTGGAAAAGGCTAGCGAGGATTACGATGCTTTGGAGCTATTTGCTAATTGTCGATGTCGTCGCGAGGTATGTGATTCTTCCTATCCTCTTGAGCATGATATTTTAAAAGAATATATATAGTACGGTGAGCGTCGTGTGTTAACTGAACGTGGTTTTACTTCGATGTCTTTTGACTTGAGTTTTAAATAATAAAGAATCTTGAAGTATTTCAAAAGAATTAAGAATCGTTTTTGAAAGAAGAGTAATACTTGGTTTTGAAAGCTTAAGAGTTATACTAGCTTTATGGGAAGTTAGGTATAACGTCTTAAGAGAGATAAAAAGAATGGTTTATTGATTTTAGAAGTTAAGAGACTTGATCTTAAAAGATAAGAGACTTGACTTAATTGAATTGATATGAATTTTATTAAAAAGTGTGAAACCTCATTCGTGAGTAATGAGTATTTGGTTTTTAAAGAATAATGTTTTAACTGATTTCGGAAATGAGAATAAGTATCGAACGAACCACTGCAGCGTTAATAAAGGAAAATGTATTGACAAATAATTAATTAATTAAACCAGTAGAAACCTCCATCTGCATAGAAGCTAAGATAAGAAAAAATTGTATTACATTTCCTAGATCATGGATGCTTTAATAAGATTGTTATAAACAAGATTAACCTACTCACAATTAAGGCATATGTTACTCAAATTGTTTTAAAAGAGAATTATGTTATTAAGTGATTAAGACTATGAACTACGAAACCTTTCGAAAATAAGAGACGTGAATATTTGAAATTAGGCAAACTTGAACTTTGGAAAAGAATGTTGTAACTTGACTTTAAAAGGAGAAGTGTTTTGGTCTAAAAAGAAGGCATGGTATTGTCTTAATTTGGTTTAAAAAGGAAAGTATAGAAGTTGTTTTGGTTTACTTAAAAATGTTAGTCACTCTATTTTTATAATACGGGTATCGGGTGACCTTGGTAAAAGAAATGGACCTTTTTAAGAAAAAAAAATTTAATGTACGTAGTACTTTGGGGTTAAAACCTGGACTTTGGCATAAAATGAAAGTACCTTGAGTTGTGTGTAACTTGCCTATGTTTGCGTGTGATAGCCTTGTCGTGCTAGTATTGTATTTCTATACCACTGCGTCTCTCAATGGAGGGCCGGCTGATTTGTTATAATCTTACTTGGACGCACTGGCAGTGACGGAGGATTCCATGGGTACGTTTCTGTTGATAGTGTTATTCCATCGACTAGCTCTCCATGAGGTTATACTGATTCGGATTTGGTATCTGGTAGTTGGCTCTCGTACTTGCCCCGAAGTCGTGGCTGATTCGGCTTTGGTATCTGGTAGTTAGCCTTCGTACTTGCCCCGTTCAGTTTAGTGGCGAAGTCTCGTGATACGGCCTTGGTATCTGGTAGTTAGCCCTCGTACTTGCCCCGGTCAGCTACGTGACACAGCTTTGGTATCTGGTAGTTGGCTTTCGTACTTGCCCCGTATCAGCTTCGTGGTTTGGTTGTATAGTATTGTGTCACGACCCGAACCGGGGCCCGTGACTGGTGCCTTACCCCGGGCACCCTAGTGATACAACATCAGAGAAAATCAGCGGAACATAAAGCATAAATATGAAACAAGAGACATGATAAATAAAAGCAAATAGGCCAACCAAAACGGCTGCCTCCCAACATATATATATAAACATTTGAACAGTTACAATCCTTACACCCTGCCCACAACATCAATCACGCGGTGGAGTACCTTCTCATCACGGCGATCATGATATGATAACAACAAGACGGCAATCCAAATGGGAGCATACGATGCGCTACGCATCGTGTCAAGATGTCCAAAGGGAACAAATAAGACAACATTCCAAGCGGAAGCATACCCGCGCGCTCGCGTCGTGTCGTCGAGGGTCGAAGGAAACAAAAAGACATCATTCCAAATGGAAGCATACCCGTGCGCTACGCATCGTGTCAGTATGTCCAAAGGGAACAATAAGACAACAAGGCGGTAATCAAAGTGGAAGCATATCTGTGCGCTACGCATCGTGTCAGTATGTCCAAAGCGATTAGCAAAAGTAACACTATCAACAGGAACGTACCCGTGGAATTTCTCCGTTACTGCCGGCACGTCCAAATAAGTTCTCAACAAGTCAACCGACCCTCCATCGAGAGACGCGGTAGTATAGAAACACAATTCTTGCACAACAAAGGCTATCACAACAAGCATAGGCAAGTTTCACAACAACAAGCATAGGCAAGTTTCACAACAACAAGCATAGGCAAGTTTCACAACAACAAGCATAGGCAAGTTTATACACAACTCGAAGTACTTTCATTTTATGCCCAAGTCCGGGTTTTAACCCTAAAGTACTACGTACGTTAAATTCCTTTTATAAAAGTCACCCGATACCCGTAGTATAAAAATAGAGTGACTTATATCTTTTAAGTAAACCAAAACAACTTCCATACTTTCCTTTTTAAAACCAAATTAAGGCAACACCATGCCTTCTTTTTTTGACCAAAACACTTCTCTTTTTAAAGTTAAGTTACCACATTAAAACCAATGATAAAACCTTTCTTTTGTTTTCATAAGGTCGTTATAACCAACTTCCCATAAAGCTGTTATAACACCTTATGTTTTAAACCATTTTAAGACAACACAATGCCTTTCTTTTCCCTAAAGTTCCAGTTTGCCTAATTTCAATTACACAAGTCTCTTTTTTGAAAAAGTTTCATAGTTCAATGTCTTAATCTCTTTTAAAACAATTGAGTAACATATGCCATAGGCGAGTAGGTTATTCTTGTTCATAATCAATCTTATTAAGCAGCCATGATCTAGAAAATGTAATATCATTTTGTCTCATCTTAGCTTATGCAGGATGGAGGTTTCTCTGGTTTTAATAATACTTAATTATTCAATACATTTTCCTTTATTAACTGCGATGGTTTGTCGATACACATTCTGATTTCCGGAATCAGTAAAACATTATTCTTTTCAAAAACCAAGTACTCATTACTCACGAATGAGGTTTCACACAAACATCCATATTAAGTCAAGTCTCTTATCTTTTAAGAATAAGTCTCTTAACTTCTAAACCATTAAACCATTCTTTTTATCTCTCTTAAGACGTTACACCTAACTTCTCATAAAGCTGGTATAACTCTTATGTTTTCAAACCAAGTATACACTTCTTTCAAAAAGGTTTCTTAATCTTTTAGAATGCTTCAAGGTTCTTTATTATCACACATCAAGTCGGTTATAAGTCAAATCAGTTATCTTTTAAAAAAAAACCACAAAGCATTTCTCTCTTATTTACATAGAGCTGTTATAACCAACTTCCCATAAAGCCGTTATAACACTTTATGTTTAAAAACAATCAAATACATTTAACACATGTACGTCTACCGTACTACATAGTTATACACATATCATGCTAGAACAGATAGGAAGAGGTTCACATACCTCGCGACGATTATCGACTAATAGCAAAACGCTCCAAGTACCTCAAACCGTCGGCTACACTCTAAGCCAAGCAGATCACTCCACACGTAGTACTACAACCTATAGAGGCCACAAGGCGCCTATTAATATCTTTAGATCCCGACGTAGAATATTCTACAGAAAATTCGGCAGCACCTCCTCCCCCCCGCAACAGCGTAATTCTCCTCCTCTATCGAGGCCGGCTACCAAGCCAACCAGGGGGGGTTTACACGTTTAACCGGACGTGTACAATTATACTTCACAGTAATGCTATACAAGTCTCATGTCTGATCTAAGTAATTACTGATTCGATTCTCTTCTTAAAGTTCAGGCTTAAGTCGCAAGACATTGCCGTAAGTATTATTCAGGCTTAAGTCAAAAGACATTGCCGTAAGTATAATTCAATTCTATATATAGTATACTTCAACTATATATTCCAACAACATGTAATTTCCAATTACAATAGAAGGTCAAGAGTGTTTACCTCGATAAGCCCAAAATTATCCGAGTTTAAATGTCGATCCTGAGCAAGGTTTAGCTCCTACACCGGGCGCTCCAACCCGCTCCAAACAACCCTTAGAAGTTCTAACCAACTTCTACCTAAATACTTCAACTAACAATGAAGATTTCCTTAGGGTTTCGTTTAGAGGCTAAAAGGAAGTATAATGGTATTTTCTGGGCTTTTGTATAAGTGTAACCTTGGGAATACTACAAGGTATTTGGGCATTATAACAATACTAGGAGAGTATTTCTATACCACAAAAAGGGGGGGTACTGTACGAAAACAACTAGGCTAGGGGGGGGGGTGTACCCCACGACCAAGCCTCTACAAAGGGGGAGGGGGAGACCCTCTCGGCCAAAGCTTCACAAGGGAGGGGAGGGCTTTGGGCCAGAAGCAAACAAGAGGGAGGGAGTAGTGTGAGACTTAGAAAGATTGCTCAAGTTTGGATGAAGAAAGTCTTCAACTTAGAAGGGTATTTATAGGTCAAGTCATGGCCAACCAATGACCAAGATTCTTCCAAGTGTTAGGCAAGTGTAGGGCTAGGATTAAGCCATGTGCACCTTATCCATCTACCACACAACTTGCACAAAATATCCTACCTAACCATGCCACCTATTTTCGTCCAAACCGCCCACAAGTCCTTCCAATGTGAGGGTGACACATGTCACCCTCCCGTTGGTCCAAAATGTTTCGTCTCTCGGAAAAATCCGCAAAAATTATAAATGACATAGCCGGAATTTTCCCTTCGCAAGTTTAGTAAAACGTTTCGTCGAAAAACGATTCTTTTCGGCACTTGTGCCCAAATTTCGAATCTTGCCAAAACCTTAAGGCTCAAATTTAAATATGTACGCCCTACGTACATACTCTGGAAATACGGGGTATAACATTCTCCCCTCCTTAGAAACATTCGTCCCGAATGTTCTTTCTCGAAACAGATAACGAAGAAGTTCCTTCTAAACAAGTTGTCAACGCCACACCTGGCCACGTAACAACACACGTTCTCTTCCCTCCTTACTCGTCGTGCCCTTCTCGAACACTTGAACTCTTCTAGTATACGTACCACACTTCAGTCATCGCTTCAGTTCCCAACACTTTGGAGTCACAACCTCCAAACTTGGTCATCTTACTAGCTTTACTTTCCTCTAAGGCCATTCCCGGCCTTCACGAACCGATTCTGGTCGAACATATCCACAACTCATACGATGGTCATCTAAACTTGGGCCTAGCACCCTCGTGACCCTACCACCTGGCGGGACCACCCAGAGCTGACCCAACCCCAACAGCCGGGTTGGCCCGCAGCATGGCCCCAACCCGACCCACTTAACGCATCAAGCTCTTGTTTCCCGATCCGGAACAATCTTACCTCTACAGGTCATGAAAGCTACCACTTCCATTTCACACTACCCAGGGACTTATCACACAATACATTCTAGGCATAAAATGCACTCCGACAAGGATCACTTGCAAAAACTTGTACTCAAGACGACCTTACATCTAAGGTCTCAACTGTAATATTCTAAGGTTCATCATTTTCTCACCCCCAGGCTTACCCTTTTTCACTAAGCATGTTTCTAAGTCACATTTTAGCACAAAGCTATCCGAACATAACACTTAACACATTATCAAAACATACAAAACTCTAGATGGTTAAGGATATACCTGAAAATAGGCGGTTCAAAGGACGCTAAAACTGGGAACTTCCACCGCGACCTCTACCGTGGCCCGCCTGTGCATGAACATCCTGCCTGGCTATGGAAGGTGAAGAACCCGCAATCGACCCGTAGTGCATGCTATCCTACCAGCGCTACCCACAGTGGACAGTTTCTCCCAAAATGGCCTGCGCGCATGTAAAACAAACTCCGGACTAGCACTACACTCCCCATGGAGTCTACCACAGTGTCCTGAGGTAGGGTGGCTTGGTGGCTAACACCCCTGCTCTCCCGAAAATCTGAACCCTTGGAGCCCTGACCTGCTCCTGAATACTCTGGATGCCTTGAAGATTGTGGAGGACCACTCTGCACTGGCGGAGGCGCATAACTAGTCTGCTGCTGAGGCGGTCCGCCTCGAAAGTCACCAAAGGACCCTGCTGTTCTGGCCCTCTTCTGCTGACCTTGGTCATTCCGTCGATTTCTCCGCTCCTCACCCCCTAGTGCATAAGCCTGCATGCGGGCAATGTCCATGCCCGGCTGAAGAGCTACACCCGAACAACTCTCTGCTAGGTAATCATCGAGCCCTGTAACATATCGGTGCACTCGATCCTCCATACTAGCCACTAATGCGGGGACGTACCGGGCCAATGAGTCGAACTCCACATTGTACTCCGCATCGCGCCGCTTACGCGCAACACCAAAAATCGCGGCCCGAGCCCTCCTCATTTGTGGCGGCAAGAAGTGTGCAAGAAATGCCTTTGAGAACTCGTCCCAGAAAGCCGGAAGTGCATTCTCTCCCCGGGACAGCTCCCACGAATCAAACCACTCGACTGCGGTATCACGCAGCCGATGCGAACTCAGAGACCACCGACTCGGTCTCCGAGACCTTGATCACTCTATGATCGCAGAATCGCCGGATGAACTCCTGCGGATCATCCTCGTGCCTCGACCGTAGAACTCGGGCGGGCTACCTCTCAGGAAGTCCTGTAGCCTCAAACTATCCGATCTAGGGTGAACCACTGGTGCTACTGGAACTGCTGCGTCCAGCCTATCCTCATATCTGGCCACGACCACGGCGAATCGCCATCTCCTTGTACCCCGTCTCATCTCGCTCCGGTGTGGGATGGAGGCTCGTATCAGTAGTCTCGACCACGCCTGCGACTCTAAACTCTTTGGTCTTTGGCGGTGTCGCAAAACTCGTCGTCAAGTACTATCTCAGTCTTCGACGAACTGCGCCCTCGTACTCCTCTGTATCCCACTAGCAGCTCCCTCGGCTGCCTTGCCCGTCTGGGCCTGGGTTGCCTTACGCGGAGGCATAACTGGTAAAGGAAAGGAATACGTCAGAGGGGTTCAACTCATCACACAGCTCTAAGGCACGATCTCAGCATGAGAAGAATGGAAACCAATCCTAAATGTCCTATAGCCTCCTGATTATAGATGTGGTGCACAACACACCGATAATCAAGACTCTACTAGACACGGTCTGTAGACACTTTCCGAGGATTAACTGCTCTGATACCACTTTGTCACGACCCGAACCGGGGCCCGTGACTGGTGCCTTACCCCGGGCACCCTAGTGATACAACATCAGAGAAAATCAGCGGAACATAAAGCATAAATATGAAACAAGAGACATGATAAATAAAAGCAAATAGGCCAACCAAAACGGCTGCCTCCCAACATATATATATAAACATTTGAACAGTTACAATCCTTACACCCTGCCCACAACATCAATCCTGCCCGTGGAGTACCTTCCTCACTGCCGGCAGTCTATGATATGATAACAACAAGACAACAATCCAAATGGGAGCATACCCGTGCGCTACGCATCGTGTCAGTATGTCCAAAGGGAGCAAATAAGACAACATTCCAAATGGAAGCATACCCGTGCGCCACGATCGTGTCGATGAGTCCAAAGGAAACAATAAGACAAAGATTCCAAATGGAAGCATACCCGTGCGCTACGCATCGTGTCAGTATGTCCAAAGGGAACAATAAGACAACAAGGCGGTAATCAAAGTGGAAGCATATCCGTGCGCTACGCATCGTGTCAGTATGTCCAAAGCGATTAGCAAAAGTAACACTATCAACAGGAACGTACCCGTGGAATTTCTCCGTTACTGCGGGCACATCCAAATAAGTTCGCAACAAGTCAACCGACCCTCCATCGAGAGACGCGGTAGTATAGAAACACAATTCTTGCACAACAAAGGCTATCACAACAAGCATAGGCAAGTTTCACAACAACAAGCATAGGCAAGTTTCACAACAACAAGCATAGGCAAGTTTCACAACAACAAGCATAGGCAAGTTTATAGACAACTCGATGTACTTTCATTTTTTGCCCTAGTCCGGTTTTAACCCTAAAGTACTACGTACGTTAAATTCCTTTTATAAAAGTCACCCGATACCCGTAGTATAAAAATAGAGTGACTTATATCTTTTAAGTAAACCAAAACAACTTCCATACTTTCCTTTTTAAAACCAAATTAAGGCAACAACATGCCTTCTTTTTTTGACCAAAACACTTCTCTTTTTAAAGTTAAGTTACCACATTAAAACCAATGATAAAACCTTTCTTTTGTTTTCATATGGTCGTTATAACCAACTTCCCATAAAGCTGTTATAACACCTTATGTTTTAAACCATTTTAAGACAACAAAATGCGTTTCTTTTCCTAAAGTTCCAGGTTTGCCTAATTTCAATTACACAAGTCTCTTTTTGAAAAAGTTTCATAGTTCAATGTCTTAATCTCTTTTAAAACAATTGAGTAACATATGCCATAAAGTAGCAGTTATTCTTGTTCATAATCAATCTTATTAAGCGCCATGATCTAGAAAATGTAATATCATTTTGTCTCATCTTAGCTTCATGCAGATGGAGGTTTCTCTTGGTTTTAATAATACTTAATTATTCAATACATTTTCCTTTATTAACGCATGATGGTTTGTCGATACACATTCTGATTTCCGAAATCAGTAAAACATTATTCCTTTCAAAAACCAAGTACTCATTACTCACGAATGAGGTTTCACACAAACATCCATATTAAGTCAAGTCTCTTATCTTTTAAGAATAAGTCTCTTAACTTCTAAACCATTAAACCATTCTTTTTATCTCTCTTAAGACGTTACACCTAACTTCTCATAAAGCTGGTATAACTCTTATGTTTTCAAACCAAGTATACACTTCTTTCAAAAAGGTTTCTTAATCTTTTAGAATACTTCAAGGTTCTTTATTATCACACATCAAGTCGGTTATAAGTCAAATCAGTTATCTTTTAAAAAAAAACCACAAAGCATTTCTCTCTCATTTACATAGAGCTGTTATAACCAACTTCCCATAAAGCCGTTATAACACTTTATGTTTAAAAACAATCAAATACATTTAACACATGTACGTCTACCGTACTACATAGTTATACACATATCATGCTAGAACAGATAGGAAGAGGTTCACATACCTCGCGACGATTATCGACTAATAGCAAAACGCTCCAAGTACCTCAAACCGTCGGCTACACTCTAAGCCAAGCAGATCACTCCACACGTAGTACTACAACCTATAGAGGCCACAAGGCGCCTATTAATATCTTTAGATCCCGACGTAGAATATTCTACAGAAAATTCGGCAGCACCTCCCCCCCCCGCAACAGCGTAATTCTCCTCCTCTATCGAGGCCGGCTACCAAGCCAACCAGGGGGGGGGGGTTTACACGTTTAACCGGACGTGTACAATTATACTTCACAGTAATGCTATACAAGTCTCTTGTCTGATACCCTAAGTAATTCTGATTCAGTTCTCTTCTTAAAGTTCAGGCTTAAGTCGCAAGACATTGCCGTAAGTATTATTCAGGCTTAAGTCAAAAGACATTGCCGTAAGTATAATTCAATTCTATATATAGTATACTTCAACTATATATTCCAACAACATGTAATTTCCAATTACAATAGAAGGTCAAGAGTGTTTACCTCGATAAGCCCAAAATTATCCGAGTTTAAATGTCGATCCTGAACAAAGTTTAGCTCCTACACCGGGCGCTCCAACCCGCTCCAAACAACCCTTAGAAGTTCTAACCAACTTCTACCTAAATACTTCAACTAACAATGAAGATTTCCTTAGGGTTTCGTTTAGAGGCTAAAAGGAAGTATAATGGTATTTTCTGGGCTTTTGTATAAGTGTAACCTTGGGAATACTACAAGGTATTTGGGCCAAGGTATTTGGGCATTATAACAATACTAGGAGAGTATTTCTATACCACAAAAAGGGGGTATTATACGAAAACAACTAGGCTAGGGGTGTACCCGGCCAAGCCTTTACAAAGGGGGGAGGGAGGCCTCTGCCAAAGCTTCACAAGGAGGAGGGGGAGGCTTTGGATGAAGCAAACAAGAGGGAGGGAGTAGTGTGAGACTTAGAAAGATTGCTCAAGTTTGGATGAAGAAAGTCTTCAACTTAGAGGGGTATTTATAGGTCAAGGAATGGCCAACCAATGGCCAAGATTCTTCCAAGTGTTAGGCAAGTGTAGGGCTAGGATTAAGCCATGTGCACCTTATCCATCTACCACACAACTTGCACAAAATATCCTACCTAACCATGCCACCTATTTTCGTCCAAACCGCCCACAAGTCCTTCCAATGTGAGGGTGACACATGTCACCCTCCCGTTGGTCCAAAATGTTTCGTCTCTCGGAAAAATCCGCAAAAATTATAAATGACATAGCCGGAATTTTCCCTTCGCAAGTTTAGTAAAAACGTTTCGTCGAAAAACGATTCTTTTCGGCACTTGTGCCCAAATTTCGAATCTTGCCAAAACCTTAAGGCTCAAATTTAAATACGTACGCCCTACGTACATACTCTGAAAATACGGGGTATAACATATTGTTAGTACGACTTTGGTATCTGGTAGTTGGCTTTCGTACTTGCCCCGGTCAGTTGATGATGCGACTTTGGTATCTGGTAGTTAGCCTTCGTACTTGCCCCGTACGGTTTTATGACACATGTGGGACCTGGTGTTCATGTGTACTCCTTGGTTTTATTATATCATAGACTGCCGGCAGTGAGGAAGGTATTCCACGGGCATGATTGATGTTGTGGGCGTGAGACCCATAGTAATATTTGAGTGATGACTTTGAGGGCGTGAGTCCCTGACTTGACATGACTGCTTATTTATGGTGGACTGTAGTTTGGTTATCATACATGTCTCCTGCTTTATATAGACTACTATGATTTCATTTACAGTATTTTCAGTTTCACATACTTGGTACCTGTTGTACTGACCTCCTTCGGGGGGCTGCGTTCATGCTGCAGGTAGAGGTACACCAGTCGTTGATCCTCGCTCATAGGATCACAGTTCAGCGTATTGGGAAGCTCCGTTTCTCCGGAGGCTTATCTTTTGGTATAGTCCCCTGTCACTGTAGGTACTTGTACATTCAGGGGTATGGTGGGGCCCTGTCCCGTCATGTTGTATAAAAACTCTTAGAGGTCTGTAGTACTGTTGTGGGCAGGGTTTGTAAGGATGTAACTGTTCATGTTTTTAGTTTTATATACAAGAAGGTAACCGTTTGGTTGGCCTGTTTTATTATCATATCTCTTGTTTCATGTTTAAGTTTTTATTTCCGTTGATGTTCTCTGATGTTGTATCACTAGGGTGCCCGGGGTAAGGCACCAGTCACGGGCCCGGGATCGGGTCGTGACATAATCCCCTTTGTTTGGTTGTTGTTTTGAGCCTTAAATGTGGCGTGTTGGTTATTGTATTCGGCCTTGAAAAAGGTGGCAAAGTGAGTAGAAACAAAGGAAGTGCTGCCCGATTTTCCGTAGAATTAGAGACCGTATACTTAGTATTATTCTACGTTAAAGACTAGAAGTTGATAGTCTTGTTGTGACCATTATAGGTTGACACTTCTACGTACAGCGTATTCGGCTTAGCTTGTGGATTTAGCCGAAAAGGTATGTGAACTATCTCCTCTTCTAGCATGATTCCTTAAGATAAAGAAAGTATTTCCTACTCCTTAAATGATCCATTCCTTGGTTGTATTTGGATTGCCTAAAGTAGAATATGTTCTATGTACTTCCTTGATTGTACTTTGATGTTTAAATTATAAGTTGTATAATCCATTGCCTTAGTGAAGTTTGGATTCTTAAAGAGTGGAAGTATTTTACTTAAAGTACATAGAGTCTTGAAAAGGAAGTGGTTTCCTGTCACGACCCGAACCCGGGCCCGTGACTGGTGCCTTACCCCGGGCACCCTAGTGATACAACATCAGAGAAAATCAGCGGAAGTAAAACATGAACATGAAATGAGAGATATAATAAATAAACAGGCCAACCAAAACAGTTGCCTTCTGCATATATACATACAAACCCGAACAGTTTAATCCTTTTTACAACACTGCCCACAACAGTACTACAGACCTCTAAGATTTACAACAACTATGACGGGACAGGGCCCCGCCATACCCCTGAATGTACAAGAACCTACGACTCAGGGAACACATACCAAAGATAAGCCTCAGAAGGCAGAGCTTCGATAAGCGAAAGGTGATCCTAGCGAGGATCGGCGGCCGATGTACCTCTACTGCGGCATAAACGCAGCCAGAAGGAGGTCGATAACAGGTACCAAGTATGTGAAACTGTAAAATACTGTAAATGAAATCATAATAGTCTATAAAAGCAGGAGACAGGTATGATAACCAAACTACAGTACACACACATAACAGTTATATCAATTCAGGGTCTCACGCCCACAACATCAATCCTGCCCGTGGAGTACCTTCCTCATCGCGGTGATCATGATATGATAACAACAAGACAACAATCCAAATGGGAGCATACCCGTGCGCTACGATCGTGTCGATATGTCCAAAGGGAACAAATAAGACAACATTCCAAATGGAAGCATACCCGATGCGCCGCGATCGTGTCGAGAGTCCAAGGAAACAATAAGACAAAGATTCCAAATGGAAGCATACCCGTGCGCGCTTACGCGTCGGTATGTCCAAAGGAACAATAAGACAACAAGGCGGTAATCAAAGTGGAAGCGCAGCGCTACGATCGTGTCGGTATGTCCAAAGCGATTAACAAAAGTAACCCTATCAACGAGAAGCGTGCGTGGAATTTATCCACACGCCGGTCATGTCCAAGTAAGTTCTCAACAAGTCAACCGACCCTCCATCGAGAGGCGCGGTAGTATAGAAACACAATTCTTGCACAACAAAGGCTATCACGACAAGCATAGACAAGTTTCACAACAACAAGCATAGGCAAGTTTATACACAACTCGAAGTACTTTCATTTTATGCCCAAGTCCGGGTTTTAACCCTAAAGTACTACGTACGTTAAATTCCTTTTATAAAAGTCACCCGATACCCGTAGTATAAAAATAGAGTGACTTATATCTTTTAAGTAAACCAAAACAACTTCCATACTTACCTTTTTAAAACCAAATTAAGGCAACACCATGCCTTCTTTTTTTTGACCAAAACACTTCTCTTTTTAAAGTTAAGTTACCACATTAAAACCAATGATAAAACCTTTCTTTTGTTTTCATAAGGTCGTTATAACCAACTTCCCATAAAGCTGTTATAACACCTTATGTTTTAAACCATTTTAAGACAACACAATGCCTTTCTTTTCCCTAAAGTTCCAGTTTGCCTAATTTTAATTACACAAGTCTCTTTTTTGAAAAGTTTCATAGTTCAATGTCTTAATCTCTTTTAAAACAATTGAGTAACATATGTCATACGCGAGTAGGTTATTCTTGTTCATAATCAATCTTATTAAGCAGCCATGATCTAGAAAATGTAATATCATTTTGTCTCATCTTAACTTCTATGCAGATGGAGGTTTCTACTGGTTTTAATAATACTTAATTATTCAATACATTTTCCTTTATTAACGCTGCAGTGGTTTGTCGATACACATTCTGATTTCCGAAATCAGTAAAACATTATTCCTTTCAAAAACCAAGTACTCATTACTCACGAATGAGGTTTCACACAAACATCCATATTAAGTCAAGTCTCTTATCTTTTAAGAATAAGTCTCTTAACTTCTAAACCATTAAACCATTCTTTTTATCTCTCTTAAGACGTTACACCTAACTTCTCATAAAGCTGGTATAACTCTTATGTTTTTAAGCCAAGTATACACTTCTTTCAAAAAGGTTTCTTAACCTTTTAGAATACTTCAAGGTTCTTTATTATCACACATCAAGTCGGTTATAAGTCAAATCAGTTATCTTTTAAAAAAAAAACCACAAAGCATTTCTCTCTCATTTACATAGAGCTGTTATAACCAACTTCCCATAAAGCCGTTATAACACTTTATGTTTAAAAACAATCAAATACATTTAACACATGTACGTCTACCGTACTACATAGTTATACACATATCATGCTAGAACAGATAGGAAGAGGTTCACATACCTCGCGACGATTATCGACTAATAGCAAAATGCTACAAGTACCTCAAACCGTCGAATACACTTTAAGCCAAGCAGATCACTCCACACGTAGTACTACAACCTATAGAGTCCACAAGGCGCCTATTAATATTTTTAGATCTCAACGTAGAATATTCTACAGAAATTTCGGCAGCACCTCCCCCCCGCAACAGCGTAAAACTCCTCCTCTATCGAGGCCTGCTAACAGGACAACGACTCCCTAGAGGGGGGGGTTTGCATGTCTAACCGGACGTGTACAATTCTACTACACAGCAATGCTACACAGGTCTACTGTAATACAGTCCTATGTAATTACAGTTCAGTTCTCTTATTTAAATTCAGGCTTAAGTCGCAAGACATTGCCGTAAGTATTATTCAGGCTTAAGTCAAAAGACATTGCCGCACAACTATGTTCACTTCTATATATAGTATACTTTAACTATATATTCCTACAACATGTAATTCCCAATTACAACAGAAGGTCAAGAGTGTTTACCTCGATAAGCCCAAAATTATCCAAGTTATATGTCGATCCTGAACAACGTTTAGCTCCTACTCCAGGCGCTCCAATCCGCTCCAACAACCCTTAGAAGTTCTTCGCAACTTCTACTTAAACACTTCAACCGACTATGAAGGTTTTCCTTAGGGTTTCGTTTTGTGGTGAGGAAGTATAATAGTATTTTCTGGGCTTTTGTATAAGTGTAACCTTGGGAATACTACAAGGTATTTGGGCCAAGGTATTTGGGCATTATAACAATACTAGGAGAGTATTTCTATACCACAACAAGGGGTATTATACGAAAACAACTAGGCTAGGGGGGGTACCCCACGGCTAGCACCTCAAGGAGGGGGGGGGATACTTTCGGCTAGGCTAGGGAGGGGGCCTCGGCCGAACCACTTAGGCTAGAGGGGGGGGGGGGAGAGGGTGTTGGACAAAAATCTCAAGGGAGAGGGGAGGATTTTTCAAGACTTAGAACAATTTAGGATGAAGAAGTTCATCAACTTAGAGGGGTATTTATAGGTCAAGCCATGGCCAACCAATGGCCAAGATCACTCCAAGTGTAAGGCAAGTGTAGGGCTAGATTTCAACCATGTGTACCTTATCCATCTACCACACAACTTGCACAAAATATCCTACCTACTACACAAGACCCAATCGTCCAATATTGCCGTCCAAGCCTTCCAATGTGAGGGTGACACATGTCACCCTCCCGTTGGTCCAAAATGTTACGTCTCTCGGAAAAATCCGCAAAAAATTATTATTGACATAGCAGGAATTTTCCCTACGAAAGCTGTGGAAACGTTTCGTCGAAAAACGACTCCTTTTGGTAGTTATGCACAAATTCGAACCTATGCCTACTTTAAGGCTCAAATTGTATACGTACGCCCTCACGTACATACTCTGGAAATACGGGGTATAACATTCTCCCCTCCTTAGAAACATTCGTCCCGAATGTTCCTTCTCAAGACGGATAACGATGAAGTTCTTCTAACAAGTTGCCAACGCCACACCTGGCCACGAAATATCACACGTTCTCTTCCTTCCTTACTCGTCGTGCCCTTCTCGGACACTTGAACTCCTCTAGTATACGTACCACACTTCAGTCATCGCTTTCCCAAAACTTTGGAGTCACCACCTCCAAACTTGGTCATCTTACTAGCTTCAATCTCCCTTAAGGCCATTCCCGGCCTTCACGATCCGCTTCTGGTCGAACATATCCACGAACTCATACGATGGTTATCTAATCATGGGCCTAGCACCCTCGTGACCCTACCACCTGGCGGGACCACCCAGAGCTGACCCCACTTTGAAACCGGCCGCGGGTTGGCCCTCAACAGCTGCCCCAACCCACCCACTACGCATCACGCTCTTGTTCCCCGATCCGGAACAATCTTACCTCTACAGGTCATAAAAGCTACCACTTCCATTTTTACACTACCCAAGGAAATTTCCCCACAATTACTCTACGTATGATTATACATTCTGACAAAGATCACCCGCAATATCTTGTACTCAAGACGGCCTTACATCTAAGGTCTCAACTGTAATATTCTAAGGTTCATCATTTCTCACCCCCAGGCTTACCCTTTTTCACTAACCAGGTTTCTAAATCACATTTTAGCACAAAGCTATCCGAACATAACACTTAACACATTATCATAGCATCGATACATACAAGTCTCTAGAGGGTTAAGGATATACCTGAAAGTAGGAGGTTCGAAGGACCGCTAAAACTGGGAACTTCACCGCGACCTCTACCGTGGCCGCGGTGTATGAACATCTGCCTAGCTGTGGAAGGTGAAGAACCATGGCCCGATCTCGTGATGCATGCTATCCTACGTGCTACCCACAGTGGACAGTTTCTCCCAAAATGGCCTGGTGTCGCATGTAAAACAAACTCCGGACTAGCACGACACTCCCACATGTGGAGTCTACCACGGTGAACCTGAGGTAGGGGTGACTTGGTGGCTAACACCCTACTCTCGAAAATCTGAACCTTTGGAGCCCCGACCGCTCCGAATACTCTGGATGCTCAAGATTGTGGAGGACCACTCAGATCTTGGCGGAGGCGCATAACTAGTCTGCTTCGAGGCGGTCCGCCTCGAAAGTCACCAAAGGACCTGCTGTTCGGCCCTCTGTGACCTTGGTCATTTCGTCGATTTCTCGCTCCTCACCTCCAGTGCATAAGTGCATGCGGGCAATGTCCATGCGGTGAAGAGCTACCGAACAACTCTGCTAGGTAATCATCGAGCCACGTAACATATCGGTGCACTCGATCCCCATACTAGCTACTAATGCGGGGCGTCTGGGCGATGAGTCGAACTCCACATTGTACTCCCGAACGTCGCGCGTTCGCGCAACACCAAAAATATGTCGGCCCGAGCCCTCCTCATCTGTGGAGGCAAGAAATGTGCAAGAAATGCCTCTGAGAACTCGTCCCAAACGGCTGGAAGTGCATGCTCTCCCCGGGATAGCTCCCACGAATCAAACCAGTCGACTGCGGTATCACGCAGCCGATGTGAACCTAGGACCACTGACTCGGTATCCGATGCCTTGATCACTCTCATGATCCGCTGTAACTGCCGGATGAACTCCTGCGGATCATCCTCAGGCCTCGACCCGTAGAACTCTGGCGGGCTACATCTCAGGAAGTCCTGTAGCCTCAAACTATCCGATCTAGGGTGAAACACTGGTGCTCTTCGGAGGCTGCTGCGTCGGCTATCCTCATATCGGCCACGACCGCGGCGATGGCGGGCCATCTCCTTGTAACCCATCTCCTGCGCGGCTGTGGGTGGAGGCTCAGTCTGCGGTCTCTGTAGAGGCCGCGCTCTACTCGTATCTCCTCTGTTGCCTTGCCGCCGGGCGGGTTGCCTTGCGCGGAGCATAGCGGTAAAGGAAAGGAATACGTCAGAGGGGTTCAACTCATCACACAGCTCTAAGGCACGATCTCAGAATGAGAAGAATGGAAACCAATCCTAAATGTCCTATAGCCTCCTGATTATAGATGTGGTGCACAACACACCGATAATCAAGACTCTACTAGACACGGTCGATAGACACTTTCAGAGATTAGCGCTCGATACCACTTTTGTCACGACCGAACCGGGCGTGATCGTGCCTACCGGGCACCCTAGTGATACAACATCGAGAGAAAATCGGAAGTAAAACATGAACATGAAATGAGATATAATAAATAAGCAGCCAACCAAAGCGATTTGCCTTCTGCGTATATACATACAAACGAGCAGTTTAATCCTTTTTACAACACGCGCCAGTACTACAGACCTCTACGATTTACCCCACCTATGACGGGACCGGGCCCGCCATACAGTGAATGTACAAGAACCTACGACTCGAGAACACATACAAAGATAAGCCTCAGAAGGAACGGAGCTTCCCAATAAGTGAAAGGTGATCCTAAAAGCGGGGATCGGCGGTAGATGTACCTCTACTGCGGCATGAACGCAGCCCCGAAGGAGTCGATCTGCAACGGTACCAGTATGTGAAGCGTAAAATCTGTAAATGAAATCATAATAGTCTATAAAGCGGGAGACAAGTATGATAACCAAACTACGATACACACATATGATTATATCAATTCGGTCTCGCCCACAACATCAATCCCGCGTGGAGTACCTTCCTCGCTGCGGCGATGCATGATATGATAACAACAAGACAACAATCCAAATGGGAGCATACGTGCGCTACGCATCGTGTCGGTATGTCCAAGGAACAAATAAGACAATATTCCAAATGGAAGCATACCCGCGCTACGCGTCGTGTCGATGAGTCCAAAGGAAACAATAAGACAGCATTCCAAATGGAAGCATAACCGTGCGCTACGCATCGTGTCAGTATGTCCAAAGGGAACAATAAGACAACAAGGCGGTAATCAAAGTGGAAGCATACCCGTGCGCTACGCATCGTGTCAGTATGTCCAAAGCGATTAACAAAAGTAACCCTATCAACAGGAACGTACCCGTGGAATTTATCCGTCACTGTTGGTCACGTCCAAGTAAGTTCTCAACAAGTCAACCGACCCTCCATCGAGAGGCGCGGTAGTATAGAAACACAATTCTTGCACAACAAAGGCTATCACGACAAGCATAGACAAGTTTCACAACAACAAGCATAGGCAAGTTTATACACAACTCGAAGTACTTTCATTTTATGCCCAAGTCCGGGTTTTAACCCTAAAGTACTACGTACGTTAAATTCCTTTTATAAAAGTCACCCGATACCCGTAGTATAAAAATAGAGTGACTTATATCTTTTAAGTAAACCAAAACAACTTCCATACTTTCCTTTTTAAAACCAAATTAAGGCAACACCATGCCTTCTTTTTTGACCAAAACACTTCTCTTTTTAAAGTTAAGTTACCACATTAAAACCAATGATAAAACCTTTCTTTTGTTTTCATAAGGTCGTTATAACCAACTTCCCATAAAGCTGTTATAACACCTTATGTTTTAAACCATTTTAAGACAACACAATGCCTTTCTTTTCCCTAAAGTTCCAGTTTGCCTAATTTTAATTACACAAGTCTCTTTTTTGAAAAGTTTCATAGTTCAATGTCTTAATCTCTTTTAAAACAATTGAGTAACATATGTCATAGGCGAGTAGGTTATTCTTGTTCATAATCAATCTTATTAAGCAGCCATGATCTAGAAAATGTAATATCATTTTGTCTCATCTTAGCTTACATGCGGATGGAGGTTTCTCTGGTTTAATAATACTTAATTATTCAATACACTTTCCTTTATTAACTGCGATGGTTTGTCGATACACATTCGATTTCGAAATCGTAAAACATTATTCCTTTCAAAAACCAAGTACTCATTACTCACGAATGAGGTTTCACACAAACATCCATATTAAGTCAAGTCTCTTATCTTTTAAGAATAAGTCTCTTAACTTCTAAACCATTAAACCATTCTTTTTATCTCTCTTAAGACGTTACACCTAACTTCTCATAAAGCTGGTATAACTCTTATGTTTTCAAGCCAAGTATACACTTCTTTCAAAAAGGTTTCTTTAGAATACTTCAAGGTTCTTTATTATCACACATCAAGTCGGTTATAAGTCAAATCAGTTATCTTTTTTTTTAAAAAAAACCACAAAGCATTTCTCTCTCATTTACATAGAGCTGTTATAACCAACTTTCCATAAAGCCGTTATAACACTTTATGTTTAAAAACAATCAAATACATTTAACACATGTACGTCTACCGTACTACATAGTTATACACATATCATGCTAGAAGAGATAGGAAGAGGTTCACATACCTCGCGACGATTATCGACTAATAGCAAAACGCTCCAAGTACCTCAAACCGTCTAATACACTTTAAGCCAAGAAGATCACTCCACACGTAGTACTACAACCTATAGAGTCCACAAGGCGCCTATTAATATCTTTTGATCTCAACGTAGAATATTCTACAGAAATTTCGGCAGCACCTCCCCCCCGCAACAGCGTAAAACTCCTCCTCTATCGAGGCCTGCTAACAGGACAACGACTCCCTAGAGGGGGGGGTTTGCATGTCTAACCGGACGTGTACAATTCTACTACACAGCAATGCTACAAGTCTCTCATGTCTGATCCATGTAATTCTGATTCGGTTCTCATATTTAAATTAGGGCTTAAGTCGCAAGACATTCCGTAAGTATTATTCAGGCTTAAGTCAAAAGACATTGCCGCACAACTATGTTCACTTCTATATATAGTATACTTTAACTATATATTCCTACAACATGTAATTCCCAATTACAACAGAAGGTCAAGAGTGTTTACCTCGATAAGCCCAAAATTATCCAAGTTATATGTCGATCCTGAACAACGTTTAGCTCCTACTCCGGGCGCTCCAATCCGCTCCAAACAACCCTTAGAAGTTCTTCGCAACTTCTACTTAAACACTTCAACCGACTATGAAGGTTTTCCTTAGGGTTTCGTTTTGTGACTGAGGGAAGTATAATAGTATTTTCTGGGCTTTTGTATAAGTGTAACCTTGGGAATACTACAAGGTATTTGGGCCAAGGTATTTGGGCATTATAACAATACTAGGAGAGTATTTCTATACCACAACAAGGGGTATTATACGAAAACAACTAGGCTAGGGGGGGGGTACCCCACGGCTAGCACCTCAAGGAGGGGGGGGGATACTTTCGGCTAGGCTAGGGAGGGGGCCTCGGCCGAACCACTTAGGCTAGAGGGGGGGGAGAGGGTGTTGGACGAAAAGCTCAAGGGAGGGGAGGATTTTTCAAGACTTAGAACAATTTAGGATGAAGAAGTTCATCAACTTAGAGGGGTATTTATAGGTCAAGCCATGGCCAACCAATGGCCAAGATCACTCCAAGTGTAAGGCAAGTGTAGGGCTAGATTTCAACCATGTGTACCTTATCCATCTACCACACAACTTGCACAAAATATCCTACCTACTACACAAGACCCAATCGTCCAATATTGCCGTCCAAGCCTTCCAATGTGAGGGTGACACATGTCACCCTCCCGTTGGTCCAAAATGTTACGTCTCTCGGAAAAATCCGCAAAAATTATTATTGACATAGCCGGAATTTTCCCTACGAAAGCTGTGGAAACGTTTCGTCGAAAAACGACTCCTTTTGGTAGTTATGCACAAATTCGAACCTATGCCTACTTTAAGGCTCAAATTGTATACGTACGCCCTCACGTACATACTCTGGAAATACGGGGTATAACATTTCCAAACCTTTTGGCTAGTGCCTTAGTTCCAAAACCTAAAGGTCATTATAATGACTTTAGGGGAGTCAAAGAAGTGATTTACTTAATTGTTTTAAAAGAGGAGAAATGACAAGATTTAAGAGAATTAACTTGTTTTAAAGGTGTGAGTTACTTAAGGTTTAAAAGTAGAAGAAACTTGTTTTCTATATATTAAGAGACTTGAAGTATTTTTGAAAGTTAAGAAACTTGATTTGAAAGTTTGTGATACTTGGTTTTAAGTATAAGTCTCTTGGTTATAAAAAGAATAAAATTGTCTAAAAACCATAAAGGGTTATAACGACTTTATGGGAAGTTGGTTATAACGACTTTATGGAAGGTTTAGAAAGTTGTCTATTTTGATTAATGGGCATAAGTTGCCTTGATTGTGAAAATTTGAAGTTACTTGATTTCAAGCCTTGAAATGAGTTTTCTAAGAGTGTAGTAACTTACTTTGAAAAATAGACACACCTTGATACTACGGGTGTTAGTATCTTGGGGTATTACATAAAAAGGAGTCTTTTGAAAAGAATGTACGTACGTAGTACTTTGTCTTGATTAATTGAGAATTAGTCTAAGTGTGCCTTGATAAGTACTTTGGCTTGATTAATTGAGAATTATTCTAAGTGTGCCTTGATAAGTATTTTGGCTTGATTAATTGAGAATTATTCTAAGTGTGCCTTGATAAGTACTTTGGCTTGATTAATTGAGAATTATTCTAAGTGTGCCTTGATAAGTACTTTGGCTTGATTAATTGAGAATTAGTCTAAGTGTGCCTTGATAAGTACTTTGGCTTAATTAATTGAGAATTATTCTAAGTGTGCCTTGATAAGTACTTTGGCTTGATTAATTGAGAATTATTCCATGTGTTCCTTGATAAGTACTTTGGCTTGTTTAATTGAGAATTGCCTATGTGTGCTGGTAATAGCCGGTTGTGTGCTAGTGGTATATCATTCATTTCGGGGTCATTCCCCGGGTTTGTGGCATTTGCATATTCCGTGGATTTGCTACCCACGATGCGAGGAATACCTCATGCGAGTCCGCAAGGGCTTATGCGGGTGAAATAGTCCCATGCGGGCGGGTCCAGCCTATGCGAGGAATACCTCATGCGAGTCCGTAAGGGCTTATGCGGGTGAAATAGTCCCATGCGAGGAATACCTCATGCGGGTCCACGCGACCTATGCGGGTGAAATAGTCCCAGGAGTAGGATTGTAACGAATCTGCGGGCGGGTGGTCCTGCTTTGATCGTGAGCTTCCTAGTTTATATTATAAGTATACTACTATTTACTCTCATTATTAGTAAGGCACAGTGTACTGTAATTTGATTATCATGGACTGCCGACAGTAAGGAAGGATTCCACGGGCATGATTGATATTATGGGCGTGAGACCCATGGTTATATTTTAGTAATGACTTTGAGGGCATGCGTCCCTGACTTGATATGACTGTTATGTATTGTGTACTGTAGGTTGGCTATCATACATGTCTCCTGTTTTGTTTAGACTATTATGATTTCATTACAGTACTTACTGTTTCACATACTTGGTACATTCTTCGTACTGACCTCCTTCGGGGGGCTGCGTTCATGCCGCAGGTTTAGGTACGCTGTTTGGTGATCGGCATGTGTAGGACCCTGCTCAGAGTTTTTGGATAGCTCCTTCTGTTCGGGAGTTTATCTTTTTGGTATAAGTTCTTTGATGTGCTTTTATGCGATTATGGAGTGCAATGGGGCCTTGTCCGTCATAGTTCGATATAACTCTTAGGTGCGTATTCATATGTGGGATTGGACTCATGTACAGTGTAGTGTCTCTTTCATGTATATTATATGACAGCCTTGTCGGCTTTGCCCTTGTACGTATGTTGGTTTTAAAAAAAAAAAGGGGTGTTATTTAAATTCCGCAGTTTGCTTAGTTGTTAAGGTAGAAGGGTGCCCAGGTAGGGCACGATCCTGAGCTTGAGGTTCGGGTGTGTGAGTGGTATCGAGCGATCAGTCCTCGGAATGTCTACAGACCGTGTCTAGTAGAGTCTTGATTATCGGTGTGTTGCGCACCACACCCATAAACAGGAGGCTACAGGACATTTAGGAGTTGGTTTCTATTCTTCTCACTCTAAGATCATGCCTTAGAGCTGTGTTAGTAAGATAATTCCTCTCTGATGTATTGTTGTATTCTGATTATGCCTCGAGGAGGGCGGCCGCCGAGAAGGGCAAAGGAGTAGCGAGCTACGGTCGGACTCGAGAGTTGATATGCATTATACCGTATTTCGGTATATGCGTGGGGCGTGCGTAGAAAAGTTTGGACTTTAAAGTTGGCTTGGCCGAAAATTATTTGTTCACAACACCCGATTAGAGTCGTTTTTCGACGAAACGTTTTTCGACGAAACGTTTAATTTTTGCGGATTTTTCCGAGAGACGAAACGTGTTGGACCAACAAGAGGGCGCCACTTGGCACCCTCTCATTGGCGGACGTGAGGGGCGGACATGAGCCGAATTGGACCATTGGGGTTGGTAGGATATTTTGTGTGTTGATTGATAAAGTGGGACCCACACACACTTGTCCAAATCTTGGCCCTACACTTGCACCACACTTGGCTTGATCTTGGCCATTGGTTAGCCATGGCTTGACCTATAAATACCCCTCCCCTTTGATGAACTTCTTCATCCAAAATTGTGTTTAGTCTTGAAAGCTCTCCCCCCCTCCCTCTATAGTTCTCGTCCCCCTCCCCCTTGTGAGGTTTTAGCGAGGTCCCCTTGGCGAGAGTTCCCCTCCTAGTGGGGTTGGCCGTGGGGTACCTCCCCCTAGCCTAGTTGTCTTCGTATAAATACCCCCCTCTTGGTAGAAATACTCTCAAAAGTATTGTTGTAATGCCCAAATACCTTGGCCCAAATACCTTGTAGTATTCCCAAGGTTACACTTTTACAAAAGCCCCGTAATACTATTATACTTCCCGTCAGTCACAAAACCGAAACCCTAAGGAAAATCTCCATAGTTAGTTAGAGTTGTATGTAGAAGTTGGTTAGAACTTCTAAGGGTGGTTTAGAGCGGGTTGGAGCGCACGGAGTTGGAGCTAAACGTTGCCCAGGATCGACTTTATACTTGGATAATTTTGGGCTTATCGAGGTAAACACTTTTGACCTTCTGTTGTAATTGGAGATTACATGTTGTTGAATATATAGTTAAAGTATACTATATATAGAATGGAACATAGTTGAGCGGCAATGTCTTTTGACTTAAGCCTGAATAATACTTACGGCAATGTCTTGCGACTTAAGCCTGAATGTAAAGAAAATCTTGCTGTAATCACATAGGGTGTATTCTGATGAACTTGTGTAGCATTCGTGAAGTAGAATTGTGCACGTCGGATTAGACGTATAACCCCCTGGTTGGCGTGGTAGCCGGCCAGATAGATGAGGAGATTTACGCTGTTGCGGGGGAGTCTTTGCCAAATTTTCTGTGGAATGTTCTACGATATGATCTAGATGTTAATAAGCGCCTTGTGGCCTTATAGGTTGAAGTACCATGCGTGGCGCGATCTACTTGGCTTAAGGAGTAGCCGACGGTTTGAGGTACTTGGAGCGTTTTGCTATTAGTCGATAATCGTCGCGGTATGTGAACCTCTTCCTACCTTTTCTAGCATGATATGTGTATAACTATGTAGTGCGGTAGGCGTACATGTGTAAAATGCTTTGTGGTTTTAAAAGGTAGCGACTTGATGTGTGATAATAAAGAAGAGTTATACTAGCTTTATGGGAAGTTAGGTATAACGTTTTAAGAGAGGTAAAG
This sequence comes from Przewalskia tangutica, assembly GCA_029844215.1. Taxonomy (NCBI): domain Eukaryota; kingdom Viridiplantae; phylum Streptophyta; class Magnoliopsida; order Solanales; family Solanaceae; genus Przewalskia; species Przewalskia tangutica. The sequence goes on from CM056720.1 coordinate 64,696,599, forward strand.
AGAATGGTTTACTGATTTTTAAAAGTTAAGAGGCTTAATCTTAAAGATAAGAGACTTAACTTGTTTTACTTGGTAATTAACATTTTGTTAAAAATGTTGTAAAACCTCATTCGCGAGTAATGAGTACTTGATCTTAAAAGCTATAATGTTTCTTGATTTGAAATCGAGAATAAGTATCGAACAAACCACGGCGCTAATAAAGGAAATGTTTTGACTAATAATGTATTAGTAAAACCGGTAGAAACTTCCATCCGCATAGAAACTAAGATTAGACAAAATGATGTTACATTTCCTAGATCATGGTCGCTTAAATAAGATTGTTATAAACAAGAATAACCTACTCACGTATCAGACATATGTTTCTCAAATTGCCTTTAAATGAGAGTTATATCATTAAGTGATTAAAATTATGAACTACGAAACCTTTCTAAAATAAGAAACGTGAACATTTGAAATTAGGCAAACTCAAACATTTGGAAAGAATGTCTTTACTTGATTTTACGTGAGAAGTGTTTTGATTTACTTCAAAAGATAATCACTCTATTTTCATATACTACGTATTGTGTGACTTTTGTAAACGTAACGTATCTTTTAAAAGATAATGTAGGAAGTACTTTGGGAATAGATACCCGACCTGGTTAATCATAATGTAGAAAGTACCTTGTGTGAATAACTTGATTGTATTGATTTGTGATAGTCTTGTAATACTTTCTTGTTGAATTGATAAGTAAACATGTTAGGATCTTCGTGAGTTAGTATCTTGTGATGTTTGTGTAAAGGGTTTTCCTTGTTGTGCTTAGGTTGTTTAACGATAAGTATTATGATGATATTATATCACTCATGATTAGGGGTTGTCGCCTCAGATGTGGGGTAGACTCAAAGCGGGTCTAGTGACCATGATTCGAGAATACCTTATGCAGTGCTGTATGGCCTATGCGAGCTACGAGTTCAGGTTAGTTTGCGGCCCTTGTGGTCATGCGGTCTTTGTGGCCATGCGGACGGCGAGTCGGGCGGCTGCAGGGAGTAGCTACCCTCTATGCGGGAATACCTCATGCGGGCCATTGGGTGGCCCGTGCGAGCTATGGGAAGTTCGGGGCTAGCGCGCATTAGATCTGCAGGCGAGTGGCGGCTTTGATCATGTGACGGTCTAGACAGATCTCATGTCTGATTTGACCTTGTTTGTATCTTGTGGGTTTTAGTAGTCGGCTATGCCTTCGTACTTACCGTGCGGTTTTATGATGACTTTGAGGCGTGAGTCACGACTTGACATGATCGCTTATTTATTGTGAACTATAGTTTTGGTTATCATACATGTCTCTGCTTTATATAGACTACTATGATTTCATTCTGATATTTTGATTTCACATACTTGGTACTGTTATCTTGACCTCCCCGGGGTGCGTTCATCCGCGAGTTGAGAGTACACGATCGTTGATCCTAGCTCTCGGTCACGATTCGGCGTTTGGGAAGCTCCGTTTCTCGGAGGCTTATCGGTGGTATAGTCCCTGTCGTAGTAGGTGTTTACATTCGGGGTTTGGCGGGGCCTGTCCGCCATTGTTGTCGTATCATTCTTAGAAGTGCGTAATCTTGTTGTGGCGAGTTGTAATGGGATATGTATTCGGTTTTAAATTGATTTATATATATATATGTCGTAAGGCAAGTTTTCTCAGACTATTGTTTCATACTTCTTGTTATTTCATGTTATCGTCTTATGTTCCGCTGATTACTCTGATGTTGTATCACTAGGGTGCCCGGGGTAAGACACCAGTCACGGGCCCGGGTTCGGGTCGTGACAAAAGTTGTATCAGAGCAGTTAATCCTCGGAAAGTGTCTACAGACCGTATCCAGTAGAGTCTTGATTATCGGTGTGTTGTGCACCACACCAATAATCAGGAGGCTATAGGATATTTAGGATTGGTTTCTATTCTTCTCACTCTGAGATCGTGCCTTAGAGCTGTGTTGTAAGTTGGACCCTCTCACGTATTTCTTTCCCTTACCATTATACCTCCGCGTAGGGCAACCCGGGCCCAGGAGGGCAAGGCAGCCAAGGGAGCTGCGAGTAGAGTTCAGAGGGTTACGAGGGCACAGGCCCAACCATCACCTGAGTTAGGTGCTTCGTTCGGGGAGTTATGCTACGTCACCAGCCCCAACAAAGTTTAGCACAGCGGCAGCAGTGCCTACAGCGACCATAATATTTGAACCTTCAGTTCCACGACCGGAAACAGAGAATATAGATTGCGAAGAGACAACCCTGTTACTAGCTATGGATTTGGCTACCAGAGAGTATACCGATGTACCGCGAGTCTTGATGAATATCTTAGAAAGGGTTGTGCGAGAGTAATTCTTCATTTAGGCTTGAGCATGGCACGTATGCGGGCTTGTGCGGCGAGCAAAAGCGTAGAGATCAGCGGGTTAACGAAGAAGGCGAGGGCGGCGAGTCCTTTGGTAACTTTTGAGGCAAGTCGCCTCACCAGCAGATTAGATATGCACCTCCGCCAGTGCAGAGTGGTCTTCCATGGATTTCAGGACGTTCGGGGTATGCAGGAGTTGGTCAGAACTCCAGGGCTTCCGGTTCACAGAGTGGCAGATGTCATCCCGGGGAATGTCGTCTTTTAGATGGTACTTGTTGTACCTATGACCGTCAGGGTCTGATGTCGAAAAGAGTGTCCTAGTAGGAGGACTTAGCCTTCAGGATCGGTGGGTAGTTTGTCATCTTCCTTAGCTATGCGCCCTACGGGGCAGGTTTGATTAGAACGACTAAGGGGGGGGGGGAGGGGTGAAGCAGTAGATGCAGACATATCTTTAACCCTCTAGAGTTTGGTATTTGTGATAAGGTGAGTATACCTTAAGTGTTATGTTCAGATAGCATGGTGTAAATTGTGATTAGGAAATCATGGTTAGTTAACCAAGTAAGATTTGGGGGATAGAGAAGGTGTGAGCCTTAGAGTTTTATCTGTGAGACCTTAGAGGTAAGGCCATCTCGAGTAAAAGACGTATGTTTATGTTTGACCCTTATAGGAGTGCATAGTGCACGTGAGCTATGGTTGTGGGATAAGTCCCTGAGTAGTGTGGTATGAAAGAGGGTAGTTGAGCTAAGAAGACCGCTAGGTTTTCATAACATAATTAGTGAAATTATTCCGGTTCGGGGAGCAAGTGTTTTATGCGAGAGTGGGTCGGGTTGAGGCCACGTTGCGGGTCAACCCGCGGTCTGTTTGGTGGTGGGGTCAGTTTGTGGTGGTCCCGCTTTGTGTTAGGGTTATGAGGGTGTTAGGCCCAAGTTTAGTTAACCAGCGTACGAGTTCGTGGATGCGTTCAATCAGTAGTCGGGCCGATGCGGTCAGCCCGTCTTATCTTTTAGTCCAAACCATGTACTCGGTGGTATGTTGCGAGGCGTTATATCAGAAAGGTTGTAAGGCTGCACGGGGTGCCTACCTTTACCTTATGACAGACAGTGGAGCCAATTCTGTTATTTTTTGTTTCGGAAGTTTTACCAGCGAGGTTAAGAACTCAGGTGAGTCTCAGAATCGCATTCGCCCTCGGGCCAGTGTGTGGATTTCAGGGGTAGTTGTGGGAATTGTTGTCTCCTGTTGAAGGAGTGTTTTTAGCTACCATTTCAGTGTTCGGATGTCGCCTTATGAAGCCTTGTATGGGCGGGAGTGTAAGTCGCCGTCGATTGGTTCGATGTTGGCAAGATTCGAGATAGTTGGTTGAGCTTGTTCGATGGCGTGGATAGGGTAAAGCTTGTCTAGAAGAGGTTTTGGCGGCTCGGAGAAATCGTGCGGATAATCGGCGGCGACGCAGAGTTCGAGTTGATCGGTCTTCTTGGAAGTACCACCGGGTTGGGTGTGGCGAGTTTTGGAAAACAGAGGAACTTAGCGAGTTACTTGGGCCGCACGGGTTCATGTGAAGAATAGGCCAGGTTGCCTATATGTTAGCATTTGCCGTCCGACTTAGGAGGCAGTACGTCCGGTCTTCCGTATGGTTATGATCAGGAAAGTATCGGAGATCCATCCAGAGTGTTCCCAGTTAATGATGACCACGGTAGAGATAATAACCCCGAGTTTTGGCGAAGCGATTTAAATGTGGTAAGAGTTCGAGTGTACGACAGCCTCAGGGATCGCATGCAGCCCGGTACCATTTGTTAGGTCGCCGGAGTGACACTAGAACCTCGCGGCAAAGTGACAAAAGTGGTATCACGACGAGTAAAGGGAGAAGCGAGCATGTATTGCGAGCAGAGATGTGACCATTTCTTTTGTATGGAGAAAGTGCGAAGGAATTATATTTTAGACCCTTGGATGGGAGCGTTGTGATGTTAGAGGTGTTTGTGGTGATGTTAGAGGTGTTTTCCTCGTGGACTTGGATGTAAGTATTTTGCGCAGGTGTTGTTGTGGCCATGTGTGGCAGGTTTGTTCTCGTAAGAATAGTAGTGAAGACTATACCGACACGCGTTTGTTTTGAGACTTAGAAGGAACATTCGGGACGAATGTTTCTAAGGAGGGGAGAATGTTATACCCCGTATTTCCAGAGTATGCGTGGGGCGTGCGTGAAAAGTTTGGACTTTAAAGTTTGCTTGGCCGAAAATTATTTGTTCACAACACCCGATTAGAGGCGTTTTTTCGAAACGTTTTACAACTTGCGAAGGAAAATTCCGGCTATGTCATTTTTAATTTTTGCGGATTTTTCAGAGACGAAGCGTGTTGGACCAACAAGAGGCGCCACGGCACCCTCTCGTTGGCGGGCGTGAGGCGGACATGAGCCGTGGACCATTGGGGTTGGTAGGATATTTTGTGTGTTGATTGATAAAGTGGGACCCACACACTTGTCCAAATCTTGGCCTACACTTGCACCACACTTGTTTGATCTTGGCCATTGGTTAGCCATGGCTTGACCTATAAATACCCCTCCCCTTTGATGAACTTCTTCATCCAAAATTGTGCTTAGTCTTGAAAGATCTCCCCCCCTCCCTCTATAGTTCTCGTCCCCCTCCCCCTTGTGAGGTTTTAGCCGAGGGTCCCTGTCACGACCCGAACCCGGGCCCGTGACTGGTGCCTTACCCCGGGCACCCAAGTAGACATACATCAGAGTAATCAGCGGAACATAAAGACAATACATGAAACCAGTGTAATAAGACGGTGAAATAAGAAAGACAAAGCTAACCAAAAACGGTTACCTTCGGTATAAATATAAATAGCAACTTTTTCAACATGAGCAGTTTAATCCTTTTTACAAACCACACAGCGATACTACGGACCTCTAAGAATGATATGACAACAATGGCGGGACGGGGCCCAAACCCCGAATGTAAACACTTACGACGCAGAGGACTATACCATCGATAAGCCTCGGAGAAACGGAGCTTCCAAAACGCTGACCACGAGAGCTAGGATCAACGACGGTGTACCTCAACTGCGGCATGAACGCAGCGAAGGAGGTCGATAACAGTGCAGTATGTATGGCGAAAATACATCGTAAATGAAATCATAGCGATCATATAAAGCGAGAGACATGTATGATAACCAAACTACGATTCTGACAAAGCGGTCATGTCAAGTCGTGGACTCACGCCTCAAGTCATCACTCAAATATAACAATGGGTCTCGGGCCCACAACATCAATCATGCGTGGAATACCTTCCTGCCGCGATCTATGATATAAAAGCACCAAGGAACACACATGAACACGTGTCCCACTGTGTCATAATAAAGCATGCGGGGTAAGTACGAAGGCATAGCCGACTACTAAAAACCATGCAGCACAAGGTCATGAATCAGATCATAAGATCTGTCTGCACCGTCACATGATCAAAGCGGCCACTTGCCCGAGATCAATGTCTGCGTCTAACCACGAACTCCCGCTGACTCGCATAGGCCAATCTCATCGGCCGCATGAGGTATTCCCGCATCGAGGTAGCTACTCCGGCATCGCCCCGACTTCGATCCGCGTGGCCACGTGGACCGCATGCCCATAAAGGACGACACTAACACGGAACTCGTAGCTCGCATAGGCCACAGGACTGCGTGAGGTATTCTCGAATCATAGGTCCATCGACCGCTGAGTCTACCCGCATCGGAGGCGACTTAACCGGAATCATCTCGAGATGAGTGATGTAAAATACTAACACAATGACTTATCGTTAAGCAACATAAGCACAACAAAGAAACCCCTTTACTCAACATCACAAGATACTAACACACGTAGCATCCTAACATGTTTACTTATCAATCAACAAGAAAGTATTACTGTGCTATCACAAACCAACACAATCAAGTTATACACACAAGTACTTTCTACTATATGCCAACAAGTTCGGGGTTTTATCCCCAAAGTACTTCATACATTAACTCTTTAAAAGATCGTTACTTTCACAATGTCACACAATACGTAGTATAAAAATAGAGTGACTATCCTTTTAAAGTAAATCGATTACTTCTCTTTGTAAAATCAAGTAGCAACATTCTTTTCCAATGATCAAGTTTGCCTAATTTCCAATGTTCAAGTTTCTCATTTTAGAAAGGTTTAGTAGTTCATAGTCTTATTCATTTAAGAATATAATTCTCCTTTAAACTATCGAGAAACATAAGTCTTATATGTGAGTAGGATATTCTCGTTTATAACAATCTTATTACAATGACCATGATCTAGGAAATATCATTTTGTCTCATCTTAGCTTCATGCGGATGGAAGTTTCTCTGGTTTAATAATACTTACTTATTCAAAACATTTTCCTTTATTAACGCCGTGGTTTGTCGATACACATTCGATTTCGAAATCAAGAAAACATTCTTAAGCCGTTATACCTAACTTCCCATAAAGTTAGTATAACTCTTAAGTTCTCAAAACCAAGTATTACTTCAAGTTCTCTATTAATCACATAACAAGCCAGTTATAGTTCAAATCAGTTACCTTTTAAAAACCACAAGTATTTTCTTACCAACATAAAGCTGTTTATAACCGACTTCCCATAAAGCCGTTATAACACTTTATGTTTTAAATCAACTAAATACATTTAGCACATACGCTCACCGTACTACATAGTTCACACATATCATGCTAGATGAGATAGGAAGAGGTTCACATACCTAGCGAAGAGTATCGACTTATAGCAAATCGCTCCTAGTACCTCATACCGTCGGCTACTCCTTAGCCCGGTAGATAGCGCGTCAATTAGTACTTCAAACTATAAGGCCACAAGGCGCTTTATTAACATTTAGGTCTAACCGTAGAACATTCGAGAAAATTCGGCAAGACTCCCCGGCAGAAATCTCCTCCTCTATCGAGGCCGCTACCAAGCCAACCGTGGGTTATACATCTAACCTAACGGGTACAATTCTACTCCACGGTACTACTACACAAGTCTCAGAATACTGGCCTAAGTAAAAGCAGTTTAGTACTCTTCTTCAAAAGGTTTCTTATTATTGCTTAAGTCCAAAGACATTGCCGACAACAACGTTCAGTTCTATATATATAGTATACTTCAACTATATAGTCTAACAATATGTAATTTCCAATTACAACAGAGGAACAAGATAATTACCTCGATAAGCCCATAATTATCCTAGTTAAAGTCGATCTGGGCAATCGTTTAACTCCAACTCCAGCGCCCAACCGCTCTAAACCACCCTTAGAAGTTCTAACCCACTTCTACACAATACTCTAACGGACTATGGAGATTTTCCTAGGGTTTGGTTTTTGTGGAAGGAAGTATAATCGTATTTCGGGTCATTTTTGTATAGGTATAACCTTAGAATACAACAAGGTATACGGCTAAGGTAATTTGGGCATTATAACAATACTTTTGAGAGTATTTCTACCAAGAGGGGGGGTATTATACGAAAACAACTAGGCTAGGGGGGGTACCCCACGGCTAGCACCCCAAGGAGGGGGGGGGGTGTATACCCCTCGGCCTACCCCACTAGGGGGGAACTCTCGGCCCAGGGGGAGGGGGAAGGCTTTTGGACGAGAACCACAAGAAGGGAGAGGGAGGGATTTTAACACTTAGAAGATTTTAGGATGAAGAAAGTCTTCAACATAGGGTGGTATTTATAGGCCAACCAATGACCAACCAATGGCCAAGATCTTGCCAAGTGCAAGGCAAGTGTAGGGCCAAGATCTTGCCAAGTGCCCCTTAACCAACTAACACACAAATATCCTACCAACTAAAGCCATTCCAATCGGCCACAATCGAGCTCTCACGCCCGATGGGAGGTGCCAGTGGCGCCTCTTGTTGGCCCAACACGCTTCGTCTCTCGGAAAAATCCGAAAAAATTAAAATTGACATAGCGGAAATTCCCTACGAAGTCGTGAAAACGTTTCGCGAAAAACTCTAAGCGGGTGTTGTGAACAAAATTAATTCGCCAAGCCTTAGTACAAGTTTCAAATTTTTCTACGTACGTCCTTACGTACATACTCTGGAAATACGGGGTATAACATTCTCCCCTCCTTAGAAACATTCGTCCCGAATGTTCCTTATAAGTCTCAAAACAAACGCGCGCCAATATAGTCTTCACTACTATACTTACGAGAACAATCCTGCCACAGCTGCACCTGCGTAAATACTTACGTCAAAGTCCACGAGGAAACACCTCTAATCATCACCACAAAACACTCCTCACCGGGGTCTAAAATATACTTCTTCCACACTTTTCCAAACAAAAGAAATGGTCACATCAATTCTCGCCATACATGCTCGCTTCTTCCCGATACCACTTTTGTCACTTTGCGCGAGGTTCTAGTGTCACTCCGGCGACCCAACAAATGGTACCGGACTACATGCGATCCCTGAGGCTGTCGTACACTCGAACTCTTACCACATTTCCGATACTGCTTCAGTTTCCAAAACTCGGGGTTACTATCCCTAACGTGGTCATCATTAACTGGGAACACTCTGGATGGATCTCCGATACTTTCGCTAACATAACAATACGAAAGACCGGACGTACTGCCTCCTAAGTCGGACGGCAAAAGCTATCATATAGGCAACCTGGCCTATCCTTCACATGAACTCAAAGGCCCAAAGTAACTCGGGCTAAGTTCCCTCTGTATTCCAAAACTCGTCACACCCACCCCGGGGTGGTACTTTCAAGAAGACCGACCGTCAACCTGAACTCTAAGCGTCGTCGCCGATTATCCGCACGATTTCTCTGCCGAACCTCTTCTAGACAAGCTTTACTCTATCCACGATCTGCTGGAACAAGCTCAACCAACTATCGAATCTTGCCAACGCCGAACCAATCAACCGCAACTTACACTTCCGCCCCTACAAGGCGTCACAAAGCGATATCCGAACACCGAAATGGTAGCTTAAACACTTCCTCCACAGAGACAACAATCCCCACGACTACCTCGAGATACACACACGGCCCGGCGAATGCGGTCGAGATTCACGAGTTCTTAACACATGCTTGGCAAAACTTCCGAAACAACACCCTACCGGCTCCACATGTCATAAGGTGAAGGTAGGCACCCCGTGCAGCCTTACAACCTTTCAGATAACTCAACACAGCCGAGTAAACGGTCCTGACCGAAGAACACGATGGGCTGCCCCCATCGACCGACCAATCGGTCGAACGATCCACGAACTCGGTTAACTAAACTTGGGCCTAACACCCTCACAACCTAACACGGCGGGACCACCACAACTGGCCCCCCACCACCAAACCTACCGCGGGTTGACCGCAACGTGGCCTCAACCCGACCGAACGCCATGATACTAGCTCCCCGATTCGGAACAATCTCACAAATCACGTTTCGAAAACCTAGCGGTCTTCTTACCTCAACTACCCCTTTCATTCCACACTACTAGGGACTTATCCCAACCATAACTCACGTGCACTATGCACTCCGATAAGGGTCAAACATAACACTACACCTTTTCTCGAGATGGCCTCACCTCTAAGGTCTCTACGTAAAAAGCTCTAAGGCTCACACCTTCTCTATCCCCCAAAATCTTACTCGGTTAAACAACCATGATCTAATCACGACTAACACACTGTTATCAGAACATAGCACTTAAGGTATACTCACCTTATCACACATACTGATCTCTAGAGGGTTAAAGATATATCTATATCTCATCTTCACTCCCTTAGTCGCTCAAATCAAACACGCCGTAGGCGCATAGCTAGGGAAGATGACGAACTACCCACCGATCCTGAAGGCTAAGTCCTCCTACAAGGACACTCTATCGACATCAGACCCTGACGGTCGTAGGTACAACAAGTACCAACTAAAAGACGACATTCCCCGGGATGACGTGCATCGCTAATGAACAGAGGAAAAATCAATCCGGTGGAACCTACGTGTAGCGTGAACCTAAGCTCGAGCTCGACCAACTCCTGCATACCCCGAACGTCCTGAACCCTGTGGAGGACCACTCTGCACTGGTGGATGCGCATATTCAATCGGCTGGTGAGGTGACTCGCCTCGAAAGTTACCAAAGGACCTTCGCTCTGGCCTCTTCTCGCCCGTTAACCCGCTGATCTCTACGTTTCTTGGCACATTGCGCATAAGCCCGTACAGGCCATGCCAGCCTAATCAAGAATTACTCTTGCACAACCCTCTCTTAGATAGTCATCAAGACCGCGGTACATCGGTATACTCTCTCGTAGCCACATCCATAGCTAATGTGGTCGTCTTCTTTGCACTCTATATTCATCGTGGGCGAACTGGTTCAAATATCATGGCCGCGGTGGGAGCTGCCTGCCGTGCCAAACTCTTGGGGGCTAGTGACGCCAAAACTCCCGAATGAAGCACTACCTAGGTAATGATTGGGCTGTGCCCTCGCCACCCGAACTCTACTCGCGCCTCCGCCTTGCCCTCGAGCGGGTTGCCTCACGCGAGGCATAGCGGTAAGGGAAAGAAATACGTCGGAGGTCCAACTTACAACACAGCTCTAAGGCACGATCTCGAGTGAGAAGAATAGAAACCAATCCTAAAATATCCTATAGCCTCACGATTATTGGTGTGGTGCACAACACACCGATAATCAAGACTCGGATACGGTCAGACACTTTCCGAGGATTAATCGCTCGATACCACTTTTGTCACGACCGAACCGGGCCGTGGTGGTGCCTACCGGGCACCCAAGTAGACATACATCGAGTAATCAGCGGAACATAAAGACAATACATGAAACCATGTAATAAGACAGTGAAATAAGAATAACCAAAAGCGGTTACCTTGGTATAAATATAAATAGCAACTTTTTCAACATGAACAGTTTAATCCTTTTTACAAACCCCGCCACAACAGATTGCTGCACTTCTAAGAATGATATGACAACAATGGCGGGAGGCCCCGCCAAACCCCGAATGTAAACACTTACGACGACAGGGACTATACGTGATAAGCCTCCGAGAAACGGAGCTTCCCAAACGCTGACCACGAGAGCTAGGATCAACGGCGGTGTACCTCAACTGCGGCATGAACGCGGCCCGAAGGAGGTCGATAACAGTGCAGTATGTGGAAAATACATATCGTAAATGAAATCATAGCGATCATATAAAGCGGAGACATGTATGATAACCAAACTACGATTTACAACAAGCCATGTCAAGTCAGGGACTCACGCCTCAGTCATCACTCAAATATAACAATGGGTCTCGGGCCCACAACATCAATCATGCGTGGAATACCTTCCTCACCGGCGATCATGATATAAAAGCACCAAGGAACACACATGAACACTGGTCCCACTGTGTCATAATAAACTGCGGGGTAGTCACGAAGGCATAGCCGACTACTAAAAACCCACCAACAAGGTCATGGCGTATCATAAGATCTGTCTAGACCGTCACATGATCAAAGCCGCCACTTGCCCGCAGATATCAATGTCGCGTCTAACCTCGAACTCCGCGACTCCGCATAGGCCAATCTCATCGGCCGCGTGAGGTATTCCCGCATCGGGTAGCTACTCCGGCATCGCCCCGACTTCGCATCCGCGTGGCCACATGGACCGCATGCCCATAAAGGACGCTAACACCGGAACTCGTAGCTCGATAGGCCCGCAGGACTGCGTGAGGTATTCTCGAATCATAGGTCCATCGACCGCTGAGTCTACCCGCGTGGAGGCGTTAACCGGAATCATCTCAAGAGATGAGTGATGTAAAATACTAACACGACTTATCGTTAAGCAACATAAGCACAACAAAGGAAACCCTTTACTCAACATCACAAGATACTAACACACGTAGCATCCTAACATGTTTACTTATCAATCAACAAGAAAGTATTACTGGCTATCACAAACCAACACAATCAAGTTATACACACAAGGTACTTTCTACTATATGCCAACAAGTTCGGGTTTTATCCCCAAAGTACTTCATACATTAACTCTTTAAAAGATACGTTACTTTCACAATGTCACACAATACGTAGTATAAAAATAGAGTGACTATCCTTTTAAAGTAAATCGATTACTTCTCTTTGTAAAATCAAGTAGCAACATTCTTTCCAATGATCAAGTTTGCCTAATTTCCAATGTTCAAGTTTCTCATTTTAGAAAGGTTTAGTAGTTCATAGTCTTATTCATTTAAGAATATAATTCTCCTTTAAACTATCGAGAAACATAAGTCTTATATGTGAGTAGGATATTCTCGCTTATAACAATCTTATTACAGTGACCATGATCTAGGAAATATCATTTTGTCTCATCTTAGCTTCTATGCAGATGGAAGTTTCTCGGTTTTAATAATACTTACTTATTCAAAACATTTTCCTTTATTAACGCGATGGTTTGTCGATACACATTCGATTTCAAATCAAGTAAAACATTCTTAAGCCGCTATACCTAACTTCCCATAAAGTTAGTATAACTCTTAAGTTCTCAAAACCAAGTATTACTTCAAGTTCTCTATTAATCACATAACAAGCCGCTTATAGTTCAAATCGCTTACCTTTTAAAAACCACAAGTATTTTCTTACCAACATAAAGTCGCTTATAACGACTTCCCATAAAGCCGTTATAACACTTTATGTTTTAAATCAACTAAATACATTTAGCACGTACGTCTACCGTACTACATAGTTCACACATATCATGCTAGAAGAGATAGGAAGAGGTTCACATACCTCGCGACGAGTATCGACTAATAGCAAAACGCTCCAAGTACCTCAAACCGTCGGCTACTCCTTAGCCCGGTAGATCGCGCCACACGTAGTACTTCAACCTATAAGGCCACAAGGCGCTTATTAACATTTAGGTCTAACCGTAGAACATTCTACGTAAAATTCTCCCCGCAAGCGTAAATCTCTCCTCTATCGAGGCTACCAAGCCAACCGGGGTTATACATCTAACCCTAACGGTACAATTCTACTCCACGGTACTACTACACAAGTCTACTGTAATACAGCCCTAAGTAAAAACAGTTTAGTACTCTTCTTCGAAAAGGTTTCTTATTATTCAGGCTTAAGTCCAAAGACATTGCCGACAACAACGTTCAGTTCTATATATATAGTATACTTCAACTATATAGTCTAACAATATGTAATTTCCAATTACAACAGAGAACAAGATAATTACCTCGATAAGCCCATAATTATCCTAGTTAAAGTCGATCCCGGCAATCGTTTAACTCAACTCCGGCGCCCAACCGCTCTAAACCACCCTTAGAAGTTCTAACCAACTTCTACACAATACTCTAACGGACTATGGAGATTTTCCTAGGGTTTGGTTTTTGTGTGGAAGGACGTATAATAGTATTTCTGGGCATTTTTGTATAGGTATAACCTTAGAATACAACAAGGTATACGGCTAAGGTAATTTGGGCATTATAACAATACTTTTGAGAGTATTTCTACCAAGAGGGGGGGTATTATACGAAAACAACTAGGCTAGGGGTACTGGCACTATTAGCACCCAAGGAGGGGGTGTATACCCCTCGGCCTACCCCACTAGGGGGGAACTCTCGGCCAAGGGGGAGGGGGAAGGCTTTTGGACGAGAACCACAAGAAGGGAGAGGGAGGGATTTTAACACTTAGAAGATTTTAGGATGAAGAAAGTCTTCAACATAGGGTGGTATTTATAGGCCAACCAATGACCAACCAATGGCCAAGATCTTGCCAAGTGCAAGGCAAGTGTAGGGCCAAGATCTTGCCAAGTGCCCCTTAACCAACTAACACACAAATATCCTACCAACTAAAGCCATTCCAATCGGCCACAATCGAGCTCTCACGCCGATGGGAGGTGCAAAGTGGCGCCTTTTTTTTGCCCCAACAGTTTTCGTCTCTCGTAAAAATCCGCAAAAATTAAAAATGACATCGCCGTAATTTCCCCTACGAAAGCTTTTAAAAGGTTTCGTCTAAAAACGACTCTAAACGGGTGTTGTGAACAAAATTAATTCGGCCAAGCCTTAGTACAAGTTTCAAATTTTTCACGTCGCCCCACGCATATACTGAAATACGGTATAACGGTCCCCCCTCCTAGTGGGGTTGGCCGTGGGGTACCCCCCCCTAGCCTAGTTGTCTTCGTATAAATACCCCCCCTCTTGGTAGAAATACTCTCAAAAGTATTGTTGTAATGCCCAAATACCTTGGCCCAAATACCTTGTAGTATTCCCAAGGTTACACTTTTACAAAAGCCCCGTAATACTATTATACTTCTCGTCAGTCACAAAACCGAAACCCTAAGGAAAATCTCCATAGTTAGTTGGAGTTGTATGTAGAAGTTGGTTAGAACTTCTAAGGGTGGTTTAGGCGGGTTGAGCGCGGAATTGGAGCTAAACGTTGCCCAGGATCGACTTTATACTTGGATAATTTTGGGCTTATCGAGGTAAACACTTTTGACCTTCTGTTGTAATTGGAGATTACATGTTGTTGAATATATAGTTAAAGTATACTATATATAGAATGGAACATAGTTGAGCGGCAATGTCTTTTGACTTAAGCCTGAATAATACTTACGGCAATGTCTTGCGACTTAAGCCTGAATGTAAAGAAAATCTTGAATGTAATCACATAGGATCAGATGAGACTTGTGTAGCATTCTTGTGAAGTAGAATTGTGCACGTCCGGATTAGGCGTATAACCCCTTGGTTGGCTTGGTAGCGGCCAGATAGAGGAGGAGATTTACGCTGTGTTGCGGGGAGGTCTTTGCGAATTTTCGTGGAATGTTCTACGATATGATCTAGATGTTAATAAGCGCCTTGTGGCCTTATAGGTTGAAGTACCATGCGTGGCGCGATCTACTTGGCTTAAGGAGTAGCCAGCGATTTGAGGTACTTGGGCGTTTTGCTATTAGTCGATAATCGTCGCGAGGTATGTGAACCTCTTCCTACCTTTTCTAGCATGATATGTGTATAACTATGTAGTGCGGTGAGCATACGTGTGTAAAATGCTTTGTGGTTTTAAAAGGTAACTGACTTGATGTGTGATAATAAAGAAGAGTTATACTAGCTTTATGGGAAGTTAGGTATAACGTTTTAAGAGAGGTAAAGAGAATGGTTTACTGATTTTTAAAAGTTAAGAGGCTTAATCTTAAAGATAAGAGACTTAACTTGTTTTACTTGGTAATTAACATTTTGTTAAAAATGTTGTAAAACCTCATTCGCGAGTAATGAGTACTTGATTTTAAAAGCAATAATGTTTTACTGATTTCGGAAATTAGAATAAGTATCGAACAAACCACAGCAGCGCTAATAAAGGGAAATGTTTTGACTAATAATGTATTAGTAAAACCAGTAGAAACTTCCATCTGCATAGAAACTAAGATGAGACAAAATGATGTTACATTTCCTAGATCATGGCTGCTTAAATAAGATTGTTATAAACAAGAATAACCTACTCACGTATCAGACATATGTTTCTCAAATTGCCTTTAAAGGAGAATTATATCATTAAGTGATTAAAATTATGAACTACGAAACCTTTCTAAAATAAGAAACGTGAACATTTGAAATTAGGCAAACCTGAAACATTTGGAAAAGAATGTCGTTACTTGATTTTACGAAGAGAAGTGTTTTGATTTACTTCAAAAGATAATCACTCTATTTTCATATACTACGGGTATTGTGTGACTTTTGTAAACGTAACGTATCTTTTAAAAGATAATGTAGGAAGTACTTTGGGAATAGATACCCGACCTGGTTAATCATAATGTAGAAAGTACCTTGTGTGAATAACTTGATTGTATTGATTTGTGATAGTCTTGTAATACTTTCTTGTTGACTTGATAAGTAAACATGTTAGGATGCTACGTGAGTTAGTATCTTGTGATGTTTGTGTAAAGGGGTTTTTCCTTGTTGTGCTTAGGTTGTTTAACGATAAGCTGTTATGATGATATTATATCACTCATGATTCCGGGGGTTAAGCTGCCCTCCGATGCGGGATAGACTCAGGCGGGTCTAGTGACCTATGATTCAAGAATACCTTATGCAGGTCTGTATGGCCTATGCGGAGCTACGAGAGTTCCAGGTTAGTTTGCGGCCCTTGTGGTCATGCGGTCTTTGTGGCCATGCGGACGGCGAGTCCAGGACGCTGCCGGGAGCTACCGATGCGGGAATACCTCACGCGGGCTATCGAGTGGCCCATGCGAGCTATGGGAAGTTCCAGGCTAGACGCGCACATTAGATCTGCGAGCGAGTGGCGGCTTTGATCATGTGACGGTCTAGACAGATCTCATGATACAATTTACGACCTTGTTTGTACTGTGGGTTTTAGTAGTCGGCTATGCCTTCGTACTTACCCCGTACGGTTTTATGATGACTTTGAGGGCGTGAGTCTCTGACTTAACATGACTGCTTATTTATTGTGAACTATAGTTTTGGTTATCATACATGTCTCCTGCTTTATATAGACTACTATGATTTCATTTACTGATATTTTCGCCACATACTTGGTACTGTTATCGACCTCCTTGAAGTGCGTTCATGCCGCAGTTGAGGTACACCGATCGTTGATCCTAGCTCTCGGTCACGATTCAGCGTTTGGGAAGCTCCGTTTCTCGGAGGCTTATCGGTGGTATAGTCCCTGTCGTAGTAGGTGTTTACATTCGTGGTTTGGCGGGGCCTGTCCGCCATTGTTGTCGTATCATTCTTAAGTGCAAATGCTTAATTGTGGGCAGAGTTGTAATGGGATGTAACTGTTCGGTTTTAAATTGATTTATATATATATATGCCGTAAGGCAAGTTTTCTCAGACTATTGTTTCATACTTCTTGTTATTTCATGTTATCATCTTATGTTCCGCTGATTACTCTGATGTTGTATCACTAGGGTGCCCGGGGTAAGGCACCAGTCACGGGCCCAGGTTCGGGTCGTGACAAGGGCTTATACCCAGGGTATACCGGATATTGTGCCGCAGTCGGCGAGTTCTTCTGCGCCAGGTTTTGAGACCCCAGCACCAGAGCCTCCAGTTTCTCAGTTAGGAGAAGACTTTAGGGTCATGAAGGAAGCCATTATGTTATTGACCAAGATAGCGGTGCTACAGTTTCATCAGCAGGAGGTTATTCGGCCAGTACAGACAGGTGTACAGGGGGTAGAGGGCCAGCGCGGAGATCTGCGTAAGAGGGCTAGGCCCGTTGGTTATTCCGGTGAGTTTATGGACGAGCAGCCTCAGCAGCGAGTGAGATATTCGTCCCAGCCTACCCAGTACATACCCCCGCAGCTCACAGGTGGGATATTGGACCCCACAAGGTATTTAGGAGCCGGTCCAAGCTCCAGGGGTCGAGGTTCTCGAAGGAGCAGAGGATTTTCTCAGTCGAGGCCACTTTTTCCTCAGTGTTTCCGATGTAGTAAGCGCCATTTGGGAATGACGTTATGGCACGAGTGCTTGTTTTTATTGTGGCCGTCCGGCCATATCACGAGTATGTCCTTTTAGAAGAGGCACCGGTGAGGTGGCTCGGCTATGAGCGATGGTTGATTCCCTTTCCTCCATTGTCGTCCCCGAGCGAGGGTGTTGAGGTCACCATCGTGGTAGAGTCGAGTGGAGTTTATAGTTCGCGGTCCTTGAACCGCATAGATGACGTGACTCTTGGCAGATCGTGAGGCGACATCGCACGGATTCTGGTATATTTCGATTCTTTTGAATCATACGTGCATTGATAGATTCAGATTTCGCCCTAGCATATATGTTTTCCCTTTGTTGCTAAGAGTTGTAAAGTGATAGTACCCCAGAGGTAGGGATACTTTGATTAGTAAAGTGAAAAGTTAAGAATGTTGACAAAAATGATAAGTGAACTGAGACTATAGTTGTGTAGAGTTCACAAGTTATAATTACCCCGTAACAGTGTAAGACCGATAGGGAAGTATGTACAGTAGAAATACTTTGGCTTATGTGACGAACCTCTAGTGAATGGGAGGATAGGGTGAGAAGTACCTTGAGCTAAGAGAGAGTTTTATTTCAAACTAAGGATGAGAAGTTAAGTGTGATGATGAGTCGGGTTATGGACTCATTTCGGGTCAGCCGATAGTGTGGAATGGGGTGATGTCAGTTGGTAGTGGTCCCGCTATGTGATAGGGTCACGAGGATGCCAGGCCCAAGTTGGGTTAATCATTGTACGAGTTTGTGGACGCGTTCCACCGGAATCAGGTCGTAAGGACCGAGAAGAGCCTTAGCGGAAATTCAATTAGCATAATGGCCAAGTTTGGTTAGTAACTCCAAGGATTGGGGAACAGAAACAATATTTGAGATGTGTACGTTTACTAAATAAGTTGGAAGTACGAGAAAATATGACAGTAAGAAGTAAAGGAACCTCTAAGGATCCCGTGTTTTAGAAGACCGTAACCTTCGAGTTTTGTGAGAAGGGGTCGCGGACGGAAGGTCCATTGATATGTTTACAGATGTTAGGTGGTGGCCATGTGTGGCATCGTTAGTCTTGTGGAGTATTGATTGATAGGCATAGTATAGAGATTGTGTCGGAGGTTGTATAGCCTGACAACCGACTAAGAACATTCGGGGACGAATGTTTCTAAGGGGGGAAGAATGTTACACCCCGTAAGTCCAGGACTTGTATAAGAGAATGTACGTAAGGAATCAAGACTTGGAAATTAGTACGAAAGGAAGAATTGTTTTTCCGGCGGAAAATCTTCCGAACGTCGGAAAGGAAAAATGTTGGTTGTTGAGAATTGGATTCTCAAAATTCATTATTTAAAGAGTATGGAACTCTTAACCTTATGGAAATTTATTTTTACGTATTTGGTCATGTGGGGCCCACCCGAGGAATTTTACGTTTTGTTTGGCCCACGAGGGTTACGGAATTTTATGGACGAATGAGAGGGCGACACGTGGCACCCCCACATGGTCTTGGTCGAAATATAGTAAGGGTAAAATGGTCATTGACCATCAAGGAAGATAAGTCTTTCTAGCTTGAGATTGTTGACCAAGTCAACTTGCCACTTGTGCTTGATCCTTGTGAAACTCATCCTAGCCACTCATGTGTTGCAATCTAAACCCTCCATTGTGTTTTATATACCCAACTAGTAGCAAGACTTGGCATTTTACACTTAGAAAAATTAGAGAAACTCTTGTGCAAGAACAAGAGCTCTCGGGTTTGACACTTTACTCACAATAAATTTTGTAGTTTTGATCCATTGTTCACAAGACTTCGACCCAAGGTCCCTAAGGGTATTGTAAGGTTATCTCAATAGAAAGATTTTGGAAAAACGACGTTTTCGTATTAGTCGCAAGGCGGAAACTTAAGGAGTTCTTCAACTTTGAAGTTGGAACTTGAAGATGGGTTCTTCATAGGCTTCTAAGGAGTGCTTGAAGCGGATTGGAACATAAGGAAAGGAGCTAAGAATTGCTAAGGCGCGACTTTGAATCTTGGAATTTTTAAGGGCTTGTAAAGGTATAATCTTGTCGTTTTAGTAATTAAGATTACTTGTTGTTGTAGCTATGGATATTAGCAAGCATGAGTTATATAGTATGAAGTTTGATAAGTGTATTGACTATTGGAACCCTAATCCGAAAACTAGCATGTTTAGCTTTAAGATTACAATTCAAGTCGATTATTAGTTTAAGTCGTCGCATGTTGTATAAAGAAGGAAATTGTAGTTGTTGAAGTTGTTTATGACTATATAACATGTTAGACCTTAGAACTTGGAATTGGAAAAGGATTGGAAAAGACTTTGAATTGTTGGTTGTTGTTGGCCGAGAATGGCTTGAATATGGAACTACTTCGTATTAATCATGTGGCGGAATTTTACACGTATTGTAAGGCGTGTAATCCCCTTTGTTTGGTTGTTGTTTTGAGCCTTAAATGTGGCGTGTTGTTATTGTATTCGGCCTTGAAAAAGGTGGCAAAGTAGAAACAAAGGAAGTCGCCCGATTTTCCGTAGAGAATTAGACCGTATACTTAGTATTATTCTACGTTAAAGACTAGAAGTTGATAGTCTTGTTGTGACCATTATAGGTTGACACTTCTACGTACGGCGTATTCGGCTTAGCTTGTGGATTTAGCCGAAAAGGTATGTGAACTATCTCCTCTTCTAGCATGATTCATTAAGATAAAGAAAGTATTTCCTACTCCTTAAATGATCCATTCCTTGGTTGTATTTGGATTGCCTAAAGTAGAATTTGTTCTATGTACTTCCTTGATTGTACTTTGATGTTTAAATTGTAAGTTGTATAATCCATTGCCTTAGTGAAGTTTGGATTCTTAAAGAGTGGACGTATTTTACTTATAGTACATAGAGTCTTGAAAAGGAAGTGGTTTCCAAACCTTTTGGCTAGTGCCTTAGTTCCAAAACCTAAAGGTCATTATAATGAAATTGTCTAAAAACCATAAAGGGTTATAACGACTTTATGGGAAGTTGGTTATAACGGCTTTATGGAAGGTTTAGAAAGTTGTCTATTTTGATTAATGGACATAAGTTGCCTTGATTGTGAAAATTTGAAGTTACTTGATTTCAAGCCTTGAAATGAGTTTTCTAAGAGTGTAGTAACTTACTTTGAAAAATAGACACACATTGATACTACGGGTGTTAGTATCTTGGGGTCTTACATAAAAAAGAGTCTTTTGAAAAGAATGTACGTACGTAGTACTTTGGCTTGATTAATTGAGAATTAGTCTAAGTGTGCCTTGATAAGTACTTTGGCTTGATTAATTGAGAATTATTCTAAGTGTGCCTTGATAAGTACTTTGGCTTGATTAATTGAGAATTATTCTAAGTGTGCCTTGATAAGTACTTTGGGTTGATTAATTGAGAATTAGTCTAAGTGTGCCTTGATAAGTACTTTGGCTTAATTAATTGAGAATTATTCTAAGTGTGCCTTGATAAGTACTTTGGCTTGATTAATTGAGAATTATTCCATGTGTGCCTTGATAAGTACTTTGGCTTGTTTAATTGAGAATTGCCTATGTGTGCTGGTAATAGCCGGTTGTGTGCTAGTGGTATATCATTCAATTTGGGGTCATTCCCCGGGTTTGTGGCATTTGCATATTCCGTGGATTTGCTACCCACGATGCGAGGAATACCTCATGCGAGTCCGCAAGGGCTTATGCGGGTGAAATAGTCCCATGCGAGGAATACCACGCGGTCCACGCGACCTACGCGTGAAATAGTCCCGTGAGTAGGATTGCTTAATGACATCGCGCGGTGGTCCCGCTTTGATCGTGAGCTTCCTAGTTTATATTGTAAGTATACTACTATTTACTCTCATTATTAGTAAGGCACGGTGTCGTAATTTGATTATCATGGATCGCCATGAAGCGAACGATTCCACGCATGATTGATATTATGGGCGTGAGACCCATGGTTATATTTTAGTAATGACTTTCGGTACGCGCCCCCGACTTGATATGATGTTATGTATCAGGTATCGTAGGTTGGCTATCATACATGTCTCTGTTTGGTTTAGATCGTTATGATTTCATTACAAGATTTCATGCTTCACATACTTGGTACATTCTTCGTACTGACCTCCTTCGGGGGGCTGCGTTCATGCCGCAGGTTTAGGTACGCTGTTTGGTGATCGGCAGGTGTAGGACCCTGCTCAGAGTTTTTGGATAGCTCCTTCTGTTCGGGAGTTTATCTTTTGGTATAAGTTCTTTCAGTACAGGCTTTTGTACAGTTATGGGTACGGCGGGGCCTTGTCCCGTCATAGTTCAGTATAACTCTTAGAGGTCTGTATTCATATGTGGGATTGGACTCATGTACAGTGTAGTGTCTTTTTCATGTATATTATATGGCAGCCTTGTCGGCTTTGCCCTTGTACGTATGTTGGTTTTAAAAAAAAAAAGGTGTTATTTAAATTCCGCAGTTTGCTTAGTTGTTAAGGTAGAAGGGTGCCCAGGTAGGGCACCAGTCACGGGCCCGGGGTTCGGGGTGTGACAGTATCTCATTAGAAAAATCTCGGAAAAAGATAGTTTTCGTATTAGTCGCAAGGTGAAAACCTAGTTGCTTTTCTAGGTTTTGTTTGGAAGATTGAAGGAAATTTGTTGGTGTTGTTCTAAGGGTCTCAAGTAGCGGATTGAAGTGTCTTGAAGAGGCTCTAAGTTGCTAAGGAGCGACTTCGGATTTGGAGTTGGATTAAGATTCGTTGAGGTAATAATCTTGTCTCTTAAAAGTGTTACAAGATTATATATATTGTTGTTAGCTTTACATGTTTCTAGCATGAAGTTTATATGTTGAAGTTTTATAAGTATTATGGATTGATTGTAGCCTTAAATCCGAAATGTCATTTAAGCCATGTGAAGTTGGATTACAATTTGGTCGTTTATTAGAATCGTCGCATGTTACTTACTTGAAGATTATAGTAGTTATAATCGATTGCGACTTGATATCATGTTATGCTAACAACTTGGATTGAAATGGAAATTGGATAAGAATTGGTGTTATTGTACTCAATGTGGCCGAATTGGACTAGTAGTTTGTATTAGTTGATATCTTTTGTGGGGCGGAATTTTACACGTCTAGTAGGCGTGTAATCCCCTATTGTTAATTGCATTGATTGGGCCTTAAATGTGGCGTGTTTGGTTATTGAATTCGGCCTTGAAAAAGGTGGCAAAGTAAGTAGAAACAAAGGAGGTGCTGTCCGATTTTCCGTAGAATTTAGAGACTTTACACTTATAATATTCTACGTTTGAAGTAAGGCATTAATAGACGTATTGTGGATATTATAGGTTGACATTCTACGGGCGGGATTTTGTACTTGGCAAGTGGTTTGACCCGAAGAGGTATGTAGAACTTTCCTATCTTTTGAGCATGACTAGTTGCACGTATATAATACGGTAGACGTACAAGACCTTGATATCCTTTACTAGTTTTATGAATAGCCAAGTCGGGTGAGTTAGGAGATTAACTCACTTCTTTGAAAGTATTAAGGATGTCTTAAGTTTTATTAAAGTTAAGGGACTTGAAGAGTTTTAAAGTATGTGATACTTGTTCCGTCTTAAACGTATAAGTCCCTTGGATAGGAAATTGTATTTGGCTAAGGTATAAAGTGAATATAACGACTTTATGGGAAGTTGGTTATATTAGCTTTATGGAAAGATAAATGACTTGATTTAATGGAAGGCAATTTGATTTTAAGGCATCAATTGCCTAAGGTTTGATAAGAAAATGAGTCACTTGATTTAGAAACCTAACTTTATTTCTAAAGGTATTGTGACTTGTCTTGAAAAGTAATTTTGACTTGATACTACGGTTAATAGTATCTTGGAAGTTTTATACGAAAAAGAGTCATTTTTAAAAGAGTGGAAGTATGTAGCACTTTGGGTTAAATTCCCGGATTTTTATAAAAGACATGCTAGTGCCTTAAGTAAACTAAAATGAGAGTGTATATGAATAAGGCTAATAAGAAGTTAGGGGGATTTCTTAACTTGCTTATTTATTGTATAATAAGCCGGTAGTTCTTATGTTATGTATGATAAGCCGGTAGGGCTTATGTTATGTATGATGGCCGGTTGAGATAGGGTAGAGTATAAATGAGGGGTAAACCCCCAAGATCGTTATACCACCTTCTCCAGGGTAAGAGTATGAATGAGGGGCAATCCCCAAGACGTCATACCACCTTTTTCAGGGTAAGAGTATAAATGAGGGGTAAATCCCCAAGATCGTTATACCACCTGTTCCGTGGATTTGCTACCCACGATACGAGGAATACCTCATGCGAGTCCTATGGGTTTATGCGGGTGAAATAGTCCCATGCGGGCTGGTACAACCTATGCGAGGAATACCTCATGCGGGTCCACACGACCTATGCGGGTGAAATAGTCCCAGAAGTAGGATTGCTTAATGATACTGTGGGCGGATGGTCCTGCTTTGATCGTGAGCTTTCTATTTTTATATTGTACGTATACTATTAGTTACTCTCATTGTTAGTGTTATACCCCGTATTTCCAGAGTATGTACGTGAGGGCGTACGTATACAATTTGAGCCTTAAAGTAGGCATAGTTTCGAAATTTGTACACAAGTGCCGAAAAGAGTCGTTTTCCGACGAAACGTTTCCACAGCTTTCGTAGGGAAAATTCCGGCTATGTCATTAATAATTTTTGCGGATTTTTCCGAGAGATGAAACATTTTGGACCAACGGGAGGGTGACATGTGTCACCTCACATTGGAAAAGGAGTGACTGACGAAATGGGCATGGTTGGCACGTTTTTTGTGCCTTCTCCTTAGTCAAGGAGTTGGTAGGATATTTTGTGTGGAAGATGAGAAAGTGGGACCCACAAACACATGGCTTAATCTTGACCCTACACTTGCATGGCACTTGGCTTGATCTTGGCCATTGGTTGGCCTTCACTTGACCTATAAATACCCCTCTAAGT
The DNA here is from genome assembly GCA_029844215.1 of Przewalskia tangutica. Lineage (NCBI taxonomy): Eukaryota > Viridiplantae > Streptophyta > Magnoliopsida > Solanales > Solanaceae > Przewalskia > Przewalskia tangutica. Next base: position 64,721,305 of record CM056720.1, read on the forward strand.
TGAAGACTTTCTTCATCCTCACTTGAGCAATCTACCTAAGTCTCAAATACTCCCTCCCTCTTGTTCTTTCGTCCACCACACCCCTCCCCTTGAGAAGGCCCTTCGCCGAGAGCTTCCCTTCCTCACTTGGTGTCTAGCTGGGTACCCCCTAGCCTAGTTGTTTTAGATAATACCCCTTTGTTGTGGTATAGAAATACTCTCTAGTATTGTTATAATGCCCAAATACCTCGCCCAAATACCTTGTAGTTTTCCCAAGGTTACACTTATACAAAAGCCCGTAAAATACTATTATACTTCCTTTAGCCACTAAACGAAACCCTAAGGAAATCTTCATTGATAATTGAAGTAATTGAGTAGGTTGGTTAGAACTTCTAAGGGTTGTTTGGAGCGGGTTGAGCGCACGAGCAGAGTGAGCTAAACCTTGCTCGTGATCGACATATAAACTCGGATAATATTGGGCTTATAGAGCTAAAAACACTTGACCATCTAATCTAATTGGAAATAACATCTTGTACTAATATATAGTTGAAGTATACTATATATAATGAACATTATAATTGTCGGCAATGTCTTTTGACTTAAGCCCAATTTTAAAGAAGAGAATCGAATCAGAAATTACATAGGATCAGACAAAGAGACTTGTGTAGTATTCTGTGAGAATTGTACACGCCCGGTTAGACGTGCAAACCCCCTGGTTGGCTTGGTAGCCGCCGATAGAGGAGGAGATTTACGTTGTGCGGGGAGGTGTCCGAATTTTCGTAGAATATTCTACATTGAGATCTAAGATGTTAATAGCGCCTTGTGGCCTCTATAGGTTGAAATCTGCGTGTGGCGTGGTCTACTTGGCTTAAGGTGTAGCCGATGGTTTGAGGTACTTGAGCGCTTTTGCTATTAGTCGATAATCGTCGCGAGGTATGTGAACCTCTTCCTATCTTTTCTAGCATGATATGTGTGTAACTATGTAGTGCAGACGCATACGTGCTAAATATATTTGATTGGTCTAAAACATAAAGTGTTATAACAGCTTTATGGGAAGTTGGTTATAACAGCTTTATGTAGGTAAGGAAATGCTTTGTGGTTTTAAAAAGGTAATTGATTTGACTTATAACTGACTTGTTGTGTAATAGTAAAGAATCTTGAAGTATTTCAAAAGAATCTTTGAATCATCTTTATGTAAGAGTAATACTTGGTTTTGAAAACATAAGAGTTATACTAGCTTTATGGGAAGTTAGGTATAACGTCTTAAGAGAGAATGGTTTTACTGATTTTTAGAAGTTAAGAGACTTAATCTTAAAGGATAAGAGACTTGACTTGATATGGATGTTAGTGTGAAACCTCATTCGTGAGTAATGAGTACCTGGTTGTAAAAGGAATAATGTTTTACTGATTCGGAAATCAGAATAAGTATCGAACAAACCACTGCAGCGCTAATAAAGGAAAATGTAATGACTAATGAAGTATTATTAAAACCAAGAGAAACCTCCATCCGCATGAAGCTAAGATGAGACAAAATGAGATTACATTTTCTAGATCATGGCCGCTTAATAAGATTGATTATGAACAAGAATAACCTACTCGCCTAGTGGCATATGTTACTCAATTGTTTTAAAAGAGATTAAGACATTGAACTATGAAACTTTTCTAAAAAGAGATCGTAATTGAAATTAGGCAAACTGGAACTTTAGGGTAAAGAAAGGCATTGTGTTGTCTTAAAATGGTTTAAAACATAAAGTGTTATAACAGCCTTATGGGAAGTTGGTTATAACGACTTTATGAAAACAAAAGAAGGGTTTTTATCACTGGTTTTAATATGGTAACTTGACTTTAAAAAGAGAAGTGTTTTGGTCTAAAAAGAAGGCATGGTATTGCCTTAATTTGGTTTTAAAAAGGATAGTATGGAAGTTGTTTTGGTTTACTTAAAAAGATATAAGTCACTCTATTTTATGCTACGGGTATCGGGTGACTTTTATAAAAGGGAATGGATCTTTAAAAGGAACTTAACGTACGTAGTACTTTAGGATTAAAACCCGGGCTTTGACATAAAATGAAAGTACCTTGAGTTGTGGATAACTTGCCTATGTTTGTTGTTGTGTAACTTGCATATGCTTGTTGTTGTGTAACTTGCCTATGTTTGTTGTGATAGCCTTTGTTATGCAAGAATTGTGTTCTATATTACCGCGTCTCTCAATGGAGGGCCGGTTGACTTGTTGAGGACTTACTTGGACGTACTACAGCGTGACGGAAAATTTCACGTATGCTCCTCGATGATAGTGTTATTCCATGGACTAGCTCTCCACGAGGTTTCTTCGTTCGCCTTGGTACCGTGGTCGGCTGTGATTTGCCCCGCCTCGTGGCTGATTCGCCTCGTACTGGTAGTTAGCCCTCGTGACTTGCCCCGCTCAGTGTAGTGGCGAAGTCTCATGATACGCCTTGTACTGGTGGTCACCGTGATTGCCCCGGCCACCACGTGACCGGCCTTGGTATCTGGTAGTCGGCTCTCGCACTTGCCCCATGTCAGCTTCGTGGTTTGGTTGTATTGTATTGTTATTACGACTTTGGTATCAGGTAGGACTTGGTGTTCAGGTGTACTTCTTGATGTTATCATATCATAGATCGCCGTGATGCGAAGGTATTCCACGCACGATCGATGTTGTGGGCGTGAGACCCATAATTATATTTGAGTAAATGACCCGGAGGGCGTGAGACCCTGATTTGATATAACTGTTATATGTGTGTACTGTAGTTTGGTTATCATACATGTCTCCTGCTTTATATAGACTATTATAATTTCATTTACTGATTTACGCCACATACTTGGTACTGTCAGATCGACCTCCTTCGGGCCGCGTTCACGCCGCAGTAAGTACATCGGTTGTCGATCCCCGCTTAGGATCACCTTTCAGATTGAAGCTCCGTTCTTCGAGGCTTATCTTTGGTATGTTACCCGATGTCAGAGTTCTTGTACATTCGTGGGTATGGCGGCCCCGTCCCGCCATAGTGTTGTAAAAATCTTAGAGGTCCAGAGTAATCATGCAGTGGTTGTAAGGATTGTAACTGTTCAAACGTTTGTATATATATGTTGAAAGGCAACTATTTTGGTTGGCCTGTTTATTTATAATATCTCTCATTTCATGATTATGTTTTATTTCCGCTGATTTTCTCTGATGTTGTATCACTAGGGTGCCCGGGGTAAGGCACCAGTCAAGGGCCCGGATTCGCGGGTCATGACAAAGTGGTATCAGAGCAGTTAGTCCTCGGAAAGTGTCTACAGACCGTGTCTAGTAGAGTCTTGATTATCGGTGTGTTGTGCACCACATCTATAATCAGGAGGCTGCAGGACATTTAGGGTTGGTTTCCATTCTTCTCATTCTGAGATCGTGCCTTAGAGCCGTGTAATAAGATTGGACCCCTCTGACATACTTCGTTTTTACCAGTTATGCCTCCGCGTAAGGCAACCCGCCTGGCGGCAAGGCAACAGAGGAGCCGCGAGTAGAGCAAATGGCTGCAGAGACCACACATACCGAGCCTCCACCCGCACCGGAGCAGATGAGATGAGTTAGCGAGCTGGGCCCGATTAATGGCCGTGGTCAGGCGACTTGAGGATAGCCGGACGCAGCAGCCCAAAGAGCACCAGTGGTTCACCCTAGATCAGATAGTTTGAGGCTACGGGATTTTCTGAGTTGTAGGCCGCCAGAGTTTTATGGGTCGAGGCCTGAGGATGATCCGCAGGAGTTCATCCGACAGTTACAGCGGATCATGAGAGTGATCAAGGCATCGGAGACCGAGTCGGTGGTCCTAGGTTCGCATCGGCTGCGTGATACCGCAATGATCGTTTGATTCGGGAGATGTCCCGGGAGAGCACTTCCGGCCTTTATGGGACGAGTTCTCGAGGCCTTTCTTGCACATTTCTTGCCTCCACAGATGAGGCGAGGGCTCGCCGACAGATTTTTGGTGCGCGCGTAATCCGCGACGGCTCGGGAGTACAATGTGGAGTTCGACTCATTGGCGACGCCCCGCGTTGGCGGCTAGTATGGAGGATCGAGTGCACCGATATGTTACAGGCTCGATGATCACCTAGCCGAGAGTTGGTCGGCTGTAGCTCTTCAGCCGGGCATGGACATTGCCCGCAGGCAGGCGTATACACTGGGATGGGCGGAGCGGAGAACTCGACGGAATGACTGGTGGTCGCAGAAGAGGGCGAAGCAGCGGTCCTTTGGTGACTTTCGAGGCGGACCGCCTCAAAGAAGAGCCGCGATGCGCCTCCACCAAGACAGAGTGGTCCTCCACACTTTCGGGACCTTGGGATATTCGTGAGCGGTCGTGGGCTCCTGTGTTTCAGATTTTCGTGGAGTAGAGTGCTCGCGGATGAGGTTGCCCTTGTCTCGGTGGCCGTGGAAAACTTCATAAGGAGAGTGTCGCATCGACTTGGGAGATTGTTATCTGCGCCAACAGGCCATCCGGCAAGAGATCGTCCGACTGTGGGTAGCGCTGGTAGGATAGCATGATCTACTAGAGCAGCATGGTTCTACACCTTCCATAGCCAGCAGATGTTCAGACACCGGCAGCCCGGTAGAGGTCGCGGTGGAGTTCAGCTTTAGCGGTCCTTCAACCGCCTATTTTCCCTTAACCCTCTAGAGTTTTGTATGTATTGATGTTATGATGATGTGTTTAGTGTTATGTTCGGATAGCCTTGTGCTAAAATGTGATTTAGAAACCTGGTTGGTAAAAAGGGTAAGCCTGGGGGTGAGAAAGTGATGAACCTTAGAATATTACAGTTGAGACCTTAGATGTAAGGCCATCTTGAGTACAAGATTTTGCGGGGGATCTTTGTCAGAATGTGTAAGTATGCGTGGTGTAATTGTGGAAAAATTTCCTTGGGTGGTGTAAATGGAAGTGGTAGCTTTCATGACCTGTATAGGTAAGATTGTTCCGGATCGAGAAACGAGAGAGTCGACGTGACAGAGGCTCGGGTTGAGGACGTGTTGCGTGTCAACCCGTAGCCCGGAATGAGGTGGGGTCAGATCGAGGTGGTCCCGCCAGGTGGTAGGGTCACGAGGGTGCTAGGCCCAAGTTTAGATGACCATCGTATGAGTTCGTGGTTATGTTCGACCAGAAGCGGATCGTGAAGGCCGGGAATGGCCTTAGAGAGAAGTGAAGCTAGTAAGATGACCAAGTTTGGAGGTGGTGACTCCAAAGTTTTAGGAACTAGCGATGATCAAGTGTGTACGATACTAGAAGAGTTCAGGTGTTCGAGAAGGGCACGACGAGTAAGGAAGGAAGAGAACGTGTGTTATTTCGTGGCCAGGTGTGGCGTTGGCAACTTGTTAGAAGAACTTCATCGTTATCCGTCTTGAGAAGGAACATTCGGGACGAATGTTTCTAAGGAGGGGAGAATGTTATACCCCGTATTTCCAGAGTATGTACGTGAGGGCGTACGTATAAGAATTTGAGCCTTAAGATTAGGCAAGGTTCGAAATTGGGCACAAGTGCCGAAAAGAGTCGTTTTCCGACGAAACGTTTCCACAGCTTACGTAGGGAAAATTCCGGCTATGTCATTAATAATTTTTGCGGATTTTTCCGAGAGACGAAACATTTTGGACCAACGGGAGGGTGACAAGTGTCACCCTCACATTGGAAGCAAGTGGACGGCAAAGCTAGACCATTGGCACATTTTTTGTGTTGAAATTTTGGTCAAGGGTTAGGTAGGATATTTTGTGTAGATGGATAAGGTAGCACATGGCTAAATCTTGGCCTTACACTTGCTATGCACTTGTCTTCATCTTAGCCATTGGTTGGCCTTCACTTGACCTATAAATACCCCTCTATGTTGAAGACTTTCTTCATCCTCACTTGAGCAATCTATCTAAGTCTCAAAATACTCCCTCCCTCTTGTTCTTTCGTCCACCACACCCCCTCCCCCTTTGAGAAGGCCCTTTGGCCGAGAGCTTCCCCCTCCCCCTTTGTAGTGGTTAGCCGTGGGGTACTCTCCCCCCCCCCTAGCCTAGTTGTTTTCGTATAATACCCCTTGTTGTGGTATAGAAATACTCTCCTAGTATTGTTATAATGCCCAAAATACTTTAGCCAAATACCTTGTAGTACTTTCCAAAGTACCCTTTTTACGAAAAGCCCAGAAAATACTATTATACTTCCCTCAGTCACAAAAACGAAATCCTAAGTAAATCTTCACCCGTAGTTGAAGTTTTAAGTAGAAGTTGGTTAGAACTTCTAAGGGTTGTTTGGAGTGGGTTGGAGCGCACGGAGTAGGAGCTAAACCTTGCTCAGGATCGACATATAAACTCGGATAATTTTGGGCTTATCGAGGTAAACATTCTTGACCTTCTGTTGTAATTGGAAATTACATGTTGTAGGAGTATATAGTTAAGTATACTATATATATAGAACGTAACATAGTTGTGCGGCAATGTCTTTCGACTTAAGCCTGAATAATACTTACGGCAATGTCTTGCGACTTAAGCCTGGATTTTAAGAAGTGAATCGAATCAGTAATTACATAGATCAGACATGGAGACTTGTGTAGTATTCTGTGAGTAGAATTGTACACGCCCGGTCAGACGTAAACCCTCGGTTGGCTTGGTAGCCGCCTCGATAGAGAGAGATTTACGCTGTCATGGGGAGGAGGTGCTGCCGAATTTTCTGTAAGATATTCTACATTGAGATCTAAGATGTTAATAGGCGCCGTGTGGCCTCTATAGGTTGAAATACTACGTGTGGCGTGGTCTACTTGGCTTAAGGTGTAGCCGACGGTTTGAGGTACTTGGAGCGCTTTGCTATTAGTCGGTAATCATCGCGAGGTATGTGAACCTCTTCCTATCTGTTCTAGCATGATATGTGTATAACTATGTAGTACGGTAGACGCATACGTGTTTAATGTATTTGATTGGTTTGAAACATAAAGTGTTATAATGGCTTTATGGGAAGTCGGTTATATGACTTTATGTAGGTAAGAAAATGCTTTGTGGTTTCAAAGTGGTAACTGATTTGACTTATAACGGATTTGATGGGTAGTAATAAAGAACTTGAAGTGTTTCAAAAAGACCTGTTGAAAGAAGAGTAATACTTGGCTTTGAAAACATAAGAGTTGTACTAGCTTTATGGGAAGTTAGGTATAACGTCTTAAGAATGATAAAGAAGAATGGTTTACTGATTTTTAGAAGATAAGAGACTTGACTTAATGGTATTGATATGAATTTTGTTAAAAGTGTGAAACCTCATTCGTGAGTAATGAGTACTTGGTTTTAAAAGGAATAATGTTTCTTGATTTGGAAATCGAATGAGTATCGACTAAACACTGCATCGTTAATAAAGGAAAATGTATTGAATAATGAAGTATGGTATTAACACCAGTATAAACCTCCATCTGCATAGAAGCTAAGATGAGACAAAATGATATTACATTTCCTAGATCATGGCTGCTTAATAAGATTGATTATAAACAAGAATAACCTACTCACATATAAGACATATGTTTCTCAAAATGTTTAAAGGAGAATTATGTTAAAACTATGAACTACTAAACCTTTTTCTAAAATGAGAAACTTGAGCATTTGAAATTAGGCAAACTTGACGCGTTTGGAAAATAAGGTTGTTACTTGATTTTACAAAGGAAAGCATTTTGGTTTACCTAACAAAGTTAGTCACTCAAATTTTATACTACTGCATCGGGTGACCTTTGTAAAAGAAATGGATCTTAAAAGGAATTTAACGCACGTAGTACTTTAGGTTAAAATCCGGACTTTGACATAAAATGAAAGTACCTTGAGTTGTGTATAACTTGCCTATGCTTGTTGTTATGAAACTTGACCATGTTACGTGTGATAGCCTTGTTGTGCAAGTATTGTGTTCCACTTGACTACCGGTTCATCCGGGAATGTATTTCACTTGACTACCGGTTCATCCGGGAATGTATTTCACTTGACTACCGGTTCATCCGGGACTGTATTTCACTTGACTACCGGTTCATCCGGAATGTTTTTCACTTGACTACCGGTTCATCCGGAATGTATTTCACTTGACTACCGGCTCATCCGGAATGTATTCCACTCGACTACGGCTTCACGGGATGAACCGAATGTATTCCACACGCTTTCTATATCGGGTCCATAAGATGGGCCGAGACTCGATATACGTATCACTTGATTTGTACCTAGATCGCCAAGCGGTGAGGAAGGAGTTCCACGGGCATGAGGGATGACTTTGAGGGCGTGAGTCCCTGACTTGACATGACTGCTTTTATGTTGTGAACTGTAGTTTGGTTATCATACATGTCTCCTGCTTTATATAGACTATTATGATTTCATTTACAACATTTTATAGTTTCACATACTTGGTACCTGTTGATCGACCTCCTTCGTGCCGAGCGTATAAAGAGGCGAGCTCTACCACGAATGACCAACCGTGGCTCTCCGTATGGCACGTCCTGAGAAGGGAACTAAGGTTCATGCCTCAGGGATCGCAAGCAGCATGCCGCAGGTAAAGGTACATCGACTGTCGATCCCCGCTTATAGGATCACATTTCAGCGTGTTGGAAAGCTCCGTTCCTTCGGAGGCTTATCTTTGGTATGTTACCCTGAGTCTGTAGGTTCTTGTACATTCAGGGGTATGGCGGGGCCCTGTCCCGTCATAGTTGTTGTCACTTCTTAGAGGTCTATAGTAATTGTGGCGTAGTGCAAAAAGGATAACTGTTCGGGTATTTATGTATATATACTGAAGGCAACTGTTTTGGTTGGCCTGTTTATTTATCATGTCACTTAATTCATGTTCATGTTTTTATTTCCGCTGATTTTTCTCTGATGTTGTATCACTAGGGTGCCCGGGGTAAGGCACCAGTCACGTGCCCGGGTTCGGGTCGTGACAAAAGTGGTATCAGAGCAGTTAGTCCTCGGAAAGTGTCTACAGACCGTGTCTAGTAGAGTCTTGATTATCGGTGTGTTGTGCACCACATCTATAATCAGGAGGTTGCAGGACATTTAGGATTGGTTTCCATTCTTCTCATTCTGAGATCGTGCCTTAGAGCTGTGTGATAAATTGGACCCCTCTGACGTATTCCTTTCCTTTACCAGTTATGCCTCCGCGTAAGGCAACCTGAGCCCGTACGGGCAAGGCGATCGAGGAGCTGTTAGTGAGATACTGAGGAGCACGAGGCGCAGCCTGGCCAAGACTGAGATGCTTCCGACGGCGGGTTTCGCGATGCCAAAGACCAAAGAGTTTAGAGCGCAGCAGTGGTCGCGAGACTACAAGACTGAGCCTCAGTCCCACAACCCGGAGCAGATGAGACGGGTACAAGAGATGGTTCGCCATCGGCGAGTCGTGGCGATATGAGGATAGGCCGGATCGCAGTTCCGGCCCAAAGAGCACCGTAGTTCACCCCGAGCGCATGTTTGAGGCTACGTGACTTTACGAGTTGTAGCCCACCGTTCTATGGATCGAGAGTTGAGGACGACCTCGTGAGTTTATCCGACAGCTACAGCGGATCATGAGAGTGATCAGAGTCTCAGAGGCAGAGTCGGTGGTATTGGGTTCGCATCAGCTGCGGGATACTGCAGTTGACTGGTTTGATTCGTGGGAGTTGTCCCGGGAAGAGCATGCACTTCCAGCCGTATGGGACGAGTTCTCAAGGGCTTTTCTTGCACATTAATTGCCCCCACAAATGAGGAGGGCTCGGGCCGACAGATTTTTGACGTTGAGGCAGGACGGGCGGACGGTTAGAGAGTACAATGTGGAGTTCGACTCATTAGCTCGGTATGTTCCCGCTGTGGTAGCTGATATGGAGGACAGAGTACACCGCTACGTCACCGGGCGGGATGATTACTTGGACGAGGCTGGTACGGGCGTAGCTCTTCAGCCGGGCATGGACATTGCCCGCATGCAAGCTCATGCACTAGGATGTGAGGCACGGAGAGGTCGACGTAATGACCGAGATCAGCAGAAGAGGGCCAGAACAGCAGGGTCCTTTGGTAACTTTCGAGGCGGACCGCCTCAGCAGCAGTCTAGTTATGTACCTCCGCCAGTACAGAGTGGTCCTCCTCTGTCTTCGGGACGTTCAGGGTATTCGGGAGCTGGTCAGAGCTCCAGGGCTTCTGGTTCACAGGTATACGTGAGTGCTAGCCAGCAGGATTCATGTCCCCCTCAGTGTGCACGATGTGGCAAACATCATCCCGGGGAATGTCGTCTTTTTACTGGTGCTTGTTTCACTGCGCCGTCGGGGCCATGTGGACGAGCGTGCTTATAGGAGAGGTGCTAGCGGCGCAGCCTACGGATCGATGGCGGGTTCATCGCCGCCTACGATTATGCGCCTGCGGAAGACTTATGATTAGAGTGGAGCGGTAGCTTCAGGTATATCCTTAACCCTCTAGAGGCTTGTATGTTTTGATGTTATGTTAATGGGTTAAGTGTTATGTTCGGATAGCTTTTTGCTAAAATGTGATTTAGGAACCCGTTGGGAAAAGGGTAAGCACAGGGGTGAAAAATGATGAACCTTAGAATATTACAGTTGAGACCTTAGATGTAAGGCCGTCTTGAGTACAAGATTTTGCGAGTGATCCTTGTCAGAGTGCATTTTATGCCTAGAATGTATTGTGTGATAAGTCCCTGGGTTGGGTAAATGAAAGTGGTATCTTTCATGATGTGATTTAGCAAGATTGTTCCGTGTCGAGGAGCAAGAGTTGGCGCGACAGTGGGTCGGGTTGGGGCCATGTTGCGCCAACCCGCACTGTTTGAGTGGGGTCGCTCGGGTGGTTCCGCCAGTGGTAGGGTCACGAGGTGCTAGGCCCAAGTTTAGTTAACCATCGATGAGTTCGTGGGTGTGTTCGACGAAGCGGATCGTAAAGGCCGGGAATGGCCTTAAGGAAGATTGAGGCTAGTAAGATAACCAAGTTGGAGGTGGTGACTCCAAGGGCTGGAAAACAGAAACGTTGACGGAAGTGTGGTACGGATACTAGAAAGAGTTCGAGTGTTCGAGAAGGGTACAACGAGATAGGGGAGAAGTGAACGTGTGTGATCATTTCTTGTAAAGGGAGAAGGTGCGAAAGATGTATATTTTTTTGACCTCAGGGATCGCATGCAGTCCGGTATCATATGTTGGGTCGCCGGAGTGACACTAGAACCTCGCGGCAAAGTGACAAAAGTTTGTGATGTTAGAGGTGTTTCCTCGTGGACTTGGATATAAGTATTTGTGTGCATGTGTTATTTCGTGGCCAGTTGTGGCGTTGGCAACTTGTTAGAAGAACTTTATCGTTATCCGTCTTGAGAAGGAACATTCGGGACGAATGTTTCTAAGGAGGGGAGAATGTTATACCCCGTATTTCCAGAGTATGTACGTGAGGGCGTACGTATACAATTTGAGCCTTAAAGTAGGCATAGTTTCGAAATTTGTACACAAGTGCCGAAAAGAGTCGTTTTCCGACGAAACGTTTCCACAACTTTCGTAGGGAAAATTCCGGCTATGTCATTAATAATTTTTGCGGATTTTTCCGAGAGACGAAACATTTTGGACCAACGGGAGGGTGACATGTGTCACCCTCACATTGGAAGGAGTGGACGGACGAAATGGGCATGGTTGGCACGTTTTTTGTGCCTTCTCCTTAGTCAAGGAGTTGGTAGGATATTTTGTGTGGAAGATGAGAAAGTGGGACCCACAAACACATGGCTTAATCTTGACCCTACACTTGCATGGCACTTGGCTTGATCTTGGCCATTGGTTGGCCTTCACTTGACCTATAAATACCCCTCTAAGTTGAAGACTTTCTTCATCCTCACTTGAGCAATCTACCTAAGTCTCAAATACTCCCTCCCTCTTGTTCTTTCGTCCACCACAACCCCCTACCCCATGGAGAAGGCCCTTGGGCCTAGAGCTTCCCTTCCCTCATGGTGTCCCAGTGGGGTACCCCTAGCCTAGTTGTTTCGTATTATACCCCCCTTGTTGTGGTATAGAAATACTCTCCTAGTATTGTTATAATGCCCAAAATACTTTAGCCAAATACCTTGTAGTACTTTCCAAAGTACCCTTTTTACGAAAAGCCCAGAAAATACTATTATACTTCCCTCAGTCACAAAAACGAAACCCTAAGTAAATCTTCACCCGTAGTTGAAGTTTTAAGTAGAAGTTGGTTAGAACTTCTAAGGGTTGTTTGGAGCGGGTTGGAGCGCACGGAGTAGGAGCTAAACCTTGCTCAGGATCGACATATAAACTCGGATAATTTTGGGCTTATCGAGGTAAACATTCTTGACCTTCTGTTGTAATTGGAAATTACATATTGTAGGAGTATATAGTTAAGTATACTATATATATAGAACTTAACATAGTTGTGCGGCAATGTCTTTCGACTTAAGCCTGAATAATACTTACGGCAATGTCTTGCGACTTAAGCCTGAATTTTAAGAAGTGAATCGAATCAGTAATTACATAGATCAGACATGAGACTTGTGTAGTATTGCTGTGAGTAGAATTGTACACGTCCGGTCAGACGTGCAAACCCCCCCCCCCTGGTTGGCTTGGTAGCCGGCCTCGATAGAGGAGGAGATTTACGCTGTTGCGGGGGGAGGGGAGGTGCTACCGAATTTTCTGTAAGATATTCTACATTGAGATCTATGATGTTAATAGGCGCCTTGTGGCCTCTATAGGTTGAAATACTACGTGTGGCGTGGTCTACTTGGCTTAAGGTGTAGCCGACGGTTTGAGGTACTTGGAGCGCTTTGCTATTAGTCGGTAATCGTCGCGAGGTATGTGAACCTCTTCCTATCTGTTCTAGCATGATATGTGTATAACTATGTAGTACGGTAGACGTACATGTGTTTAATGTATTTGATTGGTTTGAAACATAAAGTGTTATAATGGCTTTATGGGAAGTCGGTTATAACAACTTTATGTAGGTAAGAAAATGCTTTGTGGTTTCAAAGGGTAACTGATTTGACTTATAACGGATTTGATGGGTAGTAATAAAGAACTTGAAGTGTTTCAAAAGACCCATTGAAAGAAGAGTAATACTTGGCTTTGAAAACATAAGAGTTGTACTAGCTTTATGGGAAGTTAGGTATAACGTCTTAAGAATGATAAAGAAGAATGGTTTACTGATTTTTAGAAGATAAGAGACTTGACTTAATGGTATTGATATGAATTTTGTTAAAAGTGTGAAACCTCATTCGTGAGTAATGAGTACTTGGTTTTAAAAGGAATAATGTTTTACTGATTTCGGAAATCAGAATGAGTATCGACAAACCACTGCAGCGTTAATAAAGGAAAATGTATTGAATAATGAAGTATGGTATTAACACCAGTAGAAACCTCCATCTGCATAGAAGCTAAGATGAGACAAAATGATATTACATTTCCTAGATCATGGCTGCTTAATAAGATTGATTATAAACAAGAATAACCTACTCACATATAAGACATATGTTTCTCAATATGTTTAAAGGAGAATTATGTTAAAACTATGAACTACGAAACCTTTTTCTAAAATGAGAAACTTGAGCATTTGAAATTAGGCCAACTTGAACGTTTGGAAAATAAGGTTGTTACTTGATTTTACAAAGGAAAGCATTTTGGTTTACCTAACAAAGTTAGTCACTCAAATTTTATACTACGGGTATCGGGTGACCTTTGTAAAAGAAATGGATCTTAAAAGGAATTTAACGTACGTAGTACTTTAGGGTTAAAATCCGGACTTTGACATAAAATGAAAGTACCTTGAGTTGTGTATAACTTGCCTATGCTTGTTGTTATGAAACTTGACCATGTTACGTGTGATAGCCTTGTTGTGCAAGTATTGTGTTCCACTTGACTACCGGTTCATCCGGGAATGTATTTCACTTGACTACCGGTTCATCCGGGAATGTATTTCACTTGACTACCGGTTCATCCGGGAATGTATTTCACTTGACTACCGGTTCATCCGGGAATGTATTTCACTTGACTACCGGTTCATCCGGGAATGTATTCCACTCGACTACCGGTTCATGGGATGAACCGGGAATGTATTCCACACGTTTCTATATTGGGTCCATAAGATGGGCCGAGACCTGTTATACGTATCACATGATTTGTACCTAGACTGCCGGCAGTGAGGAAGGAGTTCCACGGGCATGAGGGATGACTTTGAGGGCGTGAGTCCCTGACTTGACATGACTGCTTTTATGTTGTGAACTGTAGTTTGGTTATCATACATGTCTCCTGCTTTATATAGACTATTATGATTTCATTTACTGATTTTACGCTTTCACATACTGTACTGTTGCCAGATCGACCTCCTTCGGGCCGAGCGTATAAAGAGGCCAGAGCCTCTACCACGAACAGACCAACCGTGGCTCTCCGTATGCACGCCCCGAGAAGCGGAACTAAGGTTCATGCCTCGGGGATCGCAAAGCGCATGCCGCAGTAAAGGTACATCGACCGTAGAGATCCCCGCTTATAGGATCACATTTCGTGTTGAAAGCTCCGTTCCTTCGAGGCTTATCTTTGGTATGTTACCCGAGTCCGTAGGTTCTTGTACATTCGGTGGTATGGCGGCCTGTCCGTCATAGTTGTTGTCACTTCTTAGAGGTCTGTAGTATCTGGTGGCGAGTCCGTAAAAGGATAACTCGGGTATTTATGTATATATACCAAGGCAACTGCTTTGGTTGGCCTGTTTATTTATAATGTCTCTTAATTCATGTTCATGTTTTTATTTCGTCTCATTTTTCTCTGATATTGTATCACTAGGGTGCCCGGGGTAAGGCACGATCCACGCGTGCAGGGTTCGGTCGTGTGATTAGTAAGACACCGTGTCGTAATTTTGTTATCATACATGTCTCCGGCTTTGTTTTAAACTTATGATGTAATTACAGTATTTTCCGCTTTACATACTTAGTACATATGTGTCGACCCCTTCCTCGGGGGCTGCGTTCATGCCGCAGGTAGGGGTAAGCAGGTGGTGGATCCTCATTCTTAGGATCACTTATCAGACGTCAGAAGCTCCATTTCTCCGGAGGCTTGTCTTTTTGGTACAATCTTTCCCTGATGTTGTAGATTTATGTACATTCAGGGGTATGGCGGGGACCTGTCCCGCCACTGTTGTTATTCCTAGAGTTCTGTAGTCACATTTTGTGGTTTGGGGCTATAAGAACCGAGTTGAACAATTTTTCTTTGATTATGCATATTTTGTGGAAGGCGGCCTTATCGGCTAGCCTGTGATATTATTGTCTAAACATGTTGTATGGTGTGTATGTTCCGCTGCTATTCTCTAGTGTATACAGGCAGGGTGCCTGGGTAGGGCACCGCCGCTTCCCGGTGGGTCGTGACAAAAGTGGTATCGAACGCTTAGTCCTCGGAAAGTGTCTGCATCCGTGTCTAGTAGAGTCTTGATTATCGGTGTGTTGTGCACCACATCTATAATCAGGAGGCTGCAGGACATTTAGGATTAGTTTCCATTCATCTCTCTCTGAGATCGTGCAGTAGAGCTGTCTTATTAGGTTGAATCCTCTCTGAGCTATTCTTATGAAACAGTTATGCCTCAACGGAAGGCGACCAGGGCCCAGAAGGGCAAGGCAGCAGCAGGAGCTGCTAGCGGTACTCAGAGGATTACACGGACTGCATACGCACTATGCCCCGAGGTAGTAAGCGGTCGGCGAGTTCAGCCACGCCGCAGATAGAGGACCCGAGAGCGGCAGTAGCTCCAGAGGTTCCGGTACCAGAGCCTCCAGTCCCACAGCCAGGAGCTGAGTATAGAGACTACGGGGAGCAGATCCGGTTATTGACCAGTATAGTAGCGAGCGGCCAAGTGAGCGGCCTAACCCTAGAGCGTTTTATGGGTTGTCATCCGCCCGAGTTTTATGGTTCGAGGTCTGAGGAGGATCCGCAGGAGTTCATTCGGCAGCTACAGCGGACTATGCAGGTTCTTAGGGCTTCGGAGACAGAGTCTGTTATGCTAGCCTCTTACCGGTTACGCGATATTGCGTTGAACTGGTTTGAGTCATGGGAGTTGTCGAGAGGTGAGGATGCTCTTCCAGCTGTTTGGGAGGAGTTCACAGAGGCCTTCATGGATCACTTTTTGCCTCCTGAGATGAGGAGAGCCCGTGTAGATAGATTCTTGACCTTGAGGCAGAATGGGAGGACTATCAGGGAGTATAGCCTGGAGTTTGACTCCTTGGCCAGGCATGCGCACACCATTGTAGCTGACATGGCGGATAGAGTTCATCGTTATGTGATGGGGCTAGACCGTCATATGATTACTGCATGCTTGGGGGTGGCTCTTCAGCCCGGTATGGACATTGCCAGGATGCAGGCCTATGCGCAGGGGATAGAGGATAGAGAGAGGGAGGACCAGATTGACTCAGGCCAGCCCAAGAGGCCGTGACAGCGAGGTCTCGGGCGCTGAGGCGATTTCAAAGAAGCAGCAAACTAGGTCCACATTCCAGCCAGCACAGAGTGCTCCTTCACGGTTTTCTGGCAGGAGGTCTGATCAGCCAGGTCATTCAGGAGCAGGTCAGGGCTCCAGGACTTCGGGGTTTCAGGGAGGCAGAAACCGTCACCGATCGAGACCACCCACATCTCAGTGTGCTCGATGCGGTAGGTCTCACCAGGGCGAGTGTCGCATGGCTCCGGGAGCTTGTTACTCTTGTGGCCAGCAGGGCCATTTGAGGAGAGATTGTCCGTCTAGAGGCGGCATGGGTGGTACAGTGCAGCCGACAGGATCAGTTGCTGGGTCTTCCTCTCCTTCTGTGGTTATGCGCCCCGGAGGGCAGGGTACTCACGGACCGGCAGGCCGCGGTAGAGGTCGTGGTGGTGGTTCCAGTTCTAGCGGTCCACATAACCGCATATATTCATTAGCCAGCCGCCAGGATCAGGAGGCTTCCTGTTACACCCCGTAATTCAAGGATATGTTTAAGAGAATGTACGTAAGGAACACAAGACTTGAAATTGGTACGAAAGGAAGAATTGTTTTTCCGACGGAAAATCTTCCGAACGTCGGAAAGGAAAAAATGTTCGTTGAGGAGAATTAGATTCTCAAAATGCATTATTTGAAGAGTATGGAACTTATTAACATTATGGAAATTTATTTTTGCGGATTTGGTCATGTGGGGCCCACCCGAGGAATTTTTACGTTTTGTGGGGCCCACGAGGGTTACGAAATTTTATGGACGAATGGGAGGGCGACATGTGGCACCCCCCACAATGGTCTTGGATGAAATTATTACTAGGGTAAAATGGTCATTGACCATCAAGGAAGACAAGTCTTCAAAGCTTGAGTTTATTGACTAGTCAACTTGTCCACTTGGCCAATTAATTAATTACTCTCATCCTAGCCACTCAAGTGTTGCAATCTAAGCCATCCATTGTATTATATATACACAACTAGTGCAAGACTAGCTCTTTTAACACTTAGAAAAAAATCACAACACCTTGTTCTTCAACATTGATCTCTCTGCTTTAGTGTATTATCCACACAAAATTTTTGTAGTTTTGATCCATTATTCACAAGACTTTAACCCTAGGTCCCTAAGGGTATTGTAAGGATATATCAATAGAAAGATTTCGGAAAAATGACGTTTTCACGTTAGTCGCAAGGCGAAAACCTAAGTAGTTTTCCTAGTTTTGGATTGGAAATGGAAGAGAAGTTGGTTGTGAACTTCTAAAGGCTTCAAATAGCAGATTGAAGCGTAAAGGAAAGGATCGAAGAACTGTTAAGGAGCGACATTGAATCTTGGAAATTATAAGGGCTTGTAAAGGTAAAATTCTTGTCGTTTTAGTAATTAAGATTACTTATTGTTGTAGCTATGGATATTAGCAAGTATGAGATATATATTATGAAGTTGATAAGTGTTATGGATATTGGAACCCTAATCCGAAAACTAGTATGTTTAGCCCCTAAGATTGTAATTCAATTGGATTATTAGTTTAAGTCGTCACATGTTATATAAAGAAGGAATTATAATTGTTAAGTTGTTTATGACTATATAACATGTTAGACCTAAGAAGTTGGATTTAAAAAGAATTGGAAAGGACTTTGTGTTATTGAATAAGTTAGTCGTGAATGGCCTTGATTTAGGACTTAATTGGTATTAATTGTGGGGCGGAATTTTACATGTATTGTAAGGCGTGTAATCCCCTTTGATTGGTTGTTGTATTGAGCCTTAAATGTGGCGTGTTTGGTTATTGAATTCGGCCTTGAAAAAGGTGGCAAAGTATGTAGAAACAAAGGAAGTGTTGTCCGATTTTCCGTAGAATTTAGTGACTTTGCACTTAGAATATTCTACGTTCGAAGCTAGAGGTTAATGGACGTATTATGGCCATTATAGGTTGAAGTACTAAGTATAGCGTATTCTACTTGAAGGATGGAATAGCTATCAAGGTTGAAGTACTTCGGAGCATTTTGCTAATTGTCGATAATCGTCGCGAGGTATGTGAACCTCTCCCTTCTTTTGACATGATTCTATGTATGGAATATACATGTGGTACTATTTCATGATTCCTTCTACTCTTAGAAGTTAAGAGGTATGTATGTTGATTACTCTACGTAAAGGTTATGTCTAAGTTATCCTAAGTTCTTACCAAGTCTTATGGGGGATGTTGGTAAGAGTCGTTAGGAGGTATTTGGAGCCAAGTTGACTTGGCTAAGTTACGGCACAAATGAGAATAAGTATCGAACAAGCCACTGCAGCATTAATAAAGGAAAATGTAATGACAATCAATTAAGTTAAAATGAGTAGAATTCTCCATCTGCATAGAATCTAAGATAAGACAAAATGGTATTACATTTTCTAGATCATGGTTACTTGATTAAGATCGTTATAAATAAGTATAACTTATTCACAACGCACCAAAGTATATGTTACTTAATTTATAAGAATTTACGTATGAAGTTTTAAGACAATGAACCTCAAATTTTTAAAAGGTTAAGGGACTTTATTTTTCAAGTTATGGGACTTGATTCTTAAAGGAAGAAATGAATTGATTTAAAAGTATAGAATACTTGATTTGGAAAGTATTGATTTCTTTCCATTCTAAAGTTAAGAAACTTGTTTTCTTAAAAGTTAAGAGATTTGAAGTATTTTGAAAGCTATGTGATTTGATTTGAAAGTATAAGTCTCTTGGTTATAAAAGGAATGAATTTGTCTAAGACATAAAGAGTTATAACGGCTTTATGGGAAGTTGGTTATAACAACTTTATGGAAGATTAAAAGAATGGTTTTCTCCAGTAATGTAAGCAAAGAAATGATTTGAAATAAAGAAGGGAAAATTGTTTTAAAGGTACCAATTGCTTAAGGTTTTTAAGAAAGAAGTCACTTGATTTAGAAGTCGGTAAATGTATTTCTAAAAAGGTATTGTGACTTGTCTTGAAAAGTAGATATGACTTGATACTACGGTTGTTAGTATCTTGGAAGTTTCATTTGAAAAAGAGTCATTCTAAAGGAGTAGAGGTACGTAGTACGTTGGGTTAAATTCCCGGATCCTATATGACATTATCGCGTCCCAGAAATGGGCCAGGCAGTATACCTTTATGTGCAGACTATATGACATTATCGCGTCCCAGAAATGGGCCGGGCAGTATACCTTTATGGGCAGACTATATGACATTATCGCGTCCCAGGAATGGGTCGGGCAGTATACCTTTATGGGCAGACTATATGACATTATCGCGTCCCAGAAATGGGCCGGGCAGTATACCTTTATGGGCAGACTATATGACATTATCGCGTCCCAGAAATGGGCCGGGAAGTATACCTTTATGGACAGACTATATGACTGTATCGCGTCCCAGAAATGAGCCGGACAGTATACCTTTATGGGCAGGCTATTTAACTTTATCGCGTCCAAGGAATGGGCCGGGCAGTATACCTTTATGGGCAGACTATGTGACTTTATCGCGTCCCAGTTGGGGCGGCAAGATAGGCGCCCTCCATAAAGGGCCGGATTATGTTATGCAAGGTAAGTAAGTTATATGGAAATGAACTTGACGGTTTTTCCTGAGCATGTACGTAAGAATGTGACTATAACTTTTATGTAAAAATGGGAAAAGATAATAAGGTACGATTAAGTTCACGAGATGGTAATGGCACGGTAGGATCTGGTATTTACCCTTTTTATACTTGCCCTTGTCATTCTTTTGTACAGTTATGATTTGTTTATCGTACTTATTTTCCGTTCCATATTCGCACTGTTATCGACTTCGGGCCGCGTCATGTCCGCAGTTTAGGTATTACGATTGTGGATCCGCGAGCTTAGGATCTGGTTCAAAGATTTTGAGATAGCTCCAATGTTCCGAGCTTGTCGTCATGTTTATGTATATACGAAGTACGACGGGCCTTGTCCGTCATAGTATTTGTTCAAATCTTAGAGGTGCGTATTCATACGTGGCCGGATCTAGAGTTGTTTTTACATTGTTAAGCATGTAGACCCTTTCGGTTAATTTTTATGTTATGGCTTGATTATGCGCTTGGCCTTAGTTTTTTATAAAAGAAAAAAAAAGTGTTATTTATTTTCTGCAGTTTGTTATGTTGTATGATTAGAAGGGTGCCTGGTAGGGCACCGCGCCCGGTCGGTCGTCGTGACAAAAGGTGTATCGTGAGCGATTACTCGCGGAAAGTGACTCTGCATCGTGTCAGTAGAGTCTTGATTATCGGTGTTGTGCACCACATCTATAATCGTGGAGGCTGCAGGACATTTAGGATTAGTTTCCATTCTTCTCACTACGAGATCGTGCGTTAGAGTTGTTAGTGGTCGTCTCCCTAACGAGTTATGTTGATCGCAAACACGAAAGGCAGATGACCGGGAAGGACTATGTGGATTGCGTATCCAGGTTGGTAATGATTGTAGTATAGTTGGTATTGTGACATACAGCTATACGGAATTATGTATGAGGGTCAGACGTGTTATACCCCGTATTTCCAGAGTATGTACGTGAGGGCGTACGTACAAAAGTTTTTAGCCTTAAGTAGGCATTAGGGGCGAAATTTGTGCACAACTAGCGAAAAGAATCATTTTCCGACGAAACATTTTCCGGACTTTGCGAAGGGAAAAATACGGTTGCAACATTTATAATTTTTGCGGATTTTGCCGAGAGATGAAATATTTTGGACCAACGAGAGAGTGACAAGTGTCACCCTCAAGTGGGCGGAAATTAATGGACGATCAAGGCACATTTTTTGCCTTTCTTTTTGGTCAAGGATTAGGTAGGATATTTTTGTGATATTTTGTGTAGTAGATGAGCAAGTGGGACCCACACAACACTTGTCCAAATCTCCACCCTCCACTTGCCTTAATCTTGGCCATTGATTGGCCTATAAATACCCCCCTTAGTTGAAGGATTTCTTCATCCACAAATCATTTTTCCAAGTCTAAAAATCCCTCCCCTCTTAGCAAGGCTCTCGTCCAAAGAGCTCCCCCTCCCCCTTTGTGAGGCCTTGGCCGAAACCCCCCCTCCCCTCCTAGTGGTGCTAGCTGAAACACACCCCCCCTTGGTAGAAAAGTATTCTCCAAGTATTGTTACTATTCCAAAATACCTTGGCCCAAATACCTTGTAGTATTCCAAGGTTACACCTATACTAAAGGCCCAGAAATACTATTATACTTCCCTTCAGTCACAAAAACGAAACCCTAAGGAAAATCTTCATAGCGGGTTGAAGTATTAAGAAGAAGTTGCGTAGAACTTCTAAGGGTTGTTTGGAGTGGGTTGGAGCGTTCAGAATAGGAGCTAAACGTTGCTCAGGATCGACATTAAAACTTGGATAATTTTGGGCTTATCGAGGTAAATACTATTGTACTTCTATTGTAATTGGGAATTACATACTGTAGTAGTATAGAAATGAGTATAAGACGTATATAAGGATGGTATAAAAGAAGAGAATTGAATTGAAATCACATCAGAAGAATATTAAAGAAGAAGAATGAACTGTACTTACATGAATATGTATTCTGATGAGAATTGTGTAGTTTGTGCAGGGAAATGCTGCCCAATTTTCCGTAGAATAAGGAATCTGTATCTAGAATTATTCTACAGAGTAGTCTAGACGTTGATAGACTTGTATGACCGTTATAGGTTGATGTACTGCAAGTAGCGTATTCTACTCGAAGGGTGGAAAGGGCTAGCCGGATTACAGTACTTTGGAGCTATTTGCTAATAGTCGATAATCGTCGCGAGGTATGTGATTCTTCCTATCCTCTTGAGCATGATATTTTAAAAGAATATATATAGTACGGTAGACGTACGTGTGTTAACTGAATGTGGTTTTACTTCGATGTCTTTTGACTTGAGTTTTAAATAACAAGAATCTTGAAGTATTTCAAAAGAATTAAGAATCATTTTTGAAAGAAGAGTAATACTTGGTTTCTAAAGTTTAAGAGTTATACTAGCTTTATGGAAAGTTAGGTATAACGACTTAAGAGTAATAAAAAGAATGGTTTATTGATTTTAGAAGTTAAGAGACTTGATCTCAAAAGATAAGAGGCTTGACTTAATTGAATTGATATGAATTTTGTTAAAAAGTGTGAAACCTCATTCGTGAGTAATGAGTACTTGGTTTTTAAAAGAATAATGTTTTACTAATTCGGAAATGAGAATAAGTATCGAACGAACCACTGCAGCGTTAATAAAGGAAAATGTATTGACAAATAAGTAATTATATTAAAACCAGTAGAAACCTCCATCTGCATAGAAGCTAAGATAAGACAAAATTGTATTACATTT
The DNA here is from genome assembly GCA_029844215.1 of Przewalskia tangutica. NCBI lineage: Eukaryota > Viridiplantae > Streptophyta > Magnoliopsida > Solanales > Solanaceae > Przewalskia > Przewalskia tangutica. The sequence goes on from CM056720.1 coordinate 64,743,984, forward strand.
CCTAGATCATGGCTGCTTTAATAAGATTGTTATAAACAAGAATAACCTACTCACATAAGGCATATATTACTCATTGTTTTAAAAGAGAATTATGTTATTAAATGATTAAGACTATGAACTATGAAATCTTTCAAAATAAGAGACGTGAATATTTGAAATTAGGCAAACTTGAACTTTTGGAAAAGAATGTTGTTACTTGACTTTAAGAAAAGTGTTTTGTTTAAAAAGAAGCATAATATTGCCTTAGTTGATTTAAAGAAAACATGGTATTATCTTAATGCCTTAAAAAGCGTTTAAATGTTATGGCCACACGACACGCGTCATGAGATGGATCGGAATGTATTTCATGCGACCTGGCGTTCATGGATGAACCGAATGTATTTCACGACACCGCGTTCATGGGATGAACCGGAATGTATACCACGATTTGATACGAGTCCATGACGGACTGGAATGTATTGCATACGATTTCACCTCGAGTCCATGACGGATCGAGACATGTTACACGTATCACCTAACTTATACCTAGGCTGGCGGTGAGGAAGGAGTTCCACGCACGAGGAAGACTTTGAGGGCGTGAGTCCCTGACTTGACATGACTGCTTCTATATTGTGAACTGTAGTTTTGTTATCATACATGTCTCTTGTTTTGTTTTAGACTGTTATGATTTCGCTTTCTGATTTTTCGTTTCATACTGTACTTGGTAGATGCGACCTCCTTGGCCTGCGTTCATGCCGCAGTAGAGGTACCGGTTGTTGATCCTCGCCATAGGATCACGATTCGATTGGGAAGCTCTATTTCTCGAGGCTTATCTTTTGTATGTTTCCTGAGTTGTAGGTTAGACATCTGTGGGTATGTGGGCCCGTCCCATAGGTGTTGTTACATTCTTAGGTCTGTAGTAAATGTGTGGTTTGTAAAAGGGATGTAACTGTTCAAGACTTATTATATATATATATGCCGAAGGGCAATTTTTCTCAGATAAATTGTTTCTCACTTCATATTGTTTCATGTATTGTTTTATATTCCGCTGATTACTCTGATGTATGTATCACTAGGGTGCCCGGGGTAAGGCACCAGTCACGGGCCCGGGATCGGGTCGTGACAAAAGTGGTATCAGAGCAGTTAATCCTCGGAAAGTGTCTACAGACCGTGTCTAGTAGAGTCTTGATTATCGATGTGTTGTGCACCACATCTATAATCAGGAGGCTGCAGGACATTTAGGATTGGTTTCCATTCTTCTCATTCTGAGATCGTGCCTTAGAGCTGTGTTGTAAGTTGGACCCCTCTGACGCATTTCGTTTTTACCAGTTATGCCTCCGCGCAAGGCAACCCGGGCCCAGATGGGCAAGGCAGCCGAGGGAGCTGCTAGTAGGATACAGAGGAGTACGAGGGCGCAGGCCCGGTCATTACCTGAGATAGTGCTTCAGACGGCGAGTTTTGCGACGCCGCCAGCCCCAGCAGAGTTTAGAGCCGCAGCAGTGGCTGCTGAGACCACAATACCTGAGCCTCCAGTCCCACAGCCTGGAGCAGAGGAGTTGGGGTACAAAGAGATGGCCCAGTTATTGGCCAGGATAGTGGCAAGACATGAGGATAGGCTGGATGCAGCAGTTCCAGTTCCAGTAGTACCCATGGTTCACCCGAGATCGGATAGTTTGAGGCTACGGGACTTTCTGAGTTGTAGCCCGCCAGAGTTCTACGGGTCGAGGCCTGAGGATGATCCGCAGGAGTTCATTCGACAGTTACAGCGGATCATGAGAGTGATCAAGGCTTCGGAGACCGAGTCAGTGGTCCTAGGTTCGCATCGGCTGCGTGATACATCGCGATGATCGTTTGATTCGTAGGAGCTGTCCCGGGGAGAGTATGCACTTCCAGCCGTATAGGACGAGTTCTCGGGGGCATTTCTTGCATATTTCTTGCCTCCACAGATGAGAAGGGCTCGGGCCGACAGATGTATGACGTTGAGGCAGACCGGGCGTACGGTTTGGGAGTACAATGTGGAGTTTGACTCATTAGCTCAGACGTCCCGCATTGGTAGCCGACATGGAGGGCGAGTGCACCGCCACGAACCGGCTTGATGACTACTTGGCAGAGGCTTGTTCGGTGTAGCTCTTCACCGGCATGGACATTGCCCGCATCTGCTTATGCACTTGGATGTGAGGAGCGGAGAGGTCGACGGAATGACCGAGATCAGCAGAAGAGGGCCAGGACAGCAGGGTCCTTTGGTAACTTTCAAGGCGGACCGCCTCAGCAGCAGGCTAGTTATGTACCTCCGCCAGTACAGAGTGGTCCTCCACAGTCTTCGGGACGTTCGGGGTATTCGGGAGCTGGTCAGAGCTCCAGGGCTTCTGGGTTACAGATATACGCGGGTTCTAGCCAGCAGGATTCATGTCCCCCTCAGTGTGCACAATGTGGCAGGCGTCATCCCGGGGAATGTCGATGTTACACCCCGTAAGTCCAGGACATGTATAAGAGAATGTACGTAAGGAAACAAGGCTTGGAAATTAGTACGAAAGGATGAATTGTTTTTCCGACGGAAAATCTTCCGAAGGTCGGAAAGGAAAAATGTTCGTTATTGAAAATTGGATTCTCAAAATGCATTATTTGAAGAGTATGGAACTTATAAATAATATGGAAATTTATTTTTACGGATTTGGTCATATGGGGCCCACCCGAGGAAATTTTACATTTTTGTGGGGCCCACGAGGGTTACGGAATTTTATGGACGAATGAGAGGGAGACACGTGGCACCCCCATAAGTGGTCTTGGTCGAATTAGAGGAGGGGTAATATGGTCATTGAACATCTTGGAAGATAAGTCTTCAAAGCTTGACATAATTGACTAGTCAACTTGCCACATAAGCTTGATCCATGTGATTTTAATCCTAGCCTCACATTTGTTTAAGTCTAAGCCCTCCAATATGTGTTATATACTAACTAGTAGCAAGACTAGCTCATTTTAACACTTAGAGAAATTAGAAGACCATGTGTTCTTCAAGGAAGCTCTCGGCTTAGTGTAATTTCCCACACAAAATTTTTATAGTTTTGATCCATTAGCCACAAGACTTTAACCCAATGTCCCTAGGGGTATTGTAAGGATATCTCAATAGAAAGATTTCGGAAAAAAACGTATTTTTACGTTAGTCGCAAGGCGGAAACTAAGGGAGTTCTTCAACTTTGAAGTTGGAACTTGAAGATGGGTTCTTCATAGGCCTCTAAGGAGTGCTTGGAGCGGATTGGAACCTAAGGAAAGGAGCTAAGAATTGCTAAGGCGCGACTTTGGAATCTTGGAAATTTTAAGGGCTTTAAAGGTATATTCTTGTCGTTGTAGCAATTAAGGTTTACTTATCATTGTAGCTATGGTTTTAGCAAGCATGAGTTATATAGTATGAAGTTTGATATGTTTATTGGCTATTGGAACCCTAATCCGAAATCTAGCATGTTTAACTTTAAGATTTCAATTCTAGTCAATTATTAGTCTAAGCGTCGCATGTTGTTTAAAGAAGGAAATTGTAGTTGTTGAAGTTGTTTAGACTATATAACATGTTAGACCTTAGAACTTGGAATTGTAAGAAGGATTGAAAAAGACTTAGTGTTGCTATGTAAGTTGGCCGAGAATTGGCTAGTGTGCATTAAACTACTTCGTATGAATTGTGGGGCGGAATTTTACACGTATTGTAAGGCGTGTAATCCCCTTTGTTTGGTTGTTGTTTGGAGCCTTAAATGTGGCTTGTTGGTTATTGTTATACCCCGTAGTTCCAGGGTATATAGGTGAGGATGTACGTGCGAGAATACGACATAAATTTTGGAAAGAAAGAAAGATGTGATTTTTCGACGGAAAAGTTTCCGGGTTTTGTGAAGGAAAAAGGTTCGTTGATGGGAATTGGATTCCCAGATTTGGTATTTGGGCTTCTTGAATTATATTAGAATTATGGAATTTTATTTCCGGAATTGGTCACGTGGGCCCACGGAGAAATTTACTGGTTTTGTGGGGCCCACTTTGTTTTCGAGATTTTTGCCTTTATGGATATTTTCTAAGATGAAATATTTTGACGCAGTGAGAGAGACACGTGTCACCCCTAGGTGGCCTCATGGCCGAAATTTGCTATCAAGTGGCAAGACAAGTGGCCTTGTCTTGCTAGATATTTTGTGGACAAGCTGGCCAAGTCTTGCTAGATATTTTGTGTGGACAAGTGGCTTGTGGGACCCACACACACTTGTCCCCAATCTCAACCACACACTTGCCTTCATCCTAGCCCTTGGTTGTCCTATATATGCACCCTTAGTTGATGAAAACTTCCACACTTAACCATTTCAAGACAAGAAATTCCCTCCCTTCTCCCTTGACCTTGCTCTCGTTTTTGAGCCCATTTCTTGACCTAAATTTGTCCAACAATTCTTAAACTCTCAAGTGTTCTTCCCTAAGGTGTTAGGAAGATTGTGTACCAAGAGTTGGAAAAGATTTCACACCCTAACCTATTGTTCATGCCTTGGCCGAAACTTACTAGTTGGAAACCCTAAGTGTTCTTCACTTTTGAGTTGGTTCTTGAAGAGAAGTTGGTTAGAGCTTCTATGGGTTGCTTGTAGCGGATTGGAACGGAAAGATTTGGAGCTAAGACTTGGAGCGACATTAATTTATTGGATAATTTTTGGCTATTTGAGGTAGTAAACGTTAACCTCTTTGTGAATTTGTCATTATACATATATTATAAGTATATTATGGAGTATATATTATATGGAGTAAAGTTTGTAATAGTTTGATCTTGTTAACTTGTTAAAAGAAAGGATTGGTCGCTTGCCATTAAAATGGTAAAACGTATCTTACTTGTGAAGAAGTAATTAACAAAGTAACTATAACTTATATTAAGATGGAATATAAGTTGGATGACTAATGAAGTAATTGGATAAGTAAAATGGACAAAGTCGCCATGACCCCAACTTAAGGATCGTATTTACTTTGGTATTTACTTTAGATTTACTTTGGATCGTATTTACTTTGGACTGTATTTACATTTAAGGAAGATTGTTCAATCGCGTTAGTTTCGGGCGTGTGATCCTTTTTAATTATTGTATATGAAGGCGTGATAGTAAACCGCTACCGCGTTTGGCGCGTAATCCCTTCTTTTACTTGTTGTTACGGAGGCGTGATAGTAAACCGTTACCGTCAGGTAGCGTAATCCCTTCTTTTACTTGTTGTTATGAAGGCGTGATAGTAAACCAAGCTACCGTTTGGGCGTGTAATCCTTCTTTATGTTGTTTAATTATTACGCCTTATATATATATGGTATATATATTACGTTATTCGGGCCTTGGAGAAAGATGGAAAAGTGAGTAAAACGGAAGTGTCGCTAATTTTCCGTAGAATTAGAGGGCTTTTTATTGGTATAAGTCTTCAATGGTAAGAAAGGTTTGATAAGTACTATGACCATTTTAGGAGTGAGTACTACGTGTGGCGTGATCTACTTGGCTTAAGGAGTAGCCGACGGGTTGAAGTACTTGGAGCGTTTTGCTATTTGTCGATAATCGTCGCGAGGTATGTGAACCTCTTCCTATCTTTTCTAGCATGATTGTTGTGAACTATGTAGTACGGTAGACGCATACGTGCTAAGTGATTTGGTTGGTTTAAAACATAGGGTGTTATAATAGCTTTATAGGAAGTTAGTTATAACGACTTTATGTAGGTAAAATAATGGTTTATTGATTGTAGAAAGATAAGAGACTTGACTTATACACGACTTGATTTTGAAAGTTAAGAGACTTGATCTTGAAAGATAAGAGACTTGACTTATACACGACTTGATTTTGAAAGTTAAGAGACTTGATCTTGAAAGATAAGAGACTTGACTTAGTTTGACTTGTTATGAATTTTGTTAAAATGTTGTAAAAACCTCATTCGCGAGTAATGAGTAGTTGGTTTTAAAAGAATAATGTTTTACTGATTTCGGAAATGAGATTAATTATCGAACAAACCATTGCGGCGTTAATAAAGGAAATGTATTGACTAATTGTTATTAAAACCAAGAGAAACCTCCACCGCATAGAAGCTAAGATGAGACAAAATGATATTACATTTCCTAGATCATGGCTGCTTTATAAGATTGTAATAGACAAGAACAACCTACTCACACATAAGGCATATGTTTCTCAAATTTGTTTTAAAGGAGAATTATATTCTTAAGTGATTAAAACTATGAACTACTTAAACCTTTCAAAAATGAGAAACTTGAGCATTTGAAATTAGGCAAACTCAACGCTTGGAAAATAATGTGTTACTTGATTTTACAAGGGAAGTGTTTTGGTTTACTTAAAAGATAGTCAATCTATTTTATACTACGAACATCAGGTGACTTTTGTGAAAGAAACGTATCTTTTAAAAAGAGTTAATGTATGTAATACTTTAGGTCGAACCGGATTTTGGCATAAAACGATAGTACCTTAAGTTGTGTGTAACTTGCCTATGTTTGCGTGTGATAGCCTTGTTGTGCAAGTATCGTATTTTACGACTACGGTTCATGGGATGAACCGAATGTATTTCACCCGACTACCGCGTTCATGGATGAACCGAATGTATTTCACTCGACTACCGCTGCTCATGGATGAACCGAATGTATTTCACTCGACTACCGCTCATGGATGAACCGAATGTATTTCACTGACTACCGCTGGCCCACGGATGGACCGAATGTATTCCATCCGACTACCGAGTTCATGAGATGAACCGAATGTATTCCACACGCTTTCTATACTAGGTCCATGAGATGGGCCGAGACATGTTATACGTATCACATGGTTTGTACCTAGATCGGCGCAAGAAGAAGGAGTTCCACGTACGAGGATGACTTTGAGGCGTGAGTCCTCGACTTGACATGATCGCTTTTATGTTATGAGTGTAGTTTGGTTATCATACATGTCTCCTGCTTTATATAGATATTATGATTTCATTTACTGATTTTTCGCCACATACTTGGTACTGTCAGATCGACCTCCTTCGGGGGCTGCTCATGCCGCAGTGAGGTACATCGATTGTGGATCCTCGCTCTAGGATCACGTCAACAGATTGGGAAGCCCCGCTTTCTCCGAGGCTTATCTTTGTATGTTACCCTGAGTCTGTAGGTTCTTGTACATTCAGGGGTATGGTGGGGCCCTGTCCCGCCATAGTTGTTGTCACTTTCTTAGAAGTCTGTAGTACTGTTGTGGGCAGAGTTTGTAAAAAGGATAACTGTTCGGGTTTTATGAATATATACAGAAGGCACCGGTTTTGGTTGGCCTGTTTATGTATCATGTCTCTTGTTTCATGTTTATGTTTTTATTTCACGATTCTCTCTCGATGTTGTATCACGAGGTGCCCGGTAAGGCATCACCACGCCCCGCTCGTCGTGACAAAAGTGGTATCGAGAGCGATTAGTCCTCGGAAAGTGTCTATGCATCGCGTGTCAGTAGAGTCTTGATTATCGTGTGTTGTGCACCACATCTATAATCGTGGAGGTCGCAGACATTTAGGATTGGTTTCTATTCTTCACTCGAGATCGTGCCTTAGAGCTGTGTTATAAGTTGGACTCCCTCTGACGTATTCTTATGTGCCAGTTATGCCTCCACGCAAGGCAATCGGGGCCCAGAAGGGCAAGGCAGCCGAGGGAGCTGTGAGTAGAGCACGGAGGGTTACCGGGGCAGAGGCCCAGTTAACCTGAGATAGTGCTTCCGACGGCGAGTTTTGCGACGCCGCCAGCGCCGGCAGAGTTTAGAGCCGCAGCGATGCAGCCGAGACTACAAGACTGAGCCTCCACCCCACACCGAACAGATGAGATGGGTACAAGGAGATGGTTCGCCATCGCCGTGGTCGTGGCCGATATGAGAGAGGCTGACGCAGCAGTTCGATCCCCAAGAGCACCCGTAGTTCACCCCGAGCGCATAGCTTGAGACTACGGACTTTCTCGAGTCAGAGCGCCAGTGTTCTATGGATCGAGAGTCAAGATGACCTCGTGAGTTTATCCGACAGCTACAATGATCATGAGAGTGATCGAGTCTCGCAGGCGCAGTCGGTGGTATTGGTTCGCATCACCGCGCGATATCGCAATGATCGTTTGATTCACGGAATCGCCCCGAGGGGAACATGCGCTCAGCAGTTTGGGGCGAGTTCTCAAGGGCATTTCTTGCACATTTCTTGCCTCCACAGATGAGGAGGGCTCGCCGGCTGATTTTTGACGTTAATGCGCATCGGCGCATTTGCCAGGAGTACAACGTGGAGTTTGACTTCGTTGGCTCGGATGTCCCCGCCTTAGTGACCGGAGCATGGAGGACAGAGTGCACCGCCACGCCACCGGCTCGATGATTACTTGGCAGAGGCTTGTTCGGTGTAGCTCTTCACCGGGCATGGACATTGCCCGCACGCAGCTCATGCACTGGATGCGAGGCACGGAGAGGTCGACGGAACGACCAGACGCAGGAAAGGCCGTAACAGCAGGTCCTTGGTAACTTGCGAGGCGATCGCCGGCAAAGTTAGTTATGCACCTTCGCCAAGATGCAGTGGTCCTCCGCGCCTTCGTGACGCTCGTATTCGAGCCGGTCGTGGCTCCGTGGCTTCGGTTCACGTGATATACGTGAGTTCTAGCCGCCAGGATTCACGCCCCTCAGTGTGCACGATGTGGCGAAGCGCCATCCCGGAATGTCGCTTTTTTATCGATGCTTGTTTCACTGCGCCGTGGCCATGTGACGAGAGAATGTGCTTATAGAGGGGTACCGCGATGACGCAGCCTACCGGTTCGCGGTGTTCATCGCCTTTCATACGCATGCACTACAGGCGTGCCTATGATTAGAGTGAAGCGGTAGATACAGGTATATCCTTAACCCTCTAGAGTTTTGTTTGCGCGATATGATGATCTTATTATTGTGTGCTATGTACAGATAGCATTGTGTTAAGTATAACTTAGAGAACATGACTAGTTGAAGAGGTAAGTTTGGGGTCGCCAAGGTGTGAACCTTAGAATATTATAAGTGGAGACCTTAGATGCGAGGCCGTCTTGTGTAAAAGATTTGTTTACGATTGACCTTTGTCGGAGTGCATAGTATACGAGGGGTAAAAATTGTGTGATAAGTCCCCGAGTGGTGTGAATTATATAAGGATAGTTATGATAAGAAGACCACTAGGTTTGCGTAACTTGATTAGTAAGATTGTTCCGGATCGGGGAACAAGAGTTTGGCGCGGCAAATGGGTCGCCGAGGCAAGGTTGCGTGTCAACCCGCAGCCCGGTTTGGGGGTCGGTTCGAGGTGATCCCGCCAGTGGTAGGGTCACGAGGTGCTAGGCCCGTGTTTAGGTAACCATCGACGGGTTCGTGGACGCGTCGACTGCAATCGATCGTGAAGGCCGGAATGGCCTTAGAGTAAATTGAAGCTAGTGGGAGCTGTGAGATTAGAAATGATTCTTCGTTGGCTTGGATTTGAGTTTTGCGCACATGTTATATTCTGGCCATTGTGGCATGATCGGTTTTGTAAGTGTAGTAGTGGAGACTATACCGACGCAAGTACGTTTGGAGACTTAGAAGGAACATTCGGGACGAATGTTTCTAAGGGGGGAAGAATGTTATACCCCGTAGTTCCAGGGTATATAGGTGAGGATGTACGTGCGAGAATACGACAGAAATTTTGGAAAGAAAGAAAGATGTGATTTTTCAACGGAAAAGTTTCCGGTTTTGTGAAGGAAAAGGTTCGTTGATGGGAATTGGATTCCCGATTTGGTATTTGGGCTTCTTGAATTATATTAGAATTATGGAATTTTATTTCCGGAATTGGTCACGTGGGGCCCACGGGAGAAATTTACGGTTTTGTGGGGCCCACTTTGTTTTCGAGATTTTTGCCTTTATGGATATTTTCGGAAGATGAAATATTTTGGACGAGTAGGAGGGCGACACGTGTCACCCCCCTAGGTGGCCTCATGGCCGAAATTTGCTAACAAGTGGCAAGACAAGTGGCCTTGTCTTGCTAGATATTTTGTGCAAGTGGCCAAGTCTTGCTAGATATTTTGTGTGGACAAGTGGCTTGTGGGACCCACACACACTTGTCCCCAATCTCAACCACACACTTGCCTTCATCCTAGCCCTTGGTTGTCCTATATATGCACCCTTAGTTGATGAAAACTTCCACACTTAACCATTTCAAGACAAGAAATTCCCTCCCTTCTCCCTTGACCTTGCTCTCGTTTTGAGCCCATTTCTTGACCTAAATTTGTCCAACAATTCTTAAACTCTCAAGTGTTCTTCCCAAGGTGTTAGGAAGATTGTGTACCAAGAGTTGGAAAAGATTTCACACCCTAACCTATTGTTCATGCCTTGGCCGAAACTTACTAGTTGGAAACCTAAGTGTTCTTCACTTTTTGGAGTTGGTTCTTGAAGAGAAGTTGGTTAGGAGCTTCTATGGGTTGCTTGTAGCGGATTGGAACGGAAAGATTTGGAGCTAAGACTTGCTTGGAGCGACATTAAGTTCTTGGATAATTTTGGGCTATTTGAGGTAGTAAACCTTAACCTCTTTGTGAATTGGTCATTATACATATATTATAAGTATATTATGGAGTATATAAAATATGGAGTAAAGTTTGGAAAAGTTGGATCTTGTTAACTTGTTAAAAGAAAGGATTGGTCGTTTGCCATTAAAATGGTAAAACGTATCTTACTTGTGAAGAAGTAATTAACAAAGTAACTATAACTTATATTAAGATGGAATATAAGTTGGATGACTAATGAAGTAATTGGATAAGTAAAATGGACAAAGTTGGCCAAGGACCCCAACTTAACTTTTTGATATTACTTTAGACCGATGTTTACTGACTTTTGAGATTTACTTTGGATCGTATTTACATTTCTAAAGGGAAGATTGTTCAATCGCGTTCGTTTGGGCGTGTGATCCTTTTTAATTATTGTATTGTTATGAAGGCGTGATAGTAAACCGCGTTACCGTTTGGGCGTAATCCCCTTCTTTTACTTGTTGTTATTATGGAGGCGTGATAGTAAACCGCGTTCTGCCAGCGCGTAATCCCCTTCTTTACTTGTTGTTATTATGGCGCGTGATAGTAAACCGCGTTACCGTTTGGGCGTGTAATCCCCTTCTTTATGTTGTTTAATTATTACGTCTTATATATATATGGTATATATATTACGGTTATTTGGGCCTTGGAGAAAGATGGAAAAATGAGTAAAAACGGGGGAAGTGCTGCCCAAATTTCCGTAGAATTAGAGGGCTTTTTATTGGTATAAGTCTTCAATGGTACGAAAGGTTTGATAAAAGTACTATGACCGTTTTAGGAGCGAGTACTACGTGTGGCGTGATCTACTTGGCTTAAGAGTAGCCGACGGTGAAGTACTTGAGCGTTTTGCTATTTGTCGATAATCGTCGCGAGGTATGTGAACCTCTTCCTATCTTTTCTAGCATGATTGTTGTGAACTATGTAGTACGGTAGACGTATATGTGCTAAGTGATTTGGTTGGTTTAAAACATAGGGTGTTATAATAGCTTTATAGGAAGTTAGTTATAACGACTTTATGTAGGTAAAATAATGGTTTATTGATTGTAGAAAGATAAGAGACTTGACTTATACACGACTTGATTTTGAAAGTTAAGAGACTTGATCTTGAAAGATAAGAGACTTGACTTATACACGACTTGATTTTGAAAGTTAAGAGACTTGATCTTGAAAGATAAGAGACTTGACTTAGTTTGACTTGTTATGAATTTTGTTAAAATGTTGTAAAACCTCATTCGCGAGTAATGAGTAGTTGGTTTTAAAAGAATAATGTTTCTGATTTGGAAATGAGATTAATTATCGAACAAACCATTGCGGCGTTAATAAAGGAAATGTATTGACTAATTGTTATTAAAACCAAGAGAAACCTCCACCGCATGTAAGCTAAGATGAGACAAAATGATATTACATTTCCTAGATCATGGTCGCTTTATAAGATTGTAATAGACAAGAACAACCTACTCACACATAAGGCATATGTTTCTCAAATTTGTTTTAAAGGAGAATTATATTCTTAAGTGATTAAAACTATGAACTACTAAACCTTTCGAAAATGAGAAACTTGAGCATTTGAAATTAGGCAAACTCAACGCTTGGAAAATAATGTGTTACTTGATTTTACAAGGGAAGTGTTTTGGTTTACTTAAAAGATAGTCAATCTATTTTATACTACGAACATTGTGTGACTTTTGTGAAAGAAACGTATCTTTTAAAAGAGTTAATGTATGTAATACTTTAGGTCGAACCGGATTTTGGCATAAAATGATAGTACCTTAAGTTGTGTGTAACTTGCCTATGTTTGCGTGTGATAGCCTTGTTGTGCAAGTCTCGTATTTTACGATCACGGTTCATGGGATGAACCGAATGTATTTCACCGACTACCGTTCATGGGATGAACCGAATGTATTTCACTCGACTACCGCGTTCATGGATGAACCGAATGTATTTCACTCGACTACCGCGTTCATGGATGAACCGAATGTATTTCACTCGACCATCAAGGCCCACGTGGATGGACCGAATGTATTCCATCCGACTACCGAAGTTCATGAGATGAACCGGAATGTATTCCACACGCTTTCTATACTAGGTCCATGAGATGGGCCGAGACATGTTATACGTATCACATGGTTTGTACCTAGACCGCGGCAAGAAGGAAGGAGTTCCACGTACGAGGATGACTTTGAGGCGTGAGTCCCCGACTTGACATGACCGCTTTATGTTATGAAATGTAGTTTGGTTATCATACATGTCTCCTGCTTTATATAGATCGTTATGATTTCATTTACTGATTTTTCGCCACATACTTGGTAATTGTTATCGACCTCCTTCGGGGCCGTTCATGCCGCAGGTAGGTACATCGGTTGTGGATCCTCGCTCTTAGGATCACGTCAACAGATTGGAAGCCGTTTCTCCGAGGCTTATCTTTTGTATGTTACTTGAGTCCGTAGGTTCTTGTACATTCGTGGTATGGCGGGGCCCTGTCCCGTCATAGTTGTTGTCACTTCTTAGGTGCTGTAGTCTTGTTGTGGCGAGTTTGTAAAAAGGATAACTGCTCGGTTTTATGAATATATCTGAAGGCAATCGCTTTGGTTGGCCTGTTTATTTATCATGTCTCTTGTTTCATGTTTATGTTTTTATTTCCGCTGATTCTCTCTGATGTTGTATCACGAGGGTGCCCGGGGTAAGGCACCAGTCACGGGCCCCGGTTCGGGTCGTGACAGTTATTGTATTCGACCTTGAAAAAGGTGGCAAGTAAGTAGAAACAAAGGAGGTGCTGCCCGATTTTCCGTAGAATTAGAGACCGTATACTTAGTATTATTCTACGTAGAGACTAGAAGTTGATAGTCTTGTTGTGACCATTATAGGTTGACACTTCTACGTACGGCGTATTCGGATTAGCTTGTGGATATTAGCCGAAAAGGTATGTGAACTATCTCCTCTTCTAGCATGATTCCTTATAATAAAGAAAGTAAGTTCTACTACTTGAATGATCCATTCCTTGCTTGTATTTGGATTGCCTAAAATAGAATTTGTTCTATGTACTTCCTTGAGTGTACTTTGATGTTTAAATTGTAAGTAGTATAATCCATTTCCTTAGGGAAGTTTGGATTCTTAAAAGTGAAGGTATTTTTCTTAAAGTACATAGAGACTTGAAAAGGAAGTGGTTTCCAAATCTTTTGGCTAGTGCCTTAGTTCGAAAACCTAAAGGTCATTATAATGACTTTAGGGGAGTCAAATGAGTGATTTACTTATTTGATTTAAAAGAGGAGAAATGACATGATTTAAGAGAAGTAACTTGCGTTAAGGGTGAAGTTACTTGAGGTTTAAAAAGTAGAAGAAAACTTGTTTTCTAACTATTAAGAGACTTGAAGTATTTTGAAAGTTGAGAACTTGATTTGTAAGTATGTGATACTTGGTTTTAATAGTATAAGTCTCTTGGTTATTGAAGGAATGGATACGTCTAAAACCATAAAGGGTTATAACGGCTTTATGGGAAGTTGGTTATAACGGCTTTATGGAAGGTTTAGAAAGTTGTCTATTTTGATTAAATCGGCATAAGTTGCCTAGATTGTGAAAATTTGGAGTTACTTGATTTCAAGCTTTGAAATGAGTTTTCTAAAAGTGTAGTAACTTACTTTGAAAAATAGACACGCCTTGATACTACGGGTGTTAGTATCTTGGGGCTTTACATAGAAAGGAGTCTTTTATAAAGGAATGTACGTACGTAGTACTTTGGCTTGTTAAAAGAGAATTATTCTATGTATAACTTGATTAGTACTTTGGCTTGATAAATTGAGGATTTGTCTAAGTGTGCCTTGATAAGTACTTTGGCTTGTTAAAAGAGAATTATTCTAAGTGTGCCTTGATAAGTACTTTGGCTTGTTAAAAGAGAATTATTCTATGTATGCCTTGATTAGTACTTTGGCTTGTTAAAAGAGAATTATTCTAAGTGTGCCTTGATAAGTACTTTGGCTTGTTAAAAGAGAATTATTCTATGTATGCCTTGATTAGTACTTTGGCTTGTTAAAAGAGAATTATTCTAAGTGTGCCTTGATAAGTACTTTGGCTTGTTAAAAGAGAATTATTCTATGTATAACTTGATTAGTACCTTGGCTTGATAAATTGAGGATTTGTCTAAGTGTGCCTTGATAAGTACTTTGGCTTGTTAAAAGAGAATTATTCTAAGTGTGCCTTGATAAGTACTTTGGCTTGTTAAAAGAGAATTATTCTATGTATGCCTTGATGTAACGACCCGTTCCGGGGCCCGTTACTGGTGCCTTATCCCGGGCACCCTAGTGATACAACATCAGAGAAAACCAGCGGAAAATAAAACATGAGTCATGAAACAAGAGATATAATAATAAACAGGCCAACCAAAACGGTTGCCTTCGATATACATAAAACACGAAGCAGTTTAATCCTTTACAACCCCGCCCACAACAAGATTACATGGACCTCTAAGATTTACAACGACGATGACGACAGGCCCCGCCATACCCTCAAGGTACAAGAACCTACAACTCGTGGAACACATACCAAAAGATAAGCCTCAAGAAACGGAGCTTCCTAATACGCCGAATCCGTGATCCTAAGAGCGGATCCACGATCGATGTATTCTTACTGCGCAGATGAACGCAGCCTCAAGGAGGTCGACAACAGTACCAAGTATGTGAAATCAGAAAAGATATCAGAATGAAATCATACTAGTCTATATAAAGCGAGACATGTATGATAACCAAACTAAGATCACAACATAAAAGCAAATATGTCGATCGAGGACTCACGCCTCAAGTCATCACTCAAATATAACTATGGGTCTCACGCCCACAACATCAATCATGTTCGCATCATGGCCGCATGCCCCCGGAATTCTGCATCGGTGTAGACATGTCCATGATGCAACAATAATACCAATGCCCCATGGCCACATGCCCCCGGAATTCTACCTCGGTGTAGACACGTCCATGTGACATCAACAATAATATCTTTGGTGATCAACTCGCCGCACGGCCACATGCCCCGAATTCTACCGTGTAGACATGTCCATGTAACCACAATAACAATATATCGGGTAATCAACCCGACCGCATGGCCGCATGCCCCCGGAATTCTACCTCGGTGTAGACATGTCCATGTGACATCAACAACAAGACAGTAATCAAAATGGAAACATACCCGTGGAATTCTCCATCACCGCCAAAGACGTCCAAGTAAGTTCTCAACAAGTCGACCGCCTCTATCGAGAGCGGTAATACGTAAATACCACACTTGCACAACAAAGGCTATCATCACAAGCATAGGCAAGTTTCACAACAACAAGCATAGGCAAGTTTCACAACAACAAGCATAGGCAAGTTTCACACAACTCAAAGTACTTTCATTTTATGCCAAAGTCCGGGTTTTTAACCCCAAAGTACTACATACGTTAAGTTCTTTAAAAGAGATCCATTTCTTTTATAAAAGTCACCCGATACGTAGTATTAGAATGACCAACCCACCTTCCTTTTCAAAACCAAGTAACAACATTCTTTTCCTAAGTTCCGCTTGCCTAGTTTCAATTACTCAAGCTTCTTATTTTCAAATGGTTTCATAGTTCCTGGACTTAATCACTTGATTCCTTTTAGAACAATTGAGTAACATATGTCATATATGTGAGTAGTTTATTCTTGTTTATAACGATCTTATTCTTAAAGACATGATCTAGAAAATGTAATATCATTTTGTCTTATCTTAGCTTACATGCAGATGGAGGTTTCACCTGGTTTTAATACAACACATCATTATTCAATACATTTTCCTTTTATTAACGCCGCAGTGGTCCTGTCGATACACATTCGATTCCCAAATCGGAAAACATTATCCCTTTAAAACCAAGTACTCATTACTCACGAATGAGGTTTCACACAAACATCCACATTAAAACAAATAAGTTAAGTCTCTTATCTTATAAGATCAAGTCTCTTAACTTCTAACATCAGTAAACCATTTTCACTTACATAAGGTCGTTATAACTAACTTCCCATAAAGCTATTATAACACCATATGTTTTAAACCAACCAAATCACTTAGCACATGTACGTCTACCGTACTACATAGTTCACAACAATCATGCTAGAAAAGATAGGAAGAGGTTCACATACCTCGCGACGATTTATCGACAATAAGCAAAATGCTCCAAGTACTACAACCTTGCTAGCCCTTTCCACTCCTTGAGTAGAATACGCTACTCTTAGTACTTTCACCTATAAAGGTCAAAACGTCTATTAACCCCAAAACACAAGTTTCTATCTTTCCACAAGGGAGGGGTATTATACGAAAACAACTAGGCAGTGGGGGTACCATGGCTAGCACCACAGTGGAGGAGGACTCTCGCCAAAGGCCTTAACTAGGGAGGGGGCTCTTGGACGAGTCAAACAAGAGGAGAGGAAGGATAGCAAGACTTGGAACATTTTGGATGAATGAAGTCTTCAAGCCAAGGTGGGTATTTATAGCAAAACCAAAAGCCAACCAATGGCCAAGATCAAGCCATGTGCAAGGCAAGTGTAAGGCCAAGATCAAGCCAAGTGCACCCTAGACCCTACTCCTTAAAACCCTCACAAATATCTACACAAATATCTACCACAACTTGCCCTCTCAATTCGGCCAAGTCGCCCACGTCTTCATGTGAGGGTGACACATGTCACCCTCCGTTTGTTCCAGAATTTTTCGTCTATCGTAAAAATCTGCAAAAATACAAAACGACATAGCCGTAATTTTCCCTTCGCAAGTTACGCAAAACGTTTCGCCAAAAACGACTTAACCGTGTTGTGCACAAATGTAAAATCGGCCGGCGGTGCCACACGGGGTGACACGTGTCGCCCCGATTCGCCGAATATTTCGTCTTCCAAAATATCCAAAATACCGGAAATCTCAAAACAAAGCGGGCCCACAAAATCAGAATTTCTCCGTGGGCCCCACGTGACCATTTCCAAAATAAAATCTCAAAATTCTAATATAATCTATGAAGTCCAAATACCAAACTGGGAATCCAATTCCCATTAACGAACCTTTTTCTTCACAAATAACCTAAACTTTTCCGCGAAAAACTCACATCTTTCTTTCTTTCAAAATTTCGCCGTACTCGCACGCACGCCCTCACATACATACCCCGCAACTACGGGTATAACATTCTCCTCCTTAGAAACATTCGTCCCGAATGTTCCTTCTCAAGACGTATATCGATGAAGTTCCTCTAACAAGGTTCCAACGCCAGATATTGGCCACGAGATAACACACTTTATCTTCCTCCCTTACTCGTTGTACCCTTCTCGAACACTCGAACTCTCCCAAAGACGTACCATACTTAAGTCATTACTGCTTCGAAAATCTGGAGTCACTACCTCAAACTTGGTCATCTTACTAACCTCAAACTTCCTTAAGGCCATTCCGGCCTTTACGAACCGCTTCTGGTCGAACGCGCCCACGAACTCATACGTCGGTCACACAAACTTGGGCCTAGCATCCTCGTGACCCTACCACCTGGCGACCACCCAGAACTGACCCCACCCCAAACCGGGTTACGGGTTGACCCGCAAATGGTCCTCAACCCGACCCCAACCGCGCCAAACTCTTGTTCCCGATCCGAACAATCTTACTAATTCACATCATGAAAGCTACCACTTCCATCTCACACTACCCACGGACTTATCACACAAATAAATCCCACGTATACTACTACTCGATAAGGGTCAAAAATAAATCTTTAACTGCAGACGACCTTACCCCTAAGGTCTACCGTGACATAGTCTAAGGTTCACACTTACCATGCCCCATACGTATCCTCCCAACTAAGCATGTTTTCAAACTCACAATTAACACAACGCTATTCGCATATAGCACATAATAATGAGACCATCATAACAAGCATACCAAAACTCTAGAGGGTTAAGGATAAACACGGCTACCGCTCCACTCTAATCATAGGCACACGCAGGCGTATAATCAGACGCGATGAACCACCCATCGATCCTAGGCCGAGTCGTAACATCCGTGCTACCTTGGTCGGACAGCCGCAAATGGCCTGCTGGCCGCAAAATAACAAGCTCCCCGCACCACGACACTCCCGAAATGCGGTCTACCACAACGACCACACCGAGGTAGGGTGACCGATCCGCCAACACCCTTACTTCCCGAAACTCAACCTCGAGCCCCGACTGCTCCGAATACTCAAGGTTGTGGAGGACCACTCTGATCGGGCGGAGGTACAAAACTAGTATGCCGAGGCGGTCCGCCTCGAAAGTCACCAAAGGACCACGTTGTTCGCCCTCTTCTCGATCTTGTCATTCAGTCGACCTCTCCGTGCCTCACATCCCAGTGCATGAGCTCGCACGCGCAATGTCCATGCGGTGAAGGGCTACTCCCGAACATGCCTCGACATGTAATCATCGAGCCTCGTAACATATCGGTGCACTCGATCCTCCATACTAGCTACCAACGCTGGACGCACGCCAATGAGTCGAACTCCACATTGTACTCCCGAACCGCACGCCCGCATTCTGTCTAAGCATCAAAAATCGTTTACCGCGTTCTCCTCATCTGCGGAGGCAAGAAGCGTGAGGAAAGCCCGAAAACTCATCCCATACTGCTGAGGTGCATGCTCTCCCGAAAGCTCCTATGAATCAAACCAATCGATCGCGGTATCACGCACCGATGCGAACCAAAGGTCCTGACTCGGTCTCTCAAGCCTTGATCACCCGTGACGATCCACAGAATCGCCGGATGAACTCCTGCGGATCATCCTCGTGCCTCGACCCATAAAACTCAAGGGCTACAACTCGGAAAGTCCGAAGCCTCAAACTATCGCCGGGTGAACCATGGTGCTATCGAATCGAATCACAGATCCAAATTTATCTCATATCGGCCACGACTCGCCAAGAATCGGGCCATCTCCTTGTAACCCATCTCCTCGCCCCTGCATCGGGATGGAGGCTCAGTATCAGTAGTCTCATCGCCCACGGCCGCGGCTCTAAACTCGCTGGGCCGGGCGGCGCACAAAACCCGGGCTCAAGCACAACTCTTGTCGGGCTCGCGCTCGCACTCTCTCAGATCTCACTAGCGGCACCTCGGCCGCTTTGCCCTTCGGGCTCTGGTTGCCTTGCGGAGGCATAATCGGTAAAACGAGATACGCGGAGGGTCCAACTTACAACACGCCTCTAAGGCACGATCTCGGAATGAGAAGAATGGAAACTAATCCTAAATGTCTGCAGCCTCCGATTATAGATGTAGTGCACAACACATCGATAATCAAGACTCTACTAGACACGGTCGTAGACACTTTCCGAGATTAAGCGCTCGATACCACTTTTGTAGCGACTGCCTCGGCCCGCATCGTGTCTTATCCGGCACCCTAGTGATACAACATCGAGAAAACCAAGGAAAATAAAACATGAGTCATGAAACAAGAGATATAATAATAAGCAAAGCAACCAAAACGGTTGCCTTGATATACATAAAACTCCGAACAGTTTAATCCTTTACAACCCCACAACAAGACTACATGCACTCTAAGATTTACAATGACTATGACGGACAGGCCCCGCCATACCACGAAGGTACAAGAACCTACAACTCAGGGAACACATACCAAAAGATAAGCCTCCGAAGAAACGGAGCTTCCCAATACGCTGAACTGTGATCCTAAGAGCGGGGATCCACGACCGATGTACCTCTACCTGCGGCATGAACGCAGCCCCCCGAAGGAGGTCAGTACAACAGGTACCAAGTATGTGAAACTGTAAAAAGATACTGTAATGAAATCATACTAGTCTATATAAAGCAGGAGACATGTATGATAACCAAACTACAGTTCACAACATAAAAGCAGTCAATGTCCAGTCAGGGACTCACGCCCTCAAGTCATCACTCAAATATAACTATGGGTCTCACGCCCACAACATCAATCATGTTCGCATCATGGCCGCATGCCCCGAATGCGATCGGTGTAGACATGTCCATGATGCAACAATAATACCAATGCCCCATGGCCACATGCCCCCGGAATTCTACCTCGGTGTAGACACGTCCATGTGACATCAACAATAATATACTGGGTGATCAACCCTGCCGCATGGCCACATGCCCCCGGAATTCTACCTCGGTGTAGACATGTCCATGTAACCACAATAACAATATATCGGGTAATCAACCCGACCGCATGGCCGCATGCCGGACTGCGATCGGTAGAGACATGTCCATGTGACATCAACAACAAGACGATAATCAAAATGGAAACATACCCGTGGAATTCTCCATCACCGCCAAAGACGTCCAAGTAAGTTCTCAACAAGTCGACCGCCTCTATCGAGAGACGCAGAATACGAAATACCACACTTGCACAACAAAGGCTATCATCACAAGCATAGGCAAGTTTCACAACAACAAGCATAGGCAAGTTTCACAACAACAAGCATAGGCAAGTTTCACACAACTCAAAGTACTTTCATTTTATGCCAAAGTCAGGTTTTTAACCCCAAAGTACTACATCGTTAAGTTCTTTTTAAAAGAGATCCATTTCTTTATAAAAGTCACCCGATACCCGTAGTATTAGAATGACCAACCCACCTTCCTTTTCAAAACCAAGTAACAACATTCTTTTCCTAAGTTCGGTTTGCCTAGTTTCAATTACTCGAGCTTCTTATTTTCAAATGGTTTCATAGTTCCGGACTTAATCACTTGATTCCTTTTAGAACAATTGAGTAACATATGTCATATATGTGAGTAGTTTATTCTTGTTTATAACGATCTTATTACAATGCATGATCTAGAAAATGTAATATCATTTTGTCTTATCTTAGCTTCATGCGGATGGAGGTTTCTACCGGTTTTAATACAACACATCATTATTCAATACATTTTCCTTTTATTAACGCTGCGGTGGTACGTCGATACACATTCGATTCCAAATCAAGAAACATTATCCCTTTAAAACCAAGTACTCATTACTCACGAATGAGGTTTCACACAAACATCCACATTAAAACAAATAAGTTAAGTCTCTTATCTTATAAGATCAAGTCTCTTAACTTCTAACATCAGTAAACCATTTTCACCTACATAAGGTCGTTATAACTAACTTCCCATAAAGCTATTATAACACCCTATGTTTTAAACCAACCAAATCACTTAGCACATGTACGCCTCACCGTACTACATAGTTCACAACAATCATGCTAGAAAAGATAGGAAGAGGTTCACATACCTCGTGACGATTTATCGACAATAAGCAAAATGCTCCAAGTACTACAACCTTGCTAGCCCTTTCCACTCCTCGAGTAGAATACGCTACTCTTAGTACTTTCACCTATAAAGGTCAAAACGTCTATTAACCCCAAAACACAAGTTTCTATCTTTCTATAGAAAATTCGCAAAGACTCTCCAACAACAGAAATCTCTCTTTCTAACGAGGCCGCTACCAAGCCAACCGGGGGTTTACACGCCTACCCGGGACGTACAATTCTACTCGAATACTACACAAGTTCATCGCCATACACCCTATGTAAATACATCGATTCGGGCTTTATTCTTCAGGCTTAAGTCAAAAGACATTGCCGAATACTAAGTATAATTCCATATACAGTATACTTCAACTATATATTCTAACAAACATGTAACTTCCAATTACAATAGAGGGACAAGATAATTACCTCGACAAGCCCAAAATTATCCAAGCTATAATGTCGACCCTGAGCAAGGTTTAGCTCCACTCCGTGCGCTCCAAACCACTCCAAACAACCCTTAGAAGTGCTAACCAACTTCTACTCAAATACTTCAACCAACTATGAAGATTTTCCTTAGAGTTTCGGTTTGAGACTAAAAAGGACAAAAGGTAGTATTTCCGGACTCTACGTAAAGAGGTATCTTTGGAATACTACAAGGTACAAGGCTAAGGTATTTTGGGCATTATAACAATACTAGGGGAGTATTTCTATACCACAACAAGGGGTATTATACGAAAACAACTAGGCTAGGGGGGGGGTACCCCACGGCTAGCACCACAAAGGGGGGAGGGGGACTCCTCGGCCAAAGGCCTTAACTAGGGAGGGGGGGCTCTTGGACGAGAGTCAAACAAGAGGAGAGGGGAAGGATAGCAAGACTTGGAACATTTTTGGATGAATGAAGTCTTGCCGAGTGGTATTTATAGCAAAACCAAAAGCCAACCAATGGCCAAGATCAAGCCATGTGCAAGGCAAGTGTAAGGCCAAGATCAAGCCAAGTGCACCCTAGACCCTACTCCTTAAAACCCTCACAAATATCTACACAAATATCTACCACAACTTGCCCTCAATTCGCCAAGTCACGCCACATCTTCCATTGTGAGGTGACACATGTCACCCTCCCGCTGGTCCGTAATGTTTCGCCTCTCGGAAAAATCCGCAAAATACAAAACGACATAGCCGAATTTTCCTTCGCAGTTACGTGAAAACGTTTCGTTTAAAAACGACTCTAACCGTGTTGTGCACAAATGTAAAATCGCCAGTGGTGCCACATGGGGTGACACGTGTCGCCCCGATTCGCCTAATATTTCGTCTTCCAAAATATCCAAAATACCGGAAATCTCAAAACAAAGCGGGCCCACAAACAGAATTTCTCGTGGCCCCACGTGACCATTTCCGAAAATAAAATCTCAAAATTCTAATATAATCTATGAAGTCCAAATACCAAATATGGGAATCCAATTCCCATTAACGAACCTTTTTCTTCACAAATAACCGGAAACTTTTCCGCCGAAAACTCACATCTTTCTTTCTTTCAAAATTTCTGCCGTACTCTCGTACGCACGTCCTCACATACATACCCTGCAACTACGGGGTATAACACTTTATTAGTACGTTGGCTTGATAAATTGAGGATTTGTCTAAGTATGCCGTGATAAGTACTTGGGCTTGATAATTAAGAATTGCCTATGTGTGCTGGAAATAGCCGGTTGTGTGCTATTGGTATATCAGTCGTGTCGGGGTCATTCCCCGGGTTTGTGGCATTTGCATAATTCTGTGGATTTGCTACCCACGATGCGAGGAATACCTCATGCGAGTCCGTAGGGCTTATGCGGGTGAAATAGTCTCATGCGGGCGGGTCCAGCCTATGCGAGGAATACCTCATGCGAGTCCGTAAGGGCTTATGCGGGTGAAATAGTCCTATGCGAGGAATACCTCATGCGGGTCCGAAAGGGCTTATGCGGGTGAAATAGTCCCACGCGGGTGGTCCACCTATGCGAGAATACCACGCGGGTTCACGCGACCTATGCGGGTGGAATAGTCCCAGAATAGGATTGCTAAATGATCTCGCGCGGATGGTCCCGCTTGATCATGAGCTTCCTAGTTTATATTGTAAGGATACTCATCGTTTACTCTCATTGTTAGTAAGACACAATGTGTTGTATTTTGATTATCATATATGTCCCCGGATTTGTTTGTGTTACCCTATGGTCATGCTTTACGAGGTGGGATTAGGGCATGGGACCACGAGGTATTGAGGACACGGTGGGACTTGGTGTTCAAGTATCCTTATTGGTGTTATTACATCATGGATGGCCGGTGAGGAAGGATTCCACGGGCATGATTGATATTATGGGCGTGAGACCCATGGTTATATTGAGTAATGACTTTGAGGGCCTGCGTCCCTGACTTGATATGACTGCTTATGTGTTATGTACTGTAGGTTGGATATCATACATGTCTCCTGTGTTATTTAGACTGCTATGATTTTATTACGATTTCATCGCTCACATACTTGGTACATTCTTCAGATCGACTCTCCCGTGATGCGCGTTCACGCCGCAGAGTTTAGGTGCAGATTCGGTGATCGGCAGTGTAGGATCCTCGCCGTGGTTTTGGATAAGCTCCTTCTATTCCGGAGTTTATCTTTGGTATATGTCCTTCAGTACAGGCTTTGTATAGTTTTGGGTACGGCGGGGCCTTGTCCCGTCATAGTTCAGTTTAACTCCTAGAGGTCTGTATTCATATGTGGGATTGGACTCATGTACGGTGTAGTGTCTTTTGTTTATGTATATATGGCAGCCTTGTCGGCTTTGCCCTTGCACGTACGTTTGTTTTAAAAAAAAAATGAGGTGTTATTTCAGTTCCGCAGCTTACTTGTATTGTTAAGGTAGAAGGGTGCCCAGGTAGGGCACCAGTCACGGGCCCGGGGTTCGGGCTGTGACAGAGTGGTATCAGAGCAGTCAGTCCTCGGAATGTCTACAGACCGTGTCTAGTAGAGTCTTGATTATCGGTGTGTTGCGCGCCACACCCATAAACAGGAGGCTACAGGACATTTAGGAGTTGGTTTCTATTCTTTTCACTCTAAGATCGTGCCATAGAGCTGTGTTAGTAAGAAAATTCCTCTCTGACGTATTGTTGTGTTACAGTATGCCTCCAAGGAGGGCAACAGCCGCCCAGAAGGGCAAAGGAGTAGCAGGAGCTACTAGTCAGACTCAGAGAGTTGATAGGGCTTATGCCCAGGGTACACCGGATGTTGTTCGCGATGGCGAAGTTCTTCTGCGCCAGTTTTGAGGCCCCAAAGACGAGCCTCCAGCTTTCGGTTAGGAGAAGACTATAGGTCATGAGGAAGCAGTTATGTTATTGACCAAGATAGCGGTGCTAGCAGTTGTAAGTGATAGTACCCCAGAGGTAGGGATACTTTGATTAGTAAAGTGAGAAGTAGGAATGTTGACAAGAATGATAGGTGAACTGAGACTATAGTTGTATAAAGTTCACAAGTTGTAATTACCCCGTATAAGTGTAAGACCGATAGGGAAGATTGTACAGTAGAAATACTTTGGCTTATGTGACGAACCTCTAGTGAATAGGGGATAGGGTAAGAAGTACCTTGAGATAAGAGAGATGTATTTCAGACTAAGAATGAGGAGTTAAGTGTGACGATGAGTCGGGTTGTGGACTCATTTCGGGTCAGCCGATAGTATGGAATGGGGTGATGTCAGTTAGAAATGGTACCGTTAAGTGATAGGGTCCCGGGATGCAAGGCCCAAGTTTAGTAAATTGTTTTACGAGTTTGTGGATGCGTTCCACCGGAACTAGGTCGTAAGGACCGAGGAGAGCCTTAGCAGGAAATTCAAGTAGCATAATGGCCAGGTTTGATTAGTAACTCCAAGGAGTGGAGAACAGAAACGATATTGAGATTTTGTACGTGTACTAGATAAGTTGAAAGTACGAGAAAGTATGACTAGTAAGGAAAGAAAGGAACCTCTAAGGATCCCGTGTTTTGGGAAGACTGTAACCTTCGAGTTTTGTGAGAAGGGGGTCGCGGACGGAAGGTCCATTGTTATGTTTACGTATGTTGTGGTGGCCATGTGTGGCATCGTTGGTCTTGTGCAGTTTTGATCGATAGGCATAGTATAGAGATTGTGCCGGAGTGTGTATAGCTTGGCAACCGACTAAGAACATTCGGGGACGAATGTTTCTAAAAGGGGAAGAATTTTACACCCCGTAAGTCCAGGACATGTATAAGAGAATGTACGTAAGGAAACAAGGCTTGGAAATTAGTACGAAAGGAAGAATTGTTTTTCCGACGGAAAATCTTCCGAAGGTCGGAAAGGAAAAATGTTCGTTATTGAGAATTGGATTCTCAAAATGCATTATTTGAAGAGTATGGAACTTATAAATAATATGGAAATTTATTTTTACGGATTCGGTCATGTGGGGCCCACCCGAGGAAATTTTACATTTTTGTGGGGCCCACGAGGGTTACGGAATTTTATGGACGAATGAGAGGGCGACACGTGGCACCCCCATAAGTGGTCTTGGTCGAATTAGAGGAGGGGTAATATGGTCATTGAACATCTTGGAAGATAAGTCTTCAAAGCTTGACATAATTGACTAGTCAACTTGCCACATAAGCTTGATCCATGTGATTTTAATCCTAGCCTCACATTTGTTTAAGTCTAAGCCCTCCAATATGTGTTATATACTAACTAGTAGCAAGACTAGCTCATTTTAACACTTAGAGAAATTAGAATACCTTGTGTTCTTCAAGGAAGCTCTCGGCTTAGTGTAATTTCCCACACAAAATTTTTATAGTTTTGATCCATTAGCCAGAAGACATTAACCCAATGTCCCTAGGGGTATTGTAAGGATATCTCAATAGAAAGATTTCGGAAAAAACGTATTTTTACGTTAGTCGCAAGGCGGAAACTAAGGGAGTTCTTCAACTTTGAAGTTGGAACTTGAAGATGGGTTCTTCATAGGCCTCTAAGGAGTGCTTGGAGCGGATTGGAACCTAAGGAAAGGAGCTAAGAATTGCTAAGGCGCGACTTTGGAATCTTGGAAATTTTAAGGGCTTTAAAGGTATATTCTTGTCGTTGTAGCAATTAAGGTTTACTTATCATTGTAGCTATGGTTTTAGCAAGCATGAGTTATATAGTATGAAGTTTGATATGTTTATTGGCTATTGGAACCCTAATCCGAAATCTAGCATGTTTAACTTTAAGATTTCAATTCTAGTCGATTATTAGTCTAAGCGTCGCATGTTGTTTAAAGAAGGAAATTGTAGTTGTTGAAGTTGTTTAGACTATATAACATGTTAGACCTTAGAACTTGGAATTGTAAGAAGGATTGAAAAAGACTTAGTGTTGCTATGTAAGTTGGCCGAGAATTGGCTAGTGTGCATTAAACTACTTCGTATGAATTGTGGGGCGGAATTTTACACGTATTGTAAGGCGTGTAATCCCCTTTGTTTGGTTGTTGTTTGGAGCCTTAAATGTGGCTTGTTGGTTATTGTATTCGGCCTTGAAAAAGGTGGCAAGTAAGTAGAAACAAAGGAGGTGCTGCCCGATTTTCCGTAGAATTAGAGACCGTATACTTAGTATTATTCTACGTAGAGACTAGAAGTTGATAGTCTTGTTGTGACCATTATAGGTTGACACTTCTACGTACGGCGTATTCGGCTTAGCTTGTGGATATTAGCCGAAAAGGTATGTGAACTATCTCCTCTTCTAGCATGATTCCTTAGAATAAAGAAAGTAAGTTCTACTCCTTGAATGATCCATTCCTTGCTTGTATTTGGATTGCCTAAAATAGAATTTGTTCTATGTACTTCCTTGAGTGTACTTTGATGTTTAAATTGTAAGTAGTATAATCCATTTTCTTAGGGAAGTTTGGATTCTTAAAAGTGAAGGTATTTTTCTTAAAGTACATAGAGACTTGAAAAGGAAGTGGTTTCCAAATCTTTTGGCTAGTGCCATAGTTCTAAAACCTAAAGGTCGTTATAATGACTTTAGGGGAGTCAAATGTGTGATTTACTTATTTGATTTAAAAGAGGAGAAATGACATGATTTAAGAGAAGTAACTTGCGTTAAGGGTGAAGTTACTTGAGGTTTAAAAAGTAGAAGAAAACTTGTTTTCTAACTATTAAGAGACTTGAAGTATTTTGAAAGTTGAGAACTTGATTTGTAAGTATGTGATACTTGGTTTTAATAGTATAAGTCTCTTGGTTATTGAAGGAATGGATACGTCTAAAACCATAAAGGGTTATAACGGCTTTATGGGAAGTTGGTTATAACGGCTTTATGGAAGGTTTAGAAAGTTGTCTATTTTGATTAAATCGGCATAAGTTGCCTAGATTGTGAAAATTTGGAGTTACTTGATTTCAAGCTTTGAAATGAGTTTTCTAAAAGTGTAGTAACTTACTTTGAAAAATAGACACGCCTTGATACTACGGGTGTTAGTATCTTGGGGCTTTACATAGAAAGGAGTCTTTTATAAAGGAATGTACGTACGTAGTACTTTGGCTTGTTAAAAGAGAATTATTCTATGTATAACTTGATTAGTACTTTGGCTTGATAAATTGAGGATTTGTCTAAGTGTGCCTTGATAAGTACTTTGGCTTGTTAAAAGAGAATTATTCTAAGTGTGTCTTGATAAGTACTTTGGCTTGTTAAAAGAGAATTATTCTATGTATGCCTTGATTAGTACTTTGGCTTGTTAAAAGAGAATTATTCTAAGTGTGCCTTGATAAGTACTTTGGCTTGTTAAAAGAGAATTATTCTATGTATGCCTTGATTAGTACTTTGGCTTGTTAAAAGAGAATTATTCTAAGTGTGCCTTGATAAGTACTTTGGCTTGTTAAAAGAGAATTATTCTATGTATAACTTGATTAGTACCTTGGCTTGATAAATTGAGGATTTGTCTAAGTGTGCCTTGATAAGTACTTTGGCTTGTTAAAAGAGAATTATTCTAAGTGTGCCTTGATAAGTACTTTGGCTTGTTAAAAGAGAATTATTCTATGTATGCCTTGATTAGTACTTTGGCTTGATAAATTGAGGATTTGTCTAAGTATGCCGTGATAAGTACTTGGGCTTGATAATTAAGAATTGCCTATGTGTGCTGGAAGTAGCCGGTTGTGTGCTATTGGTATATCAGTCGTTTCGGGGTCATTCCCCGGGTTTGTGGCATTTGCATAATTCCGTGGATTTGCTACCCACGATGCGAGGAATACCTCATGCGAGTCCGTAGGGCTTATGCGGGTGAAATAGTCCCATGCGGGCGGGTCCAGCCTATGCGAGGAATACCTCATGCGAGTCCGTAAGGGCTTATGCGGGTGAAATAGTCCTATCGCGAGAATACCTCACGCGGTCCGAAAGGGCTTATGCGGGTGAAATAGTCCCATGCGGGCGGGTCCAGCCTATGCGAGGAATACCTCATGCGGTCCACGCGACCTATCGGTGGAATAGTCCCGTGAATAGGATTGCTAAATGATCATCGCGCGGATGGTCCCGCTGATCATGAGCTTCCTAGTTTATATTGTAAGGATACTATTGTTTACTCTCATTGTTAGTAAGGCACAATGTGTTGTATTTTGATTATCATATATGTCCCCGGATTTGTTTGTGTTACCCTATGGTCATGCTTTTACGAGGTGGGATTCCGGGGCATGGGACCACGAGGTATTGAGGACACAGGTGGGACTTGGTGTTCATGTATCCTTATTGGTGTTATTACATCATGGACTGCCGGCAGTGAGGAAGGATTCCACGGGCATGATTGATATTATGGGCGTGAGACCCATGGTTATATTGAGTAATGACTTTGAGGGCCTGCGTCCCTGACTTGATATGACTGCTTATGTGTTATGTACTGTAGGTTGGATATCATACATGTCTCCTGTGTTATTTAGACTGCTATGATTTTATTACGCATTTCATCGCTCACATACTTGGTACATTCTTCGCATCGACCTCCTGGGCTGCGTCATGCCGCAGTTTAGGCACGCTTGATTCGGTGATTGGCAGTGTAGGATCCGCTCGTGGTTTTGGATAAGCTCCTTCTATTAGGAGTTTATCTTTGGTATATGTCCTTCAAGATGTGCTTTGTATAGTTTTGGGTACGGCGGGGCCTTGTCCCGTCATAGTTCAGTTTAACTCCTAGAGGTCTGTATTCATATGTGGGATTGGACTCATGTACGGTGTAGTGTCTTTAGTTTATGTATATATGGCAGCCTTGTCGGCTTTGCCCTTGCACGTACGTTTGTTTTAAAAAAAATGAGGTGTTATTTCAGTTCCGCAGCTTACTTGTATTGTTAAGGTAGAAGGGTGCCCAGGTAGGGCACGATCCACGCCCGGTTGGTGCTTGCGATCGACTTCTTATCGGTGCTTGTTTCACTGCGCTGTCGGGGCCATGTGACGAGACGTGCTTATAGGAGGGGTGCAGGCAGAATGACGCAGCCTACCGGGTCAGTGGCAGGATCATCGCCTTCTACAGCTATGCGCCCTGCAGGGCAGGCCTATGATTAGAGTGGAGCAGATGTTACAGGTACATTCTTACCCCTCTAGAGACTAGTATGCGTTGATGTTATGGTGAAGTGTTAAGTATTATGTTCAGATAGCATTATGTTAAAATTGTGTTTGGAAAACATGGTTAGTGAGAAGGGTAAGATTGGGGACAGGGAAAGTGTGAGCCTTAGAGTTTTATACGTAGAGACCTTAGATGCGAGGCCATCTTGAGTAAAAGGTTTATGTTTATGTTGACCTTTACCGGAGTGCATAGTATACGTGGGATATATTTGTGTGATAAGTCCCGGAGTGGTATGAAATGAAAGAGGGTAGTTGAGCTAAGAAGACCACTAGGTTTTCCTGACTTGATTTGTGAGATTGTTCTGGATCGAGAAACAAGAGAGTTCGGCACGACGGAGGGTCGGGTTGAGGACGTATTGCGGGTCAACCCGTAGCCCGGATTAAGGTGGGGTCAGTTCTGGGTGGTCCCTCCAGGTGGTAGGGTCACGAGGGTGCTAGGCCCAGGTTTAGGTAACCATCGTATGAGTTCGTGGATATGTTCGACCAAGAATCGGATCGTAAAGGCCGGGAATGGCCTTAAAGGAGATTGAGGCTGGTAGGATGACCAAGTTTGGAGGTAGTGACTCCAGAGATTTTGGAAACTGAAGCGATGACTGAAGTATGGTACGTATACTAGAAAGAGTTCAAGTGTTCGAGAAGAGAACGTGTGTTAGCAGAATAAAGGAGATCATTTTGTTGTGAAGTGAAGATGCGAAGGGAGTATCCTTTAGACCAGGGTGGAAGCTTTTGTGATGAAGGAATGATTTCTCGTGGACTTAGGTTAAGTATTTTCGCGTTTGCTATTTTGTGGCCAGGAGTGGCGTTGGCAACTTGTTAGAGGAACCTTATCGTTATCCGTCTTGAGAAGGAACATTCGGGACGAATGTTTCTAAGGAGGGGAGAATGTTATACCCCATATTTCCAGAGTATGTACGTTAGGGCGTACGTACAAAAGTTTTTAGCCTTAAGTAGGCATTAGGGGCGAAATTTGTGCACAACTAGCGAAAAGAATCGTTTTCCGATGAAACGTTTTCCGAACTTTGCGAAGGGAAAAATACGGTTGCAACATTTATAATTTTTGCGGATTTTTCCGAGAGATGAAATATTTTGGACCAACGAGAGGGTGACAAGTGTCACCCTCAAGTGGGCGGAAATTAATGGACGATCAAGGCACATTTTTTGCCTTTCTTTTTGGTCAAGGATTAGGTAGGATATTTTTGTGATATTTTGTGTAGTAGATGAGCAAGTGGGACCCACACAACACTTGTCCAAATATCCACCCTCCACTTGCCCTCCACTTGCCTTAATCTTGGCCATTGATTGGCCTATAAATACCCCCCTTAGTTGAAGGATTTCTTCATCCACAAATCATTTTTCCAAGTCTAAAAATCCCTCCCCTCTTAGCAAGGCTCTCGTCCAAAGAGCTCTCCTCCCCTTTGCAGGCCTTGGCGAAACCCCTCTCCTAGTGGTGCTAGCTGAAACACACCCCCCCTTGGTAGAAAAGTATTCTCCAAGTATTGTTACTATTCCAAAATACCTTGGCCCAAATACCTTGTAGTATTCCAAGGTTACACCTATACTAAAGGCCCAGAAATACTATTATACTTCCCTTCAGTCACAAAAACGAAACCCTAAGGAAAATCTTCATAGCGGATTGAAGTATTAAGAAGAAGTTGCGTATAACTTCTAAGGGTTGTTTGGAGCGGGTTGGAGCGTTCAGAATAGGAGCTAAACGTTGCTCAGGATCGACATTAAAACTTGGATAATTTTGGGCTTATCGAGGTAAATACTATTGTCCTTCTATTGTAATTGGGAATTACATACTGTAGTAGTATAGAAATGAGTATAAGACGTATATAAGGATGGTATAAAAGAAGAGAATTGAATTGAAATCACATCAGAAGAATATTAAAGAAGAAGATCAGATTTACATAGAATTTGTATTCTGATGAGAATTGTAGTTTGACGGGTAGGGAAGTGCTGCCCAATTTTCCGTAGAATAAGGAATCTGTATCTAGAATTATTCTACAGAGTAGTCTAGACGTTGATAGACTTGTATGACCGTTATAGGTTGAAGTACTGCAAGTAGCGTATGCTACTCGAAGGATGGAAAGAGCTAGCCGGATTAGAGTACTTTGGAGCTATTTGCTAATAGTCGATAATCGTCGCGAGGTATGTGATTCTTCCTATCCTCTTGAGCATGATATTTTAAAAGAATATATATAGTACGGTAGACGTACGTGTGTTAACTGAATGTGGTTTTACTTCGATGTCTTTTGACTTGAGTTTTAAATAACAAAAATCTTGAAGTATTTCAAAAGAATTAAGAATCGTTTTTGAAAGAAGAGTAATACTTGGTTTCGAATGTTTAAGAGTTATACTAGCTTTATGGGAAGTTAGGTATAACGACTTAAGAGTAATAAAAAGAATGGTTTATTGATTTTAGAAGTTAAGAGACTTGATCTCAAAAGATAAGAGGCTTGACTTAATTGAATTGATATGAATTTTGTTAAAAAGTGTGAAACCTCATTCGTGAGTAATGAGTACTTGGTTTTTAAAAGAATAATGTTTTACTAATTCGGAAATGAGAATATGTATCGAACGAACCACTGCTGCGTTAATAAAGGAAAATGTATTGACAAATAAGTAATTATATTAAAACCAGTAGAAACCTCCATCTGCATAGAAGCTAAGATAAGACAAAATTGTATTACATTTCCTAGATCATGGCTGCTTTAATAAGATTGTTATAAACAAGAATAACCTACTCACACATAAGGCATATATTACTCAACTGTTTTTAAAAGAGAATTATGTTATTAAATGATTAAGACTATGAACTATGAAATCTTTCGAAAATAAGAGACGTGAATATTTGAAATCAGGAAAACTTGAACTTTTAGAAAAGAATGTTGTTACTTGACTTTAAGAAGGAAAGTGTTTTGGTTTAAAAAGAAGGGCATAATATTGCCTTAGTTGATTTAAAATAAAAACATGGTATTATCTTAATCTGTCTTAAAAGAGCGTTTAAATGTTATGGCCACACGACACCGCGTCCATGAGATGGACCGGGAATGTATTTCATGCGACACCGCGTTCATGGGATGAACCGGGAATGTATTTCACACGACATCGCGTCCATGAGATAGACCGGGAATGTATTTCATGCGACACCGCGTTCATGGGATGAACCGGGAATGTATTTCACACGACACCGCGTTCATGGGATGAACCGGGAATGTATTCCACCTGATTTGATACCGAGTCCATGAGATGGACCGGGAATGTATTTCATGCGACACCGCGTTCATGGGATGAACCGGGAATGTATTTCACACGACACCGCGTTCATGGGATGAACCGGGAATGTATACCACCTGATTTGATACCGAGTCCATGAGATGGACCGGGAATGTATTCCATACGATTTCACCTCGAGTCCATGAGATGGGCCGAGACATGTTACACGTATCACCTAACTTATACCTAGACTGCCGGCAGTGAGGAAGGAGTTCCACGGGCATGAGGGAAGACTTTGAGGGCGTGAGTCCCTGACTTGACATGACTGCTTTTATATTGTGAACTGTAGTTTTGTTATCATACATGTCTCCTGTTTTGTTTGCATCGTTATGATTTCGCATGATTTTTCGCCACATACTTGGTACTTGTCAGATCGACTTCGGGGCTGCGTTCATGCCGCAGGTAGAGGTACACCGGTTGTTGATCCTCGCTCATAGGATCACAGTTCAGCGTATTGGGAAGCTCCGTTTCTCCGGAGGCTTATCTTTTGGTATGTTTCCCTGAGTTGTAGGTTCTTGTACATTCAGGGGTATGGCGGGGCCCTGTCCCGTCATAGGTGTTGTTACATTCTTAGAGGTCTGTAGTACTGTTGTGGGCAGGGTTTGTAAAAGGGATGTAACTGTTCAAGACTTATTATATATATATATGCCGAAGGGCAATTTTTCTCAGATAAACTGTTTCTCACTTCATATTGTTTCATGTATTGTTTTATATTCCGCTGATTACTCTGATGTATGTATCACTAGGGTGCCCGGGGTAAGGCTCCAGTCACGGGCCCGAGATCGGGTCGTGACAAGACGCGTGTTGCCTAGAATGATTGTAGATTACCAAGAGTTGGTAAAGACTAACTAGATACCGGGAAGGTATGGAACAGTTAATGAATTCTCGCCAAGGTCTTATGTTTTATTTTGGGATAATTGGGAAAGGATGAACTGTCTGATAAGGTAGTGGACC
Organism: Przewalskia tangutica; assembly: GCA_029844215.1. Lineage (NCBI taxonomy): Eukaryota > Viridiplantae > Streptophyta > Magnoliopsida > Solanales > Solanaceae > Przewalskia > Przewalskia tangutica. The sequence continues at coordinate 64,778,567 of CM056720.1, forward strand.
CTTAAGAAGTCATGTTAAGAAACTTAATGGAATGTCGTGTTAATAGATTAAGCTACGTGGTATGCGTAAGAGGATTGTACGGATGAGATCTGTATAGAGTAAGTAAGGGTTGGTGTGATCAAGACGACACGATTATGGTATTATGAGAAGTTTTTGTACCCGTTTACTGGGGGACTGGTAAGGTAGGCTTGGAGCATGGAAATTGCGAGCCTAAGAATATTGATGACCGCTGAGACCTTAGATGTACAAGGTCTTCTCGGGTAGAAAGATTTATTATAGACCAAGAATAAGAGTTAAGTGCGATGGTGGGACGGGGTGAGGACCTATTGCGGGTCGCCCCATAGCCTGAAATGGAGTGGGATCAGTTGGTAGTAGTTCCTCTACGTGACAGGGTCACGAGGGTGCAAGGCCCAAGTCTAGTTAATTGTTTTACGGGTTCGTGGACGCGTTCCACCGGAACCAGGTCGTGAAAGCCGGAGATGGACTTATGTTGTTTAAAAGAGTGACTCCAAAATATTGGGGGCCAGAATCGGTATGGAAATTATGTATGTATGCTAGTATGAGTTGGAAGTACGGAAATAGTACTACCAGTAAGGAAGATGGCAACCAAGTGTAAAGGAATAGAGCCTGAATCCATAAGAACCTTTCGAGGTAACTACACCCGTGAGTGTTTGAGGTGGTAGCTGAGCGGGTATATGAGATTTGCCCGGTGATGATACAGTCGTCATACCCTAGTAGACCTAGTAGAGATGTTTATGACAGACTTTAAGGTCATTATGAGTATGAACTAGGTGGCTTCGTGATTGCCAAGGTTGACATTTTAGTATAAGTATTGTTATTTTGCCATGGGTGGCATATGTTGTATGAAGGGTGTAGTAAAAGGAGACTATGTCGCTATCTAATTAGATTGGACTCCGAAAGAACATTCGGGGACAAATGTTTCTAAGGGGGGAAGAATGTTACACCCCGTAATTCAAGGACATGTTTAAGAGAATGTACGTAAGGAACACAAGACTTGAAATTGGTACGAAAGGAAGAATTATTTTTCCGACGGAAAATCTTCCGAACGTCGGAAAGGAAAAATGTTCATTGAGGAGAATTAGATTCTCAAAATGCATTATTTGAAGAGTATGGAACTTATTAACATTATGAAAATTTATTTTTACGGATTTGGTCATGTGGGGCCCACCCGAGGAATTTTTACGTTTTGTGGGGCCCACGAGGGTTACGAAATTTTATGGACGAATAGGAGGGCGACATGTGGCACCCCCACAATGGTCTTGGATGAAATTATCATTGACCATCAAGGAAGATAAGTCTTCAAAGCTTGAGTTTATTGACTAGTCAACTTGTCCACTTGGCCAATTAATTAATTACTCTCATCCTAGCCACTCAAGTGTTGCAATCTAAGCCATCAATTGTATTATATATACACAACTAGTGCAAGACTAGCTCTTTTAACACTTAGAAAAAAATCACAACACCTTGTTCTTCAACATTGAGCTCTCGGCTTTAGTGTATTATCCACACAAAAATTTTGTAGTTTTGATCCATTATTCACAAGACTTTAACCCTAGGTCCCTAAGGGTATTGTAAGGATATCTCAATAGAAAGATTTCGGAAAAACGACGTTTTCACGTTAGTCGCAAGGCGAAAACCTAAGTAGTTTTCCTAGTGTTGGATTGGAAATGGAAGAGAAGTTGGTTGTGAACTTCTAAAGGCTTAAAATAGCGGATTGAAGCGTAAAGGAAAGGAGCTAAGAACTGTTAAGGAGCGACATTGAATCATGGAAATTATAAGGGCTTGTAAAGGTAAAATTCTTGTCGTTTTAGTAATTAAGATTACTTATTGTTGTAGCTATGGATATTAGCAAGTATGAGATATATATTATGAAGTTGATAAGTGTTATGGATATTGGAACCCTAATCCGAAAACTAGTATGTTTAACCCATAAGGTTGTAATTCAATTGGATTATTAGTTTAAGTCGTCACATGTTATATAAAGAAGGAATTATAATTGTTAAGTTGTTTATGACTATATAACATGTTAGACCTAAGAAGTTGGATTTAAAAAGAATTGGAAAAGGACTTTGTGTTATTGAATAAGTTAGTCGTGAATGGCCTTGATTTAGGACTTAATTGGTATTAATTGTGGGGCGGAATTTTACACGTATTGTAAGGCGTGTAATCCCCTTTGATTGGTTGTTGTATTGAGCCTTAAATGTGGCGTGTTTGGTTATTGAATTCGGCCTTGAAAAAGGTGGCAAAGTATGTAGAAACAAAGGAAGTGCTGTCCGATTTTTCGTAAAATTTAGTGACTTTGCACTTAGAATATTCTACGTTCGAAGCAAGAGGTTAGTGGACGTATTATGGCCAGTATAGGTTGAAGTACTAAGTATAGCGTATTCTACTTGAAGGATGGAATAACTATCAAGGTTGAAGTACTTCGGAGCATTTTGCTAATTGTCGATAATCGTCGCGAGGTATGTGAACCTCTCCCTTCTTTAGACATGATTCTATGTATGGAATATACATGTGGTACTATTTCATGATTCCTTCTACTCTTAGAATTTAAGAGGTATGTATGTTGATTACTCTACGTAAAGGTTATGTCTAAGTTATCCTAAGTTTCTACCAAGTCTTATGGGGGATGTTGGTAAGAGTCGTTAGGAGGTATTTGGAGCCAAGTTGACTTGGCTAAGTTACGGCACAAATGATAATAAGTATCGAACAAGCCACTGCAGCATTAATAAAGAAAAATGTAATGACAATCAATTAAGTTAAAATGAGTAGAATTCTCCATCTGCATAGAAGCTAAGATAAGACAAAATTGTATTACATTTTCTAGATCATGGATACTTGATTAAGATCGTTATAAATAAGTATAACTTATTCACAACGCACCAAAGTATATGTTACTTAATTTATAAGAATTTACGTATGAAGTTTTAAGACAATGAACCTCAAATTTTTAAAAGGTTAAGGGACTTTATTTTTCAAGTTATGGGACTTGATTCTTAAAGGAAGAAATGAATTGATTTAAAAGTATAGAATACTTGATTTGGAAAGTATTGATTTCTTGCCATTCTAAAGTTAAGAAACTTGTTTTCTTAAAAGTTAAGAGACTTGAAGTATTTTGAAAGCTATGTGATTTGATTTGAAAGTATAAGTCTTTTGGTTATAAAAGGAATGAATTTGTCTAAGACATAAAGAGTTATAACGGCTTTATGGAAAGTTGGTTATAACAACTTTATGGAAGATTAAAAGAATGGTTTTCTTCAGTAATGTAAGCAAAGAAATGATTTGAAATAAAGAAGGGCAAATTGTTTTAAAGGTACCAATTGCTTAAGGTTTTTAAGAAAGAAGTCACTTGATTTAGAAGTCGGTAAATGTATTTCTAAAAAGGTATTGTGACTTGTCTTGAAAAGTAGATATGACTTGATACTACGGTTGTTAGTATCTTGGAAGTTTCATTTGAAAAAGAGTCATTCTAAAGGAGTAGAGGTACGTAGAACGTTGGGTTAAATTCCCGGATCCTATATGACATTATCGCGTCCCAGAAATGGGCCGGGCAGTATACCTTTATGGGCAGACTATATGACATTATCGCGTCCCAAAAATGGGTCGGGCAGTATACCTTTATGGGCAGACTATATGACATTATTGCGTCTCAGAAATGGGTCGGGCAGTATATCTTTATGGGCAGACTATATGACATTATCGCGTCCCAGGAATGGGCCGGGCAATATACCTTTATGGCAGACTATATGACATTATCGCGTCCCAGAAATGGGTCGGGCAGTATACCTTTATGGGCAGACTATATGACATTATCGCGTCCCAGAAATGGGCCGGGAAATATACCTTTATGGGCATACTATATGACATTATCGCGTCCCAAAAATGGGCCGGGCAGTATACCTTTATGGGCAGGCTATTTGACTTTATCGCGTCCCAAGAATGGGCCGGGAAGTATACCTTTATGGGCAGACTATGTGACTTTATCGCATCGCAGATTGGGCCGGGCAGTATAGGCGTCCCTCCATAAAGGGCCGGATTATGTTATGCAAGGTAAGTAAGTTATATGGAAATGAACTTGACGGTTTTTCCTGAGCATGTACGTAAGAATGTGACTATAACTTTTATGTAAAAATGGGAAAAGATAATAAGGTACGATTAAGTTCACGAGATGGTAATGACATGGTAGGATCTGGTATTTACCCTTTTTATACTTGCCCATGTCATTATTTTGTACAGTTATGATTTGTTTACTGTACCTTATTTTCCGTTCCATATTAAATACTGTTATCGACTTCTGGGGCTGCGTTCATGTCCGCAGGTTTAGGTACACAGTTGTGGATCCGCGAGCTTAGGATCCTGGTTCAGAATTTTGAGATAGCTCCAATGTTCTGGAGCTTGTCGTCATGTTTATGTATATACAGGGGTACAGCGGGGCCTTGTCCCGTCATATTATTTGTTCAAATCTTAGAGGTCTGTATTCATTTGTGGGCTGGACTGGCTAAAGTTGTTTTTACATTGTTATACAGTGTAGACCCTTTCGGGTAATTTTTATGTTATGGCCGCCTTATCCGCTTGGCCTTAGTTTTTTATAAAAGAAAAAAAAAGTGTTATTTATCTTCCGCAGTTTGTTATGTTGTATGATTAGAAGGGTGCCCAGGTAGGGCACCAGTCGCGGCCTGGGGTCGGGTCGTGACACTTCCCCTGACGTCGTCACATGTACATTATTGATTTCATGTTGTGACGTTTATTCTTTGATAGATCCAGGTTCTACCTTGTCCTATGTGTCCCCTCTTATTGCGGGTAGAATCGGGATAGAGCCGGTGTCGATAGAGCCTTTTGAGGTAGCTACGCCAGTGGGTGATTCGGTGTTAGCTGAGCGGGTGTATAGAGGTTGTCCGGTGTTTATTTACGATCGTCGGACCTTGCAGACTTGATAGAGTTGGAGATGACGATTTTGATGTCATTATGGGTATGGATCGGTTGACTTCTTGTTATGCCAACGTTGACCGTAGGGACAGTTGGTTCGGTTCGATTTCTGGCGAGCGATTATCGAGTGGAAGGGCAACACGTCGCCGGCGGTAGGTTTATTTCTTACCTCAAGGCTAGGAAGATGGTGCGAAAGCGGTACATCTATCATCCGTTCGGTATTTGATATAGGCCGAGGTGCAGTTCTTGATCGCCGATGGTTAGGAGTTTCCGGATGTGTTCCCAGACGATCTTTGGGTATCCTCACGAGAGGAGATTGAGTTTTGTATTGACACGTTGCGGACACTCGACCTATTTCCATTCCGCCATACATGATGGCACTCATCGATTGAGGAGTGAAGGACCGGTGAAAGATTTGATGGAGAAAGGCTTTCGTGCCTAGTGTATCTCCCCGGGAGCGCCGGGTTTTGTTTGTGAAGAAGAAGGATGGGACGCCGCTGCGTATGTGTGTTGATTACACGGTGAATAAGGTAACCATTAAGAATAGGTACCTCTCCCGGGATTGATGATTTGTTTGACCAATTGCAGGTGCGAGTGTTTCTCAAGATAGACTGCGGTCCGGTTATCATCAGTACGAGTTCGAGAGGCGAGATATCCCAAAGATCGCATTCGGGACCCGGTATGGGCACTATGAGTTGAGGTTATGTCTTTCGGTTTGACCAACGCTCCAGCGGTATTTATGGATTTGATGAACCGGGTGTTCAAGCCCTTTTTGGATACATTTGTGATAGTATTCATTGATGACATCCTGGTTTATTCGCGGACAGAGCAGGAGCATGCAGATCACTGAGGCGACGGTACTTGGGTCCTCTGAGCCGCAGATTATTCGCCAAGTTCTCAAGTGTGAGTTTTGGTTGGCCTCGGTGGCATTCTGGGCACATTATCGGGTTGATGGTGTTCGGGTGGATACGGCAAAGATTGAGGCAGTCAAGTCTTGGCCGAGACCTACTACTCCGACCGAGGTGCGCAGTTTCTTAGGGCTGGCAGGTTATTATCGTAGGTTCGTGGAGCAGTTTGCTTCGATTTAAGCACCGTTGACTTGGCTGACTCAGAAGGCAGCCAAGTTCCAGTGGACAGAGGCTTGCGAGAAGGGTTTCCAGTTGTTGAAGGAATGGTTGACTATAGCTCCAGTTCTTACTCTTCCTGAGGGGTTAGACGGGTACGTGATCTATTGTGATGCCTTGGGTATCGGGCTAGGGTGTATTTTGATGCAGCACGGCAAGGTTATAGCCTATGCTTCCCGGCAGTTACGGAAGCATCAGAGGAATTACCCTACCCACGACTTAGAGTTGGCCGCAGTTATTCATGCCTTGAAGATTTGGAGACATTATTTGTATGGGGTTCATGTGGATATTTATACAGACCACAAGAGCCTCCAAAGATATCTTCGAGCAGGAGCCGAACTTGCGGCGAGAGACGATGGTTATAGTTCTTTGAAAGATTATGATGTTGATATTCTATACCATCCGGGGAAAGCCAACGTAGTTTCTGTCCTTGAGTCGTAGATCGATGGGGAGCCCGAGGTAATGCGGCGAGAGGCGGACATGGTCCGTCAGATCAACCAACTAGCGAGCCTTGGGGTTCGATTGATCGATACCGACGATAGTGGGGTACGGGTTCGTGAGGTTGTCGAGTCTTCCATCGTTGATGAGGTGAAGAGGCGACAGTTTGAGGACCCAGTGTTGGTACGGTATCGAGATGCAACTCTTCGGGAGGAGAAGAGTCTATTCGAGGTAGCGCCTGATGGGGTGCTAAGATTTGAGGGCCGGTTGTGTGTTCCCGATGTGACAGGACTTCGTCAGCAGATTTTGGGGGAGGCACACAGTGCTCGTTATTCTCTTCATCCGGGGTCGACCAAGATGTATCATGACCTCAGATGTTTGTATTGGTGGGATGGCCTGAAGAGGGACGTGGCAGGTTTTGTTGCACAGTGTCCTAATTGCCAGCAGGTCAAGGTCGAGCACCAGAGGCCCAGTGGATTATTGCAGGCTATTGAGATTCCGACTTGGAAGTGGGAGGTGATCAACATGGACTTTGTTACAGGGTTACCTCGTACTCAGAGGAAGTACGACTCCATTTGGGTTATTGTTGACAGGCTGACGAAATCAGCCCATTTCCTTCGATCGACGGCGTTTTGGTGAGACTATGCCAGATTGTACATCAGAGAGATTGTGAGGCTGCACGGTGTCCCGGTGTCGATTATATCTGATAGGGGAGCCCAGTTTACGGCTAACTTCTGGAGGTCTTTCCAGAAGGGATTAGGGACACATGTGAGTCTCAGTACAACATTTCATCCTCGATCGACGGGTAGGCGGGCGTACTATCCAGACAACGAGGATATCTTTGCGAGCTGCGTGATTGATTTCAGGGGTAGCTGAGAGGATCATTTGCCTCTTGTGGAGTTTTCTTAAAACAACAACTACCATTCCAGTATACAGATGGCGCCATACGAGGCTTTATATGGGCGGAAATGTAGATCGCCGATTGGTTGGTTCGACGTGGGTGAGGTGCAGTTAGTTGGCCCAGACTTGGTTCAGCAGGCTGTGGATAAGGTGAAGCTTATCCAGGAGAGACTGTTAGCAGCTCAGAGTCGGCAGAAGTCATATGCGGATAATCGGCGTCGGCATTTGGAGTTTGGTGCAGCGATTGGGTCTTGAAGGTGTCACCCATGAAGGGTGTGATGAGATTCGGTAAGAAGGGGAAACTCAGCCCAAGGTACATTGGGCCCTACCAGATCGTCCGTCGAGTAGGCAAGGTTGCCTATGAGTTGGATCTGCCATCAGAGTTAGAGGTGGTACATCCGGTCTTCCATGTTTCTATGTTGCGGAAGTGTATCGGAGATCCAGCGAGAGTTTTCCCTGCTAGTGAGGTCCAGGTGACATAGGGGTTATCGTATGAGGAGAGTCCCATAGCGATACTCGATCGCCAGGTCAGGCGACTGCGGACCAAGGATGCGGCTTCCGTCAAAGTCTTGTGGAGGAATGATAACCGGGAGGAGATGACTTGGGAAGCGGAGGAGGACCTGTTGAGGAAGTATCCTCTCTTATTCCCTACACCTTCAGGTAATTCGTTTCCCCTTACTTGTCAAGTTTTAATTGAAGTATTTCTTTTGCTTAAATGCTATTATGTGGCCATATGTGGCATTATTGGTATGTCGGGGTTGGGAAAGGAAACTATGTCGCTAATTATAAGTTTGACTCCGAAAGAACATTCGGGGACGAATGTTTCTAAGGGGGGAAGAATGTTACACCCCGTATTTACAAGACATGTTTTAAGAACGTACGTAAGAACTCACAAGTGTTAAGATTTGAGACTTGTAAAAATTTATCGGAATTATGAAATTGTCGGAAAATGTAATATTGTGACGAATGGGAGGGCGACACGTGTCACCCCCCCCCTTATGGTGCCTTGGAAGAAAATAGGCAAGGACTAAAGGGTCATTTGACCTTTGTAGGATGACTAAGTCTTGCAACTTGAAGAGATTGACAATGTTGACTTGGTCAATGGGTCCACAAGGCTTGATATTTAAGAGAACCTCATCCAAGCCACCCATTTGTACACATCTTGACCATTCATGTTACTTTATAATACTACTAGTAGAAAGACTAAGTTCTACACTTAGAAAAAATTTCAAGAATTTCAAGAACACAATTGAGGGCTCTCGGGTTTGGCTAAGTCCCAACATAAAAAAAATTGTTTGTTATCCACTTAACTCCACACTTTAAACCAAGGTTCATGAGTGTATTGTGAGTGTATCTCAATAGAAAAATCTCGGAAAAAGATAGTTTTCGTATTAGTCGCAAGGTGAAAACCTAGTTGCTTTTCTAGGTTTTGTTTGGAAGATTGAAGGAAATTTGTTGGTGTTGTTTTAAGGGTGTTACATCCCGTAAGTCCAGGACATGTATAAGAGAATGTACGTAAGGAATCAAGACTTGGAAATTGGTACGAAAGGAAGAATTGTTTTTCCGACGGAAAATCTTCCGAACGTCGGAAAGGAAAAATGTTCGTTGTTGAGAATTGAATTCTCAAAATGCATTATTTGAAGAGTATGGAACTTATTAACATTATGGAAATTTATTTTTACGCATTTGGTCACGTGGGGCCCACCCGAGGAATTTTACGTTTTGCTGGGCCCACGAGGGTTACGGAATTTTATGGACGAATGAGAGGGCGACACATGGCACCCACACATATGGTGTTGGACGAAAATTAGTAAGGGTTGGATGGTCTTTTGACCATTGTGGATGAAGTCTTCAAGATTGAGTTTGTTGACCAAGGTCAACTTGTCCACTTGGCTATATAATTAATGATCCTCATCCTAGCCACACAATTGTTATAATCTTGACCCTCCATTGTTTTATATGTACACACTAGTGCAATACAAGGTCTTCCAACACTTCGATTTTTTTCACACATTCTTGTTCTTGTAGACTAAGCTCTCGGGTTTGGTCCTATATCCACACAAAAAATTTGTAGTTTTGATCCTTTGTTCACAAGACTTAAACCCAATGTCCCTAAGGGTATTGTAAGGATATCTCAGTAGAAAGATTTTGGAAAAACGACGTTTTCGTATTAGTCGCAAGGCGGTAACTTAAGGAGTTCTTCAACTTTGAAGTTGGAACTTGAATATGGGTTCTTCATGGGCTTCTAAGGAGTGCTTGGAGCGGATTGGAACATAAGGAAAAGAGCTAAGAATTGCTAAGGCGCGACTTTGAATCTTGGAAATTTTAAGGGCTTATAAAGGTATAATCTTGTCGTTTTAGTACTTAAGATTTACTTATTGTTGTAGCTATGGATATTAGCAAGCATGAGGTATATATTATGAAGTTTGATAAGTATTTTGACTATTGGAACCCTAATCCGAAAACTAGCATGTTTAGCCTTAAGATTACAATTCAAGTCGATTATTAGTTTAAGTCGTCGCATGTTGTATAAAGAAGGAAATTGTAGTTGTTGAAGTTGTTTATGACTATATAACATGTTAGACCTTAGAACTTGGAATTTGAAAAGGATTGGAAAAGACTTTGAATTGTTGGATATGTTGTTGGCCGAGAATGGCTTGACTATGGAACTACTTCGTATTAATTGTGGGGCGGAATTTTACACGTATTGTAAGGCGTGTAATCCCCTTTGTTTGGTTGTTGTTTTGAGCCTTAAATGTGGCGTGTTGGTTATTGTATTCGGCCTTGAAAAAGGTGGCAAAGTGAGTAGAAACAAAGGTAAGTCTTTGCCCGAGTTCAGTAGAATTAGACCGTATACTTAGTATTATTCTACGTTTGAGACTAGAAGTTGATAGTATTGTTGTGACCATTATAGGTTGACACTTCTACGTACGGCGTATTCGGCTTAGCTTGTGGATTTAGCCGAAAAGGTATCTGAACTATCTCCTCTTCTAGCATGATTCCTTAAGATAAAGAAAGTATGTCCTACTCCTTAAATGATCCATTCCTTGGTTGTACTTGGATTGCCTAGTATAGAATTTGTTCTATGTACCTCTTTGATTGTGCTTTGATGTTTAAATTGTAAGTTGTATAATCCATTGCCTTAGTGGAGTTTGGATTCTTAAGAGTGAAAGTATTTTACTTAAAGTACATAGAGTCTTGAAAATGAAGTGGTTTCCAAATCTTTTGGCTAGTGCCTTAGTTCCAAAACCTAAGGGTCGTTATAATGACTTTAGGGGAGTCAAAGGAGTGATTTACTTAATTGTTTTAAGAGAGGAGAAATGACATGATTTAAGAGAAGTAACTTGTTTTAAAGGTGTGAGTTACTTGAGGTTTAAAAGTAGAAGAAACTTGTTTTCTAAATATTAAGAGACTTGAAGTATTTTGAAAGTTAAGAAACTTGTTTTGTAAGTATGTGATACTTGGTTTTAAGTATAAGCCTCTTGGTTATAAAAAAGGAATGAATATGTCTAAAACCATAAAGGGTTATAACTACTTTATGGGAAGTTGGTTATAACGGCTTTATGGAAGGTTAAGAAGGTTGTCTATTTTGATTATTAGGCATAAGTTTCCTAGATGGTGAAAATTTAAAGTTACTTGATTTCAAGCTTTGAAAAGAGTTTTCTAAAAGTGTAGTAACTTACTTTGAAAAATAGACACACCTTGATGCTACGGGTGTTAGTATCTTGGGGTTTTACATAACAATGAGTCTTTTGAAAAGAATGTACGTACGTAGTACTTTTGTTATACCCCGTAGTTCTGACCCTACGTATGAGAGCGTACGAAAGCATGTAAGACTTCAAATTTTCAAAGGATAGGTTGACGGATTGTTCCGGACGGGTTTTAGTCAACTTTGAGGCGGGTTATGACCCGGTACATTGAGAGTTCCTAAGTGTTTCAAAGGCCTAGGGCGTAGTTCGTTGAGTCTAATTTCCAACGCAACCAACCGTTTGTCGATAGGACGTCGGAGTAGAAAGTTATGGAAGTTACAAGTTCAGTGCGCAGACGGATATAAATGCGTTTCGAGCAAAGCGCGGCTGGCCGCGCGCCGGATGTAGGTCGCGCGCGGATGCGTGGCCGCGCGAAGTACCGAGGGTCGCTGAGTTGCAGGCCGCGCGCCAGACAGCAGGGCCGCGGAAGTCCCGAGAGTCCGCAGAGGTTTCACAGGCCGCGCCGGCTAAAGGGATTCCTGGCGGAAAAACTTAGGAAAAATCAGATTTTTCTTTTAAAAGACCTTGGGAGGGTGACAAGTGTCCCCCCCCCCCCCATCTGATTTTGCATGCATTATATTGACCAAGTCTTCAAGACTTGGTCATATTTCATCTCTCTCTTAAAAGTTCAAGCTCCTCCTTCTCTCTTAAAAGTTCAAGCTCCTCCTTCTCTCTAAAATCCCAAGAGATATTCTAGCCTTAGGAAAAATCTGAATAAAAGTAAAGGCAAGAAGGAAGCTTGTGGCTAGCTTGTGGAGGTTGTTGTGGTGGTGTTCTTGAAAAGGAAGCTAGCAAGTTGTTAGAAAAGTTTGGCTAAGGCTTTAAGGTAACATTTCTTCCCTTGTGGTTTGGTTATTAATGTTGCCTATGAAGAAGAAGGGATGTGTAGTAGTAAATAATGCACTTAGAATCCTTGCATGTAAGAAATGTGGTTTGGATATGAAAGAATTGGTTAAGAATATATTATGAGCATGTTGTAGCCTAAAAACTACTTTAGAATTGTTAAAGTGAATTGTTGTACCTTTTGGGGCAGAATTTTACACACCCAAGTTTAGGTGTGTAATCCCCTTTGATATGTTTGGATTGTTGAGCCTTAAATGTGGCATTTGGATGTTGAATTCGGCCTTGAGAAAGGTGGCAAAGTATGTAGAAACAAAGGAAATGCTGCCCAATTTTCCATAGAATTAGGGGCTTTGAACTTAGATTATTTCTACATTGAAATTAGAGGTTAATAAACGCACTATGGTTATTATAGGTTGACATATTGCTTGCGGTAGTTGGACTTAGCAAGTGGATTGACCGAAGAGGTATGTGGAACTTTCCTATCTCTTGAGCATGAGTAGTTGTACCTATGTAGTACGGTAGACGTACAAGATTTGATATCTTTCACTTGTTTTAAAGTATATGATACTTGTTTCATTTCAAAAGTATAAGTCCGTTGGATTTAGGGAAAATGTATTTGACAAAGGGATAACGCTAATATAATGACTTTATGGAAAGTTGGTTATATTAGTTTTCTTGAAAGTTTCACAAAGAAAGGTTTACTCTAATTAAAACAAGTACGGGTAAAGGATTTGAAACTAAGAAAGGGGAATTGATTTTTTTGGCATTGGTTGCCTAAGGTTTTAAAGGAAATGAAGTCACTTGATTTAGAAGCCTATTATATTTCTAAAAGGAAATGTGACTTGTCTTGAAAAGAAATCGTAACTTGATACTATGGTGATTAGTATCTTGGAATTTTTGTATAAAAAGAGTTATTTCTTAAAAAGTTAAGTATACGGTACTTGGGTTGAATTCTGATTTTCTATTAAAAGACATGTTAGTGCCTTAGGATACTAAAATGAGAGGATATATTAATAATGTTAATAAGAAGTTAGGGATTTCTTAACTTGCTTATGTTGTGATATGATAGGCCGGTAGTGCTTATGTATGATATGATAGGCCGGTAGTGCTTATGTTATGTATGATAGCCGGATGAGCTATGTTATATATTTGTATTATTACGGGGTAAACCCCGGGTTATTATCTATGCCATGGATTTGCTACCCATGATGCGAGTGCGGCGCTTGCACTCATGCGGATCCGCACCACGTGATCCATGCGGTGAAATAGTCCCATGCGAGTACGGCGATGGTACTCATGCGGGTCCACAGGATCCATGCGGGTGAAATAGTCCCATGCGGGTGAAATAGTCCCATGACGAGGCGGATGACCTCATGCGGATCCACAGGACCCATGCGGGTGAAATAGTCCCAGGAGTAGGATTGCTTAATGATACTATGGGCGAGGTACCCTGTTATGATCGTGAGCCTCCTATTTTTATGCTATAAGATTTATACTTGTTACTCTCATTGTTAGTAAGGCACAATGCAAGGAAATTGATTTTTATCTATGACTCCAGCTTATTTTTGACTTATGATATTACTACGGTATTTTCCAGTTTTACATACTTGGTACGTTGTGTACTGACCCCCTTCCTCGGGGGCTGCGTTCATGCCGCAGGTAAGGGAAAGCAGGTGGTAGATCCTCATTCCTACGATCTTTTACTCAGGTGTCAGGAGCTCAATTTCTTCGGAGGCTCGACTTTTGGTATGGTTCTCCCTGGTGTTGTTGATATTTTGTACATTCAGGGGCATGACGGCCCCGTGTCCGTCATAGTGTTACTCATTCTTAGAGGCTGTAGTCTTTTCATAACTTGGTTTGTTTAAGGATGTAATCGTCGGTTTTATGTACTTTTGGGGTAGCCATTTTGGGCTAGACTATTTTATATCATTATAGTTGTTTATTGTGAGTTTATATTCCGGTTTTCTCGATGTTGTGTCGCGCGGTGCGGTCAGGCACCTGGCCACGATCCGGTCGGTCGTGACAAAAGTGGTATCGTGAGCGATTAATCCTCGGAAAGCGGTCTACAGCCGTATCTAGTAGAGTCTTGATTATCGGTGTGTCAGGCACCACATCTATAATCGTGAGGCTGCAGGATATTTAGGATTGGTTTCATTCTTTCACTCTAAGATCGTGCAATAGAGCCGTGTTATAGGTTGAATTTCCTCCGACGTATTTTTCCAGATCGCTTATGCCTCCACGCAGCGCAACCGCGCCCGTAAGGCGGCAAGAGAGGAACTACTAGTAGGCACCGAGGGTTACCAGTGGCACGTGCCCACCCACCGGATGAGGTGTTTGACGGCGAGTTCTACAACGCCGCCAACCCCAAAGAGATTCTCGAGGCAAAGCAGCGCCATCGAGTCCGCGGTACTGAGCCTCGATCCAGCAGCGAGGCAGGATATGGGCTACAAGGAGATGGCGATTCGCCATCGCCGTGATCGTGGCGCATACGAGAGATAGCCGAGATGCTAGCCGGCCATTGCATTCGTAGTTCAAAGACAGAGCCGCTAGCGAGGCGAGGACTTTTGAGTTGCAGCCACCGAGTTTTATGGTCGAGGCACGAGGATGATCTCGGGAGTTTATCCGACGATTCACGGATCATGAGGGTGATCGGCCGAGACCGAGTCGGTGGTACTAGGTTCGCATCGGCCGCGGACACCGCAGCTGATCGGTATGATTCACGGAACGCCCTGGGAGCATGCGCTCACTGCTTTGGGACGAAGTTCTCGAGGCGCATTTGGCCATTTCTTTCCTCCGCAGATGAGGAGGGCTCGGGCCGATAGATTTTTGACACTGAGACAGAGTGGGCGGACGGTCCGGGAATACAACGTGGAGTTTGACTCATTGGCTCGGTTAGTGCCCTCTTTGGTAGCAGACATGGAGAACAGGGTGCACCGCTATGTCACAAGACTCGATGATCACTTGGCCGAGAGTTGCACGGGAGTGGCTATTCAGCCGGGCATGGACATTGCCCGTATGCAGGCATATGCACTTGGGTGTGAGGAACGCAGGGGCCGACGGATTGACAGGTATCAGCAGAAGAGGGCCAGGACAGCAGGGTCCTCTGGTAGTTTTAGGGGTAGACAACCTCAAAGAAGAGACCAGATTTGCACCACGGCCCGCAGCGCCCTCCACCATCTTCGGACGTCTGAGTATTCAGGAGCGTGACATGGTTCCGTGGCTTGGTTTCAGAGGACGAGTTCCGGTCAGATGAGGCCACCTATGCCTCGGTGGTCGATGTGGTGATTGCCATTATGGGGTGTCGTGTTCCTCCAGAGCTTGTTACTCTTGTGGCGCAGGCCATTTGAAGAGAGATTGTCCGACTGCAGGCGCAGAATGCTATGGCTCACCACCGATTCGCTTGCCGGGTCTTCATCTTCGTGAGTCGCGCGCCCGAGGCGTGGTGTTCACGGGCCAGCAGGCCGCGGCAGGGGTCGTGGCAGGGGTTCTAGTTCCAGCGGTCCTCAGAACCGCATCTATGCTATGTCCAGTCGTCAGGACCAGGAGGCGTCACCCGATGTCGTCACAGGTACATTATTGGTTTCTTGCTGTGATGTATATGCTTTGATAGATCCAGGTTCTACCTTGTCCTATATATCTCCTCATATTGCCAGTAGAGTAGGGATAGAGCCCGAGTCCATAAGATCTTTTGAGGTGGCTACGCCGGTAGGTGATTCGGTGGTGGCCGAGCGAGTGTATAAGGCTTGCCCAGTGACTATATACAGCCGTCAGACTCTAGCCGACTTGATAGAGTTGGATATGACGGACTTCGATGTGATTATGGGTATGGATTGGCTAGCGTCTTGCTATGCCAATGTGGACTGCAGAGAGAGGTTAGTTCGGTTCCGGTTTCCTGGTGAGTCGGTTATCGAGTGGAAGGGGAATACTGCATCGCCAAGGGGTAGGTTTATTTCTTACCTCAAGGCTAGGAAGATGGTACGGAAGGAGTATATTTACCATTTGTTCGGTATTCGACATCGAGGTGAGATACCGACCTTGATCGATTCGGTTGTTAGAGAGTTTCCAGACGTATTCCCAGACGAGCTTCCGGGTATCCCTCCTGAGAGGGAGATTGAGTTTTGCATCGATTTGGCGCCAGACACTCGACCGATATCTATTCCGCCATACAGAATGGCACCTGCCGAGTTAAGAGAGTTGAAGGACCAGCTGAAAGATTTGCTGGAAAAAGGCTTTATCAGGCCTAGTGTTTCTCCCTGGGGAGCGCCAGTGTTATTTGTAAAGAAGAAGGATGGACGCTGCGTATGTGTATTGATTACTGAGCGGTGAACAAGGTAACTATCAAGAACAAATATCCTCCCCGTGATTGATGATTTTTGACGATTGCGAGTGCGAGATGTTTTTCCAAGATAGACTGCGTTACGTTATCATCAGTGCGAGTTAGAGAGGCGATTATCCCGAATCGCATTCGTGACCCGTATGGGCACTATGAGTTCAGTGGTGATGTCTTTCGATTGACTAACGCCCAGCGGTATTCATGGATTTGATGAATAGGTGTTCGAGCCATTCTTGATATGTTCGTTATAGTGTTCATTGATGATATCTTAGTGTATTCGCGCATGCAGCAGAGCATACATATCATTTGAGGACGGTATTGGAGTCCTCGAGGACCGCGATTGTATGCCAAGTTCTCGAACGCGAGTTTTGGTCGGCTTGATGGCTTTCTTAGGACATGTTATCGGAGCCATGGTATTCGGTTGATCTGACTAAGATTGAGGCAGTCAAGACTTGGCCTAGACCCACTACACCGACAGAGGTGCGCAGCTTTTTGGGCCTTGCAGGTTATTATCGGAGGTTTGTGGAGAAGTTTTCTTCTATTTCAGCACCTTTGACTAAGCTGACTCAGAAGGAAGCTATGTTCCGGTGGACGGATACTTGTGAGGAAAGTTTCCAGTTGCTAAAGGAGAAGTTGACGACCGCCCCAGTTCTTACTCTTCCAGAGGGTTTAGATGAATATGTGGTTTATTGTGACGCGTTGTCACGACCCGTTCCGGGGCCCGTGACTGGTGCCTTACCCTGGCACCCAAGTAGTCATACATCAGAGTAATCAGCGGAACATAAAAATAAGACATGAAACAATTGTAAAATGAACCACATTTTAACTGAGAGAAAATCGTCTTTCGGCATATATATAAATACAAAGTTTGAACATCTTAATCCTTTTAACAAACCCTGCCCACACAGTACTACAGACCTCTAAGAATGTAACGACAACTATGGCGACGGCCCACCATGCCACGAATGAACAAGAACTTACAGACTCAGGGTAACATACCAAAAGATAAGCCTCCGGAGAAACGGAGCTTCCCAAAACGCTGATTTGTGATCCTAGAAGCGAGGATCGACAACCGATGTACCTCTACCTGCGGCATGAACGCAGCCCCCCGAAGGAGGTCAAGACAACAGTACCAAGTATGTGAAATCGAAAATCGTAGTTAAATCATAACAAATATATAAAGGTGAGACATATATGATAACCCAAAATACAGTACGCAATCATAAACGCAGTTAAGTCAGGGACTCACGCCCTCAAAGTCATCACTCAAATATAACTATGGGTCTCACGCCCACAACATCAATCATGTTCGCATCTTGGCCACATGCCCTAATTCTCCATCGGTGCATATGTCCGTGATGCAACAATAACAAGGTACCGGTAATCAACCTCGCCGCACGCCACATGCCGAAATTCTCGTGACGGCAGACATGTCCATGTAACAATAATACCAATACACCGGTGATCAACCCGACGACGGCCACATGCCCCGACTGCAGACGTGCGTACATGTCCATGTAACAACAATAACAATATATCGTGATTAACCCGCCGCATGGCCGCATGCCCGGACTCGTGACGGTGCGCATATGTCCATGTAACAACAATAACAATATATCGGGTGATTAACCCGCCGCATGGCCGCATGCCCCCGGAATTATGCATCGGTGCAGACATGTCCATGTAACAACATCACATTCCTAATGGAAGCATACCCGTGGGCCACCCATCGTGGTCGATGTCCATCAATCACCGATAGTCGCCCTCCAACGAGACGCAGAGTACGTAAATACAACACTTGCACAAAAAAGGCTATTACCACAAATATAGACTCTTATTTTATTACAACGAATCCGGGTTTTTAACCCCAAGGTACTACATACATTAATCCTTTCAAAAAGTCCTCTTTTTACGTAAAACAACTCGATACTATTATCCGTAGTACCAAATACGTTCATGTTTTAAAATCAAGTACTTTACACTGTTTTAACCAAGTGTCTTACACTTTCTAGAACAACGTCAAGTAACAACATTTTTTCCAAAAGTTCAAGTTTGCCTAATTTCAGATACTCACGTCTATTAGTTTGGAAAGATTTCATAGTTTATAGTCTTAATCAAATAACGACTTCTTTAAAACAATAAGCCTTATGTGTGAGTAGGTTATTCTTTGTTTATAACAATCTTATAAAAGCAGCCATGATCTAGGAAATGTAATATCATTTTGTCTCATCTTAGCTTCTATGCAGATGGAGGTTTCTAGTGGTTTTAATAATACTTAATTATTCAATACATTTCCTTTTATTAGCGCTGCAGTGGTTTGCTCGATACTTATTCTGATTTCCGAAATCAGTAAAACATTATTCCTTTTAAAAACCAAGTACTCATTACTTACGAATGAGGTTTCACACTTTTAACAAAATTCATATCAATTCAATTAAGTCAAGTCTCTTATCTTTTAAGATCAAGTCTCTTAACTTCTAAAATCCGTAACCCATTCTCTTTACCTCTCTTAAGACGTTATACCTAACTTCCCATAAAGCTAGTATAACTCTTATGTTTTCAAAACCAAGTATTACTCTTCTTTCAAAAAGGTTTCTTAATTCTTTTTAAATACTTCAAGATTCTTATTATTCAGGCTTAAGTCAAAAGACATTGCCGTAAGACTACGTTCCGTTAACACACGTACGTCTACCGTACTATATATATATATTCTTTTAAAATACTTCAAGATTCTTATTATTCAGGCTTAAGTCAAAAGACATTGTCGTAACACTACATTCAGTTAACACACGTACGTCTACCGTACTATATATATATTCTTTTAAAATACTTCATGCTCAAGAGGATAGGAAGAATCACATACCTCGCGACGATTATCGACTATTAGCAAAACGCTCCACGGTTATAACCCGGCTAGCCTTGTCCACCTTCCAAGTAGTACATGCTACTCGCAGAACATTCAACCAATAAAGGTTATAAGTTCATCAGAATACAAATTCTATGTAAATCTGATTTAATCTTCTACTTTAATATTCTTCGATGTGATTTGATTCAAGTCTTTTACGTAATATCCTTCTATTACAGTTCAATTCTCTTCTATGAATCTTATATTCATTTCTATACAACTACAGTATGTAATTTCCAATTACAATATAAGGACAAGAGTATTTACCTCGATAAGCCCAAAATTATCCAAGTTATAAGTCGATCCTGAGCAACGTTTTAGCTCCTACTCCGGGCGCTCCAACCTGCTCCAAACAACCCTTAGAAGTTCTACGCAACTTCTTCTTAATACTTCAACCGGCTATGAAGCTTTTCCTTAGGGTTTTGTTTTTGTGACTTAAGGGAATATAGTAGTATTTCTGGCTCTACGTATAGAGGTAACTTTGGAAAGTACTACAAGGTATTTGACTAAAGTATTTTGGAATAACAACAACAATACTTGAGAAGTATTTTTCTACCAAAGGGGGTATTTTCGAGAACAACTTTAGGCAAGGGGGTTCGCCGAGGCCTTCTCGGGGGAGGGTGATTTGGACGAGAGCTTTGAGAGGGAGGGAGAGGGATTTTTTCCTTGGATTTTCACAAGTGTGGATGAAGGAATGTCTTGCATTAGAGGGGTATTTATAGGCCAATCAATGGCCAAGATTAAGCCAAGTGGTAGGCAAGTGTAGGGTGAGGATTTGGACATGTGTGTGTGGGTCCCACCTTATCAATCTACCACACAAATATCCTACCTAATCCTTGACAAAAAGAAAGGCCAAAAAAAACGCCTAAGGTTTCGTCCAAGTGACCTCCCACTTGAGGGTGACAAGTGTCGCCCTCTCGTTGGTCCAAAATATTCCATCTCTCGGAAAAATCCGCAAAAATTACAAATGACATAGCCGTAATTTTCCCTACGCAAGTTCTAGAAAACGTTTCGCCGGAAAACGATTCTTTTCGGTAGTTGTGAACAAAATTTCGAACCTTGCCTATCTTTAAGGCTCAAACTTCTCTACGTACGTCCTCACGTACATACTCTGGAAATACGGGGTATAACATTCTCCCCTCCTTAGAAATATTCGTCCCGAATGTTCCTTCTCAAGACGGATAACGATAAAGTTCCTCTAACAAGTTGCCAACGCCACCCCTGGCCACAAAATAACACACGTTCTCTTCCTTCCTTACTCGTCGTACCCTTCTCGACCACTTGAACTCTTCTAGCATATGTACCATACTTCAGTCATCGCTTCAGTTTCCAAAATCTCTAGAGTCACTACCTCCAAACATGGTCATCTTACTAGCCTCAAATTCCTTTAAGGCCATTCCCTGGCCTTTACGATCCGATTATGGTCGAACATATCCACGAACTCATAAGATGGTCATCTAAACTTGGGCCTAGCACCCTCGTGTCCCTACCACCTGGCGGGACCACCTAATCGACTTACCTTAAACAGGCTACGGGTTGACCCGCACACGCCCTCAACCCGACCCTCCATCGTGCCGAACTTTCTTGTTTCTCGATCCGGAACAATCTTACTAATTCACATCATGAAAGCTACCACTTCCATCTCACTCTACCCATGGACTTATCACACTAATACATTCTAGGCATATAATGCACTCCGACAGGGATCATTTGCAAAATCCTTTACTCAAGACTACTTACATCTAAGGTCTCAATCGTGAAATAATCTAAGGTTCACACTTTCCATACCCCCATACTTAACTTCTCAACTACCCATGTTCTCTAGATCATACTTTTACACAATGCTATCCAGACATAACACTCAACATAAACTCATTATATCAAGCATACTAACATCTAGAGAGTTAAGGATATACCTGAATCTACCGCTTTACTCTAATCACAGTCCTGCCCTGCAGGGCGCATAGCTAGTGAAGGTGATGAACCAGCCACTGATCCTGAAGGCTGAGTCGTAACATCCGTGCTACCCCTTGTCGGGCAGTTCCTCACCAAATGGCCCTGCTGGCCGCAAAAGTAACAAGATCCCTTGGCACCACGACACTCCCCGAAATGCGGTCTACCACACCGACCACACCGAGGTAGGGGTGATCGTGATCCGCCAACGCCTACTCCTCGAAACTGAACCCATGGAGATCCGACCGCCTGAATACTCAACGCTCGAAGGTTGTGGAGGACCACTCAGATCGGGCGAAGGTGCATAACTAGCTCGGCCGAGGCGGTCCGCTCGAAGTCGCCAAAAGACCCACTGCTCGCCTCTTCACGATCTTGGTCATTCCGTCGACCTCTCCGCCTCACACCCAAGTGCATAAGCTCGCATGCGGCAATGTCCATGCCCTGAAGAGCTACACCAACAAGCCTCGCCAAGTAGTCATCTAGCCCGTGACGTAGCGGTGTACTCGCCCTCCATATCGCCTACTACTGGGACGTCTGAGCCAATGAGTCGAACTCACATTATACTCCCGAATCAGACGCCTGCTCGCCTCAACATCAAAAATCTATCGGCCGAGCCTCCTCATCCGTGGAGGCAAGAAGTGTGTAAGAAATGCCTCGAGAACTCGTCCCAACCGCCGGAAGTGCATACTCTCCCGACAGCTCCACGAATCAAACCACCGATCGCAGTATCACGCAGCCGACGCGAACCTAAGACCATCGACTCGGTCTCCAAGCCTTGATTACCCTCATTATCCAGAATCGCTTCGGATGAACTCCTGCGATCATCCTCGAGCCTCGACCGTAGAACTCGGGCGGCTATAACTCGTGAAGTCCCGTAGCCTCAAACTATCCGATCTTGGGTGAACCATGGTACTATCGAACGCCGCTGGCCCACTTATCTCATGTCCGCCACAATCGCTAGCAATCGCGTTATCTCCTTGTAACCCATCTCCTCGCCTCAGCCGTGGGATGGAGGATCGTGCATCGTTGTCTCATCGCCCATCGCTGCTCTAAACTCGCTGGGCCGGCGGCGTCGCAAAACTCGCTGCTCAAGCACAATCTCGTGTATCGACGCTCGCGCTCGCACTTCTCAGATCCTACTAGCAGCCTCCTACGCTTTGCCCATCCGCCCGGTTGCCTTGCGGAGGCATAATCGTAAAATGAAATGCGTCGGAGGGGTCCAACTTACAACACAACTCTAAGGCACGATCTCGTAATGAGAAGAATGGAAACTAATCCTAAATGTCTCGCTGACCTCGATTATAGATGTGCACAACACACCGATAATCAAGACTCTACTAGACACGGTCAGACACTTTCCGAGGATTAATCGCTCGATACCACTTTTGTCACGACTGCCCGGCTCGTGGATCGTGCCTTACCCGGGCACCCAAGTAGTCATACATCAGATTAATCAGCGGAACATAAAAATAAGACATGAAACAATTGTAAAATGAACCACATTTTAACTGATAGAAAATTGCCTGTCGGCATATATATAAATATAAAGTTTGAATAAATTTTAATCCTTTTACAAACCCCGCCCATACAAGATTCTGCACCTCTAAGAATGTAACGACAACTATGGCGGGACAGGGCCCCGCCATGCCCCTGAATGAACAAGAACTTACAGACTCAGGGTAACATACCAAAAGATAAGCCTCCGGAGAAACGAAGCTTCCCAAAACGCTGATTTGTGATCCTAGAAGCGAGGATCGACAACCGATGTACCTCTACCTGCGGCATGAACACAGCCCCCCCCGAAGGAGGTCAGTACAACAGGTACCAAGTATGTGAAACTGAAAATACTGTAGTTAAATCATAACAGTCTATATAAAGCAGGAGACATATATGATAACCCAAAATACAGTACGCAATCATAAACGCAGTTAAGTCAGGGACTCACGCCCTCAAAGTCATCACTCAAATATAACTATGGGTCTCACGCCCACAACATCAATCATGTTCGCATTCGCCACATGCCCCTAATTTCCATCGCGCGCATGTCCAGATGCAACCATAATAACAAGGTACCGTAATCAACCCCGCCGCATGGCCACATGCCCCGACTCGCAGACGCGCATAGCATGTCCATGTAACAATAATACCAATACACCGGTGATCAACTCGCCGCACGGCCACATGCCCCGAATTCGCAGACGGCGTATATGTCCATGTAACAACAATAACAATATATCGGGTGATTAACCCGCCGCATGGCCGCATGCCCCGAAATTCGTGACGGCGCATATGTCCATGTAACAACAATAATAATAAATCGGTGATTAACCCGCCGCATGGCCGCATGCCGGACTCGTGACGGCGCATGTCCATGTAACAACATCACACTTCTAATGGAAGCATACCCGTGGGCCACCCATCGTGTCAGTATGTCCATCAATCAGTTAGATAGCCGGCCCTCCAACGAGAGACGTTGTAGCACAGAAATACAACACTTGCACAACAAAGGCTATTACCACAAACATAGACTCTTATTTTATTACAACGAATCCGGGTTTTAACCCCAAGGTGCTACATACATTAATCCTTTCAAAAAGACCTCTTTTTACGTAAAACAACTCGATACTATTATCCGTAGTACCAAATACGTTCATGTTTTAAAATCAAGTACTTTACACTGTTTTAACCAAGTGGCTTACACTTTCTAGAACAACGTCAAGTAACAACATTCTTTTCCAAAAGTTCAAGTTTGCCTAATTTCAGATACTCACGTCTATTAGTTTGGAAAGATTTCATAGTTTATAGTCTTAATCAAATAACGTACTCCCCTTTAAAACAATAAGCCTTATGTGTGAGTAGGTTATTCTTTGTTTATAACAAACTTATAAAAGCAGCCATGATCTAGGAAATGTAATATCATTTTGTCTCATCTTAGCTTCTATGCAGATGGAGGTTTCTGCTGGTTTTAATAATACTTAATTATTCAATACATTTCCTTTTATTAGCGCTGCAGTGGTTTGCTCGATACTTATTCTGATTTCCGAAATCAGTAAAACATTATTCCTTTTAAAAACCAAGTACTCATTACTTACGAATGAGGTTTCACACTTTTAACAAAATTCATATCAATTCAATTAAGTCAAGTCTCTTATCTTTTAAGATCAAGTCTCTTAACTTCTAAAATCCGTAACCCATTCTCTTTACCTCTCTTAAGACGTTATACCTAACTTCCCATAAAGCTAGTATAACTCTTATGTTTTCAAAACCAAGTATTACTCTTCTTTCAAAAAGGTTTCTTAATTGTTTTAAAATACTTCAAGATTCTTATTATTCAGGCTTAAGTCAAAAGACATTGCCGTAAGACTACGTTCCGTTAACACACGTACGTCTACCGTACTATATATATATATTCTTTTAAAATACTTCAAGATTCTTATTATTCAGGCTTAAGTCAAAAGACATTGTCGTAACACTACATTCAGTTAACACACGTACGTCTACCGTACTATATATATATTCTTTTAAAATATTTCATGCTCAAGAGGATAGGAAGAATCACATACCTCGCGACGATTATCGACTATTAGCAAAACGTTCCACGGTTATAACCCGGCTAGCCTTGTCCACCTTCCAAGTAGTACATGCTACTCGCAGAACATTCAACCAATAAAGGTTATAAGTCATCAGAAATACAAATTCTATGTAAGTACAGTTTAATCTTCTACTTTAATATTCTTCTGATGTGATTTCAGTTCAAGTCTTTTCTGTAATATCCTTCTATTACAGTTCAATTCTCTTCTATGAATCTTATATTCATTTCTATACAACTACAGTATGTAATTTCCAATTACAATATAAGGACAAGAGTATTTACCTCGATAAGCCCAAAATTATCCAAGTTATAAGTCGATCCTGAGCAACATTTTAGCTCCTACTCCGGGCGCTCCAACCTGCTCCAAACAACACTTAGAAGTTCTACGCAACTTCTTCTTAATACTTCAACCGGCTATGAAGATTTTCCTTAGGGTTTCGTTTTTGTGACTTAAGGGAATATAGTAGTATTTCCGGGCTCAACGTATAGAGGTAACTTTGGAAAGTACTACAAGGTATTTGGGCTAAAGTATTTTGGAATAACAACAACAATACTTGGAGAAGTATTTTTCTACCAAAGGGGGGTATTTTCGAGAACAACTTTAGGCAAGGGGGGGTTCGGCCGAGGCCTTCTCAAGGGGGGGGGGGTGATTTGGACGAGAGCTTTGAGAGGGAGGGAGAGGGATTTTTGCCTTGGATTTTCACAAGTGTGGATGAAGAAATGTCTTGCATTAGAGGGGTATTTATAGGCCAATCAATGGCCAAGATTAAGCCAAGTGGTAGGCAAGTGTAGGGTGAGGATTTGGACATGTGTGTGTGGGTCCCACCTTATCAATCTACCACACAAATATCCTACCTAATCCTTGACAAAAAGAAAGGCCAAAAAAACGCCTAAGGTTTCGTCCAAGTGACCTCCCACTTGAGGGTGACAAGTGTCGCCCTCTCGTTGGTCCAAAATATTCCATCTCTCGGAAAAATCCGCAAAAATTATAAATGACATAGCCGTAATTTTCCCTACGCAAGTTCTAGAAAACGTTTCGCCGGAAAACGATTCTTTTCGGTAGTTGTGAACAAAATTTCGAACCTTGCCTATCTTTAAGGCTCAAACTTCTCTACGTACGTCCTCACGTACATACTCTGGAAATACGGGGTATAACATTCTCCCCTCCTTAGAAACATTCGTCCCGAATGTTCCTTCTCAAGACGGATAACGATAAAGTTCCTCTAACAAGTTGCCAACGCCACCCCTGGCCACAAAATAACACACGTTCTCTTCCTTCCTTACTTGTCGTACCCTTCTAGAACACTTGAACTCTTCTAGCATACGTACCATACTTCAGTCATCGCTTCAGTTTCCAAAATCTCTGGAGTCACTACCTCCAAACATGGTCATCTTACTAGCCTCAAATTCCTTTAAGGCCATTCCCTGGCCTTTACGATCCGATTATGGTCGAACATATCCACGAACTCATACGATGGTCATCTAAACTTGGGCCTAGCACCCTCGTGTCCCTACCACCTGGCGGGACCACCTAACCGACCACCTTAAACAGGCTACGGGTTGACCCGCACACGCCCTCAACCCGACCCTCCATCGTGCCGAACTTTCTTGTTTCTCGATCCGGAACAATCTTACTAATTCACATCATGAAAGCTACCACTTCCATCTCACTCTACCCATGGACTTATCACACTAATACATTCTAGGCATATAATGCACTCCGACATGGATCATTTGCAAAATCCTTTACTCAAGAAGGCCTTACATCTAAGGTCTCAATCGTGAAATAATCTAAGGTTCACACTTTCCATACCCCCATACTTAACTTCTCAACTACCCATGTTCTCTAGATCATACTTTTACACAATGCTATCCAGACATAACACTCAACATAAACTCATTATATCAAGCATAGTAACATCTAGAGAGTTAAGGATATACCTGAATCTACCGCTTTACTCTAATCACAGTCCTGCCCTGTAGGGCGCATAGCTAGTGAAGGTGATGAACCAGCCACTGATCCTGAAGGCTGAGTCATAACATCCGTGCTACCCCTGGTCGGGCAGTTCCTCACCAAATGGCCCTGCTGGCCGCAAAAGTAACAAGCTCCTTTGGCACCACGACACTCCCCGAAATGCGGTCTACCACACCGACCACACCGAGGTAGGTGATCGACCGCCAACGCCTACTCCCCGAAACTCAACCCACGGAGCTCGACCGCCCTCAATACCTGAACGCCAAGGTTGTGGAGGACCACTCAGACCGGGCGAAGGTGCATAACTAGCTCGCATCGAGGCGGTCCGCCTCGAAAGTCGCCAAAAGACCACTGCTCGCCTCTTCGCCGATTCGTCATTCCGTCGACCTCTCCGCCTCACACCCAAGTGCATAAGCTCGCATGCGGCAATGTCCATGCCCGCTAAAGAGCTACACCAACAAACCTCTCGCCAAGTAGTCATCTAGCCCGTGACATAGCGGTGTACTCGCCCTCCATATCGCCTACTACTGGGACGCATCGAGCCAATGAGTCGAACTCCACATTGTACTCCGAATCAGACGCTCGCTCGCCTCAACATCAAAAATCTGTTTACCGAGCCCTCTCATCCGTGGAGGCAAGAAGTGTGCAAGAAATGCCCACGAGAACTCGCCCCAACCGCCGGAAGTGCATACTCTCCCGACGCTCCCACGAATCAAACCCGATCGCAGATCACGCGGCCGATGCGAACCTAAGACCACCGACTGGTCTCTCAAGCCTTGACACTCATTATCCATGAATCGCTTGGATGAACTCCTCGCGGATCATCCTCGTGCCTCGACCAGAACTCGCGGGCTACAACTCAGAAGTCCCGTAGCCTCAAACTATCCGATCTTGGGTGAACCATGGTACTATCGAATCGCTGCGCCCACTTTATCCTCATGTCCGCCACAACTCGCTAGCAATCGTGCATCTCCTTGTAACCCATCTCCTCGCCGCCAGCCGTGGACCGGAGGCTCAGTGCATCGTTATCTCATCGCCCATCGCCGCGCTAAACTCGCTGGGCGGCGGCCGCAAAACTCGCCGTCAAGCACAATCTCGTAATCGACCGCTCGCGCTCGCACTCTCAGATCCTACTAGCAGCTCCCTCGGCTGCCTTGCCCATCTGGGCCCGGGTTGCCTTTCGCGGAGGCATAACTGGTAAAACGAAATGCGTCAGAGGGGTTGTTATACCCCGTATTTCCATAGTATGTACGTGAGGGCGTACGTATTATAATTTGAGCCTTAAAGTTAGGCAAGTTTCGAAATTTGTACATAACTACCAAAAGGAGTCGTTGACCTAAACGCTTCCACACTTTCGTAGGGAAAATTCCGCCATGTCATTTATAATTTTTATGGATTTTTCCAGAGATGAAACATTTTGGACAACGGAGGTGACATGTGTCACCCTCACATTGGAAGCTTAGGGACGGCAATGGGACGAAATAATGGCACTTTAGTTGGTAGGATATTTTGTGCAAGTTGGTGTGGTAGATGGATAAGGTGCACATGGCTTAATCCTAGCCCTACACTTGCCTAACACTTGGAAGAATCTTGGCCATTGGTTGGCCATTCCTTGACCTATAAATACCCCCTTAGTTGATGAACTTTCTTCATCCAAAAATCATTTTCCAAGTCTTGAAATCTCTTCCCCTTTGTGAGTTAAAATCGTCCAAACCCTACCCCTTTGAGAAAGGCCCTTGGCCGAAAGCTTCCCCCTCCCCTTTGAGAGCTCTAGCCGAGAGCAACCCCCCCCTCTAGCCTAGTTGTGCTAGTCGAAACACTACCCCCCCTTGGTAGAAATGTATTCTACAAGTATTATTATAATGCCCAAAATACTTTAGCCAAATACCTTGTACTACTTTCCAAAGTACCCTTTATACAAAAGCCCAAATACTATTATACTTCCTTTAGCCACTAAACGAAACCCTAAGGAAAACCTTCATAGTCGGTTGAAGTGTTAAGTAGAAGTTGGTGAGAACTTCTAAGGGTTGTTTGGAGCGGGTTGGAGCGCACGGAGTAAGAGCTAAACCTTGCTCAGGATCGACTTATAACTTGGATAATTTTGGGCTTATCGAGGTAAACACTCTTAACCTTCTGTTGTAATTAGAAATTGCATGTTGTTGGAATATATAGTTAAGGTATACTATATATAGAATTGAATATAAAGCGGCAAATGTCTTTTGACTTAAGCTCGAATAATACTTACGCAATGTCTCGCGACTTAAGCTCGAACTTTAAGAAGAGAATCGAATCAGAATTACTTAGTATCAGACATGAGACTTGTATAGCACATTCTGAAGTAGAATTGTACACGCCCTTAACGTAAACCCCGGTTGGCTTGGTAGCCGCACAGAGAGGAGAATTACGCCATGGGGAGAGGAGGTGCCGCCAATTTTCCGTAGAATATTCTACGCCGAGATCTAAAGATGTTAATAGGCGCCAGTGGCCTCTATAGGTTGAAGTATTACGTGTGGAGTGATCCGCTTGGCTTAGAGTGTAGCACGGTTTGAGGTACTTGAGCGCTTTTGCTATTAGTCGATAATCGTCGCAGGTATGTGAACCTCTTCCTATCTGTTTCTAGCATGATATGTATAACTATGTAGTACGCAGACGCATACGTGTTAAATGTATTTGATTGTTTTTAAACATAAAGTGTTATAACGGCTTTATGGGAAGTTGGTTATAATACTCTATGTAAATGAGAAATGCTTTGTGGTTTTTTAAGATAACTGATTTGACTTATAACCGACTTGATGTGTGATAATAAAGAACCTTGAAGTATTCTAAAAGATTAAGAAACCTTTTTGAAAGAAGTGTATACTGGGTTTTTGGAAGGAATAATGTTTTACTGATTTCGGAAATCAGAATGTGTATCGACAAACCACTGCAGCGTTAATAAAGTAAAATGTATTGAATAATTAAGTATTATTAAAACCAGTAGAAACCTCCATCCGCATGTAAGCTAAGATGAGACAAAATGATATTACATTTTCTAGATCATGGCTGCTAATAAAATTGATTATGAACAAGAATAACCTACTCGCCTATGGCATATGTTACTCAATTGTTTTAAAAGAGATTAAGACATTGAACTAGGAAACTTTTCAAAAAAGAGACTTGTGTAATTGAAATTAGGCAAACTGGAACTTTAGGGAAAAGAAAGGCATTGTGTTGTCTTAAAATGGTTTAAAACATAAGGTGTTATAACAGCTTTATGGGAAGTTGGTTATAACGACCTTATGAAAACAAAAGAAAGGTTTTATCATTGGTTTTAATGTGGTAACTTGACTTTAAAAAGAGAAGTGTTTTGGTCAAAAAGAAGGCATGGTGTTGCCTTAATTTGGTTTTAAAAAGGAAAGTATGGAAGTTGTTTTGGTTTACTTAAAAGATATAAGTCACTCTATTTTTATACTACGGGTATCGGGTGACTTTTATAAAAGGAATAGATCTCTTTAAAAGGACTTTAACGACGTAGTACTTTAGGTTAAAACCCGACTTGGGCATAAAATGAAAGTACTTGAGTTGTGTATAAACCCGCTATGCTTGTTGTTGTAAACTTGCCTATGCTTGTTGTTGTGAAACTTGCCTATGCTTGTTGTTGTGAAACTTGCCTATGCTTGTTGTGATAGCCTTTGTTGTGCAAGAATTGTGTTTCTATACTACCGCTCTCTCGATGGAGGGTCGGTTGACTTGTTGAGAACTTACTGACGTGACCGCAGCGACGATAAATTCCACGCACGCTCCTCGCTGATAGTGTTACTTTTGTTAATCGCTTTGGACATACCGACACGATGCGTAGCGCACGCATGCTTTCACTTTGATTACCGCTTGTTGTCTTATTGTTTCCTTTGGACATACCGACACGATGCGTAGCGCACGTATGCTTCCATTTGGAATACCGTCTTATTGTTTCCTTCGACTCATCGACACGACGCGCGTAGCGCATCGTATCCTTCCATTTGGAATGTTGTCTTATTTGTTCCCTTCGACATACCGACACGATGCGTAGCGCACGTATGCTCCCATTTGGATTGTCTTGTTGTTATCATATCATGCATCGCCGGCAGTGAGGAAGGTACTCCACGCAGATTGATGTTGTGGGCGTGAGACCGAATTGATATAATCGTTATGTGTGTATCGTAGTTTGGTTATCATACCGCTCCCGCTTTATAGACTATTATGATTTCATTTACGATTTTACGATTTCACATACTTGGTACTTGATCGACCTCCTTCGGGGCCGCTCATGTCGCAGTAAGTACATCGCTTGTCGATCCCCGCTTAGATCTCATTTCAAGTTTTGGGAAGCTCCGCTTCGGAGGCTTATCTTTGCATGTTACCCCAGTCCGTAAGTTCTCACGCGTGTGGTATGGCCCCGCCCCGTCATAGTTGTTGTATAAATCTTAGAGGTCTGTGACCGCTGGGCAGGTGTAAGGATTGTAATCGCTCAAATGTTTATATATATATGTTGGAAGGCAACCGCTTTGGTCAGCCTATTTGCTTTTATTTATCATGTCTCTTGTTTCATATTTATGCTTTATGTTCCGCTGATTTTCTCGATGTTGTATCACCAGGGTGCCCGGTAAGGCACTGGCCGGCCC
This sequence comes from Przewalskia tangutica, assembly GCA_029844215.1. Lineage (NCBI taxonomy): Eukaryota > Viridiplantae > Streptophyta > Magnoliopsida > Solanales > Solanaceae > Przewalskia > Przewalskia tangutica. The sequence goes on from CM056720.1 coordinate 64,809,966, forward strand.
CGCTCGGTCGTGACAAAAGTGGTATCGAGCGATTAATCCTGAAAGTGTCTACGCATCGTGTCAGTAGAGTCTTGATTATCGGTGTCAGGCACCACATCTATAATCGTGAGGCTATAGGACATTTAGGATTGGTTTCCATTCTTCTCATTCCGAGATCGTGCCTTAGAGTGTGTGATGAGTCAACCCTCTCGACGTATTCCTTTCCTTTACCGCTTATGCCTCGCGCAAGGCAACCCGCCCGTGGCAAGGCAAAGAGAGCGGAGATACGAGTAGACGGCAATGCGCCTCTACAGAGACCACAAGACTGAGCCTCCACCCTACAGTCGGGCGTATGAGATGGGTTACAAGGAGATGGCCCGCCACGGCCAAGGTCAGGCTGACTTGAGGATAAGCTGGACGCAGCAGTTCCAGTCCCAGTAGCACCCGTAGTTCAACCCCGACCAGACAGTTTGAGACTACGGGATTTTTTGAGGTGTAACCCGCCAGAGTTTTATGGGTCGAGGCCTGAGGATGATCCGCAGGAGTTCATCCGCAGCTAGCCGATCATGAGAGTGATCAAGGCCTCTGAGACCGAGTCGCGGTCCTAGGTTCGCATCGGCCGCGCGTGATACCGCAATCGATTGGTTTGATTCGCGAGCTGTCCCGGGAGAGAATGCACTTCCGCTTTATGGGACGAAGTTCTCAAAGGCATTTCTTGCACACTTCGCCGCCACGTATGAGGAGGGCTCGCGCATGATTTTTGGTGTTGCGCGTAATCCGCATACGCGCGGAGTACAATGTGGAGTTCGACTCATTGGCCCGGTACGTCCCCGCATTAGTAGCTAGTATGGAGGATCGATGTAACGCCCCGAAACCCGGGCCCGTTACTGGTGCCTTACCCCGGGCACCCTAGTGATACAACATCAGAGAAAACCAGCGGAAAATAAAACACGAGTCATGAAACAAGAGATATAATAAATAAACAAAGCAACCAAAACAGCTTTTCAGATATACATAAAAACCCGAACAGCTTATCCTTTACAAACCCCGCCACAACAAAGGCATGCACTTAAGATTTACAACAACTATGACGGACAGGCTCGCCATACCCCGAATGTACAAGAACCTACAACTCAGTGGAAACATACCAAAGATAAGCCTCCAAGGAACGGAGCTTCCCAACACGCCAAATGAGATCCTAAGAGCGGGATCCACGATCGATGTACTCTACCTGCAGATGAACGCAGCTCAAGGAGGTCAAGCATAACAGTACCAAGTATGTGAAATCACAACATCAGAAATGAAATCATAATAGCCTAAAAAGGGAGACATGTATGATAACCAAAATACAAAGACGCAACATAAAAGTAGCCAAGTCGTGACTCACGCCTCAAAGCCACCACTCAAATATAACTATGGTCTCACGCCCACAACATCCATCATGTTCGCATCATGGCCGCATGCCCCTGGAATCGTGACGGTGTAGACATGTCCATGATGCAACACACAACAAGGCCGCATGGCCACATGCCCCGGACATCGTGACGGCAGACATGCCCATGTAACCTCAATAACAATATATCGGTGGTCAACCCGCCGCACGGCCACATGCCCCGGACATCGTGACGGTAGACACGCCCATGTTGCGCAATAACCATATATCGGTAATCAACCCGCCGCACGGCCGCATGCCCGACATCAGACGGCAGTACATGTCCATGTGACATCAACAACAAGACAAGAATCAAAATGGAAACATACCCGTGGAATTCTCCATCACCGCCAAAGACGCCCAAGTAAGTTCTCAACAAGTCGACCGCCTCTATCGAGAGACGCAGAACACGTAAATACCACACTTGCACAACAAAGGCTATCATCACAAGCATAGGCAAGTTTCACAACAACAAGCATAGGCAAGTTTCACAACAACAAGCATAGGCAAGTTTCACAACAACAAGCATAGGCAAGTTTCACAACAACAAGCATAGGCAAGTTTCACACAACTCAAAGTACTTTCATTTTATGCCAAAGTCCGGTTTTTAACCCCAAAGTACTACATACGTTAAGTTCTTTTAAAAGAGATCCATTACTTTTATAAAGTCACCCGATACCGTAGTATTAGAATGACCAACCCACATTCCTTTTCAAAATCAAGTAACAACATTCTTTTCCTAAGTTCGCTTGCCTAGTTTCAATTACTCAAGCTTCTCATTTTCAAATGGTTTCATAGTTCCCAAACTTAATCACTTGATTCCGCTTTTAGAACAATTGAGTAATATATGTCTCACGTGAGAGTAGGTTATTCTTGTTTACAACATTCTTATTACAATGACCATGATCTAGAAAATGTAATATCATTTTGTCTTATCTTAGTTTCTATGCAGATGGAGGTTTCTATCGGTTTTAATAATACCATTCATTAGTCAAGACATTTTCCTTTTATATCAGCGATGGGTTTGTCGATACACATTCTGATTTCCAAATCAAGAAACATTCTTAAGCCGTTATACCTAACTTCCCATAAAGCTAGCATAACTCTTAAGTTTTCAAAACACAGTACTACACTTCTTTCAAAACGATTCATAAATCTTTTGAAATACTTCAAGTTTTATTATAACGCCCAAGCCAGTTATAAATCAAATCAGTTATCTTTAAAAGCCACAACCCATTTTTTACCTACATAAAGTCGTTATAACCAACTTCCCATAAAGCCGTTATAACCCTTTATGTTTTACAACAATCAAATACAATTAACACACGACGCTCACCGCATTACATAGTTCCCACATATCATGCTAGAAGAGATAGGAAGAGGTTCACATACCGCGACGATTATCGACAATAAGCAAAAAGCTCCAAGTACTACAACCTTGCTAGCCCTTTCCACTCCTCGAGTAATACGCTACTCTTATTACTTTCACCTATAAAGGCCACAAACGTCTATTAACTCTTAAACACAAGTTCCCATCTTTCTACATAAAATTCGACAAAGACCTTCCCCGCCACAACAGAAATCTCCTCCTCTATCGAGGCCGGCCACCAAGCCAACCGTGGGGTTTACATCGCCTAACCTGACGTGTACCATTCTACTACACAACAATGCTACACAAGTCTCAGAATACAATCCTATGTAATTACTGATCGCTTCTTTTAAATTCGTGCTTAAGTCAAAAGACATGGCCGCACAATAATGTAAAGTTAAATATAAAGTATACCTCAACTATATATTCCTACCACATGTAATATCCAATTACAATAAGTGGACAAGAATATTTACCTCGACAAGCCCAAAATTATCCAAGTTATAATGTCTATCCTGAGCAAGGTTTAGCTCCTACTCCATGCGCTCCAATCCGCTCCAAACAACCCTTAGAAGTTCTAACTAACATCTACTCAAATACTTCAACCAACTATGAAGATTTCTTTGTGGTTTTGGCTGAGACTAAAAGGACAAAAGGTAGTATTTCCTGGCTCTACGTAAAGAGGTAACTTTGGAATACAACAAGGTAAAGGCTAAGGTATTTTGGCATTATAACAATACTCTGAGAGTATTTCTACCAAGAGGGGCGATTATACGTAAACAACTAGGCTAGTGGGGTACCCTACTGCCAAGACCACAAAGTGGGAGGTAGTACTTCTCGCCACACCTCAAGGGGAAGAGGAGGGTTTCGCCAAGGCCAATTTTAAGGGAGAGGCCTTGACGAGAGTCAACAAGAGGGAGGGGAGGGGTTTCAAGACTTGGAAGATTTTGATGAATGAAGTCTTCAAGAGAGTGGTATTTATAGAAAGCCAAAGGCCAACCAACGGCCAAGATCAAGCCACGCAAGACAAGTGTATGGCCTTGATCAAGCCAAGTACACCCTAACCCTACTCCACAAAACATTGCACCAAACAAGCCACAAAACAAGGCACAAAACAAGGCCAAAACAAGGAACCAATTGCAAGGCCAACGTCCCTCTCGACGCCCAAATCGCCCAAAGCACCCCACTTGCTTAATGTGAGGGTGACACGCCACCCTCCCGTTGGTCCAAAATGTTTCGCCTCTAAAAATCCGCAAAAATAAGAAAAGACATAGCCGAATTTTCCTCGCAAGTCATGTAAAACGCTTCACAAAAACGACTTAACCTGTCAGGCACAAATGTCATTCGCCAAGCCACCTAGCGGGGTGACACGTGTCACCTCCAAATGGCCCTCATAAAACGCCTTCCGAAAAATATCCACAATGGCCAAAATTTCAAAACAAAGTGGGCTCTACAAAATCAGAATTTCTCCGTGGCCCCACGTGACCATTTCCGAAAATAAAATTCCATAATTCTAATATAATCTAAGAAGCCCAAATTCCAAATCTGGGAACCCAATTCCCTTCAACGAACATTTTTCCTTACAAAAACCGGAAACTTTTTCCGTGGAAGAATCACCTCTTTCTTCCTTTCAAATTTTTTTCTGTCGCTCTCGTACGTACGTCCTCGCATACATACCCTGAGAATACGGGGTATAACAATCGAGTCCACCGATATGTTACAGGGATCGATGATTACCTAGCAGAGAGTTGTTCGGGTGTAGCTCTTCACCGGCACGGATATCGCTCGCACGCAGCTTATGACTAAAGGAGGAGCGGAGAAATCGACGGAATGACCAAAGTCAGCAGAAGAGGGCCAGAACTGCAGGGTCCTTTGGTGATTTTCGAGGCAGACCGCCTCAGCAGCAGACTAGTTATGCGCCTCCGCCAGTACAGAGTGGTCCTCTACAATCTTCAGAGCGTCCAGAGTTTTCAGGAGCAGTCGTGGTTCCAAGGGTTCAGATTTTCGGAGAGCAGGGTGTTAACCACCAAGCCACCCCTACCTCTCAGGACTGTGGTAGACTCCATGTGGGGAGTGTCGCTAGTCCGGAGTTTGTTTTACACGCGACAGGCCATTTTGGGAGAAACTGTCCGACTGTGGGTAGCGCTGGTAGATAGCATGCATCACGGATCGGGCCATGGTTCTTCACCTTCCATAGCCAGCAGATGTTCATACACCGGCGGCCAGAGAGGTCGCGTGGAAGTTCCCGCTTTAGCGGTCCTCCGAATCTCCTATTTTCGTATATCCTTAACCTCTAGAGTTTTGTATGTATTGATGTTGTGATGATGTGTTTAGTGTTATGTCTTGATAGCCTTGTGCTAAAATGTGATGTAGAACCCGTTAGTGAGAAGGGTAAGCTTGAGGGTGAGAAAATGATGAACCTTAGAATATTACGCTGAGACTCTGAGTGCATTTTATGCCTAGAATGTATCAGGTGATAAGTCCCCGGTAGTGTGAAATGGAAGTGGTAGCTTTCATGACTGTAGAGGTAAGATTGTTCGGATCGGAAACAAGAGCTTGACGCGTTAAGCTGGTCGTTGGGGCTATGCCGCGCCAACCCGCGCCTGCTTTGGGGTTGGTCACCGGGTGGTCCCGCCAGTGGTAGGGTCACGAGGTGCTAGGCCCAAGTTTAGATGACCATCGTATGAGTTTGCGGATATGTTCGACCAGAATCGGTTCGTGAAGGCCGGGAATGGCCTTAGAGGAAAGTGAAGCTAGTAAGATGACCAAGTTGGAGGTGGTGACTCCAAGGTTTGGAGAATCAAGCGATCAAGTGGTAATGATACTAGAAGAGTTCAAGTGTTTGAGAAGAGTACGACGAGTAAGGCAGAGGCGAGCATGTATTGCGAGCATAGATATGATCATTTCTTGTGAAGGGAGAAGCGCGAAGGATGTATATTTTAGACCTCGTGGATCGACGCATCCGGCATCAATTGTTGGTCACGAGTGACACTAGAACCTCGCGGAAAAGTGACAAAAGTTTGTGATGTTAGAGGTGTTTCTCGTGGACTTGGATGTAAGTATTTGCGCGTGTTTCGTGGCGGTATGGCAGATTGTTCTCGTAAGTATAGTAGTGAAGACTATACTGGCGCATGTTTGTTTTGAGGCTTAGAAGGAACATTCGGGACGAATGTTTCTAAGGAGGGGAGAATGTTATACCCCGTATTTCCAGAGTATGTACGTGAGGGCGTACGTATTATAATTTGAGCCTTAAAGTTAGGCAAGTTTCGAAATTTGTACATAACTACCAAAAGGAGTCGTTTTTCGACGAAACGTTTCCACAGCTTTCGTAGGGAAAATTCCGGCTATGTCATTTATAATTTTTGCGGATTTTTCCGAGAGATGAAACATTTTGGACCAACGGGAGGGTGACATGTGTCACCCTCACATTGGAAGCTTAGGGACGGCAATGGGACGAAATAAGGGCACTTTAGTTGGTAGGATATTTTGTGCAAGTTGGTGTGGTAGATGGATAAGGTGCACATGGCTTAATCCTAGCCCTACACTTGCCTAACACTTGGAAGAATCTTGGCCATTGGTTGGCCATTCCTTGACCTATAAATACCCCCTTAGTTGATGAACTTTCTTCATCCAAAAATCATTTTCCAAGTCTTGAAATCTCTTCCCCTTTGTGAGTTAAAATCGTCCAAACCCTCCCCCTTTGAGAAAGGCCCTTGGCCGAAAGCTTCCCCCTCCCCTTTGAGAGCTCTAGCCGAGAGCAACCCCCCCTAGCCTAGTTGTGCTAGTCGAAACACTACCCCCCCTTGGTAGAAATGTATTCTACAAGTATTGTTATAATGCCCAAAATACTTTAGCCAAATACCTTGTAGTACTTTCCAAAGTACCCTTTATACAAAAGCCCAAATACTATTATACTTCCTTTAGCCACTAAACGAAACCCTAAGGAAAACCTTCATAGTCGGTTGAAGTGTTAAGTAGAAGTTGGTGAGAACTTCTAAGGGTTGTTTGGAGCGGGTTGGAGCGCACGGAGTAGGAGCTAAACCTTGCTCAGGATCGACTTATAACTTGGATAATTTTGGGCTTATCGAGGTAAACACTCTTAACCTTCTGTTGTAATTGGAAATTGCATGTTGTTGGAATATATAGTTAAGGTATACTATATATAGAATTGAACATAGTTGTGCGGCAATGTCTTTTGACTTAAGCCTGAATAATACTTACGGCAATGTCTTGCGACTTAAGCCTGAACTTTAAGAAGAGAATCGAATCAGAATTACTTAGGATCAGACATAAGAGACTTGTATAGCATTATCGTGAAGTAGAATTGTACACGCCCGTTAAACGTGTAAACCACCGGTTGGCTTGGCGTAGCCTCGATAGAGAGAGAATTACGCTGCGGGGAGGTGCCGCCAATTTTCAGTAATATTCTACGCCGAGATCTAAAGATGTTAATAGGCGCCAGTGGCCTCTATAGGTCAAGTACTACGTGTGGAGTGATCCGCTTGGCTTAGAGTGTAGCCGACGGTTTGAGGTACTTGAGCGCTTGCTATTAGTCGATAATCGTCGCGAGGTATGTGAACCTCTTCCTATCTGTTCTAGCATGATATATGTATAACTATGTAGTACGGTAGACGTACATGTGTTAAATGTATTTGATTATTTTTAAACATAAAGTGTTATAACGGCTTTATGGGAAGTTGGTTATAACAGCTCTATGTAAATGAGAAATGCTTTGTGGTTTTTTTTTAAGATAACTGATTTGACTTATAACCGACTTGATGTGTGATAATAAAGAACCTTGAAGTATTCTAAAAGATTAAGAAACCTTTTTGAAAGAAGTGTATACTGGGTTTTTGGAAGGAATAATGTTTTACTGATTTCGGAAATCAGAATGTGTATCGACAAACCACTGCAGCGTTAATAAAGGAAAATGTATTGAATAATTAAGTATTATTAAAACCAGTAGAAACCTCCATCTGCATAGAAGCTAAGATGAGACAAAATGATATTACATTTTCTAGATCATGGCTGCTAATAAAATTGATTATGAACAAGAATAACCTACTCGCCTATGGCATATGTTACTCAATTGTTTTAAAAGAGATTAAGACATTGAACTAGGAAACTTTTCAAAAAAGAGACTTGTGTAATTGAAATTAGGCAAACTGGAACTTTAGGGAAAAGAAAGGCATTGTGTTGTCTTAAAATGGTTTAAAACATAAGGTGTTATAACAGCTTTATGGGAAGTTGGTTATAACGACCTTATGAAAACAAAAGAAAGGTTTTATCATTGGTTTTAATGTGGTAACTTGACTATAAAAAGAGAAGTGATTTGCTAAAAAAGAAGGAATTCTGTTGCCTTAATTTTGTGTTAAAAAGGACAGAATGGAAGTTGTGTTGGTTTACTTACATGATATAAGTCACTCTATTTTTATACTAAGGGTATCGGGTGACTTTTATAAAATGAATAAATCTCTTTAAAAGTAATTTAACGTACGTAGTACTTTAGTGTTAAAACCCGGAATTGGTCATAAAATGAAAGTACTTCGAGTTGTGTATAAACCCGCCTATGCTTGTTGTGAAACTTGCCTATGCTTGTTGTTGTGAAACTTGCCTATGCTTGTTGTTGTGAAACTTGCCTGCTTGTTGTGATAGCCTTTGTTGTGCAAGAATTGTGTTTCTATACTACCGCTGCTCTCGATGGAGGGTCGCTGACTTGTTGAGAACTTACTCGACGTGACCGCAGTGACGAAATAAATTCCACCGCACGCTCGCTGATAGTGTTACTTTTGTTAATCGCTTTGGACATACCGACACGATGCGTAGCGCACGCATGCTTCCACTTTGATTACCGCTTGTTGTCTTATTGTTTCTTTGACATACCGACACGATGCGTAGCGCACGCATGCTTCCATTTGGAATATCGCCTTATTGTTTCCTTCGACTCATCGACACGACGTAGCGCACGCATGCTTCCATTTGGAATGTTGTCTTATTTGTTCCTTTGGACATATCGACACGATGTAGCGCACGTATGCTCCCATTTGGATTGTCGCCTTGTTGTTATCATATCATCACGGCAGCTGGCGAAGGTACCACGCAGTGATTGATGTTGGGCGCGAGACCGAATTGATATAATCATATTGTCACGACCAAATCGCCCGGATCGTGCCTTACCCCGCACCCTAGTGACACAACATCGAGTAATCAGGAACATAAACAACAACACGAGATAACGTAAATATAAAACAATAATCAGGAAACTTGCCTCGCATATATATAACCATCAACTCTTTTACAAATGAACAGCTTAATCCTTTTTACCAACCCCGCCACAACAAGATTACATGCACTTCTAAGAATGATACGACACAATGGCGGACAGTATTCCCGCCAAACCCCGAATGTAAACACTTACTACGCATGCGGGACTATACCACTGATAAGCCTCCGAGAAACGGAGTTTCCCAAACGGAATCGTGACTCGAGAGCTAGGATCAACGATCGATGACTCAACTCGCGCAGATAACGCAGCCTTCGGCGAGGTCAAGCATAACAAAAATTTGTATGTGAAACAAACAAAATAAATAACATCAGAAATGAAATCATAGTAGTCTATACGGCAGAGACATGTATGATAACCAAACTACATACCACCATAAATAAGGCCAGAGCCAAGTCGTGGACTCACGCCTCAAAGTCATCACTCCAATATAACTACGGGTCTCAAGCCCATAACATCAATCATGCCCGTGGAATACCTTCCTCACCGCCAGCCTATGATAGAAAACACCACTTAATACACATGAACACTGTGTCCCACTGTGTCCAACTAAACCGCATGGTAAGTGGCAAGGCATAGCCGACTACTAACACCCACGCATCAACAAGGTCATGAATCAGATTATAAGATCCGCTTGCATGGCCACATGATCAAAGCCGCCACTTGCCCGCAGATCTAATGCGCGTCTAGTCCTCGAACTTCCCGCACCCGCATAGGCCAATCTCATCGCCCGCATGAGGTATTCCCCGATCGAGGGTAGCTACTCCCGCATCGCCCCGACTTTCGAGCCCGCACGGCCACAAGCGACCGCATGCCCATAAAGGACGACACTAACTGAACTCTCGTAGCTCGCATAGGCCCTCAGACCCGCATGAGGTATTCTCGAATCACGGTCCTGCATCACCGAGTCTACCCCGCATCGGAGGGCGCTTAACCCCTAATCACCTCAAGAGACGAATGCCACAATACTATCATAACGACCGATAGTTAGTAAGCACAATCAAGGGAAACCCCTTTACACAAACATCACAAGATACTAACACACGTAGCATCCTAACACGCTTACTTATCAAAGCAACAAGAAAGTATTACAAGGCTATCACAAACCAATACAATCAAGTTATTCACACAAGGTACTTTCTACTAACAAGTTCGGTATCTATCCCCAAAGTACTTCACACATTAAATCTTAAAAAGATCTGCTTTCTTTCACATAAGTCACACAATACCCGTAGTATAAAATAGAGTGATCGCCCTTTTAAGAAAACTAAAACTCTTACCTTTGTAAAATCAAGTAACAACATTATTTTCCAAACGCCCAAGTTTGCCTAATTTCAAAAGTTCACGTTTCTTATTTTAGAAAGGTTTCAGCTTCATAGTCTTATTCATTTAAGAATATAATTCCTTTAAACAACTGAGAAACATAAGTCTTATGTGAGTAGGATATTCTTGTTTATAACAATCTTCTTACAAAGACCATGATCTAGGAAATATCATTTTGTCTCATCTTAGCTTCTATGCAGATGAAGTTTCTCCGGTTTTAATAATACTTAATTATTCAAAACATTTCCTTTTATTAACGCTCGCAGTTGGTTTGTCGATACACATTCGATTCAAATCAAGAAAGCATTCTTAAGCCGCTATACCTAACTTCCCATAAAGCTAGTATAACTCTTAAGTTTTCAAACACCAAGTATTACTTCTCTTTCAAAATGATTCAAAAATCTTTCAAATACTTCAAGTTCTTTCTTATCATATAACAAGCCGCTTATAGTTCAAATCGCTTACCTTTTAAAACCACATGTATTTTCTTACTAACATAAAGTCGTTATAACCAACTTCCCATAAAGCCGTTATAACACTTTATGTTTTAAACCACTCAAACACATTTAGCACATGACGCTCACCGCACTACATAGTTCACACATATCATGCTAGAAGAGATAGGAAGAGGTTCACATACCTCGCGACGAGTATCGACTAATAGCAAAACGCTCCAAACAATCGGCTACTCCTAAGCTGGATCATTCCACACGTAGCATTTCAACCTATAAGGCCACAAGCGCGCTTTATTAACATCGTAGAACATTCTACGTAAAATTCGCAAAGACTCTCCCCGCAACAACAGAAATCTCCTCCTCTAACGGGCCGCTACCAAGTCAACCGTGGGGTTATACATCCAACCCTAACGGTACAATTCTACACCACTGCATTACTACACAAGTCCACTGTAATACACCCATGTAATTACAGTCAGCTTCTTCAGCTTAAGTCCAAGGACATCACACAAGCTATGTTCAGTTATATATATATAGTATGCTTTAACTATATTTTCCTACAACATGTAATATCCAATTACAAAAGGGGGACAAGATAGTTACCTCGATAAGCCCATAATTATCCGAGTTTAATGTCGATCCTTAGCAAAGTTTTAGCTCCAACTCCGAGCGCTCCAACCCGCTCTAAACCACCCTTAGAAGTTCTAACCAACTTCTACACAATACTCCAACGGACTATGGAGATTTTCCTAGGGTTTCGGTTTTGTGGACCGACGGAAGTATAATAGTATTTCGGCTTTTCAGATAGGTATAACCTTAGAATACAACAAGGTATACTAAGGTAATTGGGCATTATAACAATACTTTTGAGAGTATTTCTACCAAGATGGGTATTATATGAAAACAAACTAGGCAGTGGGGTACCCCACGGCCACACCACAAAGCGAGTGGTGGCTACCCTCGCCTACCCCACTGGGGGGAACTCTCGCCAAGGGGCCTCACGGGGAGGGGGAAGGCTCTCAAGACTTAGGCATTTTGACGAAGTCTTCAACCTAGAGGGTATTTATAGCACAAGCCAAGGCCAACCAATGGCCAAGATCTAGCCAAGTGTTAGGCAAGTGTAGGCCAAGATATGCCCAAGTGCCCCTAGTCCCTACTCCTTAAAACCTCACAAATATCTACACAAATATCTACCCACAACTTGCCCACCAATCGGCCCTAAGCCGCCACTTGTTTCCAATGTGAGGTGACACACGCCACCCTCCCGCTGGTCCAAAATGTTTCGCTTCGGAAAAATCTGCAAAAATAAGAAAAGACATAGCCGGAATTTTCCTCGCAAGTTATGTAAAACGCTTCGTCAAAAACGACTCTAACCGGTGCCAGGCACAAATGCCATTCGCCAAGCCACCTAGGCGGTGACACGTGTCACCCTCCTATTGGCCCAAAATAAAACATCTTCCAAAATATCCATAATGGCCAAAATCTCAAAACAAAGCTGGCCCCACAAAACCAGAATTTCTCCTGGGCCCCACGTGACCATTTTCAAAATAAAATTCCATAATTCTCTAATATTCCAGAAGTCCGAATACCAAACTGGGAATCCAATTCCCATTAACGAACCTTTTTCCTTCACAAAACCGAAACTTTTCCGTGGAAAAATCGCCTTTCTTCCTTTCCAATCTTTTCGTCAGATTCTCGCACGCACGCCCTCGCATACATACCCTAGAACTACGGGTATAACATTCTCCTCCTTAGAAACATTCGTCCCGAATGTTCCTTCTAAGTCTCAAAACAAACGCGCCAATATAGTCTTCACTACTATACTTACGAGAACAATCTCGCCATACCGCCATGGAAACACTGCGCAAAACTTACATCTAAGTCCACGAGGAAACACCTCTACATCACCACAAATACCTCTTCCCGGGTCAAAATATACTTCCTTAGTCATCGATACCACTTTTGTCACTTTGTCGCGAGCCTTGTCCGACGACCCAACAAATGGTACCGGTCCGCATGATCCCGAGGATCTCGTGACACTCGAACTCTTACCACATTCGATACGGCTTCGCTTTCCAAAACTCGGTTACTATCTCTAACGTGGTCATCATTAATCGGGAACACTGACGGATCTCCGATACTTTCCCGATCATAACAATACGAAAGACCGGACGCCCTTCCTCCTAAGTCGGACGGCAAGAATGCTAACATATAGGCAACCCGCCTATTCTTCACATGAACTCACAAAGGCCCAAAGTGACTCGCTAAGTTCCTTCGCTTCACAACTCGTCACACCGTCCGGTGGTACTTTCAAGAAGACCGACCGTCAACTCAACTCTAAGCGCCGTTGCCGATTATCCGCACGATTCCTCCGAGCCGCCGTAACTTCTTCTAGATGAGCTTTACCCTATCCACGTACCGGAACAAGCTCGATCCAACTATCCAACCCCGCCAACATCGAACCAATCGACCGCAACTTGCATTCGCTTCTACAAGGTGTCACAAGACGACATCCAAACACCGAAATGGTAGCTTAAACACTTCAACCGAGACAACGATCCTCACACTACCCCAAATCAAAACATCGCCCGAGGGCGAACGCGACACGGACTCACCCGAGTTCCTAGCCCCGCCGTACAAACTCCCGTGAAGAGAAACACTGCACTGGCTCCACTGTCGTCATAAGGTGAAGGTAGGCACCCTGCAGCCTCACAACCTTTTCAGATAACATCAACATCGCGAGGAACGACTTCGACCAAGAACACGATAGGTCGCTTCATCGGCCCGACCACCGGTCGAACGCATCCACGAACTTGCACGGCTAACTAAATACGGGCCTAACACCCTCATGACCCTAACACAAAGAGGGACCACCACAACCGACTTCACCACTAAACCTACCGCGGTTGACCCGCACGTAGCCTCAACCCGACCCTAAGGCGCAAAAATACCATCTCCAAGGAACAATCTTACTAAACACGCTACTTAAAACCTAGCGGTCTTCTTAGCTCAACTACCCTCTTTCATTTCATACTACTTAGGACTTATCCCAAACACACCACGTGCACTATGCACTCCTATAAGTGGTCAAACATAAACATACGCCTCTACCCGAGATGGCCTTACCTCTAAGGTCTTTGCGATAAAGCTCTAAGGCTCACACTTTCTCTATCCTCCAAAATCTTACTCTGCTAACCCACCATGATTTCTAATCACAACTAACACACCGCTATCGTAACATAGCACTTAAGGTATACTCACCTTGAAAGTTACCAAGGACTCACGCCCGCCCTTCTCGCCCTTGGTTAACCCGCCGATCTCTACGCTTTCTCGCCGCGCATAAGCCCGCATACGTGCCATGCTCGCTTCAATCAAGGATTACTCTTGCACAACCTTCTCTTAGGTAGTCATCAAGACTTCGCGATACATCCAGAACTCTCCGTAGCCAAATCCATAGCTAGTAACAAGGTTGTCTCTTGCAATCTATATTCTCGCTCCTGGCCGTAACCGGCGTTCACATATCACGGCCGCAGCAGAATCGCCGCCGCCATGCTTAAACTCGCCGGGCTAGTAACGCCGCAGAAATCCCCGAATGAAGCACTACCCTAGGTAATGATTTGGCCTGCCCTCGCCACCCTCTGAACTCTACTGCAGCCTCTACGCTCGCCTCCCGGGCCCGGTTGCTCTACGCGAGGCATAACGATAAGTGAAATAATTTCGCCGAGGTCCAACTTACAACACAATTTCTAAGGCACGATCTCAGAGTGAGAAGAATAGAAACCAATCCTAAATATCCTATAGCCTCTCGACATTGGCGTGGTGCACAACACACCGATAATCAAGACTTCATCGATACGGCTCAGACACTTTCCGAGGATTAATCGCTCGATACCACTTTTGTCACGACCAAATCTGGCCTGGATCGTGCCTTACCCCGCACCCTAGTGACACAACATCGAGTAATCTGAACATAAAACAACAAATACGAGATAATGTAAATATAAAACAATAATCAGGAAACTCATCGGCATATATATAACCATCAACTCTTTTACAAATGAACAAATTTTAATCCTTTTTACCAACCCCGCCACAACAAGATTACTGCACTTCTAAGAATGATACGACACAATGGGCGACAGTGGCCCCGCCAAACCCCGAATGTAAACACTTACTACGCATGCGGGACTATACCACCGATAAGCCTCCGAGAAACGGAGTTTCCCAAACGCCGAATCGTGACTCGAGAGCTAGGATCAACGATCGATGTACCTCAACTCGCAGATGAACGCAGCCCGGCGAGGTCGATAACAGTACCGAGTATGTGAAACAAACAAAATAAATAAATCAGTAAATGAAATCATAGTAGTCTATACGGCAGAGACATGTATGATAACCAAACTACGCCACCATAAATAAGCCAGTGTCAAGTCGTGACTCACGCCTCAAAGTCATCACTCCAATATAACTACGGGTCTCAAGCCCATAACATCAATCATGCCCGTGGAATACCTTCCTCACCGCCAGCCACATGATAGAAAACACCACGGAATACACATGAACACCGTGTCCCACCCGTGTCCAACTAAAACCGCATGCAGTAAGCACGAAGGCATAGCCGACTACTAACACCTACAGCATCAACAAGCGTCATGAATCAGATCATAAGATCTGCCTGCACTGCCACATGATCAAAGCCGCCACTTGCCCGCAGATCTAATGCGCGCGCCTAGTCCCGAACTTCCCGCACTCCGCATAGGCCAATCTCATCGCCCGCATGAGGTATTCCCGCATCGAGGGTAGCTACTCCCAAGATCGCCCCGACTTTCGAGCCCGCACGGCCACAAGGACCGCATGCCCATAAAGGACGACACTAACTCGAACTCTCGTAGCCCGCATAGGCCCTCAGACCCGCATGAGGTATTCTCGAATCACGGTCCTGCATCACCGAGTCTACCCCAGACGGAGGCGCCTTAACCCCTAATCACCTCAAGAGATGAATGCCACAATACTATCATAACGATCGATAGTTAGTAAGCACAATCAAGGGAAACCCTTTACACAAACATCACAAGATACTAACACACGTAGCATCCTAACACGCTTACTTATCAAAGCAACAAGAAAGTATTACAAGTGCTATCACAAACCAATACAATCAAGTTATTCACACGCGTACTTTCTACTAACAAGTTCGTATCTATCCCCAAAGTACTTCACACATTAAATCTTAAAAAGATCTGCTTTTCACATAAGTCACACAATACCCGTAGTATAAAATAGAGGATCATTCCTTTTAAGAAAACTAAAACTCTTACCTTTGTAAAATCAAGTAACAACATTATTTTCCAAACGCCCAAGTTTGCCTAATTTCAAAAGTTCACGCTTCTTATTTTAGAAAGGTTTCAGCTCATAGTCTTATTCATTTAAGAATATAATTCCTTTTAAACAACTGAGAAACATAAGTCTTATGTGAGTAGGATATTCTTGTTTATAACAATCTTCTTACAAAGAACATGATCTAGGAAATATCATTTTGTCTCATCTTAGCTTCTATGCAGATGGAAGTTTCTACCGGTTTTAATAATACTTAATTATTCAAAACATTTCCTTTTATTAACGCCGCAGTTGGTTTGTCGATACACATTCTCGATTTCCAAATCAAGAAAGATTCTTAAGCCGTTATACCTAACTTCCCATAAAGCTAGTATAACTCTTAAGTTTTCAAACACCAAGTATTACTTCTCCTTTCAAAATGATTCAAAATCTTTGAAATACTTCAAGTTCTTTCTTATCATATAACAAGCCGCTTATAGTTCAAATCGCTTACCTTTTAAAACCACATGTATTTTCTTACTAACATAAAGTCGTTATAACCAACTTCCCATAAAGCCGTTATAACACTTTATGTTTTAAACCACTCAAACACATTTAGCACACGACGCTCACCGCACTACATAGTTCACACATATCATGCTAGAAGAGATAGGAAGAGGTTCACATACCTCGCGACGAGTATCGACTAATAGCAAAACGCTCCAAACAATGGCTACTCCAAGCTGGATCATTCCACACGTAGCATTTCAACCTATAAGGCCACGCGCTTATTAACATCGTAGAACATTCTACGTAAAATTGGCAAAGACTCTCCCCGCAACAACAGAAATCTCCTCTCTAACGGGCCGCTACCAAGTCAACCAGTGGGTTATACATCCAACCCTAACGGTACAATTCTACACCACTGCATTACTACACAAGTCATCAGAATACACCCTATGTAATTACAGTCGCTTCTTCGTGCTTAAGTCCAAGGACATTGCCACAAGCTATGTTCGCTTATATATATATAGTATGCTTTAACTATATTTTCCTACAACATGTAATATCCAATTACAAAAGGGACAAGATAGTTACCTCGATAAGCCCATAATTATCCGAGTTTAATGTCGATCCTTAGCAAAGTTTTAGCTCCAACTCCGAGCGCCCAACCCATTTAAACCACCCTTAGAAGTTCTAACCAACTTCTACACAATACTCCAACTGACTATGGAGATTTTCCTAGGGTTTCGGTTTTGGACCGACGGAAGTATAATAGTATTTCGGCTTTTCAGATAGGTATAACCTTAGAATACAACAAGGTATACGCTAAGGTAATTGGGCATTATAACAATACTTTGAGAGTATTTCTACCAAGATGGGGTATTATATGAAAACAAACTAGGCAGTGGGTACCCCACGGCCACACCACAACGGCGGGGGGGTGGCTACCCCTCGGCCTACCCCACTAGGGGGGGAACTCTCGGCCACGGGGGCCTCACGAAAAGGGGAGGGGGAAGGCTCTCAAGACTTAGGCAATTTGACGAAAGTCTTCAACCTTAGAGGGTATTTATAAAGACAAGCCAAGGCCAACCAATGGCCAAGATCTAGCCAAGTGTTAGGCAAGTGTAGGCCAAGATATGCCCAAGTGCCCCTAGTCCCTACTCCTTAAAACCTCACAAATATCTACACAAATATCTACCCACAACTTGCCCACCAATCGCCCTAAGCCGCCCACTTGTTTCAATGCGAGGTGACACATGTCACCCTCCCGTGGTCCAAAATGTTTCGCTTTCTGAAAAATCCGCAAAAATAAGAAAAGACATAGCCGAATTTTCCTCGCAGTTATGTAAAACGCTCATTTAAAAACGACTCTAACCGTGTCAGGCACAAATGCCATTCATTAAGCCACCTAGGCGGTGACACGTGTCACCCTCCTATTGGCCCAAAATAAAACATCTTCCAAAAATATCCATAATGGCCAAAATCTCAAAACAAAGTGGGCCCTACAAAATCAGAATTTCTCCCGTGGGCCCCACGTGACCATTTTCAAAATAAAATTCCATAATTTCTAATATTCCAGAAGTCCGAATACCAAACTGGGAATCCAATTCCCATTAACGAACCTTTTTCCTTCACAAAACCGAAACTTTTCCGTGGAAAATCGCTTCTTCTTCCTTTCCAATCTTTCGTCAGATTCTCGCACGCACGCCCTCGCATACATACCCTAGAACTACTGGTATAAGTTATGTGTGTATCTTGTAGTTTGGTTATCATACTGCCTCCCGCTTATAGACTATTATGATTTCATTTACGATTTTACGCTTCACATACGTATTGTCAGACCTCCTTCGGCGTTCATGCCGCAGAAGTACATCATTTGTCGATCCCCGCTTAGGATCTCATTTCAGCGTTTTGGGAAGCTCCGTTGCCGAGGCTTATCTTTGGTATGTTACACAGTGCGTAAGTTCTCAGACGCTCAGGGTACGGCGGCCCGCCCCGTCATAGTTCAGATAAATCTTAGGTGCGTGAGTAATCGCCGCGTGTGTAAGGATTGTAAATCGCTCAAATGTTTATATATATATGTTGGAAGGCAACCGTTTTGGTTGGCCTATTTGCTTTTATTTATCATGTCTCTTGTTTCATATTTATGCTTTATGTTCCGCTGATTTTCTCTGATGTTATATCACTAGGGTGCCCGGGGTAAGGCACCAGTCGCGGGCCCCGGTTCGGGTCGTGACAGGGGTCCAACTTACAACACAGCTCTAAGGCACGATCTCAGAATGAGAAGAATGGAAACCAATCCTAAATGTCCTGCAGCCTCCTGATTATAGATGTGGTGCACAACACACCGATAATCAAGACTCTACTAGATACCTGTCTGTAGACACTTTCCGAGGATTAATCGCTCGATACCACTTTTGTCACGACTGCCCGGCTCCGTGGATCGTGCCTTACCCGGGCACCCAAGTAGTCATACATTAGAGTAATCAGCGGAACAAAAAAATAAGACATGAAACAATTGTAAAATGAACCACATTTTAACTGAGAGAAAATTGCCTTTCGGCATATATATAAATACAAAGTTTGAACAGCTTAATCCTTTTTACAAACCCTGCCCACACAGTACTACAGACCTCTAAGAATGTAACGACAAATATGGCAGGACAGGGCCCCGCCATGCCCCTGAATGAACAAGAACTTACAGACTCAGGGTAACATACCAAAAGATAAGCCTCCGGAGAAACGGAGCTTCCCAAAACGCTGATTTGTGATCCTAGAAGCGAGGATCGACAACCGATGTACCTCTACCTGCGGCATGAACGCAGCTCAAGGAGGTCGCATAACAGTACCATGTATGTGAAACTGAAAATACTGTAGTTAAATCATAACAGTCTATATAAAGCAGGAGACATATATGATAACCCAAAATACAGTACGCAATCATAAACGCAGTTAAGTCAGGGACTCACGCCCTCAAAGTCATCACTCAAATATAACTATGGGTCTCACGCCCACAACATCAATCATGTTCGCATCTTGGCCACATGCCCCGAATTCTCCATCGGTGCGCATATGTCCGTGATGCAACAATAATAACAAGGTACCGTAATCAACCGCCGCACGGCCACATGCCCCGACTCGTGACGGTGCAGCATATGTCCATGTAACAATAATACCAATACACCGGTGATCAACCCCGCCGCGTGGCCACATGCTCTGACCAGACGGCAGATATGTCCATGTAACAACAATAACAATATATCGGGTGATTAACCCGCGCACGGCCGCATGCCCCTAATTCTCGACGGCGTGCAGACATGTCCATGTAACAACAATAATAATAAATCGGGTGATTAACCCGCCGCATGGCCGCATGGCCCCGGAATTCTGCATCGGTGCAGATATGTCCATGTAACAACATCACACTCCTAATGGAAGCATACCCGTGGGTCACCCATCGTGTCAGTATGTCCATCAATCAGTTAGATAGCCGGCCCTCCAACGAGACGCAGAGTACGTAAATACAACACTTGCACAACAAAGGCTATTACCACAAACATAGACTCTTATTTTATTACAACGAATCCGGGTTTTAACCCCAAGGTGTTACATACATTAATCCTTTCAAAAAGACCTCTTTTTACGTAAAACAACTCGATACTATTATCCGTAGTACCAAATACGTTCATGTTTTAAAATCAAGTACTTTACTAATCGCTTTAACCAAGTGGCTTACACTTTCTAGAACAACGTCAAGTAACAACATTCTTTTCCAAAAGTTCAAGTTTGCCTAATTTCAGATACTCACGTCTATTAGTTTGGAAAGATTTCATAGTTTATAGTCTTAATCAAATAACGTACTCCCCTTTAAAACAATAAGCCTTATGTGTGAGTAGGTTATTCTTTGTTTATAACAATCTTATAAGCGACCATGATCTAGGAAACGTAATATCATTTTGTCTCATCTTAGCTTCTATGCATGGAGGTTTCACTGGTTTTAATAATACTTAATTATTCAATACATTTCCTTTTATTAGCGCTGCAGTGGTTTGCTCGATACTTATTCTGATTTCCGAAATCAGTAAAACATTATTCCTTTTAAAAACCAAGTACTCATTACTTACGAATGAGGTTTCACACTTTTAACAAAATTCATATCAATTCAATTAAGTCAAGTCTCTTATCTTTTAAGATCAAGTCTCTTAACTTCTAAAATCAGAACCCATTCTCTTTACTTCTTAAGACGTTATACCTAACTTCCCATAAATCTAGTATAACTCTTATGTTTTCAAAACCAAGTATTACTCTTCTTTCAAAAAGGTTTCTTAATTCTTTTGAAATACTTCAAGATTCTTATTATTCAGGCTTAAGTCAAAAGACATTGCCGTAAGACTACGTGCTAACACACGTACGCCTACCGTACTATATATATATATTCTTTTAAAATACTTCAAGATTCTTATTATTCAGGCTTAAGTCAAAAGACATTGTCGTAACACTACATTCGCTTAACACACGACGCCTACCGCACTATATATATATTCTTTTAAAATACTTCATGCTCAAGAGATAGGAAGAATCACATACCTCGCGACGATTATCGACTATTAGCAAAACGCTCCACGGTTATAACCCAGCTAGCCTTGTCCACCTTCCAAGTAGTACATGCTACTCGCAGAACATTCAACCAATAAAGGTTATAAGTCTATCAGAATACAAATCCTATGTAAGTACATTTTAATCTTCTACTTTAATATTCTTCCGATGTGATTTCGTTCAAGTCTTTTTCAGAATATCCTCTATTACAGTTCAATTCTCTTCTATGAATCTTATATTCATTTCTATACAACTACAGTATGTAATTTCCAATTACAATATAAGGACAAGAGTATTTACCTCGATAAGCCCAAAATTATCCAAGTTATAAGTCGATCCTGAGCAACGTTTTAGCTCCTACTCCGGGCGCTCCAACCTGCTCCAAACAACCCTTAGAAGTTCTACGCAACTTCTTCTTAATACTTCAACCGGCTATGAAGCTTTTCCTTAGGGTTTCGTTTTTGTGACTTAAGGGAATATAGTAGTATTTCCGGGCTCTACGTATAGAGGTAACTTTGGAAAGTACTACAAGGTATTTGGGCTAAAGTATTTTGGAATAACAACAACAATACTTGGAGAAGTATTTTTCTACCAAAGGGGGGTATTTTCGAGAACAACTTTAGGCAAGGGGGGGGTTCGGCCGAGGCCTTCTCAAGGGGGGGAGGGGTTATTTGGACGAGAGCTTTGAGAGGGAGGGAGAGGGATTTTTGCCTTGGATTTTCACAAGTGTGGATGAAGGAATGTCTTGCATTAGAGGGGTATTTATAGGCCAATCAATGGCCAAGATTAAGCCAAGTGGTAGGCAAGTGTAGGGTGAGGATTTGGACATGTGTGTGTGGGTCCCACCTTATCAATCTACCACACAAATATCCTACCTAATCCTTGACAAAAAGAAAGGCCAAAAAAACGCCTAAGGTTTCGTCCAAGTGACCTCCCACTTGAGGGTGACAAGTGTCGCCCTCTCGTTGGTCCAAAATATTCCATCTCTCGGAAAAATCCGAAAAAATTACAAATGACATAGCCGTAATTTTCCCTACGCAAGTTCTAGAAAACGTTTCACGAAAGCGATTCTTTTAGTTGTGAACAAAATTTCGAACCTTGCCTATCTTTAAGGCTCAAACTTCTCTACGTACGTCCTCACGTACATACTCTGGAAATACGGGGTATAACATTCTCCCCTCCTTAGAAACATTCGTCCCGAATGTTCCTTCTCAAGACGGATAACGATAAAGTTCCTCTAACAAGTTGCCAACGCCACCCCTGGCCACAAAATAACACACGTTCTCTTCCTTCCTTACTCGTCGTACCCTTCTCGAACACTTGAACTCTTCTAGCATACGTACCATACTTGACCATCGCCAGCTTTCCAAAATCTCTGGAGTCACTACCTCCAAACATGGTCATCTTACTAGCCTCAAATTCCTTTAAGGCCATTCCCTGGCCTTTACGATCCGATTATGGTCGAACATATCCACGAACTCATACGATGGTCATCTAAACTTGGGCCTAGCACCCTCGTGTCCCTACCACCTGGCGGGACCACCCAGAACTGACCCCACCTTAAACAGGGCTACGGGTTGACCCGCAATACGTCCTCAACCCGACCCTCCATCGTGCCGAACTTTCTTGTTTCTCGATCCGGAACAATCTTACTAATTCACATCATGAAAGCTACCACTTCCATCTCACTCTACCCATGGACTTATCACACTAATACATTCTAGGCATATAATGCACTCCGACAGGGATCATTTGCAAAATCCTTTACTCAAGACGGCCTTACATCTAAGGTCTCAATCGTGAAATAATCTAAGGTTCACACTTTCCATACCCCCATACTTAACTTCTCAACTACCCATGTTCTCTAGATCATACTTTTACACAATGCTATCCAGACATAACACTCAACATAAACTCATTATATCAAGCATACTAACATCTAGAGAGTTAAGGATATACCTGAATCTACCGCTTTACTCTAATCACCTCACCGCAGGCATAGCTAGCGGTGATGAACCAGCCATCGATCCCGGCGTCGAGTCGTAACATCCGTACCCTGGTCGGCGCCTCACCAAATGGCCCCGCTGGCCGCAAAAGTAACAAGCTCCTTGGCACCACGACACTCCCGAAATGCGTCTACCACACCGACCACACCGAGGTAGGGTGATCGACCGCCAACGCCCTACTCCCGAAACTGAACCCGTGGAGCTCGACCTACTCAATACCCTCAACGCTCGAAGGTTGTGGAGGACCACTGCATCGCGGCGTGCATAACTAGCTCGGCCGAGGCGGTCCGCCTCGAAAGTCGCTAAAAGACCCAAATTGCTCGCCTCTTCACGATCTTCGTCATTCCGCCGACCTCTCCGCCTCACACCCAAGTGCATAAGCTCGCATGCGGCAATGTCCATGCCGGCCAAGAGCTACACCAACAAGCTTCCAAGTAGTCATCTAGCCCGTGACGTAGCGTACTGGCCCTCCATATCGGCATTACTCTGGGACGCACGAGCCAATGAGTCGAACTCACATTGTACTCGAATCAGACGCCTGCTCGCCTCAACATCAAAAACTGTTTACCGAGCCTCCTCATCCGTGAGGCAAGAAGTGCAAGAAATGCCTCGAGAACTCGTCCCAACGGCCGAAAGTGCATACTCTCCGACGGCTCCCACGAATCAAACTACCGATCGCAGATCACGCGGCCGATGCGAACCTAAGACCACCGACTCGGTCTCCAAGCCTTGATTACCCTCATTATCCGTAGAATCGCTTGATGAACTCCCGCGATCATCCTCGTGCCTCGACCGTAGAACTCGCGCTACAACTCGTGAAGTCCCGTAGCCTCAAATTATCCCATCTTGGGTGAACCATGGGTACTACCGAATCGCTGCGCCCGCCTATCTCGCGTCCGCCACAACTCGCTAGCAATCGTGCATCTCCTTGTAACCCATCTCCTCGCCAGTGCCGTACTGAGGCTCGTGCATCGTTGTCTCATCACCACCGCCGCTCTAAACTCGCTGGGCCGGCGGCGCAAAACTCGCCGTCAAGCATAATCTCGGTGCATCGACGCTCGCGCTGCACTTTTGTATCCTATTAGCAGCTCCCTCGGCTGCCTTGCCCATCTGGGCCCGGGTTGCCTTGCGCGGAGGCATAACTGGTAAAACGAAATGCGTCAGAGGGGTCCAACTTACAACACAGCTCTAAGGCACGATCTCAAAATGAGAAGAATGGAAACCAATCCTAAATGTCTCGCACTCCCGATTATAGATGTGGTGCACAACACACCGATAATCAAGACTCTACTAGACACGGTCAGACACTTTCCGAGGATTAATCGCTCGATACCACTTTTGTCACGACTGCCCGGCTCGTGATCGTGCCTTACCCGGGCACCCAAGTAGTCATACATCAGAGTAATCATCGGAACATAAAAATAAGACATGAAACAATTGTAAAATGAACCACATTTTAACTGAGAGAAAATTGCCTTTCGGCATATATATAAATACAAAGTTTGAAATTTTAATCCTTTTACAAACCCCGCCACACAAGATTACTGCACTTAAGAATGTAACGACAACTATGGCGGGACAGGGCCCAGCCATGCCCCTGAATGAACAAGAACTTACAGACTCAGGGTAACATACCAAAAGATAAGCCTCCGGAGAAACGGAGCTTCCCAAAACGCTGATTTGTGATCCTAGAAGCGAGGATCGACAACCGACCTTTCTACCGCGGCATGAACGCGGCCTCAAGGAGGTCGATAACAGTACCAAGTATGTGAAACTGAAAATACTGTAGTTAAATCATAACAGTCTATATAAAGCAGGAGACATATATGATAACCCAAAATACAGTACGCAATCATAAACGCAGTTAAGTCAGGGACTCACGCCCTCAAAGTCATCACTCAAATATAACTATGGGTCTCACGCCCACAACATCAATCATGTTCGCATCTTGGCCACATGCCCCTAATTCTCCATCGTGCGGACATGTCCAGATGCAACAATAATAACAAGGTACCGGTAATCAAACGCCGATGGCCACATGCCCCGAATTCTCGTGACGGTGCGTACATGTCCATGTAACAATAATACCAATACACCGGTGATCAACCTGCCGCACGGCCACATGCCCCGAATTCAGACGGCGGCATATGTCCATGTAACAACAATAACAATATATCGGGTGATTAACCCGCCGCATGGCCGCATGCCCCCGGAATTCTGCATCGGTGCAGACATGTCCATGTAACAACAATAATAATAAATCGGGTGATTAACCCGCCGCATGGCCGCATGCCCCCGGAATTCTGCATCAGTGCAGACATGTCCATGTAACAACATCACACTCCTAATGGAAGCATACCCGTGGGCCACCCATCGTGTCATTATGTCCATCAATCAGTTAGATAGCCGGCCCTCCAACGAGAGACGCGGTAGCACAGAAATACAACACTTGCACAACAAAGGCTATTACCACAAACATAGACTCTTATTTTATTACAACGAATCCGGGTTTTAACCTCAAGGTGCTACATACATTAATCCTTTCAAAAAGACCTCTTTTTACGTAAAACAACTCGATACTATTATCCGTAGTACCAAATACGTTCATGTTTTAAAATCAAATACTTTACACTGTTTTAACCAAGTGGCTTACACTTTCTAGAACAACGTCAAGTAACAACATTCTTTTCCAAAAGTTCAAGTTTGCCTAATTTCAGATACTCACGTCTATTAGTTTGGAAAGATTTCATAGTTTATAGTCTTAATCAAATAACGTACTCCCCTTTAAAACAATAAGCCTTATGTGTGAGTAGGTTATTCTTTGTTTATAACAATCTTATAAAGCGACCATGATCTAGGAAATGTAATATCATTTTGTCTCATCTTAGCTTCTATGCGGATGGAGGTTTCATTGGTTTTAATAATACTTAATTATTCAATACATTTCTTTATTAGCGCCGCAGATGGTTTGCTCGATACTTATTCGATTTCAAATCAAGAAACATTATTCCTTTTAAAAACCAAGTACTCATTACTTACGAATGAGGTTTCACACTTTTAACAAAATTCATATCAATTCAATTAAGTCAAGTCTCTTATCTTTTAAGATCAAGTCTCTTAACTTCTAAAATCCGTAACCCATTCTCTTTACCTCTCTTAAGACGTTATACCTAACTTCCCATAAAGCTAGTATAACTCTTATGTTTTCAAAACCAAGTATTACTCTTCTTTCAAAAAGGTTTCTTAATTCTTTTGAAATACTTCAAGATTCTTATTATTCAGGCTTAAGTCAAAAGACATTGTCGTAAGACTACGTTCCGTTAACACATGTACGTCTACCGTACTATATATACATATTCTTTTAAAATACTTCAAGATTCTTATTATTCAGGCTTAAGTCAAAAGACATTGCTGTAACACTACATTCAGTTAACACACGTACGTCTACCGTACTATATATATATTCTTTTAAAATACTTCATGCTCAAGAGGATAGGAAGAATCACATACCTCGCGACGATTATCGACTATTAGCAAAACGATCCACGGTTATAACCCGGCTAGCCTTGTCAACCTTCCAAGTAGTACATGCTACTCGCAGAACATTCAACCAATAAAGGTTATAAGTTCATCAGAATACAAATCTATGTAAATCTGATTTAATCTTCTACTTTAATATTCTTCTGATGTGATTTCAGTTCAAGTCTTTTCTGTAATATCCTTCTATTACAGTTCAATTCTCTTCTATGAATCTTATATTCATTTCTATACAACTACAGTATGTAATTTCCAATTACAATATAAGGACAAGAGTATTTACCTCGATAAGCCCAAAATTATCCAAGTTATAAGTCGATCCTGAGCAACGTTTTAGCTCCTACTCTGGGCGCTCCAACCTGCTCCAAACAACCCTTAGAAGTTCTACGCAACTTCTTCTTAATACTTCAACCGGCTATGAAGTTTTTCCTTAGGGTTTCGTTTTTGTGACTTAAGGGAATATAGTAGTATTTCCTGCTCTACGATAGAGGTAACTTTGGAAAGTACTACAAGGTATTTGGGCTAAAGTATTTTGGAATAACAACAACAATACTTGGAAGTATTTTTCTACCAAAGGGGTATTTTCGAGAACAACTTTAGTCAAGGGGGGGGGTTCGGCCGAGGCCTTCTCAAGGGGGGGGGTGATTTGGACGAGAGCTTTGAGAGGAGGGAGAGGATTTTTCCTTGGATTTTCACAAGTGTGGATGAAGGAATGTCTTGCATTAGAGGGGTATTTATAGGCCAATCAATGGCCAAGATTAAGCCAAGTGGTAGGCAAGTGTAGGGTGAGGATTTGGACATGTGTGTGTGGGTCCCACCTTATCAATCTACCACACAAATATCCTACCTAATCCTTGACAAAAAGAAAGGCCAAAAAAAACGCCTAAGGTTTCGTCCAAGTGACCTCCCACTTGAGGGTGACAAGTGTCGCCCTCTCGTTGGTCCAAAATATTCCATCTCTCGGAAAAATCCACAAAAAATACAAATGACATAGCCGTAATTTTCCCTACGCAAGTTCTAGAAAACGTTTCGCCGGAAAACTATTCTTTTCGGTAGTTGTGAACAAAATTTCGAACCTTGCCTATCTTTAAGGCTCAAACTTCTCTACGTACGTCCTCACGTACATACTCTGAAAATACGGGGTATAACATTCTCTCCTCCTTAGAAATATTCGTCCCGAATGTTCCTTCTCAAGACGGATAACGATAAAGTTCCTCTAACAAGTTGCCAACGCCACCCCTGGCCACAAAATAACACACGTTCTCTTCCTTCCTTACTCGTCGTACCCTTCTCGAACACTTGAACTCTTCTAGCATACGTACCATACTTCAGTCATCGCTTCAGTTTCCAAAATCTCTAGAGTCACTACCTCCAAACATGGTCATCTTACTAGCCTCAAATTCCTTTAAGGCCATTCCCTGGCCTTTACGATCCGATTATGGTCGAACATATCCACGAACTCATACGATGGTCATCTAAACTTGGGCCTAGCACCCTCGTGACCTACCACTGGCGGGACCACCTAAGCGACCCGCCTTAGCGGGGCTACCGATTGACCCGCAATACGTCCTCAACCCGACCCTCCATCGTGTCGAACTTTCTTGTTTCTCGATCCGAAACAATCTTACTAATTCACATCATGAAAGCTACCACTTCCATCTCACTCTACCCATGGACTTATCACACTAATACATTCTAGGCATATAATGCACTCCGACAGGGATCATTTGCAAAATCATTTACTCAAGACGGCCTTACATCTAAGGTCTCAATCGTGAAATAATCTAAGGTTCACACTTTCCATACCCCCATACTTAACTTCTCAACTACCCATGTTCTCTAGATCATACTTTTACACAATGCTATCCAGACATAACACTCAACATAAACTCATTATATCAAGCATACTAACATCTAGAGAGTTAAGGATATACCTGAATCTACCGCTTTACTCTAATCAGTCACACGCCTGGCGCATGAAGCAGCTAGTGAAGGTGATGAACCATCCACCGATCACGAAGGTCGAGTCGTAACATCCGTTGCTACCCCGGTCGGGCGCTTCACCAAATGGCCTCGCCGCCAAAAGTAACAAGCTCCCTTGGCACCACGACACTCCCCGAAATGCGGTCTACCACACCGACCACACCGAGGTAGGGGTGACTGCATCTGGCCAACGCCCCTACTCCCCTGGAAACCTGAACCCATGGAGCTCTGACCTGCTCCTGAATACCCTGAACGCCCTGAAGGTTGTGGAGGACCACTCTGCACTGGCGAAGGTGCATAACTAGCCTGCTGCTGAGGTGGTCCGCCTCGAAAGTCGCCAAAAGACCCAGCTGTTCTGGCCCTCTTCTGCTGATCTTGGTCATTCCGTCGACCTCTCCGCCTCACACCAGTCGTAAGCTGCGTGCGGGCAATGTCGTGCGGTGAAGAGCTACACCCGAACAAGCCTCTGCCAAGTAGTCATCTAGCCCGGTGACGTAGCGGTGTACTCTGTCCTCCATATCAGCTACTACAGCGGGGACGTACCGAGCCAATGAGTCGAACTCCACATTGTACTCCCGAACTGTACGCCCGTTCTGCCTCAACATCAAAAATCTGTCGGCCCGAGCCCTCCTCATCTGTGGAGGCAAGAAGTGTGCAAGAAATGCCCCTGAGAACTCGTCCCAAACGGCCGGAAGTGCATACTCTCCCCGGGACAGCTCCCACGAATCAAACCAGTCGACTGCAGTATCACGCAGCCGATGCGAACCTAAGACCACTGACTCGGTCTCCGAAGCCTTGATTACCCTCATTATCCGCTGTAACTGTCGGATGAACTCCTGCGGATCATCCTCAGGCCTCGACCCGTAGAACTCTGGCGGGCTACAACTCAGGAAGTCCCGTAGCCTCAAACTATCCGATCTTGGGTGAACCATGGGTACTTCGAACTGCTGCTATCCTATCCTCATGTCTGGCCACAATCCTGGCTAGCAACTGTGCCATCTCCTTGTAACCCATCTCCTCCGCCTGTGTGGGACTGAGGCTCAGTCTTGTTGTCTCATCGACCATCGCTGGCTCTAAACTCTGGGGCGGCGGCGTCGCAAAACTCGCCGTGTGAAGCACAATCTCGGCCGCTCGCGCTCGCATTGCTCTCAGTATCCTACTAGCAGCTCCCTCGGCTGCCTTGCCCATCTGGGCCCGGGTTTCCTTGCGCGGAGGCATAATTGGTAAAACGAAATGCGTCAGAGGGGTCCAACTTACAACACAGCTCTAAGGCACGATCTCAGAATGAGAAGAATGGAAACCAATCCTAAATGTCCTGCAGCCTCCTGATTATAGATGTGGTGCACGACACACCGATAATCAAGACTCTACTAGACAGTGCAGTAGACACTTTCAGAGGATTAAGCGCTCGATACCACTTTTGTCACGACTGCCCGGGTTCGTGATCGTGCCTTACCCGGGCACCCAAGTAGTCATACATCAGAGTAATCAGCGGAACATAAAAATAAGACATGAAACAATTGTAAAATGAACCACATTTTAACTGAGAGAAAATCGCCTTTCGGCATATATATAAATACAAAGTTTGAACAACTTAATCCTTTTTACAAACCCTGCCCACACAGTACTACAGACCTCTAAGAATGTAACGACAACTATGGCGGGACAGGGCCCCGCCATGCCCCTGAATGAACAAGAACTTACAGACTCAGGGTAACATACCAAAAGATAAGCCTCCGGAGAAACGGAGCTTCCCAAAACGCTGATTTGTGATCCTAGAAGCGAGGATCGACAACCGATGTACCTCTACCTGCGGCATGAACGCAGCCCCCCGAAGGAGGTCAGTACAACAGGTACCAAGTATGTGAAACTGAAAATACTGTAGTTAAATCATAACAGTCTATATAAAGCAGGAGACATATATGATAACCCAAAATACAGTACGCAATCATAAACGCAGTTAAGTCAGGGACTCACGCCCTCAAAGTCATCACTCAAATATAACTATGGGTCTCACGCCCACAACATCAATCATGTTCGCATCTTGGCCACATGCCCCCGGAATTCTCCATCGGTGCAGACATGTCCAGGATGCAACAATAATAACAAGGTACCGGGTAATCAACCCTGCCGCATGGCCACATACCGGAGTGCAGACGGTGCGAGCATGTCCATGTAACAATAATACCAATACACCGGGTGATCAACGCGCCGCGTGGCCACATGCCCCGGAGTGCCAGACGGTGCAGACATGTCCATGTAACAATAACAATATATCGGGTGATTAACCCGCCGTAACGCGTGCCGGAGTGCGTCGGCGGACATGTCCATGTAACAACAACAATAAATCGGGTGATTAACCCGCGTACGGCCGCGTGCCGGAATTTTGCATCGGTGCGGACATGTCCGTGTAACAACATCACACTCCTAATGGAAGCATACGTGGGCCACCCATCGTGTCGGTATGTCCATCAATCGATCGATAAGCTTCTCCAACGAGACGCGCGGTACGTAAATACAACACTTGCACAAAAAGGCTATTACCACAAATATAGACTCTTATTTTATTACAATGTCACGACCGATTAAGACCGTGGATCGTGCCTACCGGCACCCTAGTGATACAACATCGAGTAATCGGAACATAAAGCGATACAAGACATATTATGAAATATGAAACAATATTACGAGAAAAACTTGCGCCGGCGTATATATAAATAACAACTTTTTCAACATGAGCAGTTTAATCCTTTTTACAAACCACGCCCACAACGATTACATGGACTCTACGAATGATATGACAACCGTGGCGCGACGGGCCCGCCAAACCCACGAATGTAAACACTTACTACGACGGACTATACCGTGATAAGCCTCCGAGAAAGCGGAGCTTCCCAACGCTGGCTGACCACGAGAGCTAGGATCAACGATCGTGGTGTACCTCGACTGCGGCATGAACGCAGCCCGGGCGAGGTCGATACAATGCAGAGTATGTGAAACTAAAAATCGTAATGAAATCATAATAGTCTATAAAGCGGAGACATGTATGATAAGCAAACTACGATTCACAACAAATAAGC
Source organism: Przewalskia tangutica (assembly GCA_029844215.1). Classification (NCBI taxonomy): domain Eukaryota; kingdom Viridiplantae; phylum Streptophyta; class Magnoliopsida; order Solanales; family Solanaceae; genus Przewalskia; species Przewalskia tangutica. Next base: position 64,841,829 of record CM056720.1, read on the forward strand.
GATCATGTCAAGTCGGGGACTCACGCCTCAAAGTTATCACAATAAAACCGTGCGGGGCAAATGCGAAGGCATAGCCGACTACTAAGACCCACGCACCAAAAATACCACAAATCGTATCGAGGTCTTTCTAGACCGCACCACACGATCGGCGGCCACTCGCCGCAATATCAATGTCGCGTCTATCCTGGAACTCTCGCAGCTCGCATAGGTCACACACGGACCGCGTGAGGTATTCCTCGAATCATGGTCCTGCATCGCTGAGGTATACCCCGCATCGGCGCAGCTAACCCGGTATCCGCCTAGGCTCCCGCAACCCGCGTAGTCTCAAAGACCGCATAGTCTCAGCAGACCGCATAGGAATCCCGCGTCGGGCTAAACACCGGAATGATCAATCCCGAGCTACCGCACTCGCGTAGTCACGAGGACGCGTAGCCGAAAGACCGCATCGGGTGGCAAGCCCTCGGTATAATAAGTCAAAGGGGTATGTGATACAATAACAGTACAACGGGCTTAACGTTTAACAACGTAAGCACAACAAGAATGACCCCCTTACATCACGATCACACAAGATACTAACACACGTAGCATCCTAACATGTTTACTTATCACATCAACAAGAAAGTATTTACAAGGCTATCTCAAACCAACACAATCAAGTTATTCACACAAGGTACTTTATGCTAACAAGTTCGGGTATCTATCCCTAAAGTACTTCATACATTAAAGCTTTTAAAAGATCCATTGCTTTCACATAAGTCACACAATACCCGTAGTATAAAATAGAGTGACTGTCCTTTTTTAAGTAAACCAAAACACTTACCTTTGTAAAATCAAGTAACAACATTATTTTCCAAACGTTCAAGTTTGCCTATTTTCAAATGTTCACGTTTCTTATTTTAAAAAGGTTTCGTAGTTCATAGTCTTATTCATTTAAGAATATAATTCTCTTTTCAACAATCTGGGAGACATAAGCCTTATATGGAAGTAGGATATTCTTGTTTATAACAATCTTATTACAGCAGCCATGATCTAGGAAATATCATTTTGTCTCATCTTAGCTTCTATGCAGATGGATGTTTCTCGGTTTTATTAATACTTAATTAGTCAAAACATTTCCTTTTATTAACGCTTGCGATGGTTTGTCGATACATTCGATTTCGAAATCAAGTAAAACATTCTTAAGCCGTTATACCTAACTTCCCATAAAGCTAGTATAACTCTTAAGTTTTCAAAACCAAGTATTACTTCTTTCAAAATGATTCAAAAATCTTTTGAAATACTTCAAGTTCTTTATTAACACATAACAAGCCGCTTATAGTTCAAATCGATTACCTTTTAAAACCACATGTATTTTCTTACCAACATAAAGTCATTATAACCAACTTCCCATAAAGCCGTTATAACACTTTATGTTTTACACCAATAAAATACATTTAGCAATACGACGTCTACCGTACTACATAGTTCACACATATCATGCTAGAAGAGATAGGAAGAGGTTCACATACCTCGCGATGAGTATCGACTAATACCAAAACGCTCCAAGTACTTCCAAACGTCGGCTACTCCTTAAGCCAAGTAGATCGCGCCACACGTAGTACTTCAACCTATAAGGCCACAAGGCGCTTATTAACATTTAGGTCTAATCGTAGAATATTCTACGTAAAAATTCAAAGACCTCCCTCCGCAACAGCGTAAATCTCCTCCTCTATCGAGGCCGGCTACCAAGCCAACGGGGTTATCGTCTAACCCCAAGTACAATTCTACTCCACGGTACTACTACACAAGTCTCCGTAATCTGACCCTATGTAATTCTGAAGATTCTTCTTTAAATTCAGCTTAAGTCGCAAGACATTGCAGTAAGTATTATTCAGCTTAAGTCAAAAGACATTGCCGATAACTACGTTCGATTCTATATATAGTATACTTCAACTATATATTCTAACAATATGTAATTTCCAATTACAATAGAGGACAAGATAATTACCTCGATAAGCCCATAATTATCCTAGTTAAAGTGGATCACGGCAATCGTTTAGCTCCAACTCCGAGCGCTCCAACCCGCTCTAAACCACCCTTAGAAGTTCTAACCAACTTCTACACAATACTCCAACGGACTATGGAGATTTTCCTAGGGTTTCGGTTTTGTGGACCGACGGAAGTATAATAGTATTTACGGCATTTTCAGATAGGTATAACCTTAGAATACAACAAGGTATACGACTAAGGTAATTTGGGCATTATAACAATACTTTTGAGAGTATTTCTACACCACAAAGGGGGTATTATCTGAAAGCAACTAGGCTAGGGCGGGGTACCCAGACACACTACTAGAGGGGGCGCTACTCTCGGCGAGGGCCTCGCGAAATGGGAGGGGAGCTCAAGACTTAGAGATTTTTGGATGAAGAAGTCTTCAAAGGGAAGGGGTATTTATAGGTCAAGTGAAGGCCAACCAATGGCCCAGATCTTGCCAAGTGCAAGGCAAGTGTAGGCCAAGATTCACCCATGTGTCCTGACCAACTAACACACAAAATATCCTACCAACTCCCCTCTTCAATTCGTCCAAACCGAGCCTCACGTCCGCCATGATGGGAGGTGCCAAGTGGCGCCCTCTTGTTGCCCAACACGTTCGTCTCTCGGAAAAATCCGCAAAAATTAAAAATGACATAGCGGAAATTCCCTACGAAAGTTGTGGAAAGCGTTTCGTCGAAAAACGACTCTAAGCGGGTGTTGTGAACAAAATTAATTCGCCAAGCCTTAGTACAAGTTTCAAATTTTCTACGTGCGTCCCACGCATACTACGAAAATACGGTATAACATTCTCCTCTTAGAAACATTCGTCGAATGTTCCTTCTAAGTCTCAAACAAACGCGCCAAAGATAGTCTTCACTACTATACTTACGAGAACAATCCTGCCACAGCTGGCCACCGAAGCACCTGCGTAAATACTTACATCAAAGTCCACGAGGAAACACCTCTAATCATCACCACAAAACACTCCTCACCGGGGTCTAAAATATACTTCCTTCGCACCTTCTCTTTACAAAAGAAATGATCACATCTATGCCCGCCATACATGCTCGCTTCTCTCTTTACTCGTCGTAGATACCACTTTGTCACCTTGCCTGAGGCATTAACCTTCTCAGGCGACCCAACAAATGGTACCACTTTTGTCACTTTGTCGCGAGCCTTGCTCGACGACCCAACAAATGGTACCGGCCGCCATGACCCACGAGGTCGTCGTGACACTCGATCTCTTACCACGTTACGATACGGCGGTTTCCAAGACTGGTTACTATCTCTAACGTGGTCATCATTAATCGGGAACACTCGATGGATTCTCCGATACTTTCCGATCATAACAATCTGAAAGACGGACGTACTGCCTCCTAAGTCGGACGGCAAAAGCTAACATATAGGCAACCTGGCCTATTCTTCACATGAACTTAAAAAGGCCCAAAACAACTCGGGCTAAGTTTCCTCTGTTTTTCCAAAACTCGTCACACCCAACCCGGGGTGGTACTTTCAAGAAGACCGACCGTCAACCTGAACCCTAAGCGTCGTCTCCGATTATCCGTATGATTTCTCTGAGCTGCCAGAACCTCTTCTAGACAAGCTTTACCCTATCCACAGTCTGCTGGAATAAGCCTGAACCAACTATCTGAATCTTGCCAACATCGAACCCATCGACCGGCGACTTACACTTCCCCCCTTACAAGGTTTCATAAGGCGATATCCGAACACTGAAATGGTAGCTTAAACACTTCCTCCACAGGAGACAACAATCCCCACGACTACCTCTGAAATACACACACTGGCCCGAGGGCGAATGCGATTCTGAGACTCACCTGAGTTCCTAACCCTGCCTGGTAAACTTTTAGAAAACGAAAATAGCCACAACCTGGGCTTCACTGTCTGACATAAGGTGAAGGTAGGCACCCCGTGCAGCCTTTCAACCTTTCTGACCTAACATCACTGCCGAGCAACGGTCCTGACTGAAAGACACGATGGGCTGACCCGTTGGCGGGCATCGGGTCGAATGCATCCACGAACTCGTACGCTGGTTAACTGAACATGGGCCTAACACCCTCGTGACCCTACCACAAGGCGGGACCACCACAACCTGACCCCACCACCAAACCTACCGCGGGTTGACCCGCAACGTGGCCTCAACCCGACCCGGCAACGCGCACAATACTAGTTCCCCGATCCGGAACAATCTCATTAATCACGTTTCGAAAACCTAGCGGTCTTCTTAGCTCAACTACCCCCTTTCATTCCACACTACTAGGGACCTATCCCAACATAACTCACGTGCACTATGCACTTCCGATAAGGGTCAAACATAACACTACACCTTTTCTCGAGATGGCCTCACCTCTAAGGTCTTTACGTAAAAAGCTCTAAGGCTCACACCTTCTCTATCCCCCAAAATCTTACTCGGTTAAACAACCATGATCTAATCACGACTAACACACTGCTATCAGAACATAGCACTTAAGGTATACTCACCTTATCACACATACTGATCTCTAGAGGGTTAAGGATATACCTATATCTACTGCTTCACTCCCCTTAGTCGTTCAAATCAAACCTGCCCCGTAGGGCGCATAGCTAAGGAAGATGACGAACTACCCACCAATCCTGAAGGCTAAGTCCTCCTACAAGGACACTCTCTCGACACATGGCCCTGACGGCCGCAGGTACAATAAGTACCAACTAAAAGACGACATTCCCCGGGATGACGTCTGTCACACTGTGAACCGGAAGCCCTGGAGTTCTGACCAACTCCTGCATACTCCGAACGTCCTGATATCCGTGGAAGACCACTCTGCACTGGCGGAGGTGCATATCAAATCTGCTGGTGAGGCGACTTGCCTCGAAAGTTACCAAAGGACCTTGCGCTCGCCTCCTCTGTCGCCCGTTAACCCGTCGATCTCTACGCTTTCTCACTGCGCATAAGCCCGCATACGTGCCATGCTCAAGCCCAATCAAGAATTACTCTTGCACAACCTCTTTTAGATAGTCCTCAAGACTCGCGGTACATCGGTATACTCTGTAGCCAAATCCATAGCTAGTAATGTGGTCGCCTTTGCGATTTAAATTCTCTGTTCTGGCCGTGCATTAGGCGAAGGTTCAAATGTCATGGCCGCGAGGAATCGCCGCCATTGTACTAAACTCTGCTGGGGCTAGTGGCGTCACAAAACTCCCGAATGAAGCACCACCCTCGGTGATGATTGGGCTGTGCCCACGTAACCTCTCAGACTACTCGCGGCTCCTCGGCCGCGCCTCACGGGCGGGTTGCCTACGCGGAGGCATAGCGGTGAGGGAAAGAAATACGTTAGAGGTCCAACTTACAACACTTTCTAAGGCACGATCTCGGAGTGAGAAGAATAGAAACCAATCCTAAAATATCCTATAGCCTCACGATTATTGGTGGTGCACAACACACCGATAATCAAGACCCGGATCGATACTGTAGACACTTTCCGAGGATTAAGCGCTCACGATACCACTTTTGTCACGACCCGATTCGGGCCGTGATCGTGCCTTACCGGGCACCCTAGTGATACAACATCGAGTAATCACGAACATAAAGCGATACAAGACATATTATGAAATATGAAACAATATTACGAGAAAAACTTGCCTTCGGCATATATATAAATAACAACTTTTTCAACATGAGCAGTTTAATCCTTTTTACAAACCCCGCCCACAGCGATTTACATGCACTCTACGAATGATATGACAACCATGGCGGGGCAGGCCGCCAAACCACGAATGTAAACACTTACTACGACGGGGACTATACCACTGATAAGCCTCGGAGAACGGAGCTTCCCAAACGCCAAACCGTGACTCGAGAGCTAGGATCAACGATCGGTGTACCTCAACTGCGGCATGAACGCGGCCCGAAGGAGGTCGATAACAGTGCAAGTATGTGAAACTAAAAATATCGTAAATGAAATCATAATAGTCTATAAAGCGGAGACATGTATGATAAGCAAACTACGATCACAACAAATAAGCGATCATGTCAAGTCGTGGACTCACGCCTCAAAGTTATCACAATAAAACCGCACGGCAAGTGCGAAGGCATAGCCGACTACTAAGACCCACGGTACCAAAAATACCACAAAGCGTATCCCGAGGTCTTTCTAGACCGCACCACATGATCGAGCCGCCACTCGCGCAATATCAATGCGCGTCTATCCACGAACTCTCGCGACTCGCATAGGTCACACACGGACCGCGTGAGGTATTCCTCGAATCATGGTCCTGCATCACCGAGGTATACCGCGCATCGGCGGCTAACCCTCGGTATCCGCTTAGGCTCCCGCAACCCGCATAGTCTCAAAAGACCGCATAGTCTCAACAGACCGCATAGGGAATCCCCCGCATCAGGCTAAACACCCGGAATGATCAATCCTGGAGCTACCGCACTCGCGTAGTCACGAGGACCGCATAGGCGTAAAGACCGCGTCAAGGGTGGCAAGCCCTGTATAATAAGTCAAGGGTATGTGATACAATAATAAGATAACCGCTTAACGTTTAACAACGTAAGCACAACAAGAATGACCCTTACATCACGATCACACAAGATACTAACACACGTAGCATCCTAACATGTTTACTTATCACATCAACAAGAAAGTATTTACAAGGCTATCTCAAACCAACACAATCAAGTTATTCACACAAGGTACTTTATGCTAACAAGTTTGGGTATCTATCCTAAAGTACTTCATACATTAAAGCTTTTAGAAGATCCATTGCTTTCACATAAGTCACACAATACCCGTAGTATAAAATAGAGTGGTATCCTTTTTAAGTAAACCAAAACACTTACCTTTGTAAAATCAAGTAACAACGTTATTTTCCAAACGTTCAAGTTTGCCTATTTTCAAATGTTCACGCTTTCTTATTTTAAAAGGTTTCGTAGTTCATAGTCTTATTCATTTAAGAATATAATTCTCTTTTCAACAACTGGGAGACATAAGCCTTATATGGAAGTAGGATATTCTTGTTTATAACAATCTTATTACAATGACCATGATCTAGGAAATATCATTTTGTCTCATCTTAGCTTCTATGCGGATGGAGGTTTCTCTTGGTTTTATTAATACTTAATTAGTCAAAACATTTCCTTTTATTAACTGCGATGGTTTGTCGATACACATTACGATTTAGAAATCGAGAAACATTCTTAAGCCGTTATACCTAACTTCCCGTAAAGCTAGTATAACTCTTAAGTTTTCAAAACCAAGTATTACTTCTTCTTTCAAAATGATTCAAAATCTTTTGAAATACTTCAAGTTCTTTATTAACACATAACAAGCCGATTATAGTTCAAATCGATTACCTTTTAAAAACCACATGTATTTTCTTACCAACATAAAGTCGTTATATCCAACTTCCCATAAAGCCGTTATAACACTTTATGTTTTATACCAATCAAATACATTTATACGTACGTCACCGTACTACATAGTTCACACATATCATGCTAGAAGAGATAGGAAGAGGTTCACATACCTCGCGACGAGTATCGACTAATAGCAAAACGCTCAAGTACTTCCAAACGTCGGCTACTCCTAAGCCAAGTAGATCGCGCCACACGTAGTACTTCAACCTATAAGGCCACAAGGCGCTTATTAACATTTAGGTCTAATCGTAGAATATTCTCTGAAAATTCGCAACACCTCCCACAACAACAGCGTAAATCTCCTCTCTATCGAGTAGGCTACCAAGCCAACCGGGGGGGTTATCGTCTAACCCTAACGGGTACAATTCTACTCCACGGTACTACTACACAAGTCTCCGTAATACACCCACATGTAATTACGATTCGATTCTTCTTTAAATTCAGCTTAAGTCGCAAGACATTGCCGTAAGTATTATTCGAGCTTAAGTCAAAAGACATTGCGATAACTACGTTCAGTTCTATATATAGTATACTTCAACTATATATTCTAACAATATGTAATTTCCAATTACAATAGAGGACAAGATAATTACCTCGATAAGCCCATAATTATCTAGTTAAAGTCGATCTGGGCAATCGTTTAGCTCGACTCAGAGCGCTCCAACCCGCTCTAAACCACCCTTAGAAGTTCTAACCAACTTCTACACAATACTCCAACGGACTATGGAGATTTTCCTAGGGTTTCGGTTTTGTGAGCGGAGTATAATAGTATTTACGGGCATTTTCGTATAGGTATATCCTTAGAATACAAGATGGTATACGGCTCAGGTACTTTGGGCAGTATAACAATACTTGTGAGAGTAGTTCTAGTCCCCAAAGGGGGGTATTATCCGAAAGCACCTAGGCTCGGGGGGGGTACCCCCACAGCCACACGACTAGGAGGGGCGCTACTCTGCCGAGGGGCCTCACGAACTGGGGAGGGGGAGCTCTCAAGACTTAGAGATTTTTTTTGGATGAAGAAGTCTTCAAAGGGAAGGGGTATTAGGTCAAGTGAAGGCCAACCAATGGCCAAGATCTTGCCAAGTGCAAGGCAAGTGTAGGGCCAAGATTCACCCATGTGTCCTTGACCAACTAACACACAAAATATCCTACCAACTCCCCCCTCTTCAATTCGTCCAAACCGAGCCTCACGTCCGCCAATGGGAGGGTGCCAAGTGGCGCCCTCTTGTTGGCCCAACACGTTTCGTCTCTCGGAAAAATCCGCAAAAATTAAAAATGACATAGCCGGAAATTCCCCTACGAAAGCTGTGAAAACGTTTCGTCGAAAAACGACTCTAAACGGGTGTTGTGAACAAAATTAATTCGGCCAAGCCTTAGTACAAGTTTCAAATTTTCTACGTACGTCCTTACGTACATACTCTGAAAATACGGGGTATAACAACAACGAATCCGGGTTTTTAACCCCAAGGTACTACATACATTAATCCTTTCAAAAAGTCCTCTTTTTACGTAAAACAACTCGATACTATTATCCGTAGTACCAAATACGTTCATGTTTTAAAATCAAGTACTTTACACTGTTTTAACCAAGTGGCTTACACTTTCTAGAACAACGTCAAGTAACAACATTTTTTTCCAAAAGTTCAAGTTTGCCTAATTTCAGATACTCACGTCTATTAGTTTGGAAAGATTTCATAGTTTATAGTCTTAATCAAATAACGTACTCCCCTTTAAAACAATAAGCCTTATGTGTGAGTAGGTTATTATTTGTTTATAACAATCTTATAAAAGCAGCCATGATCTAGGAAATGTAATATCATTTTGTCTCATCTTAGCTTCTATGCAGATGGAGGTTTCTACTGGTTTTAATAATACTTAATTATTCAATACATTTCCTTTTATTAGCGCTGCAGTGGTTTGCTCGATACTTATTCTGATTTCCGAAATCAGTAAAACATTATTCCTTTTAAAAACCAAGTACTCATTACTTACGAATGAGGTTTCACACTTTTAACAAAATTCATATCAATTCAATTAAGTCAAGTCTCTTATCTTTTAAGATCAAGTCTCTTAACTTCTAAAATCTGTAACCCATTCTCTTTACCTCTCTTAAGACGTTATACCTAACTTCCCATAAAGCTAGTATAACTCTTATGTTTTCAAAACCAAGTATTACTCTTCTTTCAAAAAGGTTTCTTAATTCTTTTAAATCTTCAAGATTCTTATTATTGGGCTTAAGTCAAAAGACATTGCCGTAAGACTACGTTAAGATTAACACACGTCGTCACCGTACTATATATATATATTCTTTTAAAATACTTCAAGATTCTTATTATTAGGGCTTAAGTAAAAAGACATTGCCGTAACACTACATTCAGTTAACACACGTACGTCTACCGTACTATATATATATATTCTTTTAAAATACTTCATGCTCAAGAGTATAGGAAGAATCACATACCTCGCGACGATTGTCGACTATTAGCAAAACGCTCCACGGCTATAACCCGGCTAGCCTTGTCCACCTTCCAAGTAGTACATGCTACTCGCAGAACATTCAACCAATAAAGGTTATAAGTCTCATCAGAATACTGTCTATGTAAATGCAGTTTAATCTTCTACTTTAATATTCTTACGATGTGATTTGATTCAAGTCTTTTCTGTAATATCCTTCTATTACAGTTCAATTCTCTTCTATGAATCTTATATTCATTTCTATACAACTACAGTATGTAATTTCCAATTACAATATAAGGACAAGAGTATTTACCTCGATAAGCCCAAAATTATCCAAGTTATAAGTCGATCCTGAGCAACGTTTTAGCTCCTACTCAGGCGCTCAACTGCTCCAAACAACCCTTAGAAGTTCTACGCAACTTCTTCTTAATACTTCAACCGGCTATGAAGCTTTTCCTTAGGGTTTTGTTTTTGTGACTTAAGGGAATATAGTAGTATTTCCGGGCTCTACGTATAGAGGTAACTTTGGAAAGTACTACAAGGTATTTGGGCTAAAGTATTTTGGAATAACAACAACAATACTTGGAGAAGTATTTTTCTACCAAAGGGGGGTATTTTCGAGAACAACTTTAGGCAAGGGGTTCGTGAGGCCTTCTCAAGGGGGGGGAGGGGTGATTTGGACGAGAGATTTGAGAGGGAGGGAGAGGGATTTTTGCCTTGGATTTTCACAAGTGTGGATGAAGGAATGTCTTGCATTAGAGGGGTATTTATAGGCCAATCAATGGCCAAGATTAAGCCAAGTGGTAGGCAAGTGTAGGGTGAGGATTTGAACATGTGTGTGTGGGTCCCACCTTATCAATCTACCACACAAATATCCTACCGAATCCTTGACAAAAGAAAGGCCAAAAACGCCTAAGGTTTCGTCAAGTGACCTCCCACTGAGGGTGACAAGTGTAAGCCTCTCGTTGGTCCAAAATATTCCATCTCTCGGAAAAATCCACAAAAATTACAAATGACATAGCCGTAATTTTCCCTACGCAAGTTCTAGAAAACGTTTCGCCGGAAAATGATTCTTTTCGGTAGTTGTGAACAAAATTTCGAACCTTGCCTATCTTTAAGGCTCAAACTTCTACGTCGTCCTCACGTACATACTGGAAATACGGTATAACATTCTCTCCTTAGAAACATTCGTCCCGATTGTTCCTTCTCAAGACGGATAACGATAAAGTTCCTCTAACAAGTGGCCAACGCCACCCCTGGCCACAAAATAACACACGTTCCCTTCCTTCCTTACTCGTCGTACCCTTCTAGAACACTTGAACTCTTCTAGCATACGTACCATACTTCAGTCATCGCTTCAGTTTCCAAAATCTCTGGAGTCACTACCTCCAAACATGGTCATCTTACTAGCCTCAAATTCCTTTAAGGCCATTCCCTGGCCTTTACGATCCGATTATGGTCGAACATATCCACGAACTCATACGATGGTCATCTAAACTTGGGCCTAGCACCTCGTGTCCTACCACTGGCGGGACCACCTAATGACCCCACCTTAAGCGGGGCTACGGGTTGACCGCGATCGTCCTCAACCCGACCCTCCATCGTGCCGAACTTTCTTGTTTCTCGATCCGGAACAATCTTACTAATTCACATCATGAAAGCTACCACTTCCATCTCACTCTACCCATGGACTTATCACACTAATACATTCTAGGCATATAATGCACTCCGACAGGGATCATTTGCAAAATCCTTTACTCAAGACGGCCTTACATCTAAGGTCTCAATCGTGAAATAATCTAAGGTTCACACTTTCCATACCCCCATACTTAACTTCTCAACTACCCATGTTCTCTAGATCATACTTTTACACAATGCTATCCAGACATAACACTCAACATAAACTCATTATATCAAGCATACTAACATCTAGAGAGTTAAGGATATACCTGAATCTACCGCTTTACTCTAATCACAGTCCTGCCCTGCAGGGCGCATAGCTAGTGAAGGTGATGAACCAGCCACTGATCCTGAAGGCTGAGTCGTAACATCCGTGCTACCCCTGGTCGGGCAGTTCCTCACCAAATGGCCCTGCTGGCCGCAAAAGTAACAAGCTCCCTTGGCACCACGACACTCCCCGAAATGCGGTCTACCACACCGACCACACCGAGGTAGGGGTGACTGCATCTGGCCAACGCCCCTACTCCCCTGGAAACCTGAACCCATGGAGCTCTGACACGCCTGAATACCTGAGCATACGAAGGTTGTGGAGGACCACTCTGTACTGGCGAAGGTGCATAACTAGCCTGCTGCTGAGGCGGTCCGCCTCGAAAGTCGCCAAAAGACCCAGCTGTTCTGGCCCTCTTCTGCTGATCTTGGTCATTCCGTCGACCTCTCCGCTCCTCACACCCAAGTGCATAAGCCTGCATGCGGGCAATGTCCATGCCCGGCTGAAGAGCTACACCCGAACAAGTCTCTGCCAAGTAGTCATCTAGCCCGGTGACGTAGCGGTGTACTCTGTCCTCCATGCTCGGCTACTCTGGGACGTCTGAGCCGATGAGTCGAACTCCACATTGTACTCTGAATCAGACGCCTGCTCGCCTCGACATCAAAAATCTGTCGGCCAGAGCCCTCCTCATCTGTGGAGGCAAAAATGTGCAAGAAATGCCACGAGAACTCATCCCAGCCGGCGGAAGTGCATACTCTCCCGACAGCTCGCACGAATCAAACCGATCGCGGGTATCACGCAGCCGATGCGAACCTAAGACCACTGACTCGGTCTCTGAAGCCTTGATTACCCTCATTATCCGCATGAAGCGCCGGATGAACTCCTGCGATCATCCTCGAGCCTCGACGTAGAACTCTGGCGGGCTCTGACTCGGAAGTCGTAGCCTCAAATTATCCGATCTTGGGTGAACCACGGGTACTTTGGAACTGCGGCTGCGTCCACTTATCCTCGTGTCCGCCACAATCGCTAGCAATCGTGCCATCTCCTTGTAACCCATCTCCTACGCCTGGTGTGGGGTGGAGGCTCAGGTACTGTTGTCTCATCAGCCACTGCTGCGGCTCTAAACTCTGCTGGGGCCGGCGGCGTCGCAAAACTCGCCGTCTGAAGCACAATCTCAGGTACTGACCGGGCCTGCGCCCTCGTACTCCTCTGTATCCTACTAGCAGCTCCCTCGGCTGCCTTGCCCATCTGGGCCCGGGTTGCCTTGCGCGGAGGCATAACTGGTAAAACGAAATGCGTCAGAGGGGTCCAACTTACAACACAGCTCTAAGGCACGATCTCAGAATGAGAAGAATGGAAACCAATCCTAAATGTCCTGCTGACCTCACGATTATAGATGTGGTGCACAACACACCGATAATCAAGACTCTACTAGACACGGTCTGTAGACACTTTTCGAGGATTAACTGCTCTGATACCACTTTTGTCACGACCCGTTCCGGGGCCCGTGACTGGTGCCTTACCCGGGCACCCAAGTAGTCATACATCAGAGTAATCAGTGGAACATAAAAATAAGACATGAAACAATTGTAAAATGAACCACATTTTAACTGAGAGAAAATCGCCTTTCGGCATATATATAAATACAAAGTTTGAACAACTTAATCCTTTTTACAAACCACCTTACATAGTACTACGGACCTCACAGAATGTAACGACAACTATGGCGGGACAGGGCCCCGCCATGCCCCTGAATGAACAAGAACTTACAGACTCAGGGTAACATACCAAAAGATAAGCCTCCGAAGAAACGGAGCTTCCCAAAACGCTGATTTGTGATCCTAGAAGTGAGGATCAACAACCGATGTACCTACTGCGGCGTGAGCGCGGCCGAAGGCGAGGTCGCACAACAGTACAGTATGTGAAAGAAAATCACGTAGTTAAATCATAACGATATATAAAGCGGAGACATATATGATAACCCAAAATACGATGCAATCATAAACGCGGATTAAGTCGGGACTCACGCCTCAAAGTCATCACTCAAATATAAATATGGGTCTCACGCCCAACATCAATCATGTTCGCATCTTGGCCACATGCCGGAATTCTCCATCGTGCGGATATGTCGAGGATGCAACAATAATAACAGTGCCGGTAATCAACCTGCGCGTGGCCACGTGCCCTCGAAGTGCGCCGGTGCAGACATGTCCATGTAACAAGAATACCAATACACCGGGTGATCAACCTTGCCGCATGGCCACATGCCCCCGGAATTATGCATCGGTGCAGACATGTCCATGTAACAACAATAACAATATATCGGGTGATTAACCCGCGTAACGCATGCCGGAGTGCGCCGGTGCAGACATGTCCATGTAACAACAATAACAATAAATCGGGTGATTAACCCGCCGCATGGCCGCATGCCCCCGGAATTCTGCATCGGTGCAGACATGTCCATGTAACAACATCACACTCCTAATGGAAGCATACGTGGCCACCCGTCGATGTCGATGTCCATCAATCAGTCAGATAGCCGGCCCTCCAACGAGAGACGCGGTAGCACATAAATACAACACTTGCACAACAAAGGCTATTACCACAAATATAGACTCTTATTTTATTACAACGAATCCGGGTTTTTAACCCCAAGGTACTACATACATTAATCCTTTCAAAAAGACCTCTTTTTACGTAAAACAACTCGATACTATTATCCGTAGTACCAAATACGTTCATGTTTTAAAATCAAGTACTTTACACTGTTTTAATCAAGTGGCTTACACTTTCTAGAACAACGTCAAGTAACAACATTCTTTTCCAAAAGTTCAAGTTTTCCTAATTTCAGATACTCACGTCTATTAGTTTGGAAAGATTTCATAGTTTATAGTCTTAATCAAATAACATACTCCCCTTTAAAACAATAAGCCTTATGTGTGAGTAGGTTATTCTTTGTTTATAACAATCTTATAAAAGCAGCCATGATCTAGGAAATATAATATCATTTTGTCTCATCTTAGCTTCTATGCAGATGGAGGTTTCTACTGGTTTTAATAATACTTAATTATTCAATACATTTCCTTTTATTAGTATTGCGATGGTTTGCTCGATACTTATTCGATTTAGAAATCGAGAAACATTATTCCTTTTAAAAACCAAGTATTCATTACTTACGAATGAGGTTTCACACTTTTAACAAAATTCATATCAATTCAATTAAGTCAAGTCTCTTATCTTTTAAGATCAAGTCTCTTAACTTCTAAAATCCGTAACCCATTCTCTTTACCTCTCTTAAGACGTTATACCTAACTTCCCATAAAGCTAGTATAACTCTTATGTTTTCAAAACCAAGTATTACTCTTCTTTCAAAAAGGTTTCTTAATTCTTTTGAAATACTTCAAGATTCTTATTATTCAGGCTTAAGTCAAAAGACATTTCCGTAAGACTACGTTCCGTAAACACACGTACGTCTACCGTACTATATATATATATTCTTTTAAAATACTTCAAGATTCTTATTATTCAGGCTTAAGTCAAAAGACATTGCCGTAACACTACATTCAGTTAACACACGTACGTCTACCGTACTATATATATATTCTTTTAAAATACTTCATGCTCAAGAGGATAGGAAGAATCACATACCTCGCGACGATTATCGACTATTAGCAAAACGCTCCACGGTTATAACCCGGCTAGCCTTGTCCACCTTCCAAGTAGTACATGCTACTCGCAGAATATTCAACCAATAAAGGTTATAAGTCTCTTCGTAAATACGATCTATGTAAGTCTGATTTAATCTTCTACTTTAATATTCTTCTGATGTGATTTCAGTTCAAGTCTTTTCTGCAATATCCTTCTATTACAGTTCAATTCTCTTCTATGAATCTTATATTCATTTCTATACAACTACAATATGTAATTTCCAATTACAATATAAGGACAAGAGTATTTACCTCGATAAGCCCTAAATTATCCAAGTTATAAGTCGATCCTGAGCAACGTTTTAGCTCCTACTCCGGGCGCTCCAACCTGCTCCAAATAACCCTTAGAAGTTCTACGCAACTTCTTCTTAATACTTCAACCGGCTATGAAGATTTTCCTTAGGGTTTCGTTTTTGTGACTTAAGGGAATATAGTAGTATTTCCGGGCTCTACGTATAGAGGTAACTTTGGAAAGTACTACAAGGTATTTGGGCTAAAGTATTTTGGAATAACAAAAACAATACTTGGAGAAGTATTTTTCTACCAAAGGGGGGTATTTTCGAGAACAACTTTAGGCAAGGGGTTGTAGAGGCCTTCTCGAGGGGAGGGTGATTTGGACGAGAGATTTGAGAGGAGGGAGAGGATTTTTGCCTTGGATTTTCACAAGTGTGGATGAAGGAATGTCTTGCATTAGAGGGTATTTATAGGCCAATCAATGGCCAAGATTAAGCCAAGTGGTAGGCAAGTGTAGGGTGAGGATTTGAACATGTGTGTGTGGGTCCCACCTTATCAATCTACCACACAAATATCCTAGAATCCTTGACAAAAGAAAGGCCAAAAAAGCGCCTAAGGTTTCGTCAAGTGACCTCACTTGAGGGTGACAAGTGTAAGCCCTCGTTGGTCCAAAATATTCCATCTCTCGGAAAAATCCAAAAATTACAAATGACATGGCGTAATTTTCCTACGCAGTTCTAGAAAGCGTTTACGAAAATGATTCTTTCGGTGGTTGTGAACAAAATTTCGAACCTTGCCTATCTTTAAGGCTCAAACTTCTCGTCGTTTCACGCATATACTGCGAAATACGGGTATAACACGCGTCGTGTCTGGTGCAGCGTCTTTGATGCGACGCAGAGTTATAGTGTTATACCCGTATTTCGAGTATGTATATGTGGACGTCGCGTCTAATTTGAGCCTTAAGTTAGCATGTTTGAAATTTTGTGCACAACCTCCGATAGAGTCGTTTTGACGAAAGCGTTTCACGCTTTCGTAGGAAAATTCGACTATGTCATTTATAATTTTTGGATTTTTCCGAGAGAAAACATTTCGGACAACGGGAGGGTGACATGTGTCACCTCACGTGAAGCAAGTGGGGCTTGGGCGATTTGGGCGCCCAAGAGGCCTTGGTTGGCCTCGCCGATTGGCTCCTCTTTTGTGCCTTGTTTGTGGCTTGTTTTGTGGAGTGTTTTGTGGAGTAGGGTTAGGGTGCACTTGGCTTGATCTTGGCCTTACACTTGCCTTGCACATGGCTTGATCTTGGCCATTGGTTGGCTTTTGGTTTTGCTATAAATACCCCCTAAGTGTGAAGACTTCATCCATTCCAAATATGTTCCAAGTCTTGCTATCCTTCCCCTCCCCTCTTGTTTGACTCTCGTCCAAGAGCCCCCCTCCCTAGATAGGCCTTTGTGGCCGAGAGCCTCCCTCTCCCCTTTGTGGT
Organism: Przewalskia tangutica; assembly: GCA_029844215.1. Taxonomy (NCBI): domain Eukaryota; kingdom Viridiplantae; phylum Streptophyta; class Magnoliopsida; order Solanales; family Solanaceae; genus Przewalskia; species Przewalskia tangutica. The sequence continues at coordinate 64,859,084 of CM056720.1, forward strand.
GTGGCCGTGGGTACCACAGCCTAGTTGTCTCGTATAAATACCCCTTGTGGTATAAAAATACTCTCAAAGTATTGTTGTAATGTCCAAATACCTTGGCCCAAATACCTTGGAGTATTCCCAAGGTTACACTTAGATAAAAGCCGGAAAATACGATTATACTTCCTATAGCCACAAAACGAAACCCTAAGAAATCTTCACAGTTGTTGAAGTACTTAAGAGAAGTTGGTTAGAACTTAAGGGTTGTTTGGAGCGGGTTGGAGCACCCGGAGTAGGAGCGAAACATTGCTAAGGATCGACTTTAAACTCGGATAATTTTGGGCTTATCGAGGTAAATATTCTTGACCTTCTATTGTAATTGGAAATTACATGTCTGTTAAAATATATAGTTGAAGTATACTATATATAGAACTGAACGTAGTTGTTGGCAATGTCTTTTGACTTAAGCCTGAAGAATAAAGAATCAATCAATCTGTAATTACATAGATCGACATGAAGAGACTTGTGTAGTATTACTGTATAGTAGAATTATACCCGTTCGGGTAAGATGTATAACCCCCCCCCCCTGGTTGGCTTGGTAGCTGACCTCGATAGAGGAGGAGATTTACGCGGTTGCGGGGGGGGGGAGGTGCTGCCGAATTTTCTGTAGAATGTTCTACGTTAAGATCTAGATTTTAATAAGCGCCTTGTGGCCTTATAGGTTGAAGTGCTACGTGTGACGTAATCTTCTGGACTAAGGAGTAGCCGACGGTTTGAGGTACTCGGAGCGTTTTGCTATTAGTCGATAATCGTCGCGAGGTATGCGAACCTCTTCCTATCTCTTCCAGCATGATATGTGTGAACTATGTAGTACGGTAGACGCATACGTGTTAGCTGTGTTTGATTGTTTATAAAACATAAAGTGTTATAACGGCTTTATGGGAAGTTGGTTATAACAGCTTTATGTAGGTAAGAAAATACTTTGTGGTTTTAAAAGGTAACTAATGTGAATTATAACTGGCTTGTTATAATAAAGAACTTGATGTATTTCAAAAGATTTCTAAATCGTTTTGAAGGAGAGTAACACTTGGTTTTAAAGGTTTTAAAAGAGTTATACTAGCTTGATGGGAGTTAGGTATAATGTCTTAAGAGAGGTAAAGAAAATGGTTTCTTGATGTTAGAAGTTAAGAGACTTGATCTTATAAGATAAGAGACTTAACTTATTTGTTTTAAATGTGAATGTTTGTGTGAAACCTCATTCGTGAGTAATGAGTACTTGGTTTTATTTAAAGGATAATGTTTCTTGATTTGGAAATCGAATGTGTATCGACAGACCAACTGCGGCGTTAATAAAGGAAAATGTATTGAATAATGATGAATTGTATTAAAACCAGTGAAACCTCCATCCGCATAGAAACTAAGATGAGACAAAATGATATTACATTTTCTAGATCATGGTCTTTGTAATAAGAATGTTGTAAACAAGAATAACCTACTCTCGCGTGAGACATATATTACTCAATTGTTCTAAAAAGAATCAAGTGATTAAGTTTATGAACTATGAAACCATTTGAAAATGAAGCTTGAGTAATTGAAACTAGGCAAACCGGAACTTAGGAAAAGAATGTTGTTACTTGATTTTGAAAAGGAATGTGGGGTCATTCTAATACTACGTATCGGTGACTTTGATAAAAGTAATGGATCTCTTTTAAAGAATTTAACGTCACGTAGTACTTTAGGGTTAAAACCGGACTTTGGCATAAAATGAAGGTACTTTGAGTGATGTGAAACTTGCCTATGCTTGTTGTGGTGAAACTTGCCTATGCTTGTTGTGGTGAAACTTGCCTATGCTTGTGATGATAGCCTTTGTTGTGCAAGTGTGGTGTTTTACGTGTTACCGCTGCTCTCGATAGAGGGCGGTTGGTAGTTGAGGTTTCTTCGTTCGCCTTGGTACCGGTGGTCGGCTCGTGACTTGCCCCGCCTCGTGGATCGATTCGCCTTGGTATCGGTAGTCACCGTGACTTGCCCGTTCGACAGTAGTGACGGTCTCGTGGATACGCCTAGTCCCGGTGGTCGACCAGCTACTTGCCCGGCAGCCACGTGGCCGCCTTGGTATCCTGAGTCGGCTCGCACTTGCCCCGTATCGACCGTGTTTGTGGTTGCATTGTATTATTGGCACGGTCGGATCCGTAGTTGTACTTGTCTGTCACGGTTTTTATGACACGAGTGGGACACGTGTTCATGATACTCCTTGGTATTGTTATATCATAAAGCCCTGGCGGTGAGGAAGAAATTCCACGCACGAGTGATAATTTGGAGGCGTGAGTCACGACTTGAGGTAATCGTTATATGTTATGTATTGTAGTTGGTCATCATACATGTCTCTCGCTTATATAGACTATTATGATTTCATTTACGATTTACGCTTTCACATACTTGGTACTGTTATCTTGACCTCTCGGGCCGCGTTTCATGCCGCAGTAAAAGGTACATCGACTGCCGATCCGCTTATAGGATCACATTCGTGTTGGGAAGCTCCGTTTCTCGGAGGCTTATCTTTGGTATGTGTTCTCGAGTCAGGTTCTTGTACATTCGAGGGTATGGCGGGCCCTGTCCCGTCATAGTTGTTGTAAATCTTAAGGTGCAGAACTGCAAGTGTGTGGTTGTAAAAGGATTAAACTGTTCGGTTTTATGTATATCGAAGGCAACCGCTTGCTTGGCTGTTTATTTATCATGTCTCTCATTTCATGTTTAAAGTTTTTATTTCATTGGTTTTCTCCGATGTTGTATCGCTAGGTGCCGGGTAAGGCACTACCACGCCCGATTTTCGGGGTGTGACATAGTGGTATCGTGAGCGATTAATCCTCGGAAAGTGTCTGCATCGTGTCTAGTAGTCTTGATTATCGGTGTGTTGTGCACTACATCTATAATCGTGAGGCTATAGGACATTTAGGATTGGTTTCATTTCTTCTCATTACGAGATCGTGCCTTAGAGTGTGATAAGATCGACCCTCCGACATACTTCGCTTTTACGATTATGCCTCCGCGTAAGGCAACCCGCCCGGGCGGCAAGGCGCAGAGGAGCCGCGAGTAGAGCGGCGCAGAGACCACAACACGAGCCTCGATCCCGCAGCAGGAGCAGAGAGATGAAGTTACAAGCTGGCCCGATTAATGGCCGTGGTCAGGCTGACTTGAGGATAGGCCGACGCAGTTAGCCCATGGCACCAGTGGTTCACCTTAGATCGAGATAGTTCGAGGCTACTGGATTTTCTCGAGTTGTAGGCGCGAGTTTTATGGGTCGAGGCACGAGGATGATCGCGAGTTCATCAAGCGATACGGATCGTGAGAGTGATCAAGGCATCGGAGATCGAGTCGGTGGCCCTAGGTTCACATCAACTGCGTGATACCGCAGTCGACTGGTTTGATTCTTGGGAGCTGTCCAGGGGAGAGCATGCACTTCCAGCGGTATGGAACGAGTTCTCAAAGGCCTTTCTTGCACATTTCTTGCCTCCCCAGATGAGGAGGCTCGGTAAGCCGATTTTTGGTGTTACGCGGAATCCGCGTGCGGTTCGAGTACAATGTGAGTTTGACTCATTGGCCTGACGTCCTCGCGTTAGTAGCTAGTATGGAGGATGGAGTGCACCGATTTGTTACATGCCTCGATGATTGCCTAGCTGAGACTTGTTCGTGTGTAGCTCTTGAGACGGGCATGGACATTGCCAGCATGCAGGCGTCTAAACTTGGATGTGAGTAGCGGATAATCGACGGAATGACCAAGGTCGCAGAAGAGGCGAGCAGCAGGTCCTTTGGTGACTTTTGAGGCGGACCGTCTCGCCGCAGACTAGTTATGTACCTCGCCCGATGAGTGGTCCTCCACGGCTTCGGGACCTTCGATATTCGGGAGCGGTCGGGGCTCCTGTGTTTCAGATTTTCGAGGGAGCGAGTGCTCGCGGATGAGTGCCCTTGTCTCGATGTGGTTGTGGGAAAGCTCCATAAGGGAGAGTGTCGTACTAACTCGGGAGATTGTTATTTTGCGCCAATGGGCCATCCGGCAAGAGATCGTCCGACCGTGGTAGCGGTAGGATAGCAAGGACTACTAGAGCGCTTGGTTCTTCACCTTCCGTAGCGAGCAGATGTTCGTACACCGGAAGGCCCCAGAGGTCGCGGTGGAGTTCTCAGATTTAGCGGTCCTTTGAACCGCCTATTTTGAGTATATCCTTAACCTCTAGAGACTTATATTGTATTGATGTTGATGATGTGTTTAGTGTTATGTTCGGATAGCTTTGTGCTAAAATGTGATTTGGAGCATGGTTGATGAAAAGGGTAAGCACGGGGCATGGAAAGTGTGAACTTTAGGACATTTTATGTTGAGACCTTACGAGTAAGGTCGTCTTGAGTAAAAGATTTTTTTATGTTTGACCTTTATCGTAACGTGAGTGTACGTGGGTTATAATTGTGTGATAAGTCCATGAGTAATGTGGGATGGAAGTGGTAGCTTTCATGGCTTGAATAGGTAAGATTGTTCCGTGTCGGAAGCAAGAGTTGGCGCGACGATGGTCGGGTTGGGGCGTGTTGCGCCAACCCGCGTCTGTTCGGTGGTCAGCTGGTGGTCCCGCCAGTGGCGGTCACGAGGTGCTAGGCCCAAGTTTAGATGACCATCGTATGAGTTCGTGGATATGTTCGATCGAGAATCGATCGTGAAGGCCGGAATGGCCTTAGGGAAATCGAGGTTAGTGAGATGACCAAGTTTGAGGTAGTGACTCGAGGTTGGGAAACGCGTTGGCGAAGTGTGGTACGGATACTAGAACGAGTTCGAGTGTTCGTGACGAGTACTACGAAAGGGAGGAGTGAGCGTGTTTTTGTGGCCAGTGTGGCATGATTGTTTTCGCACGTATAGCGGTGAAGACTATCTTGACGCCGCTTGTTTTGAGACTCAAGGAACATTCGACGAATGTTTCTAAGGGGAAGAATGTTATACCGTATTTCCGAGTATGTACATGTGGACGTGCGTTTAATTTAATTTTGAGCCTTAAGTTAGGCATGTTTGAAATTTTGTGCACAACCCCGTATAGTCGTTTTCGACGAACGTTTCATTACTTCGTAGGAAAATTCCGCTATGTCATTTATAATTTTGCGGATTTTTCCGAGAGATTTAAACATTTCGACCAGCGGGAGGGTGACATGTGTCACCTCACATTGGAAGCAAGTGGGGGCTTGGGCGATTTGGCCCAAGAGGCCTCGTTGGCCTGGCCGATTGGCTCCTCTTTTGTGCCTTGTTTGTGGCTTGTTTTGTGGAGTGTTTTGGAGTAGGGTTAGGTGCACTTGGCTTGATCTTGCCTTACACTTGCCTTGCACATGGCTTGATCTTGGCCATTGGTTGGCTTTTGGTTTTGCTATAAATACCCCAAGTGTGAAGACTTCATCCATTCCAAATATGTTCCAAGTCTTGCTATCCTTCCTCCTCTTGTTTGACTCTCGTCCAAGAGCCCCCTCCTAGATAGGCCTTTGTGGCGAGAGCCTCCTCTCCCTCTTGTGGTGTGGCAAAGGGTACCCCAGCCTAGTTGTCTCGTATAAATACCCCTTGTGGTATAAAAATACTCTCCAAAGTATTGTTGTAATGTCCAAATACCTTGGCCCAAATACCTTGTAGTATTCCCAGGTTACAACTTATATAAAAGCCCGAAAATACGATTATACTTCCTATAGCCACAAAACGAAACCCTAAGGAAATCTTCACCGTTGTTGAAGTACTTAAGAAGTTGGTTAGAACTTAGGGTTGTTGGAGCGGGTTGGAGCACCGGAGTAGGAGCGAAACATTGCTAAGGATCGACTTTAAACTCGGATAATTTTGGGCTTATCGAGGTAAATATTCTTGACCTTATTGTAATTGGAAATTACATATGCATTAAAATATATAGTTGAAGTATACTATATATAGAAATGACGTAGTTGTTGGCAATGTCTTTTGACTTAAGCTGAAGAATAAAGAATCGAATCACTGTAATTACATAGGGCGTATCAGACATAAGAGACTTGTGTAGTATTCGTATAGTAGAATTATACCGTTCGTAAGATGTATAACCCGGTTGGCTTGGTAGTGACCTCGATAGAGGAGAGATTTACGCGATTGCGGGGAGGTCTTGCGAATTTTACGTAGAATGTTCTACGTTAAGATCTAGATTTTAATAAAGCGCCTTGTGGCCTTATAGGTTGAAGTGCTACGTGTGACGTAATCTTACGGACTAAGGAGTAGACGGTTTGAGGTACTCGGGCGTTTTGCTATTAGTCGATAATCGTCGCGGTATGCGAACCTCTTCCTATCTCTTCGGATGATATGTGTGAACTATGTAGTACGGTAGGCGTACATGTGTTAGCCGTGTTTGATTGTTTTAAAACATAAAGTGTTATAACGGCTTTATGGGAAGTTGGTTATAACGACTTTATGTAGGTAAGAAAATACTGTGGTTTTAAAAGGTAACTAATGTGAATTATAAGCGGCTTGTTATAATAAAGAACTTGATGTATTTCAAAAGATTTCTAAATCGTTTTGAAGGAGAGTAACACTTGGTTTTAAAGGTTTTAAAAAGAGTTATACTAGCTTGATGGGGAGTTAGGTATAATGTCTTAAGAGAGGTAAAGAAAATGGTTTACTGATGTTAGAAGTTAAGAGACTTGATCTTATAAGATAAGAGACTTAACTTATTTGTTTTAAATGTGAATGTTTGTGTGAAACCTCATTCGTGAGTAATGAGTACTTGGTTTTATTTAAAGGATAATGTTTCTTGATTTGAATCGTAATGTGTATCGACAGACCACTGCAGCGTTAATAAAGGAAAATGTATTGAATAATGATGAATTGTATTAAAACCAGTAGAAACCTCCATCTGCATAGAAACTAAGATGAGACAAAATGATATTACATTTTCTAGATCATGGCTGCTGTAATAAGAATGTTGTAAACAAGAAACATATATTACTCAATTGTTCTAAAAAGAAATCAAGTGATTAAGTTTATGAACTATGAAACCATTTGAAAATGAGAAGCTTGAGTAATTGAAACTAGGCAAACTGGAACTTAGGAAAAGAATGTTGTTACTTGATTTTGAAAAGGAATGTGGGTTGGTCATTCTAATACTACGGGTATCGGGTGACTTTGATAAAAGTAATGGATCTCTTTTAAAGAATTTAACGTACGTAGTACTTTAGGGTTAAAACCCGGACTTTGGCATAAAATGAAGGTACTTTGAGTGATGTTAAACTTGCCTATGCTTGTTGTGGTGAAACTTGCCTATGCTTGTTGTGGTGAAACTTGCCTATGCTTGTGATGATAGCCTTTGTTGTGCAAGTGTGGTGTTTCTGTGTTACCGCGTCTCTCGATAGAGGGCCGGTTGACTGGTTGAGGTTTCTTACTGTTCGGCCTTGGTACCCGGTGGTCGGCTCTCGTACTTGCCCCGTCTCGTGACTGATTCGGCCTTGGTATCGGTAGTCACCCTGACTTGCCGTTCGGTGTAGTGACGAAGTCTCGTGTCTGACCTTGGTCCCCGGTGGTCGACCCTCGTACTTGCCGGTCGGCTACGTGGCCGGCCTTGGTATCCGGTAGTCGGCTCTCGCACTTGCCGTGACGCCCGTGTTTGTGGTTGCATTGTATTATTGCACGGTCGGATCCGGTAGTTGTACTTGTCTGTCACGGTTTTATGACACAGTGGGACTCGGTGTTCATGTATACTCCTTGGTATTGTTATATCATAAAGCTGCCGGCGGTGAGGAAGAAATTCCACGCACGAGTGATAATTTGGAGGCGTGAGTCACGACTTGAAATGCGGTTATATGTTATGTCTCGTAGTTGGTCATCATACATGTCTCCCCTTATATAGACTATTATGATTTCATTTACTGATATTCTGATTTCACATACTTAGTACCTGTTATCGACCTCGCCGGGCTGCGTTCATGCAGTAAAAGGTACATCGTATCGATCCGCTTATAGGATCACATTCGGCGTGTTGAAGCTCCGTTTCTCGGAGGCTTATCTTTGGTATGTGTTCCTGAGTTGTAGGTTCTTGTACATTGGGGTATGGCGGGGCCTGTCCGTCATAGTTGTTGTAAATCTTAGAGTGCAGAAGCTGTTGTGGGCGGGGTTGTAAAAGGATTAAACTGTCGGGTTTTATGTATATCTGAAGGCAAGCCATTTTGGTTGGCCTGTTTATTTATCATGTCTCTCATTTCATGTTTAAAGTTTTTATTTCCGCTGGTTTTCTCTGATGTTGTATCGCTAGGGTGCCCGGGGTAAGGCACCAGTCACGGGCCCGATTTTCGGGGTGTGACATATAGCTTATGCATCTCGACAGCTTAGGAAGCATGAGAAGAACTATCTTACACATGACTTGGAGTTGGCAGCAATGATTCATGCCTTGAAGATCTGGAGACATTATTTATATGGAGTTCATGTGGATATTTACACTGACCATAAGAGCCTCCAGTATATCTTGACGGAGGAGTGAACTGCGGCGAGGCGGTGGTTGGAGCTGCTTAAAGATTATGATGTTGATATTCTATACCACCCAGGGAAGGCCAATTTAGTCGCAGATGCCCTTAGTCGCAGATTGATGGGTAGTCTGTCTGATGTTCAGCCAGAGAAAAGGGGTATGGTCCGAGAGTTACATCAGCTAGCGAGCCTTGGGGTTCGTTTGGTTGATTCTGATAGTGACGGAATTCGGGTTCGAGAGGTTGCCGAGTCTTCCATCGTCGAGGAGGTGAAGAGCGGCGATATGAGGATCCGATTTTGGTACGATCGAGATCTGACCTCCGGAAGGAGAAGGTCTATTTGAGGTAGCGCTGATGGGTGCTAAGATTCGAGGGCGGTTGTGTGTTCCGATGTAGCGAGGACTTCGTCAGCAGATTTTGGGGGAGGCACACAGTGCTCGATATTCTATTCATCCGGGGTCGACTAAGATGTACCATGACCTCAGGTGTGTGTATTGGTGGGATGGCACGAAGAGGGGCGTGAGTTTTGTTGCACAGTGTCCTAATTGTCAGCAGGTCAAGGTTGAGCACCAAAAGCCCGGTGGGCTATTGCAGGCTATTGATATTCCGACTTGGAAGTGGGAGGTGGTAAATATGGATTTTATTACAGGGCTACCTACCACTCAGAGGAAGCATGATTCCATTTGGGTGATTGTCGACAGGCTGACGAAATCAGCCCATTTTCTTCCGGTCAAGACGATGTTCTCAGCTGAGGACTATGCCAGATTATATATTAGAGAGATTGTAAGAATGCACGGAGTCCCGGTGTCGATTATATTAGATAGAGGAGCCCAGTTCTCGGCTAACTTCTGGAGGTCTTTTCAGAAGGGATTAGGGACACATGTGAGTCTCAGCACTGCATTTCACCCTCAGACTGACGGACAGGCCGAGCGCACTATCCAGACACTTGAGGATATGCTGCGGGCTTGTGTTATTGATTTCAGGGGTAGCTGGGAGGATCATTTTCCTCTTGTGGAGTTTGCTTACAACAACAGCTACCATTCCAGTATTCAGATGGCGCCTTATGAGGCCTTATACGGGAGGAAGTGCAGGTCACCGATAGGCTGGTTCGAGGTGGGAGAAGTTCAGTTAGTCGGGCCAGACTTAGTTCAGCAGGTAGTGGATAAGGTGAAGCTTATCCAGGAGCGGTTGTTGGCAGCTCAGAGTCGGCAGAAGTCGTATGCAGATCATCGGCGTCGACACTTGGAATTTGAGGTAGATGATTGGGTTTTCTAAAGGTATCACCCGTGAAGGCGTGATGAGATTTGGAAAGAAGGAAGCTTAGCCCAAGGTACATTGGGCGTGTCAGTTATGCGTAGGGTAGGCAGGGTTGCCTATGAGTTAGATCTGCCGTCCGATTTGGAGGCGGTACATCCAGTTTTCCATGTGTCCATGTTGCGGAAATGTATTGGAGATCCATCTAGAGTGCACCCGGTTCATGATGTCCAAGTGACAGAGGAGTTATCGTATGAGGTGAGTCCCATAGCGATACTCGATCGTCAGGTTAGACGACTTCAGACGAAAGACGTGGCTTCCGTCAAGGTCTTATGGCGGAACGAGAACAGGGAGGAAATGACGTGGGAAGCAGAGGATGACATGATGAAGAAGTACCCTCACCTATTTCCTATATCTCCAGGTAACCCACTTTTCTGCTTGTTGGTTTTGATTTAACATTTACACTTAAGTATGTTGTGGCTCGTGGAGCTTCTTTGTTTGCAAAAGAATAGTGAATAGGGTCTACGTCGATTTGTGATTTGAGTAAGCCTAGAAGGAACATTCGGGACGAATATTTCTAAGGGGGGGAGAATGTTATACCCCGTAGTTCTGACCCTACGTATGAGAGCGTACGAAAGCATGTAAGACTTAAAATTTTCAAAGGATAGGTTGACGGATTGTTCCGGACGGGTTTTAGTCAACTTTGAGGCGGGTTATGACCCGGTACATTGAGAGTTCCTAAGTGTTTCAAAGGCCTAGGGCGTAGTTCGTTGAGTCTAATTTCCAACGCAACCAACCGTTCGTCGATAGGACGTCGGAGTAGAAAGTTATGGAAGTTACAAGTTCGGTCTGTGACGGATATAAATGCGTTTGAGCAAAGCGGCAGGCGCTGGCGCGGATGCGAGGCGCGTGGAAATCTTGGTCGCTGAAGTTGCAGCGCCGTGGCGCCAGGACAGCAGGGCCGCGGCGCCGGAAGTTCCGAGAGTCCGCAGAGGTTTCAGCGCCGCAGCGCCAAGGCGGGATTCCTGGCGGAAAAACTTAGGAAAAATCAGATTTTTCTTTTAAAAGACCTTGGGAGGGTGACAAGTGTCCCCCCCCCCCCATCTAATTTTGCATGCATTATATTGACCAAGTCTTGAAGACTTGGTCATATTTCATCTCTCTCTTAAAAGTTCAAGCTCCTCATTCTCTCTTAAAAGTTCAAGCTCCTCCTTCTCTCTAAAATCCCAAGAGATATTCTAGCCTTAGGAAAAATCTGAATAAAAGTAAAGGCAAGAAGGAAGCTTGTGGCTAGCTTGTGGAGGTTGTTGTGGTGGTGTTCTTGAAAAGGAAGCTAGCTGTAACGACCCGTTCCGGGGCCCGTTACTGGTGCCTTATCCCGGGCACCCTAGTGATACAACATCAGAGAAAACCAGCGGAAAATAAAACATGAGTCAAGAAACATGAGATATAATAAAAGCAGGCCACCAAGCGGTTGCCTTCGGTATATACATAAAACTGAAACAGTTTAATCCTTTACAACCACCGCACACAAGCATTACTGCAGACCTCTAAGATTTACAACGACTATGGCGGACAGGGGCCGCCATACCCCGAATGTACAAGAACCTACAACTCGGGAACACATACAAAAGATAAGCCTCAGAAGAAGCGGAGCTTCCCAATCTGACCGCTTGTGATCCCAAGCGGGGATCCACGGCCGATGTACCTCTACTGCGGCATGAGCGGCCGAGGAGGTCGATAACAGGTACCAAGTATGTGAAACTGTAGAAATACTGTAATGAAATCATACTAGTCTATATAAAGCAGGAGACATGTATGATAACCAAACTACAGTTCACAACATAAAAGCAGTCATACCCAGTCAGGGACTCACGCCCTCAAGTCATTACTCAAATATAACTATGGGTCTCACGCCCACAACATCAATCATGTTCGCATCATGGCCGCATGCCCCCGGAATTCTGCATCGGTGTAGACATGTCCATGATGCAACAATAATACCAATGCCCTGGCGCGTGCCGAATTCTACCTCGGTGTGAACGCGTCCATGTGACATCAACAATAATATCTTGGGTGATCAACCACGCGCGTAGCCACATGCCCCGAATTCTACCTCGGTGTAGACATGTCCATGTAACCACAATAACAATATATCGGGTAATCAACCCGACCGCGTAACGCGCATGCCGGAATTCTGCATCGGTGTAGACATGTCCATGTGACATCAACAACAAGACGATAATCAAAATGGAAACATACGGTGGAATTCTCCATCACCGCCAAGACTTCCAGTAAGTTCTCAACAAGTCGACCGCCCTCTATCGAGACGCGGTAACACGAAATACCACACTTGCAACAAGGCTATCATCACAAGCATAGGCAAGTTTCACAACAAGCATAGGCAAGTTTCACAACAACAAGCATAGGCAAGTTTCACAACAACAAAAGTACTTCCATTTATACCAAAGTCGGGTTTTAACCCCAAAGTACTACATCGTTAAGTTCTTTTAAAGAGATCCATTACTTACATAAAAGTCACGATACGTAGTATTAGAATGACCAACCCACATTCCTTTTCAAAATCAAGTATGACATTCTTTTCCTAAGTTCGGTTTGCCTAGTTTCAATTACTCAAGCTTCATTTTCAAATGGTTTCATAGTTCCCAAACTTAATCACTTGATTCCTTTTTAGAACAATTGAGTAATATATGTCTCACGTGAGAGTAGGTTATTCTTGTTTACAACATTCTTATTACAGCAGCCATGATCTAGAAAATGTAATATCATTTTGTCTCATCTTAGTTTCTATGCGGATGGAGGTTTCTACGGTTTTAATACAACACATCATTATTCAATACATTTTCCTTTATTAACGCTGCGGTGGTGCAGTCGATACACATTCGATTTAGAAATCGGTAAAACTTTATCCCTTTAAAAACCAAGTACTCATTACTCACGAATGAGGTTTCACACAACATCCACATTAAAACAAATAAGTTAAGTCTCTTATCTTATAAGATCAAGTCTCTTAACTTCTAACATCCGTAAACCATTTTCACTTACATAAGGTCGTTATAACTAACTTCCCATAAAGCTATTATAACACCACATGTTTTAAACCAACCAAATCACTTAGCACGTATGCGTCTACCGCACTACATAGTTCACAACAATCATGCTAGAAAAGATAGGAAGAGGTTCACATACCTCGCGACGATTTATCGACAATAAGCAAAATGCTCCAAGTACTACAACGCTAGCCCTTTCCACTCCTCGAGTAGAATACGCTACTCTTAGTACTTTCACTATAAAGGTCACAAACGTCTATTAACCCCAAAACATAAGTTTCTATCTTTCTATAGAAAATTCGCAGACCTCCCCGCAGCGTAAATCTCCTCCTCTATCGAGGCTACCAAGCCAACCGAGGGTCTACACGTCTAACTGGACGTGTACAATGCTACTCCGTAATACTACACAAGTCTTCGCAATACGATCCTATGTAAATGATTGATTCGATTCTTGAGCTTAAGTCAAAAGACATTGCGAATACTAAGTAGTTCCATATATAGTATACTTGAACTATATATTCAACCAAACATGTAATTTCCAATTACAATAGAGGACAAGATAATTACCTCGATAAGCCCAAAATTATCCAAGTTATAATGTCGATCTGAGCAAGGTTTAGCTCATTTCAGTGCGCTCCAAACCACTCCAAACAACCCTTAGAAGTTCTAACCAACTTCTACTCAAATACTTCAACCAACTATGAAGATTTCCTTAGGGTTTCGGTTTGAGACTAAAGGACAAAAGGTAGTATTTAGGACTCTACGTAAAGGTATCTTTGGAATACTACAAGGTCTGAGCTAAGGTATTTTGGGCATTATAACAATACTAGGGAGTATTTCAATACCACGAGGAGGGTATTATACGAAAACAACTAGGCTAGGGGTACCCGGCAAGCCTCACAAAGGAGGAAGCCTCTCGGCCAAGCTCCTCAAAAGGGGTAGACCTTTGGACGCGAACAACACTAAAGGGGGGGGGGATATTTCAAGACTTAGAATGAAATGAGGGATGAAGAAAAAACCTTCAAGCAAGGGGGTATTTATAGGGACACCAACGGACAAGATCAAGCCATGTGGGGGGCAAGTGGATGGCCAAGATTGGCACAAGTGCACCCTAACCTACTCCTTAAATCCATCACAAAACAAAGACCAGAAAAGGGCCTTAAAACCTCTAGCGTGGCCTCTCAAGCCGTCGATGAGGTGACAAGTGTCACCTCCCGTTGAATCCAAAAATGTTCCGCGCTCGGAAAAATCCATAAAAATACAAAACGACATAGCGGAATTTTCTCTTCGCAAGTCATAAAATGTTTAGTCGAAAACGACTCTAGCGGTGTTGTGCACAAAGGTAAAAATCGGCCAAGGGTGCCACATGGGGGTGACACGTGTCGCCCCCCGATTCGCCCAGAATATTTCGTCTTCCGAAAATATCCAATTCTGAAATCTCAAAAACAAAGCGGGCCCCAAAAGCAGTAAATTTCTCCGTGGGCCCACGTGACCATTCAGAAAATAAAATCTCAAAATTCTAATATAATCTATGAAGTCCAAATACCAAATCTGGGAATCCAATTCCCGTTAACGAACCTTTTTCTTCACAAATAACGGAAACTTTTAGTGGAAAACTCACATCTTTCTTTCTTTTCAAAATTTCGCCAGTACTCTGCAAATGCGTCCTCACATACATACCCTGCAACTACGGGGTATAACATTCTCCCCTCCTTAGAAACATTCGTCCCGAATGTTCCTTCTCAAGACGGATATCGATGGAGTTCCTCCAACAAGTTGCCAACGCCACAGCTTGGCCACGAGATAACAGCGTTATCTTCCTCCTTACTCGTTGTACCGCTTCTCGAACACTCGAACTCTCCCGATGCGTATCATACTTCATCATTACTTCCGTTCGAAAATCTGCGAGTCACTACCTCCAACTTGGTCATCTTACTAACCTCAAACTTCCTTAAGGCCATTCCGGCCTTTACGAACCGCTCACGGTCGAACGCGTCCACGAACTCATACGATGATCATACAAACTTGGGCCTAGCATCCCCGTGACCCTACCACCTGGCGGGACCACCCAGAACTGACCCCACCCCAAACCGGGTTACGGTTTGACCCGCATATGGTCCTCAACCCGACCCCCAACCGCGCCAAACTCTTGTTCCCCGATCCGGAACAATCTTACTAATTCACATCATGAAAGCTACCACTTCCATCTCACACTACCCACGGACTTATCACACAAATAAATCCCACGTATACTACTACTCGATAAGGTCAAACATAAGCGAATCTTTAATCTCAAGCGACCTTACCACAAGGTCTCGGTCGTGACATAGTCTAAGGTCTACTTACCATGCCACATCGTAACCTCCCGACTAAACATGTTTTCAAACTCACAATTAACACAACGCTTATTCGTACATAGCACACAATAATGAGACCATTATAACAAGCATACCAAAACTCTAGAGGGTTAAGGATATACCTGAAGCTACCGCTCCACTCTAATCATAGGCACGCCTGCAGTGCATGCAATGAAAGCGATGAACCACCATCGATCCGGTGGTGAGTCGTAACATCCGTGCTACCCTTGGTTGGGCGGTTCCTCGCAAAATGGCCTGCTGTCGCAAAAATAACAAGCTCCTGGCACCACGACACTCACGAAATGTGGTCTACCACATCGACCACCGAGTAGGGGTGACCGCGTCAGCCAACACCCTTACTTCGAAACACGAACCTCGAGCCACGACCGCTCCGAATACTCTGAAGGTTGTGGAGGACCACTCTGCCGGCGGAGGTGCAAAACTAATATCTTCGCCGAGGCGGTCCGCCTCGAAAGTCGCCAAAGACCACGATGTCACGGCCTCTTACGCTGATCCGGTCATTCCGTCGACCTCTCCGCACCTCACATCTAGTGCATGAGCTGCATGCGGGCAATGTCCATGCCCGGTGAAGAGCTACTCTGAACATGCCTCGACATGTAATCATCGAGCCAGTAACATATCGGTGCACTCGATCCTCCATACTAGCTACCATGGCTGGACGCAAGACCAATGAGTCGAACTCCACATTGTACTCCCGGAAAATGCGCGCTCTGTCTAAGCATCAAAAATCGCCGGCGTGCCCTCCTCATCTGCGGAGGCAAGAAGTGCGTGAGAAAGCCCGAAAACTCATCCCATCTGCTGGAGTGCATGCTCTCCCGGGAAAGCTCCTATGAATCAAACCAATCATTGCGGTATCACGCGGCCGATGCGAACAAAAGGTCACGGACTGGTTTACGAAGCCTTGATCACCCGCGTGATCGTCGTAGCTGCCGGATGAACTCCTGCGGATCATCCTCGAGCCTCGACCCATAAAACTCTGGCGGGCTACAACTCGAGAAAGTCCCGCACCTCAAACTATCTGCTCTCGGGTGCACCAGTCTCTTTGGAGGCTGCTGCGTCAGAGCCTCTCGCCTCATACTCGGCCACGACCGGCCAGCAAGCCATCTCCTTGTAACCCATCTCCTCTCGCCCGGTGTGGGGTGGAGGCTCAGTGCTGCGGTCTCGGCGACCATTCTTTGCGGCTCTAACCTCTCGCTGGGGTGGCGGCGTCCAAAACCCGCCGTCGAAGCACCTCGGATCTTGTGCGGGCTGCGCCTCGTACTCCTCTGTATCTCACTAGCAGCACCCTCGGCTGCCTTGCCCTTCCGGGCTCTGGTTGCCTTGCGCGGAGGCATAACTGGTAAAAACGAGATACGTCAGAGGGGTCCAACTTACAACACAGCTCTAAGGCACGATCTCAGAATGAGAAGAATGGAAACCAATCCTAAATGTCCTATAGCCTCATGATTATAGATGTGGTGCACAACACATCGATAATCAAGACACTACTAGACACGGTGCAGACACCTTCCGAGGATTAAGCGCTCACGATACCACTTTTGTAACGACGTTCGGGGCGTTCATGGTGCCTTATCCGGGCACCCTAGTGATACAACATCGAGAGAAAACGTGGAAAATAAAACATGAGTCAAGAAACATGAGATATAATAAAAGCAGGCCAACCAAGCGGTTGCCTTCGGTATATACATAAAACACGAGCAGTTTAATCCTTTACAACCACCGCAGCGATTACTACGGACCTCTAAGATTTACAACGACTATGACGGACGGGGCCGCCATACCACGAATGTACAAGAACCTACAACTCGGGAACACATACAAAGATAAGCCTCGAAGAAAGCGGAGCTTCCCAATCTGTTGCTGTGATCCTAAGAGCGGGGATCCACGACCGATGTACCTCTACCTGCGGCAGCCCCCCGAAGGAGGTCAGTACAACAGGTACCAAGTATGTGAAACTGTAGAAATACTGTAATGAAATCATACTAGTCTATATAAAGCAGGAGACATGTATGATAACCAAACTACAGTTCACAACATAAGCGATCATACCGATCGAGGACTCGCGGCCTCAGTCATTACTCAAATATAACTATGGGTCTCACGCCCACAACATCAATCATGTTCGCATCGGCGCGTGCCGGACTGCGCCGGTGTAGACATGTCCATGATGCAACAATAATACCAATGCCCCACGGCCACATGCCCCGGAATTCTACCTGCGGTGTGAACACGTCCATGTGACATCAACAATAATATCTTGGGTGATCAACCACGCCGCGTGCCACATGCCCGGAATTCTACCTCGGTGTAGACATGTCCATGTAACCACAATAACAATATATCGGGTAATCAACCCGACCGCACGTACGCATGCCGGAGTCTGCATCGGTGTAGACATGTCCATGTGACATCAACAACAAGGCGATAATCAAAATGGAAACATACGTGGAATTCTCCATCACGCCGACGCGTCCAGTAAGTTCTCAACAAGTCGACCGACCTATCGAGACGCGGTAACACGAAATACCACACTTGCACAACAAGGGCTATCATCACAAGCATAGGCAAGTTTCACAACAACAAGCATAGGCAAGTTTCACAACAACAAGCAGAGGCAAGTTTCACAACAACAAACAGTACTTCCATTTATACCAAAGTCCGGGTTTTTAACCCCAAAGTACTACATACGTTAAGTTCTTTTAAAGAGATCCATTACTTCTATAAAAGTCACCCGATACGTAGTATTAGAATGACCAACCCACATTCCTTTTCAAAATCAAGTATGACATTCTTTTCCTAAGTTCGGTTTGCCTAGTTTGATTACTCAAGCTTCGTTTTCAAATGGTTTCATAGTTCCCAAACTTAATCACTTGATTCCTTTTAGAACAATTGAGTAATATATGTCTCACGTGAGTAGGTTATTCTTGTTTACAACATTCTTATTACAGCTGACCATGATCTAGAAAATGTAATATCATTTTGTCTCATCTTAGTTTCTATGCGGATGGAGGTTTCTCTTGGTTTTAATACAACACATCATTATTCAATACATTTTCCTTTATTAACGCTGCGATGGTGCTGCCGATACACATTCGATTTCGAAATCGGTAAAACATTATCCCTTTAAAAACCAAGTACTCATTACTCGAATGAGGTTTCACAAACATCCACATTAAAACAAATAAGTTAAGTCTCTTATCTTATAAGATCAAGTCTCTTAACTTCTAACATCAAGAAACCATTTTCACTTACATAAGGTCGTTATAACTAACTTCCCATAAAGCTATTATAACACCTATGTTTTAAACCAACCAAATCACTTAGCGTATGCGTCTACCGTACTACATAGTTCCACAATCATGCTAGAAAAGATAGGAAGAGGTTCACATACCTCGCGACGATTTATCGACAATAAGCAAAATGCTCCAAGTACTACAACCTTGCTAGCCCTTTCCACTCTCAGTAGAATACGCTACTCTTAGTACTTTCACCTATAAATGTCACAAACGTCTATTAACCCCAAACCATCAGTTTCTATCTTTCTATCGAAAATTCGTGACACCTCCCGCATGGCGTAAATCTCCTCTCTATCGAGGCCGCTACCAAGCCAACCGAGGGGTCTACGTCTAACCGGACGTGTACAATTCTACTCGAATACTACACAAGTCTCCGCAATACGATCTATGTAAATACTGATTGATTCGATTCTTGAGCTTAAGTCAAAAGACATTGCGAATACTAAGTAGTTCCATATATAGTATACTTGACTATATATTCAACCAAACATGTAATTTCCAATTACAATAGAGGACAAGATAATTACCTCGATAAGCCCAAAATTATCCAAGTTATAATGTCGATCCCGAGCAAGGTTTAGCTCACTCGTGCGCTCAAACCACTCCAACAACCCTTAGAAGTTCTAACCAACTTCTACTCAAATACTTCAACCAACTATGAAGATTTCCTTAGGGTTTCGGTTTGAGACTAAAAGGACAAAAGGTAGTATTTCCGGACTCTACGTAAAGAGGTATCTTTGGAATACTACAAGGTACAAGGCTAAGGTATTTTGGGCATTATAACAATACGAGGGGAGTATTTCTATACCACGAGGAGGGTATTATACGAAAACAACTAGGCTAGGGGTACCCACGCCACCTCACAAAGGGGAGGAAGCCTCTCGGCCAAGCTCCTCAAAAAGGGGGTAGACCTTTGGACGAGAACAACACTAAAGGGGGGAGGGATATTTCAAGACTTAGAATGAAATGAGGGATGAAGAAAAAACCTTCAAGCAAGGGGGTATTTATAGGGACACCAACGGACAAGATCAAGCCATGTGGGGGGCAAGTGGATGGCCAAGATTGGCACAAGTGCACCCTAACCTACTCCTTAAATCCCTCACAAAACAAAGACCCAAGAAAAGGGCCTTAAAAACCTCCTAGCCGTGGCCCTCTCAAACCGTCAATGAGGGTGACAAGTGTCACCCTCCCGTTGGTCCAAAAATGTTCCGCCGCTCGGAAAAATCCGCAAAAATACAAAACGACATAGCCGGAATTTTCTCTTCGCAAGTCACGCAAAACGTTTCGTCGAAAAACGACTCTAACCGGGTGTTGTGCACAAAGGTAAAAAATCGGCCAAGGGTGCCACATGGGGGTGACACGTGTCGCCCCCCGATTCGCCCAGAATATTTCGTCTTCCGAAAATATCCAATTTACCGGAAATCTCAAAAACAAAGCGGGCCCCACAAAACCGTAAATTTCTCCCGTGGGCCCCACGTGACCATTTCCGAAAATAAAATCTCAAAATTCTAATATAATCTATGAAGTCCAAATACCAAATCTGGGAATCCAATTCCCATTAACGAACCTTTTTCTTCACAAATAACCGGAAACTTTTCCGTCGAAAACTCACATCTTTCTTTCTTTTCAAAATTTCTGCCGTACTCTCGTACGTACGTCCTCACATACATACCCTGCAACTACGGGGTATAACACTAGCAAGTTGGTAGAAAAGTTTGGCTAAGGCTTTAAGGTAACATTTCTTCCCTTGTGGTTTGGTTATTAATGTTGCCTATGAAGAAGAAGGGATTTGTAGTAGTAAATAATGCACTTAGAATCCTTGCATGTAAGAAATGTGGTTTGGATATGAAAGAATTGGTTAAGAAGATATTATGAGCATGTTGTAGCCTAAAAACTACTTTAGAATTGTTAAAGTGAATTGTTGTACCTTTTGGGGCAGAATTTTACACACCCAAGTTTAGGTGTGTAATCCCCTTTGATATGTTTAGATTGTTGAGCCTTAAATGTGGCATTTGGATGTTGAATTCGGCCTTGAGAAAGGTGGCAAAGTATGTAGAAACAAAGGAAATGCTGCCCAATTTTTCATAGAATTAGGGGCTTTGAACTTAGATTATTTCTACATTGAAATTAGAGGTTAATAAACGCACTATGGTTATTATAGGTTGACATATTGCTTGCGGTAGTTGGACTTAGCAAGTGGATTGACCGAAGAGGTATGTGGAACTTTCCTATCTCTTGAGCATGAGTAGTTGTACCTATGTAGTACGGTAGACGTACAAGATTTGATATCTTTCACTTGTTTTAAAGTATATGATACTTGTTTCATTTCAAAAGTATAAGTCCCTTGGATTTAGGGAAAATGTTTTTGACAAAGGGATAACGCTAATATAATGACTTTATGGGAAGTTGGTTATATTAGTTTTCTTGAAAGTTTCACAAAGAAAGGTTTACTCTAATTAAAACAAGTACGGGTAAAGGATTTGAAACTAAGAAAGGTGAATTGATTTTTTTGGCATTGGTTGCCTAAGGTTTTAAAGGAAATGAAGTCACTTGATTTAGAAGCCTATTATATTTCTAAAAGGAAATGTGACTTGTCTTGAAAAGAAATCGTAACTTGATACTATGGTGATTAGTATCTTGGAATTTTTGTATAAAAAGAGTTATTTCTTAAAAAGTTAGAAGTACATGGTACTTGGGTTGAATTCCCGGATTTTCTATTAAAAGACATGTTAGTGCCTTAGGATACTAAAATGAGAGGATATATTAATAATGTTAATAAGAAGTTAGGGGATTTCTTAACTTGCTTATGTTGTGATATGATAGGCCGGTAGTGCTTATGTATGATATGATAGGCCGGTAGTGCTTATGTTATGTATGATAGCCGGATGAGCTATGTTATATATTTGTATTATTACGGGGTAAACCGGGTTATTATCTATGTCATGGATTTGCTACCCATGATGCGAGTCGCGCTTGCACTCGTGCGGATCGGACCATGATCCATGCGGGTGAAATAGTCCCATGCGAGTACGGCGATGGTACTCATGCGGGTCCACAGGATCCATGCGGGTGAAATAGTCCCATGCGGGTGAAATAGTCCCATGACGAGGCGGATGACCTCATGCGGGTCCACAGGACCCATGCGGGTGAAATAGTCCCAGGAGTAGGATTGCTTAATGATACTACGGGCGAGGTACCCTGTTTTGATCGTGAGCCTCCTATTTTTATGCTATAAGATTTATACTTGTTACTCTCATTGTTAGTAAGGCACAATGCAAGGAAATTGATTTTTATCTATGACTCCAACTTATTTTTGACTTATGATATTACTACAGTATTTTCGGTTTACATACTTGAGTACGTTGTGTCGACCCGCGCCGCCGATGCGTTATCTTTGCGGGTAAGGGAAAGCAGGTGGTAGATCCTCATTCCTAGGATCTTTTACTCAGGTGTCAGGAGCTCAATTTCTTCGGAGGCTCGACTTTTGGTATGGTTCTCCCTCGTGTTGTTGATATTTTGTACATTCAGGGGCATGACGGGGCCCTGTCCCCTCATAGTGTTACTCATTCTTAAAGGCCTATAGTCTTGTCATAACTTGGTTTGTTTAAGGATGTAACTGTTCGGTTTTATGTACTTTTGGGGTAGCCATTTTGGGCTAGACTATTTTATATCATTATAGTTGTTTATTGTGAGTTTATATTCCGCTGGTTTTCTCTGATGTTGTGTCACAAGGGTGCCCGGGTCAAGGCACCGGTCACGGATCCGGGGTCGGGGCGTGACAACTTTGGCTTGGTTAATTGAGAATTATTCTATGTGTGCCTTGATAAGTACTTTGGCTTGATTAATTGAGAATTGCCTATGTGTGCTGGTGATAGCCTTTGAGTGCAAGTATTATGTTTTATTAGGTTGCCGCGACTCTCGGTTGGGTAGTCTTGTTGTAAGTTACTTGGACGTACCGACAGTGATGTGGGATTCCACGGGTATGCTTCCGTTATTTGTAGTACTTGGGTTAAATTCCCGGATTTTTATAAAAGACATGGTAGTGCTTATGTTTTGTTTGATGGTCAGTTGAGCTAGGGTAAGAGTATAAATGAGGGGTAAACCCCCAAGACATTATACCACCTTCTCCAGGGTAAGAGTATAAATGAGGGGTAAACCCCCAAGACGTTATACCACCTGCTTTACCACCTTCTCCAGGGTAAGAGTATAAATGAGGGGTAAACCCCCAAGACGTTATACCACCTGCTTTACCACCTTCTCCAGGGTAAGAGTATAAATGAGGGGTAAACCCCAAGACGTTATACCACCTGCTCGTTTTCCTACTTGGCCCGTACAGTTTTTAGGACACATGTGGGACTTGGTGTTCATGTATGCCTATTGGTGTTATATTATATCATGGACTGCCGGCAGTGAGGAAGGATTCCACGGGCATGATTGATATTATGGGCGTGAGACCCATGGTTATATTTTAGAAATGACTTGAGGGCATGCGTCCCTGACTTGTTATGACTGCTTATGTGTTGTGTACTGTAGGTTGGCTATCATACATGTCTCATGTTTTGTTTAGACTGTTATGATTTCATTACAGTATTTTTTTCAGCTTCACATACTTGGTACATTCTTCGTACTGACCTCCTTCGGGGGGCTGCGTTCATGCCGCAGGCTTAGGTACATTGTTTAGTGATCGGCAGGTGTAGGACCCTGCTCAGAGTTTTGGATAGCTCCTTCTGTTCGGGAGTTTATCTTTTTGGTATAAGTTCTTTCAGTACAGGCTTTTGTACAGTTATGGGTACGGCGGGGCCTTGTCCCGTCATAGTTCAGTAAACTCTTAGAGGTCTGTATTCATATGTGGGATTGGACTCATGTACGGTGTAGTGTCTTTTGTTTATGTAGATTATATGGCAGCCTTGTCGGCTTTGCCCTTGCACGTACGTTGGTTATAAAAAAAAGAAAAAAGAGGTGTTATTTAAATTCCACAGCTTGCTTAGTTGTTAAGGTAGAAGGGTGCCCAGGTAGGGCACGATCCAGCCCGAGGTTCGGGCGTGTGAGAGTGGTATCGAAGCGATCGGTCCTCGGAATGTCTACAGACCGTGTCTAGTAGAGTCTTAATTATCGGTGTGTTGCGCGCCACACCCATAAACAGGAGGCTACAGGACATTTAGGAGTTGGTTTCTATTCTTCTCACTCTAAGATCGTTCCATAGAGCTGTGTTAGTAAGATAATTCCTCTGACGTGATTTTGTGTTCTGATTATGCCTCGAGGAGAGCGATCGCCGAAGGGCAAAGGAGTAGCAGGAGCTACTAGTCAGACTCAGAGAGTTAATAGGGTTGTTACACCCCGTAGTTCCAGGGTATGTATGTGAGGACGTGCGTACGAGAATACGACATTAAATTGGAAAGGAAGAAAAGATGTGATTTTTCGACGGAAAAGTTTTCGGATTTTGTGAAGGAAAAATGTTCGTTAAATGGAATTGGATTCCCAGATTTGGTATTCGGACTTTTTGGAATATTTGAGAATTATGGAATTATATTTCCGGAATTGGTCACGTGGGGCCCACGGGAGGAATTTACGGTTTGTGGGGCCCACTTTATTATCGGATTTTTGGCATTGCGGATATTTTCGGAAGATGAAATATTTTGGACGAGTGGGGAGACACGTGTCACCCCATGTGGCCGTGGCGGGTGGAGATGGACCTTAGCGCGGGCGTTTTATTGGGGGACAAGTGGCAAGCCACTTGTCCCATTATTGTGGTGGCCAAATGGTTGGCCAACTACCCACACACATGTACCCCATCCTCACCTTACACTTGCATTAATCATAGCCCTTGGTTTCTCTATAAATACCCACGTTTTGCTTGCAAGACTTCATCCACACTTGAGTTTTTCATGGCAATTCTCCTCCCTCTCCTTGTTGTTGTTCTCGTTTTTTTAGCCTTCCCCTTGGCCAAAAGTTGTCCAAAAATTCTTAGACTCTTAAAGTGTTCTTCCTTAGAGTATTAGGAAGATTATTAACCAAAAGTTAGAAAAGATTTCACACCCTAGCCCCAAGTACCAATCCGAGAGTACATGGCAAGAACAAGCCTAGTGTTCTTCACTTTTTGGAGTTGAAATGTTAAGAGAAGTTGTTTAGAAACTTCTAAGGGTTGCTTGGAGCGGGTTGGAGCGTAAGGAATTGGAGCTAAACGTTGCTCAGGATCGACTTATAATCTTGGATAATTTTGGGCTTATCGAGGTAATAATCTTTGTCCCCCTATTGTAATTGGATATTACATGTTGTAGTAATGTATAGTTGAGTATACTATATGTAGAATGATTAGGGATAAGAATTGAACTGTATTTACATTGATGTATTCTGATGAGACTTGTAGTATTATTGTGGAGTAGAATTGTATACGTACGGTTAGACGTGTAACCCCCCTTGGAATTGTTGGCTTGGTAGCAGGCCTTGTTAGAGGAGGAGATTTATGAGGTTGCGGGGGGGGGGAGGTGCTGCCGAATTTTCCGTAGAACATGGAGCCTTGTTCTTAGAAATATTCCACGAAGGGATCTAGAAGTTGATAAGCGTTTTATGACCATTATAGGTTGAAGTGCTACAAGTAGCATATTCTACTTGATGGGTGGAAAGTCGAGCAAGGTTAGAGTACTTTGGAGCGTTTTGCTAATTGTCGATAATCGTCGCGAGGTATGTGAACCTCTTCCTATCCTTTCTAGCATGATATTTGTGAAATATATTTAGTGCGGTAGACGCACGTGTGTTTAAAGGAATTTGATTTTCCTTTTGTGTCCTTGACTTGATTCCAAAGTTAAGTGACTTGTTATGAAATATTAAGGACTTGAATTATGTTAAAAGTTGTAAAACATCACTCATGAGTAATGGGTGTGTGGTCTTTTAAAGAATAAAGTTATCTTGATTTCGAAAATAAGAATAGTTGTCCTTGGTTGGTTTAAAACATAAAGTGTTATAATTGCTTTATGGGAAGTTATTTATAACGACTTTATGAAAACAAAAGAATGGTTTTATCATTGGATTTAAAATGATAACTTGACATTTTAAGGGTTGGAAGTTGGTTTCCTTAAAAGATATGATTGAAAGATTAAGAGCCTGATTTTTGAAAGTAAAGAGACTTGACTTATAAACAACTTGACTTTGGGAAAGGAGAAGTAACTTGATTTAAAGTTATACGTTACTTGTTTTTAAAAGAGTAAGACACTTGGTTTAAAAAGTATATTGCTACTTGACTTTAAAAAGGAAAAAGTGTCTTTATTTAAAAAGGAAGGCATGCTTTTGTCTTAAGATTGATTTAAAAAGAAGGTATGGAAATTGTTTTAGTTTACTTAAAAGATAGTTACTCTATTTTAATACTACGGGTATCGTGTGACTTTTGTGTGAGTAACTTGACTATGTTGGCTTGTGATAGCCTTTTAATACTTTCTTGTTGGTTTAATAAGTAAACTTGTTATGATGCTACGTGTGTTAGTGTCTTGTGACGTTTGTGTAAGGGGGTTTTCTTGTTGTTCTTATGTTGTTTAACGATAGCGATTATCCGATATTATACCACTTACCCCCCTGACTTGTTATTATGCCGAGGACTTGCCACCGTCGATGCGAGGAATACCTCATGCGGGTCTGTGTGACCCATGCGAGTGCGGGAGTTCAGGGACGGGATGATCACTCGGTGTGTTACGCCGTCACGGTATTATACCTTATGGGGTCCATAGGACTATGCGGACATCGCCGGTCCAGTAGGATGCCGCGCGATAGCTACCCCGTCGCGAGAATACCTCATGCGGGCTATGTGGCCTATGCGAGTCTGCGGTAAGTTCTAGATTAGACGCGCGCATTGATCACGAGGCGAGTGGCGGCCGATCATGTGCGCGGATGCAGAAAGACCTCGTGTCTGATCTTATAGCATTGTTGGTGCGGTGGGTTTTAGTAGTCGCTATGCCCGTACTTACCGTGCGGTTTTATTATGACACGGTGGGACACGGTGTTGAGTGTATTCCTTGGTGCTTTTATATCATGGATCGGCGGTGAGGAAGGAATTCCACGGGCATGATTGATATTGTGGGCATGAGACCCGTGGTTATATTTGAGTGATGAATTTAGAGGCGTGAGTCCACGACTTGACATATTGCTTACATATTATGTATCGTAAATTGGTTATCATATATGTCTTACATTTTATATAAACTATTATGATTTCATTCTGATATTTTGATTTCACATACTTGGTACTGTTATCGACCTCGCCCGGGCTGCGTTCATCCGCAGTAGAGGTACATGATTGTTGATCCTCGCTCATAGGATCACAGTTCAGCGTTTGGGAAGCTCCGTTTCTCCGGAGGCTTATCTTTGGTATAGTCCCCTGTCATTGTAGGTTCTTGTACATTCAGGGGTATGGCGGGGCCCTGTCCCGTCGTAGTTGTGGTTACATTCTTAGAGGTCTGTAGTACTGTTGTGGGTAGGGTTTGTAAGGGATTTAACTGTTCAATTTTTATATATATTCAGGAAGGTAACCGTTTTGGTTAGCCTATTGCTTATTTTATGTCTTGATTCATGCTTAAGTTTTTATTTTCCGCTGATTTTCTCTGATGTTTGTATCACTAGGGTGCCCGGGGTAAGGCACCAGTCACGGGCCCGAGGTCGGGTCGTGACAAGGGCTTATGCCCAGGGTATACCGGATGTTGCGCCGCAGTCGGCGAGTTCTTCTGCGCCAGGTTTTGAGACCCTAGCACCAGAGCCTCCAGTTTCTCAGTTAGGAGAAGACTATAGGGTCATGAGGAAAGCAGTTATGTTATTGGCCAAGATAGCGGTGCTACAGTTTCATCAGCAGGAGGTTATTCGACCCGATGCAGACAGATATGCAGAGGTAGAGGGCAGCGGAGATCAGCGTAAGAGGGCTAGACCGGTTGGTTATCCCGGTGAGTTTTTGGACGAGCTGCCTCAGCAGCGAGTGGGATATTCGTCCCAGCCTACCCAGTACATACCCCCGCAGCTCACAGGTGGGAGATTTGATCCCACAAGGTATTTAGGAGCCGGTCCAAGCTCCAGGGGTCGAGGTTCTCAGAGCGAGAGGACTTTCTGGCCGAGGCCACCTATTCTCGATGTTTGAGATGTAGTAGCGTTATTGGAAATGCCGTTATGGAGCAGTGTTTGTTTTTATTGTGGTCGTCCGCCATATCCGAGGTATGTCCTTTTAGAAGGCACGCGGTGAGGTGGCTCGGCTATGAGGCCGATGGTTGATTCCTTTCCTCCACGGTTATCGTCCCCAGGCGAGTGTTGGATGTCGGCCACCGTGGTAGAGGTCAGTGGAGTTTATAGTTCTGGCGGTCCGAACCGCATGGCGTGACTACGGGACAGATCGGGAGGCGACATCGCATGGGGTTACAGGTATATTTCGATTCTTTTGAATCATACGTGCATTGATAGATTCAGATTTCGCCCTAGCATATATGTGTTCCCTTTGTTGCTAGCAGTTATAAGTGATAGTACCCCAGAGGTAGGAATACTTTGATTAGTAAAGTGAAAAGTTAAGAATGTCGACAAGAATGATAAAGTGAACTGAGGCTATAGTTGTGTAGAGTTCACAAGTTGTAATTGCCCCATAACAGTGTAAGACCGATAGGGAAGGATGTACGGTAGAAATACTTTGGCCTTTGTGACAAACCTCTAGTGAATAGGGAGATAGGGTGAGAAGTACCTTGAGATAAGAGAGAGTTTTAGTTCAGACTAAGAATGAGAAGTTAAGGGTGACGATGAGTCGGCTTATGGACTCCTTTCGGGTCAACCGATAGTATGGAATGGGGTGATGTTAGTTGGTAATAGTCCTGCTACGTGATAGGGTCACGAGGGTGCAAGGCCCAAGTCTAGTTGATCGTTGTACGAGTTCGTGGATGCGTTCCACCGGAATCAGGTCGTAAGGACCGAGAAGAGCCTTAGCGGAAATTCAAGTAGCATAATGGCCAAGTTTGGATAGTAACTCCAAGGATTGGAGAACAGGAACAATATTTGGAAATTTTGTACGTATGCTAAATAAGTTTAGAAGTACGAGGAAGTATGACAAGTAAGAGAATAAAGGAACCTCTAAGGATCCCGTGTTTGAGAAGACTGTAACCTTCGAGTTTTGTGAGAAGGGACCGCGGACGGAAGGTCCATTGATATGTTTACGTATGTTATGTGGTGGCCATGTGTGGCATCGTAGGTCTTGTGGAGTTTTGATTGATAGACATAGTATAGAAACTGTGCCGGAGTTTGTATAGCTTGGAAACCGACTAAGAACATTCGGGGACGAATGTTTCTAAGAGGGGAAGAATGTTACATCCCGTAAGTCCAGGACATGTATAAGAGAATGTACGTAAGGAATCAAGACTTGGAAATTGGTACGAAAGGAAGAATTGTTTTTCCGACGGAAAATCTTCCGAACGTCGGAAAGGAAAAATGTTCGTTGTTGAGAATTGAATTCTCAAAATGCATTATTTGAAGAGTATGGAACTTATTAACATTATGGAAATTTATTTTTACGGATTTGGTCACGTGGGGCCCACCCGAGGAATTTTACGTTTTGCGGGGCCCACGAGGGTTACGGAATTTTATGGACGAATGAGAGGGCGACACGTGGCACCCCCACATATGGTGTTGGACGAAAATTAGTAAGGGTTGGATGGTCTTTTGACCATTGTGGATGAAGTCTTCAAGCTTGAGTTTGTTGACCAAGGTCAACTTGTCCACTTGGCTATATAATTAATGATCCTCATCCTAGCCACACAATTGTTATAATCTTGACCCTCCATTGTTTTATATGTACACACTAGTGCAAGACAAGGTCTTCCAACACTTAGATTTTTTTCACACATTCTTGTTCTTGTAGACTAAGCTCTCGGGTTTGGTCCTATATCCACACAAAAAATTTGTAGTTTTGATCCTTTGTTCACAAGACTTAAACCCAATGTCCCTAAGGGTATTGTAAGGATATCTCAATAGAAAGATTTCGGAAAAACGACGTTTTCGTATTAGTCGCAAGGCGGTAACTTAAGGAGTTCTTCAACTTTGAAGTTGGAACTTGAATATGGGTTCTTCATAGGCTTCTAAGGAGTGCTTGGAGCGGATTGGAACATAAGGAAAGGAGCTAAGAATTGCTAAGGCGCGACTTTGAATCTTGGAAATTTTAAGGGCTTATAAAGGTATAATCTTGTCGTTTTAGTACTTAAGATTTACTTATTGTTGTAGCTATGGATATTAGCAAGCATGAGGTATATATTATGAAGTTTGATAAGTATTTTGGCTATTGGAACCCTAATCCGAAAACTAGCATGTTTAGCCTTAAGATTACAATTCAAGTCGATTATTAGTTTAAGTCGTGGCATGTTGTATAAAGAAGGAAATTGTAGTTGTTGAAGTTGTTTATGACTATATAACATGTTAGACCTTAGAACTTGGAATTTGAAAAGGATTGGAAAAGACTTTGAATTGTTGGATATGTTGTTGGCCGAGAATGACTTGACTATGGAACTACTTCGTATTAATTATGGGGCGGAATTTTACACGTATTGTAAGGCGTGTAATCCCCTTTGTTTGGTTGTTGTTTTGAGCCTTAAATGTGGCGTGTTGATTATTGTATTCGGCCTTGAAAAAGGTGGCAAAGTGAGTAGAAACAAAGGAAGTGCTGCCCGAGTTTCCGTAGAATTAGAGACCGTATACTTAGTATTATTCTACGTTTGAGACTAGAAGTTGATTAGTATTGTTGTGACCATTATAGGTTGACACTTCTACGTACGGCGTATTCGGCTTAGCTTGTGGATTTAGCCGAAAAGGTATGTGAACTATCTCCTCTTCTAGCATGATTCCTTAAGATAAAGAAAGTATGTCCTACTCCTTAAATGATCCATTCCTTGGTTGTACTTGGATTGCCTAGTATAGAATTTGTTCTATGTACCTCCTTGATTGTACTTTGATGTTTAAATTGTAAGTTGTATAATCCATTGCCTTAGTGGAGTTTGGATTCTTAAGAGTGAAAGTATTTTACTTAAAGTACATAGAGTCTTGAAAAGGAAGTGGTTTCCAAATCTTTTGGCTAGTGCCTTAGTTCCAAAACCTAAGGGTCGTTATAATGACTTTAGGGGAGTCAAAGGAGTGATTTACTTACTTGTTTTAAGAGAGGAGAAATGATATGATTTAAGAGAAGTAACTTGTTTTAAAGGTGTGAGTTACTTGAGGTTTAAAAGTAGAAGAAACTTGTTTTCTAAATATTAAGAGACTTGAAGTATTTTGAAAGTTAAGAAACTTGTTTTGTAAGTATGTGATACTTTGTTTTAAGTATAAGCCTCTTGGTTATAAAAAAGGAATGAATATGTCTAAAACCATAAAGGGTTATAACGGCTTTATGGGAAGTTGGTTATAACGGCTTTATGGAAGGTTAAGAAGGTTGTCTATTTTGATTATTAGGCATAAGTTGCCTAGATGGTGAAAATTTGAAGTTACTTGATTTCAAGCTTTGAAAAGAGTTTTCTAAAAGTGTAGTAACTTACCTTGAAAAATAGACACACCTTGATGCTCCGGGTGTTAGTATCTTGGGGTTTTACATAACAAGGAGTCTTTTGAAAAGAATGTACGTACGTAGTACTTTGGCTTGGTTAATTGAGAATTATTCTATGTGTGCCTTGATAAGTATTTTGGCTTGATTAATTGAGAATTGCCTATTTGTGCTGGTGATAGCCTTTGAGTGCAAGTATTATGTTTTATTACGTTGCCGCGACTCTCGGTTGGAGTGCCGGCTGTCTTGTTGTAAGTTACTTGGACGTACCGACAGTGATGTGGGATTCCACGGGTATGCTTCCGTTATTTGTAGTACTTGGGTTAAATTCCCGGATTTTTATAAAAGACATGATAGTGCTTATGTTTTGTTTGATGGTCAGTTGAGCTAGGGTAAAAGTATAAATGAGGGGTAAACCCCCAAGACATTATACCACCTTCTCCAGGGTAAGAGAATAAATAAGGGGTAAACCCCCAAGACGTTATACCACCTGTTTTACCACCTTTTCCAGGGTAAGAGTATAAATGAGGGGTAAACCCCCAAGACGTTATACCACCTGCTTTACCACCTTCTCCAGGGTAAGAGTATAAATGAGGGGTAAACCCCCAAGACGTTATACCACCTGCTTTACCACCTTCTCCAGGGTAAGCGTATAAATGAGGGGTAAACCCCAAGACGTTATACCACCTGCTCATTTTCCTACTTGGCCCGTACAGTTTTTAGGACACAGGTGGGACTTGGTGTTCATGTATGCCTTGTTATACCCCGTATTTCCGGAGTATGTACGTAAGGGCGTACGTACGAAAGTTTGGCCTTAAAAGTTAAGCCTTGGACGTTTTTATTTGTGCACAACTCACTAAAAGAATCGTTTTCCGACGAAACGTTTCCACAGCTTTCGTAGGGAAAATTCCGGCTATGTCATTTAGTATTTTTGCGGATTTTTCCGAGAGACGAAACATTTTGGACCAACGGGAGGGCGACACTTGGCACCCTCCAATTGGTGGACTTGAAATCGTCCATTGGACGAATTGGACTAGGAGTTGCACGTTTTTTGTGCCTTTGCACAAGTCAAGGATTAGGTAGGATATTTTGTGTGCAAGTTGGCCAAGGACACTTGCCCTAATCTTGACCTTACACTTGCCTAGCACTTGGCTAAATCTTGGCCATTGGTTGGCCATGTCTTGACCTATAAATACCCCCCTTAGATGAAGAGTTCTTCATCCACAAATCAATTTCCAAGTCTTGAAAAAATCCCTCCCCCTCTCTCTAAAGCTTTTCGTCCAAAGCCTCCTACCCCCCTCCCCTTTTGAAGTTTGGCGAGGCCCCCAGCCTAGCCGAAATCTACCCCCTCCTTGGTAGAAAAGTTACCTTCTTGTATTGTTATAATGCCCAAAATACCTAGCCCAAATCCCTTAGTCCTTAGTAGAAGTTGTGAAGAACTTCTAAGGTTTCTTAGACTCTGAGCGCATAACTTAGGAGCTAAACCTTGCTCAGGCGCGACTTTATCTAAGATATTATTGGGCTTACCGAGGTAAATAATCCTAACCCTCTTTTGAATTAGAGAATACATATTGTAGTAGTATAAGAATAAGTATAAATACTTAGAAGAATATCACAGAATAAAATTGAATTGTTATCACAGTAGAAGGGTTTAAAAGAAGAATAATCAAATTGTACTTACATAGGACTGTTTTCACTGATGAACTTGAGTAGCTCACGGGTAGGAAGTACGCCCAATTTTCCGTAGGATATAGAACCCTCTGTTTAGAACTGTTTACAAAGTAGTGCGAGCGTTGATAGGCGTGTCGACTATTATAGGTGATTCTCTGTGCGACATATTGACTTGGCGGTGGTTTTATTTGAGAAGGTATGTGATTCTTCCTAAAGCATGATATTTTACAATATATATGTAGTGCGGTGAGCGTACATGTGTTAAGCGAATAATACTTACGGCAATGCCTCACGCTTAAGCTCGAATAATACTTACGGCAATGCCTCACGCTTAAGCTCGAATAATAAAGAAGCGAAAGCATTTCAAAGAATCTTTGAATCATTTTTTTATAGAAGAGAACTAATTGGTTTTAAAGCGAAGCTTAAGAGTTATACTAGCTTTATGGGAAGTTAAGTATAACCACTTAAGAATGATAAAAGAAACAGTTTGCCTATGTGTTTATAACAGACTTATATTGAATTGTGAAATAATAATAAGTTGGTTTTATAAGTATACATGATATGATGTTATGTTTGTTAGTGTCTTATAAAGTTCTTTTTGTGCTTATGTTGTTTAAAGATAAGTTGTTATGTTAGTTTACTATCACTCACCTCTTGACATATTAGGGGTTAAGCGCCTCCGACGCGGGGTAGACTCGGTGATGCAGGACCATGATTCGAGAATACCTCATGCGGGTCCGGGGACCTATGCGGAGCTACGGAGTTCGGGTTAGTGATGCGGGGTTATACCTCATGCGGTCTATGTGGCCATGCGGACTACGAGTCGGGGCGATCTTAGGAGTAGCTACCCTCGATGCGGGGTTATGTACCTATGCGGGCCTATGTGAGTGGCCTATGCGGACTACGAGTCCGAGATTAGGCTTGCATGGTGATACTACGCAATTGGCCTCGCTCGATCATTCGCGACTAGAAAAGACACATTCTGATTTACCTAGTGTTGCTCTTGTTTATGATGTGGCACTATGTGCAGTCCCTTGGTTGTTTCATACATACTTGCAAAACCGATTTTAAAATGATATGTTTTGATTAAGTATTTCTGATTTCATATACTTAGTACTGTTATCGACCTCCTTGAAGCTGCGTTAAATCTGCATGAGTAAGAGCAGTGCTAGATCCACATTCTTAAGATCTCTACGTTGGTGTCGGAGCTCCATCTTTTCGGAGGCTCTACTTTTAGGTATGATCTCCTGTTGTAGATAGTTTTGTGCGATCGAGGTATGGCGGGGCCCTGTCGCCATAGTTGTATATTTCCTTAAGTGCGTAGTCATGTTATGCGATTATCGGATGTAGCGCTAAACCATGTTTATATATATATCGAAGGCGATGTTTTCTCACATAAATCGTGTCTTATTTTATAAACTGTTTCATGTCTTGTTTTATATTTCCGCTGATTACTCTGATGTATGACTACTTGGGTGCCCCGGTAAGGCACCAGTCACGGGCCCCGGAATGGGTCGTGACATGCCTATTGGTGTTATATTATATCATGGACTGCCGGCAGTGAGGAAGGATTCCACGGGCATGATTGATATTATGGGCGTGAGACCCATGGTTATATTTTAGAAATTACTTGAGGCATCGTCCCGACTTGTTATGATCGCTTATGTGTTGTGTCTTGTAGGTTGGCTATCATACATGTCTCTGCTTTGTTTAGATTATGATTTCATTCTGATATTTTTTTAGCTTCACATACTTGGTACATTCTTCTTGACCTCCTTGGGCCGCGTTCATGCCGCAGTTTAGGTACTGTTGTTTGGTGATCGGCAGTGTAGGACCGCTCGGAGTTTTGGATAGCTCTTACGTTGGGAGTTTATCTTTTAGTATAAGTTCTTCGATGCTGAGCTTTATGCGATTATGGGTGCACGGGGCCTTGTCCCGTCATAGTTCAGTAAACTCTTAGAGGTCTGTATTCATATGTGGGATTTGACTCATGTACGGTGTAGTGTCTTTTGTTTATGTAGATTATATGGCAGCCTTGTCGGCTTTGCCCTTGCACGTACGTTTGTTTTAAAAAAAAAGAGGTTTTATTTAAATTCCGCAGTTTACTTAGTTGTTAAGGTAGAAGGGTGCCCAGGTAGGGCACCAGTCACGGGCCTGGGGTTCGGGGCGTGACAAAGGGTCTCAAGTAGCGGATTGAAGTGTCTTGAAGAGGCTCTAAGTTGCTAAGGAGAGACTTCGGATTTGGAGTTGGATTAAGATTCATTGAGGTAATAATCTTGTCTCTTAAAAGTGTTACAAGATTATATATATTGTTGTTAGCTTTACATGTTGCTAGCATGAAGTTTATATGTTGAAGTTTTGTAAATATTATGGATTGATTGTAGCCTTAAATCCGAAATGTCATTTAAGCCATGTGAAGTTGGATTACAATTTGGTCGTTTATTAGAATCGTCGCATGTTACTTACTTGAAGATTATAGTAGTTATAATCGATTGCGACTTGATATCATGCTATGCTAACAACTTGGATTGAAATGGAAATTGGATAAGAATTGGTGTTATTGTACTCAATGTGGCCGAATTGGACTAGTAGTTTGTATTAGTTGATATCTTTTGTGGGGAGGAATTTTACACGTCTAGTAGGCGTGTAATCCCCTATTGTTAATTGCATTGATTGGGCCTTAAATGTGGCGTGTTTGGTTATTGAATTCGTCCTTGAAAAATGTGGCAAAGTAAGTAGAAACAAAGGAGGTGCTGTCCGATTTTCCGTAGAATTTAGAGACTTTACACTTATAACATTCTACGTTTGAAGTAAGGCGTTAATAGACGTATTGTGGATATTATAGGTTGACATTCTACGGACGGGATTTTGTACTTGGCAAGTGGTTTGACCCGAAAAGGTATGTAGAACTTTCCTATCTTTTGAGCATGACTAGTTGCACGTATATAGTACGGTAGACGTACAAGACCTTGATATCCTTTACTAGTTTTATGAATAGCCAATTCGGGTGAGTTAGGAGATTAACTCACTTCTTTGAAAGTATTAAGGATGTCTTAAGTTTTATTAAAGTTAAGGGACTTGAAGAGTTTTAAAGTATGTGATACTTGTTCCGTTTTAAACGTATAAGTCCCTTGGATAGGAAATTGTATTTGGCTAAGGTATAAAGTGAATATAACGACTTTATGGGAAGTTGGTTATATTAGCTTTATGGAAAGATAAATGACTTGATTTAATGGAAGGCAATTTGATTTTAAGGCATCAATTGCCTATGGTTTGATAAGAAAATGAGTCACTTGATTTAGAAACCTAACTTTATTTCTAAAGGTATTGTGACTTGTCTTGAAAAGTAATTTTGACTTGATACTACGGTTAATAGTATCTTGGAAGTTTTATACGAAAAAGAGTCATTTTTAAAAGAGTGGAAGTATGTAGCACTTTGGGTTAAATTCCCGGATTTTTATAAAAGACATGCTAGTGCCTTAAGTAAACTAAAATGAGAGTGTATATGAATAAGGCTAATAAGAAGTTAGGGGGATTTCTTAACTTGCTTTTTTATTGTATAATAAGCTGGTAGTGCTTATGTTATGTATGATAAGCCGGTAGGGCTTATGTTATGTATGTTGGCCGGTTGAGATAGGGTAAGAGTATAAATGAGGGGTAAACACCCAAGATCGTTATACCACCTTCTCCAGGGTAAGAGTATGTATGAGGGGCAAGCCCCAAGACGTCGTACCACCTTCTTCAGGGTAAGAGTATAAATGAGGGGTAAATCCCCAAGATCGTTATACCACCTATTCCGTGGATTTGCTACCCACGATGCGAGGAATACCTCATGCGTGTCACGACCCGACCGATCGCGATCGTGCCCTACCCGGGCACCCTGCCTGTATACATCAAAGAATAGCAGCGGAACATACACAACATACAACATTTAGACAATAATAACACAGGTTAGCCGGTGAGGCCGCCTTCCATAAAATATGCATAATCCAAGAAAAACTGTACAACTCAGTTCTTACAGCCCCAAACCACAACATGTGACTACAGACCTCTAGGAATAACAACAGTGGTGGGACAGGGCCTCGCCATACCCCTGAATGTACATAAATCTACAACATCAGGGAAAAACTGTACCAAAAAGACAAGCCTCCGGAGAAATGGAGCTTCTGACGTCTGATATGTGATCCTAAGAATGAGGATCCACCACCTGCTTACCCCTACCTGCGGCATGAACGCAGCCCCCGAGGAAGGGGGTCAGTACACAATATGTACTAAGTATGTAAAACTGGAAAGTACTGTAAATTACATCATAAGTTTAAAACAAAGCCGGAGACATGTATGATAACAAAATTACAGTACACAGTGCCTTACTAACAATGAGAGTAACTAATAGTATACGTACAACATAAAAATAGGAAGCTCACGATCAAAGCAGGACCATCCGCCCGCAGTATCATTAAGCAATCCTACTCCTGGGACTATTTCACCCGCATAGGTCGTGTGGACCCGCATGAGGTATTCCTCGCATAGGCTGTATCCGCCTGCATGGGACTATTTCACCCGCATAAGCCCATAAGGACTCGCATGAGGTATTCCTCGCATCGTGGGTAGCAAATCCACGGAAACAGGTGGTATAACTATCTTGGGGATTTACCCCTCAATTATACTCTTACCCTGAAGCAGGTGGTATAACTATCTTGGGGATTTACCCCTCAGATATACTCTTACCCTGGAGAAGGTGGTATAACTATCTTGGGGACTTACCCCTCAGATATACTCTTACCCTATCTCAACCGGCCATCATACATAAAGTAAGCAAGTTAAGAAATCCCCCTAACTTCTTATTCATATACACTCTCATTTTAGTTTACTTAAGGCACTAGCATATCTTTTATAAAAATCCGGGAATTTAGCCCAAGTACTATATACTTCTACTCTTTAAAACAAATGACTCTTTTTAGTATAAAACTTCCAAGATACTATTAACCATAGCATCAAGTCGAAATTACGTTTCAAGACAAGTCACAATACCTTTAGAAATAAAGTTAGGTTTCTAAATCAAGTGACTCATTTTCTTATAAAACCTTAGGCAATTGATGCCTTAAAATCAAATTGCCTTTCATTAAATCAAGTCATTTATCTTTCCATAAAGCTAATATAACCAACTTCTCATAAAGTCGTTATATTCACTTTATACCTTAGTCAAGTACAATTTCCTATCCAAGGGACTTATACGTTTAAAACGAAACAAGTATCACATACTTTAAAACTCTTCAAGTCCCTTAACTTTAATAAAACTTAAGATATCCTTAATACTTTCAAAGAAGTGATTTAATCTCCTAACTCACCCGACTTGGCTATTCATAAAACTAGTAAAGGATATCAAGGTCTAGTACGTCTACCTTACTATATACGTACAACTAGTCATGCTCAAAGGATAGGTGTCACGACCCGAACCCGGGCCCGTGACTGGTGCCTTACCCCGGGCACCCAAGTAGACATACATCAGAGTAATCAGAGGAATATAAAACACAACATGAAACAATGTAAAAGAGACACAGTTTATCTGAAGAAAAGTTGCCTTTCGGCATATATATAAAAACTTAAATCCGAACAGTTACATCCTTTTTACAAACTCAGCCCACAACAGTACTACATACCTCTAAGAATGATATATGTTACACCCCGTAATTTCAGGACATTTCTTAAGAACGTAAGTAAGAACTCACAAATGTTAAGGATTTGAGACTTGTAAAAACTTATCGGAAATTATGGAATTGTCGGATATTGTATTATTGTATCGAATGGGAGGGCGACACGTGTCACCCCCCTTATGAGATGCCTTGGTCGAAATTGTGCAAGGGCATGAAGGTCATTGGACCTTTGTTGCAAGACTAGTCTTGCAACTTGTGTAGCTTGAGAAGGTTGACTAAGTCTTGGTCAATAAGTCTTGATATTTAGCAAGACTAGATCCCAACCAACCATTTGTTTGTATCCTAACCCTCCAAGGTGCTACTTATATTACTACTAGTAGAGAGGGAGCTCAACACTTAGAAAATTTTTACACAAATTGAAGAACATAGGCCTTTAGCTCTCGGGTTCACTTAGCAAAAAGAAGAAAAAAATTTGTTCCTTGTTCTTTTAGTTCCCCACTTTAAACCAAGGTTCCTAGGTGTATTGTAAACACATCTCAATAGAAAAATCTTGGAAAAAGATTGTTTAAGTTTTAGTCGCAAACGAAAACCTAAGGGTCTTTCTAGGTTTTATTTGAAGACTTGAAGGATAATTGTTGGTGTTGTTCTAAGGGTCTCAACAAGCGGATTGAAGTGTCTTGGAGAGGCTATAAACTACTAAGGAGCGACTTCGGATTGGAGTTGGTTAAAGAATCATTGAGGTATAATCTTGTCCTTTGAAAGTATTACAAGATTATTCATTTTGTTGTTGTTGGCTTTGTATGTTGCAAGCATGAAATTGTTATATTGAAGTTATAAAGATTATGGATTGATTATAGCCTTGGAAATCCGAAATGTAATGTAATCCATTACTAAGTTGATTACAATTTAATCGTTGTTAGAACCGTCGCATATCATTGACTTAAGGATTATGGTTATTATAATCAAATGCGACTTGATATCATGTTATGCTACAAATTTGGGTTGAAATATAATTGTGAGCCAATTGGGGCTGTTTAGTTAGTCATTTGTATTGGACTACCTGCTATATTGATTGTGAGCCAATTGGGGCTGTTTAGTTAGTCATTTGCATTGGATTATCTTCTATATTGTTGTGAGCCAATTGGGGCTGTTTGGTTATTGTATTTCGACCTTGGAAAAGGTGGCAAAGTAAGTAAAAACAAAGGAGGTTCTGTCCGATTTTCCGTAGAATTTAGAGACTTAACACTTATAATATTCTACGTTTGAAGTAAGGCTTTAATAGACGTATTGTGAATATTATAGGTTTTTATACTACGGGCGGGACTTTGTACTTGGCAAGTGGTTTGACCCGACAAGGTATGTAGAACTTTTCCTATCTTTGAGCATGACTAGTTTCACGTATATAGTACGGTAGACGTACAAGACTTTGACATACTCTACTTGTTTTACGAAAGGCCAAGTCGGGTGAGTTAGGAGATTTAACTCACTTCTTAGAGAATATTAAAGATGTCTTAAGTCTTGTCAAAGATAAGGGACTGGAAGAATTTTAAAGTATGTAATACTTGTGTCGTTTTAAAAACGTATAAGTCCTCGATAGGAAATTGTACATGACTAAGGTATAAAGTGAATATAACGACTTTATGGGGAGTTGGTTATATTGACTTTATGGAAAGATAAATGACTTGATTTAATGTAAGGCAATTCGATTTTAAGGCATCAATTGCCTAAGGTTTTATAAGACACGAGTCACTTGATTTAGAAACCATATTTTATTTCTAAAAGTATTGTGACTTGTCTTGAAAAGAAATTGTCACTTGATACTACGGCTATTAGTATCTTGGAAGTTTTATAATGAAATGAGTCTTTTTAAAAGCATAGAAGTACGTAGTACTTTGGGTTAAATTCTGGATTTTTATAAAAGACATGATAGTGCCTTAGGTAAACTAAAATGAGAGTGTATATGAACAAGAATAGTAAGAAGTTAGGGATTTCTTAACTTGATTATATATTGCGTGATAAGTCGATAGAGCTTATGTTATGTGTGATAGCGGATTTGGGCTAATGATATATTATTCGTTGCAGGTCATTCTCGGATTGTGGCATTGTATATTTCCGTGGATTTGCTAACCACGATGCGAGGAATACCTCACGCGAGTCCGTAAGGGCTTATGCGGGTGAAATAGTCCCACGCGCGGTCCGACCTATGCGAGGAATACCTCACGCGAGTCCGTAAGGGGCTTATGCGGGTGAAATAGTCCCATGCGAGGAATACCTCATGCAGTCCACCGACCTACGCGTGAAATAGTCCGTGAGTAGGATTCCAATCCTATTTTTCGTCAAAGTATACACCTATTTATACTCTCATTATTAGTAAGGCCTTCTGTACTATAATTTTGTTATCATACATGTCTCGCTTTCTTTTAAACTTATGTTGTAATTACTGATTTTCCGCTTTTACATACTTAGTACATATTGTGATCGACCCACTTCCTGGGGTCTGTCACGACCCGATTCAGCCCGTGATCGTGCCTTACCCCGCACCCTAGTGATACAACATCAGTAATCAGTGAACATAAACAATACAAGACATATTATGAAATATGAAACAATAACTGAGAAAACTTGTCTTTCGGCATATATATAAATAACAACTTTTTCCAACATGAGCAGCTTTTAATCCTTTTTACAAACCCCGCCCACAACAAGATTACATGCACCTCTAAGAAATGATCGACAACAATGGCGGACAGTGGCCCCGCCATACCTCGAATGTAAACACCTACAACAACAGGGACTATACCATCGATAAGCCTCCGAGAAACGGAGCTTTCCCACACGCTGAATCGTGACCCTAAGAGCGAGGATCAATGATCGGTGTACCTTTACTGCGGCATGAACGCGGCCCAGAGGTCAAGATAACAAAAATTTAGTATGTGAAACAAACAAAATAAATAAATCAGAAATGAAATCATAGTAGTCTATACAAAGCGGGAGACATGTATGATAACCAAACTACGATTCACCATAAATAGCGATGGTCAAGTCGTGACTCACGCCTCAAAGTCATCACTCCAATATAACTATGGGTCTCAAGCCATAACATCAATCATGCCCGTGGAATACCTTCCTCACCGCCGGCGATCATGATAGAAAAACACCAAGGAATACATGAACACCGGTCCCACCTGTGTCCAACTAAAACCGCATGGTAAGGCACGAAGGCATAGCCGACTACTAACACCCACGCATCAACAAGGTCATGAATCAGATCATAAGATCTGTCTGCATCGTCACATGATCAAAGCCGCCACTTGCCCGCGATCTAATGTGCGCGTCTAGTCCTCGAACTTCCCGCAGCCCGCGATAGGCCAATCTCATCGGCCGCATGAGGTATTCCCGCATCGAGGGTAGCTACTCCCGACATCGCCCCGACTTTCGAGTCGCATGCCACAGGACCGCATGCCCATAAAGGACGCACACTAACACGAACTCGTAGCTCCGCATAGGCCCCCAGGACCCGCATGAGGTATTCTCGAATCATGGTCCCAGACCGCCTGAGTCTACCCCGCATCGGAGGGCAGCTTAACCCCCGGAATCATCTCAAGAGATGAATGCCACAATACTATCATAACGACTGATAGTTAATAAGCACAATCAAGGGAAACCCCCTTACACAAACATCACAAGATACTAACACACGTAGCATCCTAACACGTTTACTTATCAAAGCAACAAGAAAGTATTACAAGGCTATCACAAACCAATACAATCAAGTTATTCACACAAGGTACTTTCTACTAACAAGTTCGGGTATCTATCCCCAAAGTACTTCACACATTAAATCTTAAAAAAAGATCTGTTTCTTTCACATAAGTCACACAATACCCGTAGTATAAAATAGAGTGACTGTCCTTTTAAGAAAACCAAAACTCTTACCTTTGTAAAATCAAGTAACAACATTATTTTCCAAACGTCCAAGTTTGCCTAATTTCAAATGTTCACGTTTCTTATTTTAGAAAGGGTTCAGATTCATAGTCTTATTCATTTAAGAATATAATTCCCTTTTAAACAATCTGAGAAACATAAGTCTTATGTGAGTAGGATATTCTTGTTTATAACAATCTTATTACAGCAGCCATGATCTAGGAAATATCATTTTGTCTCATCTTAGCTTCATGCGGATGGAAGTTTCTCCGGTTTTAATAATACTTAATTATTCAAAACATTTCCTTTTATTAACGCCGCAGTTGGTTTGTCGATACACATTCGATTCAAATCAAGAAAGCATTCTTAAGCCGTTATACCTAACTTCCCATAAAGCTAGTATAACTCTTAAGTTTTCAAATACCAAGTATTACTTCTCCTTTCAAAATGATTCAAAATTTTGAAATACTTCAAGTTCTTTCTTATCATATAACAAGCCGCTTATAGTTCAAATCGATTACCTTTTAAAACCACATGTATTTTCTTACTAACATAAAGTCATTATAACCAACTTCCCATAAAGCCGTTATAACACTTTATGTTTTAAACCACTCAAACACATTTAGCACACGACGCTCACCGTACTACATAGTTCACACATATCATGCTAGAAGAGATAGGAAGAGGTTCACATACCTCGCGACGAGTATCGACTAATAGCAAAACGCTCCAAACGATGGCTACTCCTTAAGCCAAGTGGATCATTCCACACGTAGCACTTCAACCTATAAGGCCCCAAGGCGCTTATTAACATCGTAGAACATTCTACGTAAAATTCGCAAAGACCTCTCCCGCCACGCAAATCTCCTCTCTATCGAGGCGGCTACCAAGCCAACCAGTGGGGTTATACATCTAACCCGAACGGTACAATTCTACTATACCGTAATACTACACAAGTCTCATCTGAATACACCCTATGTAAATCTGATTGATTCGATTCCTTATTCTTCAGCTTAAGTCAAAAGACATTGCAACAACTACGTTGATTCTATATATAGTATACTTCAACTATATATTCTAACAACATGTAATATCTAATTACAATAGGGGGACAAGATAATTACCTCGATAAGCCCATAATTATCCGAGTTTAAAGTCGATCCTTAGCAATGTTTCGCTCCTACACCGGTGCTCAGTCCGCCCAAACAACCCTTAGAAGTTCTAACCAACTTCTACAAAGCACTCCAACTAACCATGGAGATTTTCCTTAGGGTTTGGTTTTGTGACCGACGGAAGTATAATAGTATTTCCGGGCTTTTCTTATAGGTATAACCTTAGAATACCACAAGGTATAAGGCTAAGGTATTGGGCATTATAACAATACTTTTGAGAGTATTTCTCAACCAAGGGGGGGGGGTACCCCACGAGAACACCCCAAGTAGTGGTGCTCTCGGGCGGCCTACTAGGAAGGGAGAGGTGCTCTCGCCACAAGGCCACATGAAAGGGAGGAGGAGGCTCTTGGACGAGAGTCAACAAGAGGGAGGAGGGGTTCTCAAGACTTAGAGATTTGAGGGAAGAAGTCTTCAAAGGGAGGGTATTTATAGGGTAAGCAAAGGCCAACCAAGGGCCAAGATCTAGCCAAGTGCTATGCAAGTGTAGGCCAAGATGTGCCCAAGTGCCCCTAGTCCCTACTCCACAAATCCTCACAAAATATCTCACCAACTTGACTTCAAACGCCCGAGGTGGCGTCAACTCCACCAACTCGAGGTGACAAGTGTCGCCCTCGTTGGTCCAAAACATTTCATCTCTCGGAAAAATCCGCAAAAATAAGAAAAGACATAGCGGAATTTTCCCTCGCAAGTTATGTAAAGCGTTTAAAAAAACGACTCTAACCGGGTGTTGTGCACAAATGCCATTCGCCAAGCCACTAGGCGGGTGACACGTGTCACCCTCCTATTTGCCCAAAATAAAACATCTTCCAAAATATCCACAATGGCCAAAATCTCAAAACAAAGTGGGCC
This sequence comes from Przewalskia tangutica, assembly GCA_029844215.1. Taxonomy (NCBI): domain Eukaryota; kingdom Viridiplantae; phylum Streptophyta; class Magnoliopsida; order Solanales; family Solanaceae; genus Przewalskia; species Przewalskia tangutica. Next base: position 64,903,342 of record CM056720.1, read on the forward strand.
CACAAAATCAGTAAATTTCTCCGTGGGCCCACGTGACCATTTCAGAAAATAAAATTCCATAATTCTCTAATATTCCAGAAGTCCGAATACCAAATGGGAATCCATTCCCATTAACGAACCTTTTCCTTCACAAAACGGAAACTTTTCCGTGGAAAAATCGCCTCTTTCTTCCTTTCCAATCTTTCGTCCGATTCTCGCACGCACGCCCCGCTACATACCACGGAACTACGGGTATAACATTTTTCCTTAGAAACATTCGTCCGAATGTTCCTTCTAAGTCTCAAACGAACGGCGTGCAAGATAGTCTTCACTACTATACTTACGAAACAATCCCGCCACACCGCCACGTAAATACCCACGCAAAATACCTACATCCAAGTCCACGAGGAAACACCTCTAACATCACCACAAATAATACTACTTTTGTCACTTTGTCGCGAGCCTTGCTCCAACGACCCAACAAATGGTACCGGCCGCACGCGATCACCAAGTTCGCCGTGACACTCGAATTCTTACCATATTTACGAGCATCGCTTTAGTATCCAAAACTCTGGTTACTATTCTAACGAGGTCATCATTAATCGAACATTCGATGGATCTTCGATACTTTCGAACATAACAATACGAAGACCGGACGCCCTTCCTCCTAAGTCGGACGACAAATGCTAACATATAGGCAACTGGCCTATTCTTCACATGAACTCACAAAGGCCCAAAGTAACTCGCTAAGTTCCTTCGTTTCAAAACTCGTCACACTCGTCCCGGTGGTACTTTCAAGAAGATCGACCGTCAACACGAACTCTAAGCGTCGCCGATTATCCGCACGATTCCTCCGAGCCGCGAACTTCTTCTAGACAAGCTTCTCACTATCCACAGTCTGCTGGAACAAGACTGAACCAACTATCTGAACCCTGCCAACATCGAACCAATCGACCGGCAACTTGCATTCCTTCCCCTACAAGGCTTCATAAGACGACATCCGATCACTGAAATGGTAGCTTAAACACTTCAACCGAGACAACGATCTTCAAATTTACCCCCATCGCCCGACCACCGGTCGAACGCATCCACGAACTCAGACGTTGGTTAACTAAACTTGGGCCTAGCACTCGCGTGACCCTACCACAAGGCGACCACCACAACCGCACCCACTGCCATACATGCCGCGGGTTGACCCGCAACGTGGCCTCAACCCGACCCGGCAACGCGCACAATACTAGCTCCCGATCGGAACAATCTCACTAATCACGTTACGAAAACCTAGCGGTCTTCTTAGCTCAACCACCCTCTTCATTTCACACTACTTAGGACCTATCCCCAAACACACCACGCACTATGCACTCCTATAAGGTCAAACATAAACATACGTCTCTACCCGAGATGGCCTTACCTCTAAGGTCTTTGCGTATAAAGCTCTAAGGCTCACACTTTCTATCCTCCAAAATCTTACTCGCTAACCCACCATGATTTCTAATCACAACTAACACATCGCTATCGTAACATAGCACTTAAGGTATACTCACCTTGAAAGTCACCGGGACGCACGCTCGCCCTCTTCTCGCCCTCGTTAACCCGTCGATCTCTACGTTTCTCGGCCTGCTGCGCATAAGCCCGCACACAGGCCATGCTCAAGCCCAACTGAAGAATTACTCTTGCACAACCCTTTCTTAGGTAGTCATCAAGACTCGTGGTACATCGGTATAATCTCCGTAGCCAAATCCATGGCTAGTAACAGGTCGCTCGCAATCTATATTCTCTGCTCCCAATCGTGGAACGAAGGTTCAAATATCATGGCCGCAGAGGAATCGCCGCCGCCGTGCTAAACTCACTTTGGGCTAGTGACGTCGCAGAAATCCCGAATGAAGCACTACCCTAGGTAATGATTGGGCTGTGCCTCGCAACCCTCTCAGATTCTACTCACGCCTCGGCCGCTTGCCTCTTGCCCGGGTTGCCCTACGCGGAGGCATAACGGTAAGGGAAAGAAATACGTTTAGAGGGTCCAACTTAAAACACAACTCTAAGGCACGACCTCAGAGTGAGAAGAATAGAAACCAATCCTAAATATCCTATAGCCTCCTGATTATTGGCGTGGTGCACAACACACCGATAATCAAGACTTCATCGATACGGCTCAGAGACACTTTCCGAGGATTAATCGCTCGATACCACTTTTGTCACGACCCGATTCCGCCCGTGGATCGTGCCTTACCGCACCCTAGTGATACAACATCAGTAATCAATGAACATAAAACAATACAAGACATATTATGAAATATGAAACAATAATCTGAGAAAACTTGTCTTTTCTAAGATATATATAAATAACAACTTTTTCCAACATGAGCAGCTTTAATCCTTTTTACAAACCCCGCCCACAACAAGATTACATGCACCTCTAAGAAATGATACGACAACAATGGCGACGGGCCCGCCATACCACGAATGTAAACACCTACAACAACAGGGACTATACCATCGATAAGACTCGGAGAAACGGAGCTTTCCCACACGCTGAATCGTGACCCTAAGAGCGAGGATCAATGATCGGTGTACCTTTTACTGCAGATTGAACGCAGCCCAAGAGGTCGAGGTCAAGACAACCGAGTATGTGAAACAAACAAAATAAATAAATACTGTAAATGAAATCATAGTAGTCTATACAAAGCAGGAGACATGTATGATAACCAAACTACAGTTCACCATAAATAAGCAGTCGTGTCAAGTCAGGGACTCACGCCCTCAAAGTCATCACTCCAATATAACTATGGGTCTCAAGCCCATAACATCAATCATGCCCGTGGAATACCTTCCTCACTGCCGGCAGTCTATGATAGAAAAACACCAAGGAATACACATGAACACCAGGTCCCACCTGTGTCCAACTAAAACCGTACAGGGTAAGTACGAAGGCATAGCCGACTACTAACACCTACGCACCAACAAGGTCATGAATCAGATCATAAGATCTGTCTGCACCGTCACATGATCAAAGCCGCCACTTGCCCGCAGATCTAATGTGCGCGTCTAGTCACCGAACTTCCCGCGACTCCGATAGGCCAATCTCATCGCCCGCATGAGGTATTCCCGCGTCGAGGGTAGCTACTCCCGCATCGCCCCGACTTTCGAGTCCGCATGGCCACGGACCGCATGCCCATAAAGGACGACACTAACACGAACTCGTAGCTCCGCATAGGCCCCGTGACCCGCATGAGGTATTCTCGAATCATGGTCCTGCATCGCTCGAGTCTACCCCGCATCGGAGGCGCTTTAACCCGGAATCACCTCAAGAGATGAATGCCACAATACTATCATAACGATCGATAGTTAATAAGCACAATCAAGGGAAACCCCTTTACACAAACATCACAAGATACTAACACACGTAGCATCCTAACACGTTTACTTATCAAAGCAACAAGAAAGTATTACAAGGCTATCACAAACCAATACAATCAAGTTATTCACAAGGTACTTTCTACTAACAAGTTCTATCTATCCCCAAAGTACTTCACACATTAAATCTTAAAAAGATCTGCTTTCTTTCACATAAGTCACACAATACGTAGTATAAAATAGAGTGGTATCCTTTTAAGAAAACCAAAACTCTTACCTTTGTAAAATCAAGTAACAACATTATTTTCCAAACGTCCAAGTTTGCCTAATTTCAAATGTTCACGTTTCTTATTTTAGAAAGGTTTCGCAGTTCATAGTCTTATTCATTTAAGAATATAATTCTCTTTTAAACAATCTGAGAAACATAAGTCTTATGTGAGTAGGATATTCTTGTTTATAACAATCTTATTACAATGACCATGATCTAGGAAATATCATTTTGTCTCATCTTAGCTTCATGCAGATGGAAGTTTCTACTGGTTTTAATAATACTTAATTATTCAAAACATTTCCTTTTATTAACGCCGCAGTTGGTTTGTCGATACACATTCGATTTCCAAATCAAGAAAGCATTCTTAAGCCGTTATACCTAACTTCCCATAAAGCTAGTATAACTCTTAAGTTTTCAAACACCAAGTATTACTTCTCCTTTCAAAATGATTCAAAATCTTTTGAAATACTTCAAGTTCTTTCTTATCATATAACAAGCCGCTTATAGTTCAAATCGATTACCTTTTAAAACCACATGTATTTTCTTACTAACATAAAGTCATTATAACCAACTTCCCATAAAGCCGTTATAACACTTTATGTTTTAAACCACTCAAACACATTTAGCACATGTACGTCTACCGTACTACATAGTTCACACATATCATGCTAGAAGAGATAGGAAGAGGTTCACATACCTCGCGACGAGTATCGACTAATAGCAAAACGCTCCAAACAGTCGGCTACTCCTTAAGCCAAGTGGATCATTCCACACGTAGCACTTCAACCTATAAGGCCACAAGCGCGCTATTAACATCGTAGAACATTCTACGTAAAATTCGCAAAGACCTCCGCCACAGCGCAAATCTCCTCCTTTATCGAGGTCGGCTACCAAGCCAACCAGGGGGGGGTTATACATCTAACCCGAACGGGTACAATTCTTACTATACAGTAATACTACACAAGTTCATCTGAATACACCCTATGTAAATACTGTTGATTGATTCCTTATTCTTGAGCTTAAGTCAAAAGACATTGCCAACAACTACGTTGATTCTATATATAGTATACTTCAACTATATATTCTAACAACATGTAATATCCAATTACAATAGGGACAAGATAATTACCTCGATAAGCCCATAATTATCCGAGTTTAAAGTCGATCCTTAGCAATGTTTCGCTCCTACACCGGTGCTCGTCCCGCTCCAAACAACCCTTAGAAGTTCTAACCAACTTCTACAAAGCACTCCAACTAACCATGGAGATTTTCCTTGGTTTCGGTTTTGTGGATGAAGGGAAGTATAATAGTATTTCGGGCTTTCAGATAGGTATAAGCTTAGAATACCACAAGGTATAAGGCTAAGGTATTGGGCATTCTAACAATACTTTGAGAGTATTTCTCAACCAAGGGGGGGGGTACCCAACGAGAACACCCCAAGGTAGGGGTGCTCTCACCAAGTGGCCTACTAGGAAGGGAGAGGTGCTCTCGGCCACAAGGCCACATGAAAGGGGGAGGGGAGGCTCTTGGACGAGAGTCAACAAGAGGGAGGAGAGGGGTTCTCAAGACTTAGAGATTTGAGGGATGAAGAAGTCTTCAAAGGGAGGGGGGTATTTATAGGGTAAGCAAAGGCCAACCAAGGGCCAAGATCTAGCCAAGTGCTATGCAAGTGTAGGGCCAAGATGTGCCCAAGTGCCCCCTAGTCCCTACTCCACAAATCCCTCACAAAATATCTCACCAACTTGACCCTTCAAACGTCCAAGGGTGGCCGTCCAACTCCACCAACTTGAGGGTGACAAGTGTCGCCCTCTCGTTGGTCCAAAACATTTCATCTCTCGGAAAAATCCGCAAAAATAAGAAAAGACATAGCCGGAATTTTCCCCTCGCAAGTTATGTAAAACGTTTCGTCGAAAAACGACTCTAACCGGGTGTTGTGCACAAATGCCATTCGGCCAAGCCACCTAGGCGGGGGTGACACGTGTCACCCTCCTATTGGCCCAAAATAAAACAACTTCCGAAAATATCCACAATGGCCAAAATCTCGAAAACAAAGTGGGCTCACAAAATCAGAATTTCTCCGTGGCCCCACGTGACCATTTCCGAAAATAAAATTCCATAATTCTCTAATATTCCAGAAGTCCGAATACCAAACTGGGAATCCAATTCCCATTAACGAACCTTTTTCCTTCACAAAACCGAAACTTTTCCGTGGAAAAATCGCCTCTTTCTTCCTTTCCAATCTTTCCGTCAGATTCTCGCACGCACGCCCTCGCTTACATACCACGAACTACGGGTATAACAGTGCGTTCATGCCGCAGAAAGTGGTAAGGTGTTGCGGATCCACACTCTTAGGATCACTTATCGACGCCTAAGCTCCATTCTCGGAGGTCGGTCTTTCTTTCGTACGCCTTGTCCCTGATGTTGTAGATTATGTACATTCAGGGTATGGCAGGGCCCTGTCCCGCCACAGTTGTTATTCCTAGAGGTCTGTATTCACCTATGTGGTTGGGCTATAAGAACTGGGTTGTAAAGTTGTACTTTTGACTCTGTTTATATCATGGAAGGCGGCCTTATCGGCTAGCCTGTGTTGTTATATTATTTACATATGTGTTTATGTTGTGTATGTTCCGCTGCTATTCTCTGATGTATACCTGAACGGGAAAAGTGGTATCAGAGCAGTTAGTCCTCGGAAAGTGTCTACAGACCGTGTCTAGTAGAGTCTTGATTATCGGTGTGTTGTGCACCACATCTATAATCAGGAGGCTACAGGACATTTAGGATTGGTTTCCATTCTTCTCTCTCTGAGATCGTGCAGTAGAGCTGTCTTATTAGGTTGAATCCTCTCTGACCTCTTCTTATGAAACAGCTATGCCTCCACGGAAAGCTACCAGGGCCCAGAAGGGCAAGGCAGCAGCAGGAGCTGCTAGCGGTACTCAGAGGGTTACACGGGCTCAGGCACAGACTATGCCTGAGGTAGTAGGCGGGTCGGCGAGTTCAGCCACGCCTGCAGTTTTAGAGGAGCCGAGAGCGGCAGTAGCTCCAGAGGTTCCGATACCAGACCCTCCAGTTCCCCAGCCAGCTGCTGAGTATAGAGACTACGGGGAGCAGATTCGGTTATTGACCAGTATAGTAGCCGGGCAACACGATGTGAGTGCAATTTCACCCTGTGAGCCGACAGTTTGCGGATTAGGGATTTTCTGGGATGTCACCCACCTGAGTTTTATGGTTCGAGGTCTGATGAGGATCCGCAGGAGTTCGTTCGACAGCTACAGCGGACCCTGCAGGTCCTTAGGGCTTCAGAGACAGAGTCTGTTACACTAGCCTCTTACCGGTTGCGCGATATTGCGTTGAACTGGTTTGAGTCGTGGTTGCTTTCGAGAGGTGATGATGCTCTTCCAGCTGTTTGGGAGGAGTTTACAGAGGCCTTTATGGATCACTTTTTACCTCCCGAGATGAGGAGAGCCCGGGTAGACAGATTTTTGACCTTGCGGCAGAACGGGAGGACTGTTAGGGAGTACAGCCTGGAGTTTGACTCCTTGGCCAGGCATGCTCACACTATTGTAGCTAGCATGGCGGATAGAGTTCATCGTTATGTGATGGGGCTAGACCCATATGATTACAAAGATGTTTGGGGTGGCTCTTCACCGGTATGGACATTGCTAGATGCAGCTTATGCTCGTGGATAGAGGATAGAGAAAGGAGGACCAGATTAACGCAGCCAACCCAAGAGGCCAGGACCTCGTGGTCTCGTGGCGATTATCGAGGCGACCTTCGCAGCAGACTAGGTCCACTTTCCACCAAAGACAGAGTGCTCGTCACGATTTTCGCGCGAGGTCCGATCAGCAGTGGTCGGGAGCAGGTCGTGGCTCCAGTGTCTTGGTTTCAGTGAGGCGAGATCCTCACCGACGAGACCACCCACGGCTCGGTGTGCTCGATGCGCAGATCTCACCTGTGAGAGTGTCGTGTTCTGCAGGAGGTTGTTACTTTGTGGTACCGGGCCATTTGAAGAGAGATTGTCCGTCATAGCAAGATGGGTGGTACAAAGACACCGACGGATCGATTCTTGCCGGGTCTTCTTCTCCTTCGTGGTTATGCGCCCGAGGCGTGGTACTCACGACAGCAGCCGCGGAGAGGTCGTGGTGGTGGTTCGATTCTAGCGGTCCCCGAACCGCATATATTCTCTAGCCACCGCCAGATCGTGAGGCTTCCCCGACATCGCCACGGTACATTATCGATTTCAGTCGTGATGTTTATGCATTGATAGATCCGTGTTCTACCTTGTCCATGTGTCCCCTCTTATGCGGGTAGAATCGGATAGAGCCGTGTCGATAGAGCCGTTTGAGGTAGCTACGCGATGGTGATTCGGTGTTAGCCGAGCGGGTGTATAGAGGTTGTCCAAAGATTTATTTACGGTTATCGCACTTGCGGACTTGATAGAGCCGAGAGATGACGATTTTGATGTCATTATGGGTATGGTGGTTGGCTTCTTGTTATGCCAACGTTGGATCGTAGGGACAGTTGGTTCGGTTCGATTTCTGGCGAGCGATTATCGAGTGGAGGGGCAACACGGCATCGCCGAGGGGTAGGTTTATTTCTTACCTCAATGCTAGGAAGATGGTACGGAAGGGGTACATCTATCATCTGGTTCGAGTATTCGATACGCAGGCCGAGGTGTCGATTCTTGATCGATGCGGTGGTTAGGAGTTTCCAGATGTGTTCCCAGATGATCTTCCGGGTATCCCTCCTGAGAGGGAGATCGAGTTTTGTATTGACACGTTGCCAGACACTCGACCTATTTCCATTCCGCCTTACAGGATGGCACCGCGAGTTGAGGAGTGAAGGACCACCAAAGATTTCCGGAGAAAGGCTTTATCAGCCTAGTGTATCTCCCGGGAGCGCCAGATTGTTTGTAAAGAAGAAGGATGGACGCCAGCTGCGTATGCGCTGACTACTGACGAATAAGGTAACCATTAAGAATAGGTACCCTCCCGTGATTGATGATTTGTTTGACCGTTGCAGGTGGTGCGAGGTGTTTCTCAAAGATAGACTGCGGTCCGTTATCATCGAGTTCGAGTTCGAGAGAGATATCCCAAAGATCGCATTCAGACCGGTATGGGCATTATGAGTTCAGGGTTATGTCTTTCGGTTTGACCAACGCTCCAGCGGTATTTATGGATTTGATGAATCGGGTGTTCAAGTCATTCTTGGATACATTTGTGATTGTATTCATTGATGACATCCTGGTTTATTCGCGGACAGAGCAGGAGCATACAGATCACTCGGCGAAGGTACTTGGGATTCTCCGAGCCGCAGCTTATTCGCCAAGTTCTCCAAGTGTGAGTTTTGGCCTCAATGGCATTCCCGGGCATATTATTGGGGCTGATGGTGTTCGGGTAGATACGACAAAGATTGAGGCAGTCAAGTCTTGGCCGAGACCTACTACTCCGACCGAGGTGCGCCGTTTCTTAGGAGTGGCAGGGGATTATCGCAGTTTGTGGAGCGCTTTGTTCGATTTCAAGACCGCTGACTAGCCGACTCGAGGCAGCCAAGTTCCAGCCGATGCAGGCTTGCGAGAAGGGTTTCCATTGTTGAAGGAAAGGTTGACTACAACTCCGTTCTTACTCTTAGGAGGTTAGATGGGTACGCGTGATCTATTGTGATGCCTCGGGTATCGGGCTAGGGTGTGTTTGATACAAAGACGGCAAGGTTATAGCCTATGCTTCGGCGATTCACGGAAGCATGAGAGGAATTACCCTACCCATGACTTAGAGTTGGCCGCAGTTATTCATGCCTTGAAGATTTGGAGACATTATTTGTACGGAGTTCATGTGGATATTTATATAGACCACAAGAGCCTCCAGTATATCTTCAGGCAGAGGGAGTTAAACTTGAGACAGAGACGGTGGTTAGAATTGCTGAAAGATTATGATGTTGATATTCTATACCATCCGGGGAAGGCCAACGAATTCTTGATGCCTTGAGTCGTAGATCTATGGGAGCCTATCGAGTTACATCGAGAGACAGATACGGTCCGCCGATCCACCGATTAGCGAGCCTTGGGGTTCGATTGATCGATGCCGACGATAGTGGAGTACGGGTTCGTGAGGTTGCCGAGTCTTCCATCGTTGATGAGGTGAAGAGGCGACAGTTTGAGGACCCAGTGTTGGTACGGTACCGTGATGTAGCTCTTCGGGAGGAGAGGAGTCTATTCGAGGTAGCTCCTGATGGGGTGCTGAGATTTGAGGGCCGGTTGTGTGTTCCCGATGTATCAGGACTTCGCCACAGATTCTCGGGAGGCACACATCGCCGATATTCTATTCATCCGGTCGACCAAGATGTACCATGACCTCGATGTTTGTATTGGTGGGATGGCACGAAGAGGACGTGGCGAGTTTTGTTGCACATGTCCTAATTGCCGCAGTCAAGGTCGAGCACCAGAGACCCAGTGGATTGTTGCAGTCTATTGAGATTCCGACTTGGAAGTGGGAGATGATCAACATGGACTTTGTTACAGGGTTACCTCGTACTCAGAGGAAGTACGACTCCATTTGGGTGATTGTTGACAGGCTGACGAAATCAGCCCATTTCCTTCCAAATGACGACGCCACCGAGGACTATGCGGATTGTACATCCGAGAGATAGTGAGGTCGCGGTGTTCGGTGTCGATTATATCCGATAGGGATCCCGCCATACCTAACTTGAGGTCTTTCCGAAAGGGTTTAGGGACACAGTGAGTCTCGGACTGATTTCACCCTCGGATCGACGGCAGCAGAGCGCACTATCCGCATACACTTGAGGATATCTGCGAGCTGCGTGATAGATTTGATGGTAGCCGGGAGGATCATTTGCCTCTTGTGGAGTTTGCTTACAACAACGGCTACCATTCCAAAGATACGACGGGCGCAATACGAGGCTTTATATGGGCGAAATGTAGGTCGCCGATCGGTTGGTTCGACGTGGGCGAGGTACGATTAGTTGGCGGACTTGGTACAAGAGTGGATAAGGAAGCTTATCCAGAGAGACCGCAGCACTCGAGTCGGCAGAAGTCATATGCGCATAATCGGCGTCGGCATTTGGAGTTTCAGGTAGACGATTGGGTCTTTTTGAAGGTGTCACCCATGAAGGGTGTGATGAGATTCGGTAAGAAGGGGAAACTCAGCCCAAGGTACATTGGGCCCTACCATATCATCCGTAGAGTGGGACAGGTTGCTTATGAGTTGGATCTTCCATCAGAGTTAGAGGCGGTACATTCGGTCTTCCATGTTTCTATGTTGCGGAAGTGTATCGGAGATCCAGCGAGAGTTTTTCCTACTAGTGAGGTCCAGGTTACAGAGGGGTTATCGTATGAGGAGAGTCCCATAGCGAAACTCGATCGCCAGGTCAGGCGACTACGGACCAAGGATGTAGCTTCCGTCAAAGTCCTGTGGAGAAATGATAACCGGGAGGAGATGACTTGGGAAGCGGAAGAGGACATGTTTAGGAGGTATCCTCACTTATTTCCTATACCTTCAGGTATTTCATTTTGCCCTTACTTGTCAGGCTTTAATTGAAGTGTTTCTTTTGCTTAAATGCTTTTATGTGGCCATGAGTGTCATTTTTGGTATGTCGGGGCTGTGAAAGGAAATTATGTCGCTAATAGTAAGTGTGACTCCGAAAGAACATTCGGGGACAAATGTTTCTAAGGGGGGAAGAATGTTACACCCCGTAATTTCAGGACATGTCTTAAGAACGTAAGTAAGAACTCACAAATGTTAAGGATTTGAGACTTGTAAAAACTTATCGGAAATTATGGAATTGTCGGATATTGTATTATTGTATCGAATGGGAGGGCGACACGTGTCACCCCCCCTTATGAGATGCCTTGGTCGAAATTGTGCAAGGGCATGAAGGTCATTGGACCTTTGTTGCAAGACTAGTCTTGCAACTTGTGTAGCTTGAGAAGGTTGACTAAGTCTTGGTCAATAAGTCTTGATATTTAGCAAGACTAGATCCCAACCAACCATTTGTTTGTATCCTAACCCTCCAAGGTGCTACTTATATTACTACTAGTAGAGAGGGAGCTCAACACTTAGAAAATTTTACACAAATTGAAGAACATAGGCCTTTAGCTCTCGGGTTCACTTAGCAAAAAGAAGAAAAAAATTTGTTCCTTGTTCTTTTAGTTCCCCACTTTAAACCAAGGTTCCTAGGTGTATTGTAAACACATCTAAATAGAAAAATCTTGGAAAAAGATTGTTTACGGGTTAGTCGCAAACGAAAACCTAAGGGTCTTTCTAGGTTTTATTTGAAGACTTGAAGGTTAATTGTTTTTGTTGTTGTAAGGGTCTCAAATGGATTGAAGTGTCTTGGAGAGGCTATAAACTACTAAGGAGCGACTTCGGATTGGAGTTGGTTAAAGAATCATTGAGGTATAATCTTGTCCTTTGAAAGTATTACAAGATTATTCATTTTGTTGTTGTTGGCTTTGTATGTTGCAAGCATGAAATTGTTATATTGAAGTTATAAAGATTATGGATTGATTATAGCCTTGGAAATCCGAAATGTAATGTAATCCATTACTAAGTTGATTACAATTTAATCGTTGTTAGAACCGTCGCATGTCATTGACTTAAGGATTATGGTTATTATAATCAAATGCGACTTGATATCATGTTATGCTACAAATTTGGGTTGAAATATAATTGTGAGCCAATTGGGGCTGTTTAGTTAGTCATTTGTATTGGACTACCTGCTATATTGATTGTGAGTCAATTGGGGTTGTTTAGTTAGTCATTTGCATTGGATTATCTTCTATATTGTTGTGAGCCAATTGGGGCTGTTTGGTTATTGTATTTCGACCTTGGAAAAGGTGGCAAAGTAAGTAAAAACAAAGGAGGTGCTGTCCGATTTTCCGTAGAATTTAGAGACTTAACACTTATAATATTCTACGTTTGAAGTAAGGCTTTAATAGACGTATTGTGAATATTATAGGTTGTTATACTACGGGCGGGACTTTGTACTTGGCAAGTGGTTTGACCCGACAAGGTATGTAGAACTTTTCCTATCTTTGAGCATGACTAGTTTCACGTATATAGTACGGTAGACGTACAAGACTTTGACATACTCTACTTGTTTTACGAAAGGCCAAGTCGGGTGAGTTAGGAGATTTAACTCACTTCTTAGAGAATATTAAAGATGTCTTAAGTCTTGTCAAAGATAAGGGACTGGAAGAATTTTAAAGTATGTAATACTTGTGTCGTTTTAAAAACGTATAAGTCCCTTGGATAGGAAATTGTACATGACTAAGGTATAAAGTGAATATAACGACTTTATGGGGAGTTGGTTATATTGACTTTATGGAAAGATAAATGACTTGATTTAATGGAAGGCAATTCGATTTTAAGGCATCAATTGCCTAAGGTTTTATAAGACACGAGTCACTTGATTTAGAAGCCATATTTTATTTCTAAAAGTATTGTGACTTGTCTTGAAAAGAAATTGTCACTTGATACTACGACTATTAGTATCTTGGAAGTTTTATAATGAAATGAGTCTTTTTAAAAGCATAGAAGTACGTAGTACTTTGGGTTAAATTCCCGGATATTTATAAAAGACATGATAGTGCCTTAGGTAAACAAAAATGAGAGTGTATATGAACAAGAATAGTAAGAAGTTAGGGGATTTCTTAACTTGATTATATATTGCGTGATAAGCCGATAGAGCTTATGTTATGTGTGATAGCCGGATTTGGGCTAATGATATATTATTCGTTGCGGGGTCATTCCCCGGGATTGTGGCATTGTATATTTCCGTGGATTTGCTAACCACGATGCGAGGAATACCTCATGCGAGTCCGTAAGGACTTATGCGAGTGAAATAGTCCCATGCGGGCGGGTCCAGCCTATGCGAGGAATACCTCATGCGAGTCCGTAAGGGCTTATGCGGGTGAAATAGTCCCATGCGAGGAATACCTCACGCAGGTCCACCGACCTACGCGTGAAATAGTCCCAGGAGTAGGATTCCAATCCTATTTTTCGTTGTAAGTATACACCTATTTATACTCTCATTATTAGTAAGGCACTGTGTACTGTAATTTTGTTATCATACATGTCTCCGGCTTTCTTTTAAACTTATGTTGTAATTACAGTACTTTCCAGTTTTACATACTTAGTACATATTGTGTCGACCCCTTCCTCGTGGCCGTTCACGCCGCAGAGTGGTAAGGTGTCATGGATCCACACTCTTAGGATCACTTATCAGACGTCGGAAGCTCCATTCTCCGGAGGCTGGTCTTTCTTTTGGTACAGTCTTGTCCCTGATGTTGTAGATTATGTACATTCAGGGTATGGCGGGGCCCTGTCCCGCCACAGTTGTTATTCCTAGAGGTCTGTATTCACCTATGTGGTTGGGCTATAAGAACTGGGTTGTAAAGTTGTACTTTTGACTCTGTTTATATCATGGAAGGCGGCCTTATCGGCTAGCCTGTGTTGTTATATTATTTACATATGTGTTTATGTTGTGTATGTTCCGCTGCTATTCTCTGATGTATACCTGAACGGGGTGCCCCGGTAGGGCACCAGTCGCGGCCCGGGGTCGGGTCGTGACAATATAACAACAATGGCGGGACAGGGCCCCGCCATACCCCTGAATGTAAGTACCTACAATGACAGGGGACTATACCAAAGATAAGCCTCCGAAGAAACGGAGCTTCCCAAAACGCTGAACTGTGATCCTAAGAGTGGGGATCAACGACTGGTGTACCTCTACCTGCGGCATGAACGCAGCCCCCCGAAGGAGGTCAGTACAACAGGTACCAAGTATGTGAAACTAAAAATACTGTAAATGAAATCATAGTAGTCTATATAAAGCAGGAGACATGTATGATAACCAAACTACAATTCTAATAATATAGCGATCATGTCAAGTCAGGGACTCACGCACTCAAAGTCATCACTCAAATATAACTATGGGTCTCATGCACACAACATCAATGATGCCAGTGGAATTCCTTCCTCACCGCCAGCCTCATGATATAAAAGCACCAAGGAATACACATGAACACCAGGTCCCACCTGTGTCATAATAAAGCCGTACGGGGTAAGTACGAAGGCATAGCCGACTACTAACACCCACGGTACCAACGAGGTCATAAACTGTATCACGAGATCTGTCTAGACCGCCACATGATCGAAGCTGGCCACTCGCCCGCAGTATCAAATATGCGCGTCTAGTCCTGGAACTTCCCGCAGCTCCGCATAGGCCACTCACATAGGCCCGCATGAGGTATTCCCCGCATCGAGGGTAGCTACTCCCCGACATCGTCCTGGACTCGCAGTCCGCATGGCCACATAGACCGCATGACCACAAAGGCCGCACACTAACCTGGAACTCTCGTAGCTCCGCATAGGCCACCTGGACCCGCATGAGGTATTCTCGAATCATAGTCACACAGACTGCCTGAGTATACCCCGCATCGGAGGGCAGCTTAACCCCCGGTATCATGTCAAGAGGTGAGTGGTACAATACTATCATAACAGCTTATCGTTAAACAACATAAGCACAATCAAGGGAAACCCCTTTACACAAAATCACAAGATACTAACACACGTAGCATCCTAACATGTTTACTTATCAAATCAACAAGAAAGTATTACAAGGCTATCACAAACCAACACAATCAAGTTATTCACACAAGGTACTTTCTACTTTATGTTAACAAGTTCGGGTTTTTATCCCCAATGTACTTCATACATTAACTCTTTAAAAGATTCGTTTCTTTCACAAAAGTCACACAATACCCGTAGTATAAAAATAGAGTGACTATCTTTTTAAGTAAACCAAAACACTTCTCTTTGTAAAATCAAGTAACAACATTATTTTTCAAACGTTCAAGTTTGCCTAATTTCAAATACTCAAGTTTCTCATTTTCGAAAGGTTTCGTAGTTCATAGTCTTAATCACTTAAGAATATAATTCTCTTTTAAACAATTTGAGAAACATATGCCTTATATGTGAGTAGGTTATTCTTGTTCATAATCAATCTTATTAAAGCAGCCATGATCTAGGAAATGTACTATCATTTTGTCTCATCTTAGCTTCTATGCAGATGGAGGTTTCTACTGGTTTTAATAATACTTAATTAGTCAATACATTTCCCTTTATTAACGTTGCAGTGGTTCGTTCGATACTTATTCTGATTTCCGAAATCAGTAAAACATTATTCCTTTTTAAAAACCAAGTACTCATTACTCACGAATGAGGTTTCACACTTTTTAACAAAATTCATATTAAATTAATTAAGTCAAGTCTCTTATCTTCTAAAATCAATAAACCATTCTTTTTATCTCTCTTAAGTCGTTATACCTAACTTCTCATAATGCTAGTATAACTCTTAAGCTTTTAAAACTTTAAAAACCAACTGTTACTCTTCTTTCAAAAAGGTTTCTTAACTCTTTTGAAATACTTCAGATTCTTATTATTTAGACTCAAGTCAAAAGACATCGCAGTAAAACCACGTTCAGTTAACACACGTACGTCTACCGTACTATATAGATTCTTTTAAAATATCATGCTCAAGAGGATAGGAAGAATCACATACCTCGCGACGATTTATCGACTATTAGCAAATAGCTCCAAAGTACTGTAATCCTGCTAGCCTTTTCCACCCTTCGAGTAGAATACGCTATTCGCAGTACTTCAACCTATAACGGTTATACAAGTCTATCAATGTCTAGACTACTCGGTAGAATAAATCTAGATACAAGATTCTACGGAAAATTGGGCAGCACTTCCCTACCACAAACTTCACAAGTTCATCAGAATACGGTCTATGTAAGTAATTCCAATTCTCTTCTTATATACCTTCCTTGTATATAACTTATACTTAATTCTTATACTTCAACAGTATGTAAACTCTAATTACAAAAGGGGGACAAGATATTTACCTCGATAAGCCCAAAATTATCCAAGATTAAATGTCGATCCTGAGCAACGTTTAGCTCCTACTCTGGGCGCTCCAACCCGCTCCAAACAACCCTTAGAAGTTCTACGCAACTTCTACTTAACACTTCAACCGACTATGAAGGTTTTCCTTAGGGTTTCATTTTTGTGACTGAAGGGAATATAAGGTAGTATTTTCGGGCTCTACGTATAAAGGTAACTTTGGAATACTACAAGGTATAAGGCTAAGGTATTTTGGAATAGTAACAATACTTGGAGAATACTTTTCTACCAAGGGGGGGGGGGGTGTTTTACGAGAACAACTCTCAAGAGGGGGGGGTATCTCTCGGCCAACACCACTAGGAGGGGGGGTACCTCTCGGCCAAGGGCCTCTCAAAGGGGGAGGGGGGGAGCTCTTGGACGAGAGCAACAAGAAGGGAGGGAGGATTTCAAGACTTAGAAAACATTTGTGGATGAAGAAGTCTTCAACAAGGGGGGGTATTTATAGGGAGATCAATGGCCAAGATCAAGCCAAGTGGGGGGCAAGTGGAGGGTCAAGATTTGCCCAAGTACACCCTAACCCTACTCCACAAATCCCTCACAAACATTGAACCAAGTTTTAGGCCACAAAAATGGGAGGAAAACGTGCAACCAATCGGCCCCCTTGACCGCCCACTTGAGGGTGACAAGTGTGGCCCTCTCGTTGGTCCAAAATATTTCATCTCTCGGAAAAATCCGCAAAAAATATAAATGACATAGCCGTAATTTTCCCTTCGCAAGTTTTGTAAAACGTTTCGTCGAAAAACAATTATTTTCGGTAGTTGTGAACAAAATTTTCGTCCCTAATGCTAACTTAAGACTTAAATTTTGTACGTACGCCCTCACGTACATACTCTGGAAAAACGGGGTATAACATTCTCCCCTCCTTAGAAACATTCGTCCCGAATGTTCCTTCTAAGCCTCAAAACATACATGCGCCAGTATAGTCTTCACTGCTATACTTACGAAAACAATCACGCCACACCTGGCCATATAATAACACATGCGCAATACTTAATCCAAGTCCACGATGAATCACCTCCATTATTACACAAGCTCCCACCCGAGGTCTAAAATATACTCCCTTCGCACCTTCACTTTATAAAAGAAATGATCACATCTATGTTCTTAATACATGCTCGCTTCTTCCCTTACTCGTCGTACCCTGCTCGTACACTCGAACTCTTTCTCATAACTTACCACATTTTTGGTATTGCTTCAGTTTCCAAAATCTTTGGGTTACTACCTCCAGCTAGGTCATCATTATGGGGAACACTCTGGATGGATCTCCGATACCTTTCCGAACATAACAACATGAAAGACCGGACGTACTGCTCCCTACGTCGGATGGCAATGCCAACTTATAGGCAACCTGGCCTATCCTACAACCAATCTGAAAATGCCCAAAAGTACTTTGGGTTAAGTTTTCCCTGCTTTCTAAGACTCGTCACATCCTCTCCGGGGTGGTACCTTCAAGAAGACCCACCGTCAACCTGAACTCTAAGCGTCGTCGCCGATTATTCGCATGACTTCTGTTGACTCTGAGCTGCCAATAACCTCTTCTGGATAAGCTTCACCATACCCACATCCTGCCGAAACAAGTATGAACCAACTATCTGAACCTTGCCAACATCGAACAAATCGACCGACAACTTACACTTCCGCCCCTACAAGGCTTCATAAGGCGACATCCGAATACCGAAATGGTAGCTATAAAACACTCCCTCAACAGGAGGCAACCATCCTCACAACTACCCCTGAAATCCAAACACTGGCCCGAGGGCGAATGCGATACTGAGACTCACCTGAGTTCCTAACCCTGCCTGGTAAAACTTCCAGAAAAAGAAATAGCCATAACCTGGGCTCCACTGCCTGTCATAAGGTGAAATTAGGCACCTCATGCAGCCTTACAACCTTTCTGATATAACATCTCGCATAACCCTCTGCCGAGTACACGGCCCGATCGAAGACAAGAGGGTGACCTCATCGCCCGACCATCGGGTCGAACGCATCCACGAACTCGCGATGGTTAACTAAACTTGGGCCTAACACCTCGTGACTACCACCTGGCGGACCACCTTAACCGACCCCACCATAATACAAAGCCGCGGGTTGACCCGCGATCGGTCCGCAACCCGACCCGCTATCACGCAAAAACTCTTGTTCCCCGATCCGGAACAATCTCACTAATCAAGTTACGAAAACCTAGTGGTCTTCTTAGCTCAACTACCCTCTTTCATACCACACTACTCAGGGACTTATCACATAAACATATCTCACGTGTACTATGCACTCCGATAAAGGTCAATATAAAATAAATCTTTTACTCGAGATGGCCTTACCTCTAAGGTCTCCACGTATAACATTCTAAGGCTCACATTTTCCTTATCCCCAATCTTACCCTTTTAACTATCCATGATTTCTAATCACACTTTGCACAAATGCTATCAGAACATAACACTTAAGATATACTCATCTTACATACTAATCTCTAGAGGGTTAAAGATATACCTGTATCTACTGCTTCACTTCCCCTTTGTCGTTCTAATCAATCCTGCCCCGTAGGGCGCATAGCTAGGGAAGGTGATTAACTAGCCACTGATCCCGAAGGCTGAGTCTCTACGTCCGCGCCACCTCTAGTCGGACAATTTCTCGCAAAATGGCCCTGCTGGCCTCAAGTAAAACAAGTACCAACAAAAAGACGACATTCCCCGGGATGACGCCTGCCACACTGTGAACACTGAGGGAGAACTGAACCCGGCTGGCTGGAACCTACGTGGTTCTGCGAACTAGCAGCCCTGGAGCTCTGACCAACTCCTACATACCCCGAACGTCCTGAAGTCTGTGGAGGACCACTCTGCACTGGCGGAGGTGCGTATCGATCTGTCACGAGGCGATTTGCCTCAAAGTTACCAAAGGACCTATTGCTCGCCTCTTTGCCGATCCTTGATTAATCTGCCGATCTCTACGTTTCACCACTGCGCGATAAGCCCGCACGCAGGCCATGCTCAAGCCTGACTGAAGAGCTACTCTTGCACAACCCTCTCTTAGATAGTCATCATGACTCGTGATAAATCGGTATATAATATACTCTCAGGTAGCTACATCCTTAGCTAGTAACAGGGTCGTCTCTTTGCAATCTATACTTTCACATCGGGTCGGAACCAAGGTTCCACTATCATGGCCATAGTAGGAATCTGCCGATGCTAAACTCTGCCGGGTCGACGAGCGTAACTCCCGAATGAAGCACCATCCTGGTGATGATTGGGCACGTGCCCTAGTAACCCTCTCGTTTCTACTCGCAGCCTCCGCTTTGCCTTCGGGCGGGTTGCCTTACGCGGAGGCATAACGGTAAGGGAAAGAAATACGTTAGAGGGGTCCAACTTATAACACAGCTCTAAGCACGATCTCAGATTGAGAAGAATAGAAACCAATCCTAAATATCATATAGCCTCCTGATTATTGGTGTGGTGCACAACACACCGATAATCAAGACTCTACTAGATACGGTCTGTAGACACTTTCCGAGGATTAATCGCTCGATACCACTTTTGTCACGACCAACCGGGCGTGCGGATCGTGCCTTACCCGCACCCAAGTAGACATACATCGAGTAATCACGAATATAAAACACAACATGAAACAATGTAAAAGAGACACGCTTTATACGAAGAAAAGTTGCCTTCGGCATATATATAAAAACTTAAATCCGAACAGTTACATCCTTTACAAACTCGCCCACAACGGATTACTGCACCTCTAAGAATGATATAACAATAATGGCGACAGGGCCCGCTATACCACGAATGTAAGTACCTACAACGGCAGTGGACTATACGAAAGATAAGCCTCAAGAAAGCGGAGCTTCCCAAAACGCTGAATCGTGATCCTAAGAGCGGATCAACGATCGGTGTACCTCTACTGCGGCATGAACGCAGCCCCCGGGCGAGGTCGATGCAACAGGTACCAAGTATGTGAAACTAAAAATACTGTAAATGAAATCATAGTAGTCTATATAAAGCAGGAGATATGTATGATAACCAAACTACAGTTCCCAATAATATAAGCAGTCATGTCAAGTCAGGGACTCATGCCCTCAAAGTCATCACTCAAATATAACTATGGGTCTCACGCCCACAACATCAATCATGCCCGTGGAATACCTTCCTCACTTCCGGCAGTCTATGATATAAAAGCACCAAGGAATACACATGAACACCAGGTCCCACCTGTGTCATAATAAAGTCGTACGGGGTAAGTACGAAGGCATAGCCAACTACTAACACCCACGGTACCAACGAGGTCATAAACTGTATCACGAGATATGTCTAGACCGCCACATGATCGAAGCTGGCCACTCGCCCGCAGTATCAAATGTGCCCGTCTAGTCATGGAACTTCCCGCAGCTCCGCATAGGCCACTCACATAGGCCCGCATGAGGTATTCCCCGCATCGAGGGTAGCTACTCCCCGACATCGACCTGGACTCGCAGTCCGCATGGCCACATAGACCGCATGACCACAAAGGCCGCACACTAACCTGGAACTCTCGTAGCTCCGCATAGGCCACCTGGACCCGCATGAGGTATTCTCGAATCATAGTCACACAGACTGCCTGAGTATACCCCGCATCGGAGGGCAGCTTAACCCCCGGTATCATGTCAAGAGGTGAGTGGTACAATACTATCATAACAGCTTATCGTTAAACAACATAAGCACAATCAAGGGAAACCCCTTTACACAAAATCACAAGATACTTACACACGTAGCATCCTAACATGTTTACTTATCAAATCAACAAAAAAGTATTACAAGGCTATCACAAACCAACACAATCAAGTTATTCACACAAGGTACTTTCTACTTTATGTTAACAAGTTCGGGTTTTTATCCCCAAAGTACTTCATGCATTAACTCTTTAAAAGATCCGTTTCTTTCACAAAAGTCACACAATACCCGTAGTATAAAAATAGAGTGACTATCTTTTTAAGTAAACCAAAACACTTCTCTTTGTAAAATCAAGTAACAACATTATTTTCCAAACGTTCAAGTTTGCCTAATTTCAAATAGTCAAGTTTCTCATTTTCGAAAGGTTTCGTAGTTCATAGTCTTAATCACTTAAGAATATAATTCTCTTTTAAACAATTTGAGAAACATATGCCTTATATGTGAGTAGGTTATTCTTGTTCATAATCAATCTTATTAAAGCAGCCATGATCTAGGAAATGTACTATCATTTTGTCTCATCTTAGCTTCTATGCAGATGGAGGTTTCTACTGGTTTTAATAATACTTAATTAGTCAATACATTTCCCTTTATTAACGCTGCAGTGGTTCGTTCGATACTTATTCTGATTTCCGAAATCAGTAAAACATTATTCCTTTTTAAAAACCAAGTACTCATTACTCACGAATGAGGTTTCACACTTTTTAACAAAATTCATATTAAATTAATTAAGTCAAGTCTCTTATCTTCTAAAATCAATAAACCATTCTTTTTATCTCTCTTAAGTCGTTATACCTAACTTCCCATAAAGCTAGTATAACTCTTAAGCTTTTAAAACTTTAAAAACCAACTGTTACTCTTCTTTCAAAAAGGTTTCTTAACTCTTTTGAAATACTTCAGATTCTTATTATTTAGACTCAAGTTAAAAGACATCGTAGTAAAACCACGTTCAGTTAATACACGTACGTCTACCGTACTATATAGATTCTTTTAAAATATCATGCTCAAGAGGATAGGAAGAATCACATACCTCGCGACGATTTATCGACTAAGAGCAAATAGCTCCAAAGTACTGTAATCCTGCTAGCCTTTTCCACCCTTCGAGTAGAATACTCTACTCGCAGTACTTCAACCTATAACGGTTATACAAGTCTATCAATGTCTAGACTACTCGGTAGAATAAATCTAGATACAAGATTCTACGGAAAATTGGGCAAAGACTTCCTACCACAAACTTCACAAGTCTCATCAGAATACAGTCCTATGTAAGTACAGTTCAATTCTCTTCTTATATACCTTCCTTGTATATAACGTATACTTAATTCTTATACTTCAACAATATGTAAACTCTAATTACAAAAGGGGGACAAGATATTTACCTCGATAAGCCCAAAATTATATAAGATTAAATGTCGATCCTGAGCAACGTTTAGCTCCTACTCTGGGCGCTCCAACCCGCTCCAAAAAACCCTTAGAAGTTCTACGCAACTTCTACTTAACACTTCAACCGACTATGAAGGTTTTCCTTAGGGTTTCGTTTTTGTGACTGAAGGGAATATAAGGTAGTATTTCCGGGCTCTACGTATAGAGGTAACTTTGGAATACTACAAGGTATAAGGCTAAGGTATTTTGGAATAGTAACAATACTTGGAGAATACTTTTCTACCAAGGGGGGGTGTTTTACGAGAACAACTCTCAAGAGGGGGGGGGGTATCTCTCGGCCAACACCACTAGGAGGGGGGTACCTCTCGGCCAAGGGCCTCTCAAAGGGGGAGGGGGGGAGCTCTTGGACGAGAGCAACAAGAAGGGAGGGAGGATTTCAAGACTTAGAAAACATTTTTGGATGAAGAAGTCTTCAACAAGGGGGGTATTTATAGGGAGATCAATGGCCAAGATCAAGCCAAGTGGGGGGCAAGTGGAGGGTCAAGATTTGCCCAAGTGCACCCTAACCCTACTCCACAAATCCCTCACAAACATTGACCCAAGTTTTAGGCCACAAAAATGGGAGGAAAACGTGCAACCAATCGGCCCCCTTGACCGCCCACTTGAGGGTGACAAGTGTGGCCCTCTCGTTGGTCCAAAATATTTCATCTCTCGGAAAAATCCTCAATAAATATAAATGACATAGCCGTAATTTTCCCTTCGCAAGTTTTGTAAAACGTTTCGTCGAAAAACGATTCTTTTCGGTAGTTGTGAACAAAATTTCCGTCCCTAATGCCAACTTAAGACTTAAACTTTGTACGTACGCCCTCACGTACATACTCTGGAAAAACGGGGTATAACAATAGGAAAGTTCTACATACATCTTCGGGTCAATCCACTTTCCAAGTACAAAGTCCCGCCCGTAGTATGTCAACCTATCATATCCAAAATACGTCTATTAACGCCTTACTTCAAACGTAGAATATTATAAGTGTAAAGTCTCTAAATTCTACGGAAAATCGGACAGCACCTCCTTTGTTTCTACTTACTTTGCCACCTTTTTCAAGGCCGAATACAATAACCAAACATGCCACATTTAAGGCCCAATCAATGCAATCAACAATAGGGGATTACACGCCTACTAGACGTGTAAAATTCCGCCCCACAATAGATATCGAACTAATACAACTACTAGTCCAATTTCGGCCATATTGAGTACAACAATACCAATTCTTATCCAATTTCCATTTCAATCCAAATTGTTAGCATAACATGATATCAAGTCCCAATCGATTATACTACTATAATCTTCAAGTAAGTAACATGCGACGATTCTAGTAAATGACCAAATTGTAATCCAACTTCACATGGATTACATTACATTTCGAATTTTAAGGCTACAAGCAATCCATAATACTTATAAACTTCAACACATATACTTCATGCTAGCAACATGTAAAGCTAACAACAATATAAATAATCTTGTAACACTTTTTAAAAGACAAGATTATACCTCAACGAATCTTAATCCAACTCCAAATCCGAAGTCGCTCCTTAGAAACTTAGAGCCTCTTCAAGACACTTCAATCCGCTACTTGAGACCCTTAGAACAATACCAACAAATTTCCTTCAAACTTCCAAACAAAACCTAGAAAGGAACTAGGTTTTCACCTTGCGACTAATACGAAAACTCCCTTTTTCCGAGATTTTTCTATTGAGATACACTCACAATACACTCATGAACCTTGGTTTAAAGTGTGGAGCTTAAAGAACAAGAAACAAAATTTTTTGCTTTTCAAAGTGCCTTGAACCCGAGAGCTATCAATGTGAAGTCTTCAAATTCTTGAAATTTTTTCTAAGTGTTGGACAATGTCTTGCTACTACTAGTATTATATAGTACAATGGAGGGTCAAAATGCAAACAAATGGGTGGCTTGGATGAGGTCTTACTAAATATCAAGACTTTGTGGACCCATTGACCAAGTCAATTATCTCAAGCTCACTACTTGCAAGACTTAGTTATCCAACAAAGGTCAATTGACCCTCTTGCCCTTGCCCAATTCGTCCAAGGCAACCATAAGGGGGGGTGACACGTGTCGCCCTCCCATTCGTCATAATATTACGTTTTCCGACAATTTCATAATTCCGATAAATTTTACAAGTCTCAAATCTTAACACTTGTGAGTTCTTACGTACTTTCTTAAAACATGTCCTGTAAATACGGGGTGCAACAATGCGAGTCCTATGGGCTTATGCGGGTGAAATAGTCCCACGCGGGCGGGTACAGCCTATACGAGGAATACCTCATGCGGGTCCACACGACCTATGCGGGTGAAATAGTCCCATGAGTAGGATTGCTTAATGATACTGTGGGCGTATGGTCCTGCTTTGATCGTGAGCTTCCTATTTTTATATTGTACGTATACTATTAGTTACTCTCATTGTTAGTAAGGCACTGTGTACTGTAATTTTGTTATCATACATGTCTCCGGCTTTGTTTTAAACTTATGATGTAATTACAGTATTTTCCAGTTTTACATACTTAGTACATATTGTGTACTGACCCCCTTCCTCGGGGGCTGCGTTCATGCCGCTTGTATGGTTAATCAGGTGGTGGATCCTAATTCTTAGGATCACTTATCAGTCGTCAGAAGCTCCATGTCTCCGGAGGCTTGTCTTTTGGTACGCTTCTTTCCCTGATGTTGTAGATTTATGTACATTCAGGGGTATGGCGGGGCCTTGTCCCGCCACTGTTGTTATTCCTAGAGGTCTGTAGTCACATGTTGTGGTTTGGGGCTGTAAGAACCGAGTTGTACAGTTTTTCTTTGATTATGCATATTTTATGGAAGGCGGCCTTATCGGCTAGCCTGTGATATTATTGTCTAAACATGTTGTATGTTATGTATTTTCCGCTGCTATTCTCTGGTGTATACCTGAACGGGGTGCCCAGGTAGGGCACCAGTCGCGGCCCCGGGGTCAGGTCGTGACAATTACCCTAGCAAATAAGAACGCTATACATGGCCACAACAATACTTAAGCATATATGTCAATTTAAAACCAACAAGCAGGAAAGTGAGTTACCTGGAGGTGTAGGGAATAAGTGAGGATACTTCTTCATCATGTCCTCCTCTGCTTCCCATGTCATTTCCTCTCTGTTCTCGTTCCGCCATAAGACCTTGACGGAAGCCACATCCTTTGTCCGCAGTCGCCTAACCTGACGATCGAGTATCGCTATGGGACTCTCCTCATACGATAACCCCTCTGTCACCTGGACATCACAAATCGGGTGCACTCTAGATGGATCTCCGATACACCTCCGCAACATAGACACATGAAAAACTGGATGTACTGCCTCCAGATCGGACGGCAGATCCAACTCATAGGCAACCTTGCCTACCCTACGGACAATCTGATAAGGCCCAATGTACCTTGGGCTAAGTTTCCCCTTCTTCCCAAACCTCATCACACCCTTCATGGGTGATACCTTCAGGAAGAACCAATCATCCATCTCAAACTCCAAGTGTCAACGCCGATTTTCTGCATACGACTTCTGTTGACTCTGAGCTGACAATAACCGCTCCTGGATAAGCTTCACCTTATCCACCGCCTGCTGAATCAAGTCCGGCCCGACTAACTGAACTTCGCCCACATCAAACCAGCCTATCGGTGACCTGCACTTCCTCCCATATAAGGCCTCATAAGGCGCCATCTGGATACTAGAATGGTAGATGTTGTTATACACAAACTCCACAAGAGGTAAATGTGTTACACCCCGTAGTTCCGGAGTATGTATGTAAGGACATACGTACGATTGTATAAACCCTAATTAGGGTAAGAATGAAAGAATTGCTTTCCGACAGAACATATTCCGAACCTTGTGAAGGAAATTTTACGTTTTCAATATTATTTTTTTCCAGTTATGAAATTTTTCCGAGAGATAAAATATTTTGGACCAATAGGAGGGCGACATGTGTCACCCCAAGTGGACATGGGTGGACGTTTTTTTCAAGATTAGTGGGCAAGACAAGTGGTCAAAAGTCTTGCATGGCATTTGCATGGGTGGGACGGTTTTTGCAAGGTTAGTGGGCAAGTCAAATGGTCAAAGTCTTGCATGGCTTTTGTGGGACAAGTGGAGAAAGGAACCTACACAAACAATCTATACCATACACATGTTTCAATCCTAACCCTTGGTTGTCCTATATAAACACCTCTAGTTGATGAAAATCTTCCACACTTAGAATATTTCAAGACTTGAAAATATTTTCTCTCCCTTTCCTAGTGTTCTCGTCCAACCCCTTCTTTTTTTGAGCAATTGTTGTCCAATAATTCTTAAACTTATAAGTGTTCTTCCTTAATGTATTAGGAAGATTATTAACCAAGAGTTAGACAAGATTTCACACCCTAGCCTCAAAAATCCCCCATTGGCCGAGAGTTAGAATAAATGGAGCCTTAGTGTTCTTCACTTTTTGGAGTTAATTCTTGAATAGAAGTTGGTTAGGAACTTCTAAAGGTGACTTGTGGTGGTTTGGAACACAAAGATTTGGAGATAAAACTGGCTTAGGAACGACTTTAAGTTCTTGGATATTTTTGGGCTAAATTGAGGTAATGAACCTTAACCTCTTTGTGAAGTTGATTATTATGTATATTGGATATTATACATGTATTGGAAGTATATTATGAAGTATGAGACATAAGGAAAGATTTGGATCTTGTTAAGATGTTAAAAGGAGAATTGGCATATTAGCCATTAAAATGGTAAAAATGTATCCATTACTTACTAAGAAGTTAACAACAATGAAACTATAACTTATATAAAGATTGGAATATAAGTTGAAGGATTAATGAAGTAATTGGATAAGTAAAATTGTAAACGTTGGCCAAAGACCCCAACTTAAGGACTGTATTTACTTTGGACTGTATTTACATTGTTGCTAAGGGGAAGATTCTTAATCGCGTTCCGTTTGGGCGTGTGATCCCCTTCTTTAATTATTGTTGTTGTTAAGGGGAAGATTGTTAATCGCGTTCCGTTTGGGCGTGTGATCCCCTTCTTTAATTATTGTTGTTGTTAAGGGGAAGATTGTTAATCGCGTTCCGTTTGGGCGTGTGATCCCCTTCTTTAAATTTCGGAATTATTGCGCCTTATTTATGGCATGTTGGTTACTATTTCTGGGCCTTGAAAAAGGTGGAAAATTGAGTAGAAACGGGGGAGGTGCTGCCCAATTTTTCGTAGACTAAGAGAAATCTTACTTAGAAGAATCCCACGTAAAATTAGAAGTTGATAGGCATGTTTTGACTATTATAGGTTGACACTCTGCGCGCGACATATCCGACTTGGCAAGTGGATTTAGCCGAGGAGGTATGTGATTCTTCCTATCCTCTTGAGCATGATATTTGTGAACTATATATAGTACGGTAGACGTACGTGTGTTAACTAAATTTGGTTTCACTTTGATATCTTTTGACTTGAGTTTTAATTAATAAGAATCTTGAATATTTCAAAAAGAGTTATGAATCATTTTTGGAAGAAAAGTAATACTTGGTTTTAAATAAAAAGCTTAAGTGTTATACTAGCTTTATGGGAAGTTAGGTATAACGACTTAAGAAAGATAAAAGGAACGTTTTACTTATTTGTTTATAAAAGCCTTGTAATGATTTCTGAAGGTGTGGTAAGTTGGTTTGATAAATAAACATCTTATGATACTAAGTGTGTTAGTATCTTGTGACACTTGTGTAAGGAGGTTATTCTTGTTGTGTTTATGTTGTTTAACGATAAGCTGTTATGTTAGTATTATATCACTTACCCCCCCTGACTTGTTATGATGCCGGGGGTTAGCTGCCCCCGATGTGAGGAATACCTCATGCGGGTCCATGGGACCTGCGAGTCGCGGAGTTCCAGGAACCGCCGGGTGTGTTACGCCGATGCGAGGAATACCTCATGCGGTCCATGTGGCCATGCGGATTGCGGGAGTCCAGGATGTTGCCGAGGGTTAGCAGCCCTGCGATGCGAGGAATACCTCATACGGGCCTATGTGGCCTATGCGGAACTGCGGGAGTTCCGGGATTAGACGCGCACAATGATACTGTGGGCGAGTGGCTCAGCTTCGATCATTTAGCGGTGTAGAAAGACCTCGTGATACAGTTTTATAGCATTGTTGGTACGGTGGGTTCTAGTAGTCGGCTATGCCTTCGTACTTACCCCGTACGGTTTTATTATGACACAGGTGGGACCTGGTGTTCATGTGTATTCCTTGGTGTTTTATATCATGGACTGCCGGCAGTGAGGAAGGAATTCCACGGGTATGATTGATATTGTGGGCATGAGACCCATGGTTGTATTTGAGTGATGACTTTGAGGGCGTGAGTCCCTGACTTGACATGACTGCTTACATATTGTATATCGTAAATTGGCTATCATATATGTCTCCTGTTTTATATAGACTATTATGATTTCATTTCTGATATTTTGATTCACATACTTGTACTGTTGTCATCTTCGGCCGCGTCACATGCAGAGGTACATCGATCGTTGATCCTCGCCATAGGATCACAATTCAGCGTTTTAGGAAGCTCCGTTTCTCGAGGCTTATCTTTTGGTATGATTCTCGAGATTGTAGTACTTGTACATTCGGGGTATGGCGAGCCACTGTCTCCGTCATAGTTGTTATAAAAATTCTTAAGTGCAGTAATCTTGTTGTGGCGGGGTTGTAAAGGATATAATCGTTCAAGTTTTGTCACGACCCGATCTCGGTCCGCATCGTGCCTTACCGGCACCCTAGTGATAACAACATCGATAAAATCAGCGGAAATAAAATTTAATCAGAAACAAGAGACAACATAAGAAAACAGGCAACCAAACGGTTACCTTCATGTATATACATATAATCGAGCAGCTTAAAATCCTTTACAACCCCGCCCACAACGATTACTGCACCTCTAAGAATGTAATAACAACTATGACGGACGGGGCCCCGCCATACCACGAATGTACAAGTACCTACAATGACGGGACTATACCCAAAAGATAAGCCTCCGAGAAACGGAGCTTCCTAACGTGACTGCGATCCTATGAGCGAGGATCAACAATCGGTGTACCTCTACTGCAGATGAACGCAGCCTCGAAGGAGGTCGATAACAGTACCAAGTATGTGAAACTGAAAATATCAGAATGAAATCACATTTCATCATTTTATAAAACCATTTCGCAATAAGTAAACTTGATTAGGTCAGTAAGGACGATATCCCCAAAATGATCACTACACATAACTATGGGTCTCACGCCATAATATCAATCATGCGTGGAACTCATTCCTCACCGCGAAGACATGATGTAAAACCACACCCATATGTGAACTCAACACTAGATCTCGCTGCGCTATCAAACCGACGGGCGAAGTAGAATAGCCAACTACCACCAAGGCTAGTCATATCCCTTCACGGGCAAGGTACGGAAGCCAACTACCAGTCAAAAAGCTAGCCACGCAACTGGCCGAAGCAAGTATCTTAAGCTAACATACAATAGCCTACCGTCTCACGAGATATGACCGTGGCAAGTATCTTAAGCTATCTACCAGAGCCTGCCGATACACGAGAAATGACCAGAACAAGTATCTAAAGTGTGCCTGTAACCACATGTACAAATCAAGCCCGTGATCGCTCGTCACCGCGACAAGCTTCATGGATTAGCGGTCCATAGACAAATAACATAAACCTCACAATGACCGCATGCCCCGGCATCTTACCTCGGTATAAGCATGGCCATGAAACCATCCTACTGGACGCATACCCGTGGACCATCCATCGTGTCAGTATGTTCAAAGGAAATAACAAGATAATAGTCAAAGTGGAAGCATACCCGTGGACCATCCATCGTGTCAGTATGTCCAAAAGAAATAACCAGATAATACTCAAAGTGGACGCATACTCGTGGACCATCCAACGTGTCAGTATGTCCAAACAATCAATCAAATAGCCGGTCCTCCCCGAGAGACACGGTAGCACAAAATCAAAACACTTGCACAACAAGGCTAACACAACAAGCATAGACAAGTTCAATGTACTTTCATTTTATATCAACGATCCGTGTTTCAACCCCAAAATACTACATACTTTCATTCTTTCAAAAAGACCTCTTTTTTTATGTAAAAGCCACACGATACTAATACTAGTAGTATCAAGGACACGTTTCCTTTTTAAACCAAATTATTTCACCTTCGTAAAAATCTTTACAAGACTTTTAAAATCAAGTACTCTATACTTTTTAAACCAAGTGCTTTTCTTTTAAAACAACATCAAGTATACTCTTTAAAACTCAAATAACTTACTCTTTTCAAACAAGTAACCTATACTTAAATCAAGTTACTTCTCCTTTTCCGAAATCAAGTCGTTTAGCTTTCAAAATTAAATCTTTCTTTTATCTTCATAAAGTCGTTATAACTAACTTCCCATAAAGCCATTATAACACTTTATGTTTTAAACAAACAAAATTCATTTCATACACGTACGTCTACCGTACTATATAGTTCACAACAATCATGCTCAAGAGTATAGGAAGAATCACATACCTCTTCGGCTTAATCCACAAGCCAAGTCGAGTATGTCGCGCGTAGAAGATCCACCTATAATATTCACAATACATCTATCAACTTCTAGTTCTCTTCGTAGCATATTCTAAGTAAACAGTTCCTTATTCTACGGAAAATTCGCAAAGACCTCCCCGCAATCACATAAATAACCTCCCCCTAACAAGGCCTGCTACCAAGCCAACAACCCCTAAGGGATTACACGTCTAACCGGACGTGTTCAATTCTGTCTCACAATATTACTACACAAGTCTCATCAGAATACACCCAATGTAAATACAGTTCAATCCTTTATAATCATCCTTCCAATATAACTTATACTCAATTCTAAACTACTACAATATGTAATATCCAATTACAATAGGGGGACACAGATCATTACCTCGATAAGCCCAAAATTATCCAAGATTATAAGTCGATCCTGAGCAACGTTTAGCTCCAAATCCTGACGCTCCAACCCGCTCCAAGCAACCCTTAGAAGCTCCTAACCAACTCCTCTTCAACATCTAACTCCAAAAAGTGAAGAACACTGTCACGACCCGTTCCGGGGCCCGTGACTGGTGCCTTACCCCGGGCACCCTAGTGATACAACATCAGAGTAATCAGCGGAATATAAA
The DNA here is from genome assembly GCA_029844215.1 of Przewalskia tangutica. NCBI lineage: Eukaryota > Viridiplantae > Streptophyta > Magnoliopsida > Solanales > Solanaceae > Przewalskia > Przewalskia tangutica. The sequence goes on from CM056720.1 coordinate 64,935,243, forward strand.
GACAATACATAAAACCAATGTAATAAGACAGTGAAAATAAGAAGACAAAGCAACCAAAAACGGTTACCTACGTATATATATCAATAGTAATTTGAGCGATTACAACCTCTTACAATTTCGCCCACAACGATTACATGCACTCTAAGAATGATACGACAACAATGGCGGGACAGGGCCCCGCCATACCACGAATGTAAATACCTACAACGCAGGGACTATACCATCGATAAGCCTCGAGAAACGGAGCTTTCCTAACGCCGAATCGTGACCCTAAGAGCGAGGATCAACGACGGGTGTACCTTTACCGCGCATGAACGCAGGGCAAGGAGGTCGATAACAAAAATTTAGTATGTGAAATCAAAATAAATCAGTAAATGAAATCATAGTAGTCTAAACAAAGCGAGACATGTATGATAACCAAACTACGATTTACAAATAAGCGATCATGTCAAGTTAGGGACTCACACCTCAAAGTCATCACAATAAAACCGCACGGTAAGTGCGAAGGCATAGCCTACTACTAAGACCTCGCATCACAAATGCCATAAATCGTATCACGAGGTCTTTCTAGACCGCACCACATGATCGGCCGCCATTTGCCCGCAGATCAATGCGTGTCTATCCTCGAACTCTCGCAGCCCGCATAGGTCACACTGCACCCGCATAAGGTATTCTCGAATCATGGTCCTAGACCGCTGAGGTACACCCCGCATCGAAGGCAGCTTAACCTTCGGTATCCGCCTAGGCTCCCGCAACCCGCATAGTCTCAAAAGACCGCATAGTCTCAACAGACCGCATAGGGAATCCCCGCATCAGGCTAAACACCCGGAATGATCAATCCCGAGCTCGTGACTCGCATAGTCACAAGGACCGTGAGATAGCCGTATAGACCGCATCAAGGGTGGCAAGCCCTGTATAATAAGTCGAGGGTAGGTGATATAATAATAGTACAATGGACTTACCGTTTAGCAACGTAAGCACAATAAGAATGACTCCTCTTACATAACAACCACAAGATACTAACACACGTAGCATCCTAACATGTTTACTTATCAAATCAACAAGAAAGTATTACAAGACTATCACAAATCAATACAATCAAGTTATTCACACAAGGTACTTTCTACTAACAAGTTTGGGTATCTATCCCCAAAGTACTTCATACATTAACTCTTTAAAAGATCCGCTTTCTTTCCCATAAGTCACGCAATACCCGTAGTATGAAATAGAGTGATCGTTCTTTTTAAGTAAACCAAAACACTTACCTTTGTAAAATCAAGTAACAACATTATTTTCCAAACGCTCAAGTTTGCCTAATTTCAAATGTTCACGTTTCTTATTTTAGAAAGGTTTAATTGCTCATAGTCTTATTCATTTAAGAATATAATTCTCTTTTAAACCATCTAAGAAACATAAGCCTTATGTGTGAGTAGGATATTCTTGTTTATAACAATCTTATTACAAAGACCACGATCTAGAAATATCATTTTGTCTCATCTTAGCTTCTATGCAGATGGAAGTTTCTCTGGTTTTATTAATACTTCATTAATCAAAACATTTCCCTTTATTAACGCCGCGATGGTTTGTCGATACACATTCGATTTCCAAATCAAGAAACATTATCCCTTTTAAAAATCAAGTACTCATTACTCACGAATGAGGTTTCACACAAAATTCATTGATTAAGTTAAGTCTCTTATCTTACAAGATCAAGTCTCTTAACTTCTAAAATAAATCATTCGTTTTATCTCTCTTAAGCCGTTATACCTAACTTCCCATAAAGCTAGTATAACTCTTAAGTTTTTAAAACCAAGTATTACTCTTCTTTTAAAACAGTTCTTAATTCTCTTGAACTACTTCAAGATTATTATTATTCGGGCTTAAGTCAAAAGACATTGCCGTACAACTACGTTCAATTAACACACGTACGTCTACCGTACTACATAGTTATACACACATCATGCTAGAAGAGATAGGAAGAGGTTCACATACCTCGCGACGATTATCGATTATTAGCAAATCGCTCCACGGCTATAACCCGGCTAGTCTGGTCCACCTTCTCAAGTAGCACATGCTACTCGCAGAACATTCAACCTATACAGGTCATACGGTAGTATTTCCGGGTTCTACGTAGAGAGGTAACTTTGGAATACTACAAGGTATACGGCTAAGGTAATTTGGGCATTATAACAATACTTGGAGAGTATTTCTCAACCAAGGGTGGGGGGTGTGTTACACGAGAACAACACTCAAAAAGAGGGGGGGTGTTCTCGGCTAATGCTCACAAAGGGAGAGGGTTTCGGCCAAAGGCCTTCACAAGGGGGAGAGGGGCTCTTGGACGAGAGTCAACAAGAGGGAGGAGAGGGGTTTCCAAGACTTAGAACAAGTGAAGAGTGGATGAAGAAGTTCATCACAAGGGGGGTATTTATAGGTCAAGTGAAGGCCAACCAATGGCCAAGATCATGCCAAGTGCAAGGCAAGTGTAAGGTGTAGATTTAGCCATGTGTTGTGTGGGTCCCATTTGGTCATCATCTACACAAAATATCTAACCAACATTGACCAAACATTTTGGCAACAAAATGTTAAAAACGCTAGCCAAAAACGCCACTAACTCGCCACTTGAGGGTGACACTTGTCACCCTCTCGTTGGTCCAAAATGTTACGCCTCTCGGAAAAATCCGCAAAAATTAAAAATGTCATAGCGGAATTTTCCCTACGAAAGTCGTGGAAAACGCTTTCCAAAAACGACTCTAATCGGGTGTTGTGCACAAATAAAAATCGGCCAAGCCAACTTTAAAGTTCAAACTTTTCTACGTACGTCCCCACGTACATACTCTGGAAAATACGGGGTATAACAAACACTTAGGCTCAACTATGGCAAGTTTCGGCCAAGGTGAAATTCTAAGGCTAGGGGTGTGAAATCTTTTCCAACTCTTGGTACACAATCTTCCTAACACCCTAAGTAAGAACACTTATAAGTTTAAGGATTGTTGGACAACTTTTGGTCAAGGGGAGGCTCCCAAAACCGAGAGCACACAAGAGAAAGGGGAGGGAGTATTTTGCCTTGGAAAGCTTAAGTGTGGATGAAGAATAAGTCTAGCATTAAGGGGGTATTTATAGAGGAATTAAGGTTCAAGATCTATGCAAGTGTGTGGTCAAGATTGGGCCATGTGTGTGTGGGTCCCACCACACCACATGGCCAACAAAAAACAAGACAAGTGGCTTGCCACTTGTAAGGCCATTTCGCCAAGCGGACAAGCCGCTAGACACTGTCCTCCACTCGCCAAGGTGCCACGGGGGTGACACGTGTCGCCCCTACTGGCCCAAAATATTTCGTCTTAGAAAATATCCAAAATATCGAAAATCTCAAAAACAAAGCGGCCCACAAAACCGTAGAATTTCTCCGTGGCCCCACGTGACCATTTCCAAAATAAAATCCCAAAATTCTAATATAATCCAAGAAGTCCAAATACCAAACTGGGAATCCAATTCCCATTAACGAACCTTTTCCTTCACAAAATCCGGAAACTTTTAGTCGAAAAATCACATCTTTCTTTCTTTCCAAAATTATCGCCGTATTCTCGCACGCACGCCCTCACATACATATCCCGGAACTACAGGTATAACAGCTTTGGTATATATATACATGCCGAAGCGACTTTTTCTAGTTAGATCGTTTTACTCTTTATTGTTTCATGTCTTTGTTTTTATATTCCGCCGTTACTCGATGTATATCTACTGGGTGCCCGTAAGGCACGATGACGCCCGGATCGGTCGTGACAAAAGTGGTATCGAGCGATTAAATCCTCGGAAAGTGTCTACGCATCAGATCTAGTAAGTCTTGATTATCGGTGTGTTGCGCACCACACCAATAATCGTGAGGTCAGAGGATATTTAGGATTGGTTTCCATTCTTCTCACTCTGAGATCGTGCCTTAGAGCTGTGTTATAAGTTGGACCCCTCTGACGAAATTCTTTTGTTTACCAGTTATGCCTCCACGCAAGGCAACCCGGGCCCAGAAGGGCAAGGCAGCTGAGGGAGCTGCTAGTAGGACATAGAGGGTCACGAGGGCCCAGGCCTAGCCTTTACCCGAGGTGATACCCCAGACGGCGAGTTCCACGACGCCGCCGGCTCCAGCAGGGTTTAGAGCCGCAGCAGTGGCTATTGAGGCCACGGAACCTGAGCCTCCAGTCCCACACCTTGGAGCAGAGGAGATGGGTTACAAGGAGATGGCCCAGTTATTAGCCAGGGTCGTGGCGAGGCACGAGGATATGTTGGATGCATCAGTTCCAGTTCTAGTAGTACCCGTGGTTCACCCGAGGTCGGATAGTTTGAGACTTCGGGACTTTCTGAGTTGCAGCCCGCCAGAGTTCTATGGGTCGAGGCCTGAGGATGATCCGCAGGAGTTCATCCGACAGTTACAGCGGATCATGAGAGTGATCAAGGCTTCGGAGACCGAGTCAGTGGTCTTAGGTTCATATCGGCTGCGTGATACAGCAGTCGATTGGTTTGATTCATGTGAGCTGTTCCGGGGGGAGCATGCGCCTCCAGCTGTTTGGGACGAGTTCTCAGAGGCATTTCTCACTCACTTCTTACCTCCGCAGATGAGGAGAGCACGAGCCGACAGATTTTTGATGCTGAGGCAGAGCGGGCGCACAGTTCGGGAGTACAACGTGGAGTTCGACTCATTGGCTCGGTATGTCCCCGCGTTAGTGGCAGATATGGAGGACCGAGTGCACCGCTACGTCACAGGGCTTGATGACTACTTGGCAGAGTCTTGCTCGGGTGTAGCTCTTCAGCCGGGCATGGACATTGCCCGCATGCAGGCTCATGCACTTGGGTGTGAGGAGCGGAGAGGCCAACGGATTGACCAATACCAGCAGAAGAAGGCCAGGACAGCAGGGTCCTTTGGTAACTTTCAAGGCGGACCGCTTCAGCAGCAGACTAGTTATACGCCTCCGCCAGTACAGAGTGGTCCTCTACAGTCCTCAGGGCATCCAGAGTATTCAGGAGCAGGTCAGGGCCCCAAGGGTTCAGGTTTTCAGGGGAGTAGGGGTGTTGGCCAGATAAAGCCACCCCGACCTCGGTGTGGCCAGTGTGGTAGACCCCATGCGGGGGAGTGTCACGGTATTCAGAGGGCTTGTTTTACGTGCGGCCAGCAGGGCCATTTTGCGAGAAATTGTCCGACCAGAGGTAGCGCGGATGTAGAGACTCGGCCTTCAGGATCAGTGGCTGGTTCATCGCCTTCTCTAGCTATGCGCCCTGCAGGGCAGGACTATGATTAGAGTGAAGCAGTAGTTACAGGTATATCCTTAACCCTCTAGAGATTTGTATGCGTGATATGATGATTTTATGTTAAAGTGTTATGTTTGGATAGCACTGTGTAGAATTGTGATTTAGAGAACATGGTTAGTTGAAAAGGTAAGTTTAGGGGCAGGGAAATTGTGAGCCTTAGAATATTATAACAGTTGAGACCTTAGGTGTAAGGCCGTCTTGAGTAAAAGATTTTACAGTTAGTCTTTGTCGAAGTACTTGGTATGCGCGAAATGTATTGTGGGATAATTCCATAGGTCGAGTAAGATAAAAGTGGTAATTTTCATGACGAGAATAAGTAAGATTGTCCCGGATGGGAACAAGAATTTAGAGCGATAATGGGTCGGGTTGAGGCAAGATCGCGGGTCAACCCGTAGCCCGGAATGAGGTGGGGTCAGTTTGGGGTGGTCCCGCCAGATGATAGGGTCACAAGGGTGTTAAGCCCAAGTTTAGGTAACCATCGTACGAGTTCGCGGATGTGTTCGACCAGAATCGGATCGTGAAGGCCGAGAATGGCCTTAGAGGAATGAAAGGCTAGTAAAATGACCAAGTTGGGAGGTTGTAACTCCAAAGTTTTGGAAACTGAAGCGATGACTGAAGTATGGTACGTATACTAGAAAGATTTCGAGTGTACGAGGAGGGTACGACGAATAAGAAAAAGGCGAAGATGTGTTAAGAAGATAGAAGTGTTCCTTTTATGAAGTAGAGATGCGAAGGGAGTATCCTTTAGACCTTGGGTGGGAGCTGTTACACCCCGGAATTTCAGGATATGTTTCTAAGAACGTACGTAAGAACTCAAAAATGTTAAGGTTTGAGACGAGTAGAGATTTATCGGAATTATGGAATTGTCGGAAAGCGAAATATTGCGACGAACGGGAGGGCGACACGTGTCACCCCACCTTAATGGTCTTGGATGAAAATGACATGGAGGAAATGGTCATTTGACCATAATTTAAAAGATCAAGTCTTGCAAAGGCAAGAACTTGACATTGTTGACCAAGTCAAATGCCACTTGGCTTGATCCTTGTGAAGTGCATCCAAACCACCCATTTGTTCTAATCTAGACCTTCCATTTGGTTATATAAGATCCTTAGTAGCAATACAAGGCTTAACACTTAGAATTTTTCAAGAAAATTTGAAGACACCCTTAGAGGGCTCTCGGCTTTAGCACCCTTCAAGAGAGAATTTTTTTTTGTTTCTTGTCCAATAATCTCCCCACTTTAAACCAAGGTACCTAAGGGTATTGTAAGTGTTTCTCCATAGAAAGATCCCGGAAATGTGGTTTTTCCGTATTAGTCGCAAGGCGAAAACCTAAGGGGTTATTCAACTTTGAAGATGGAACTTGAAGAAGAGTTCTTCATAGGCATCTAAAGGTTGCTTGGAATGGTTTGGAACGTCGAAAGGAAGAGCTAAAGTTGCTAAGGGTCGACTTGCAATCTTGGATCATATTTGGGCTAAATGAGGTATAATCTTCGTCTTACTTTTGTAATTGAAGATTCCATGTTATTATAAGTTAGAAATGATCATGTAATATGTGTTATGAAGTTGGATAAGTGTTATGGAAATTTGGAAGCTCAAATCCGAAAATGACATGTTGAGTCATTTGAAATTGAATTACAATTTGGTCGTTAACTAGAATTGTCGCATGTTACTTACTTGAAGATTATAGTAGTTATAATCGATTGCGACTTGATATCATGTTATGCTAACAACTTGGATTGAAATGGAAATTGGATAAGAATTGGTATTGTTGCATCTCAATGTGGCCGAAATTGGACTAGTGGTTTGTGTTAGTTTAGACTAGTTTGTTATTTATTGTGGGGCGGAATTTTACATGTCTTGATTAAGCGTGTAATCCCCTATTGTTAGCTACTTTGTTGGGCCTTAAATGTGGCGTGTTTGGTTATTGTATTCGGCCTTTAAAAAGGTGGCAAGTGAGTAGAAACAAAGGAGGTGCTGTCCGATTTTCCGTAGAATTTAGAGACTTTACACTTATAATATTCTACGTTTGAAGTAAGATGTTAATAGACATACTATGGTCATTATAGGTTGACATACTACGTACGGCGAATTGGACTTAGCAGGTGGATTAAACCGAAGAGGTATGTGGAACTTCCTTATCTCTTGAGCATGAATAGGTTGTAAATGTATAGTACGGTAGACGTACAAGATTTTGACAATCTAGGTCCATTTGATATCCTTGGCTTATTTTAAGCATGTCCAAGTTGATTGAGTTAGGGAATTAACTCACTTGTTAAATATTAAGGATATCTTGGCTTTCAAATGATAAGAGTCTTTAAGTATGTTGAAAGTATTATTGATACTTGTTTTGTTGGAAAGTTTAAGTCTCTTGGTTATAAAGAAGTATGTAAGTTGCTAATGTATAAAGCTAGTATAACGGCTTTATGGGAAGTTGGTTATAATAGCTTTATGGAAAGTTAAAAAGAGTGGTTTACTCTAAGTAATTTAAGTATGATAAATGACTTGATTTAATGAAAGGTAATTTGATTTTAAGGCATCAATTGCCTAAGGTTTTTATAAGAAAATGAGTCACTTGATTTAGAAACCTAACTTTATTTCTAAAGGTATTGTGACTTGTCTTGAAAATAAATTTTGACTTGATACTACGGTTAATAGTATCTTGGAAGATTTATATGAAAGAAGAGTCATTTGTTTTAAAGAGTAGAAGTATGAAGTACTTGGGTTAAATTCCCGGATCTTTATAAAAGACATGTTAGTGCCTTAAGTAAACTAAAATGAGAGTGTATGTGAACAAGAATAATACGAAGTTAGGGGATTCTTAACTTTCTTGTATATTGTATGATAAGCCGGTAGTGCTTATGTTATGTATGATAGCCGGTTTTGTGCTAGTGGTATATTATTCATTACGGGGTCATTCCCCGGGTTTGTGGCATTTGCATATTCCGTGGATTTGCTACCCACGATGCGAGGAATACCTCATGCGAGTCCGCAAGGGCTTATGCGGGTGAAATAGTCCCATGCGGGCGGGTATAGCCTATGCGAGGAATACCTCATGCGAGTCCGTAAGGGCTTATGCGGGTGAAATAGTCCCATGCGAGGAATACCTCATACGGGTCCACGCGACCTATGCGGGTGAAATAGTCCTGCGGTAGGATTGTAATGACATCGCGGGTGGTCCTATTTTGATCATGAGCTTCCTATTTTATATTGTAAGTATACTACTATTTACTCTCATTGTTAGTAAGGCACTGTGTACTGTTAATTGAGTTATCATACCTATCTCCAGTTTTATTATAGACTTATGATTTCATTACAGTACTTTCCGTTTCACATATTTGGTACATGTTGTACTGACCTCCTTCGGGGGGCTGCGTTCATACCGCAGATAGAGTGCGATTCTTGATCCTCACTCTTAGGATCACTGTTCACCGTTGAGAAGCTCCTTTATTCGGAGGCTTATCCTCGGTATTGTCGGTTGTTGTACATTCAGGGTATGGCGGGCCCCGTCCCGCCGTTGTTATTCTTAGAGGTGCAGTAGTCACATTGTGGTTTGGGTCAGAAAGAAAAAAAAAGTAATCGCTTTATTTGTATAGTTTACGGAAGGTGGCCTTATCGCCAGCTCGTTGTTATTTTATCTTTTAAAATTTTATCATTGTGTATGTTCATTGCTATTCTCTCGATGTGTAGAAGGGTGCCTGTGTAGGGCACGATCGCCCGGGTCGGGTCGTGACAAAGTGGTATTAGAGCCGTTAGTCCTCGGAAAGTGTCTACAGACCGTGTTCAGTAGTCTTGATTATCGGTGTGTTGTGCACCACATCTATAATCAGGAGGCTGCAGGACATTTAGGATTGGTTTCCATTCTTCTCACTCTAAGATCGTGCGATAGAGCTGTATGGTTAGGGTCGTCTCTCCCTAACAAGTCATGTTGTTTGCAGCTACGAGAAAGGCAACAGTGACCCAGGAAAGATTATGTGGATTGCGTATCCAGGTTGGTAATGTTTGTAGTATAGTTGGTATTGGGACATACAACTATATAGAATTAGGTATGAGGGTCAGACGCGTGTTGCCTAGAATGATTTTAGATTACCAGAATTTGGTAAGGACTAAATAAATACCGGGAAGGTATGAAACAGTTAAGGAACTCTCATCAAGGTTTTACGTGTTAATTTGAGATAATTAGGTGATGATGAGTTGTGTGAGGATGTAATGGACCCTCAAGAGGGTAGTTAAGGGACTTAATGGAAGACTATGTTAATAGATTGAGCTACGTAGTAGGATTTCGAGAATGGTACGGGTGAGATCCATATGGAGTAAGTATGGTTGTTGTGGACAAGACAACCCGATTACAGTATATTGAGAAGTTTTTGTACCCGTTTACGGGGGGACTGATAAGTTAGGCTTGGAGCATGGAAATTGTGAGCCTAGGAATGTTGATAACCACCGAGACCTTAGGTATATAAGGCCTCCTCGGGTAGTAAGAAGTTAAGACAGACCAAGGAAAAGAGTTAAATACGACGCCGAGTCGGGTTGGGGATCTGTTAAGGGTCGCCCCATAGTTTGAAATGAAATGGGATCAGTTGGTAGTAGTCCCGCTACGTGACAGGGTCACGAGGGTGCAAGGCCCAAGTCTAGTTAATCATTTTACGGGTTCGTGGACGTGTTCCACCGGAACCAGGTTGTGAGAGCCGGAATAGGCCTTATATTGTTTAATTTAGTAACTCCAAAGAGTGGAGGCCAGAATTAGTATGGAGTTTATGTACGTATGCTAGTATAAGTTTGGAAGTACGGAAAGAGTACGACCAGTGAAAAAAGAGAGCAACCAAGTGTAAGGAAAAAAAAAGCCTGAATCTATGAGAACCTTTCGAGGTGACTACACCCGAGAGTGTTGGGTGGTAGCTGAGCGGGTAGATAATTATCGGTAATGATACAGTCATTGGACCCTAGCAGACCTAGCAGAGCTGTTATGATAGACATTGAGGTCATTATGAGTACGGGCTAGTTGGCCCCTTGTTATGCCAACGTTGACTGCAAAGAGAGATTAGCTCGATTCCAGTGTGGTAAGCTGATTATTCAGTGAAAAGGAAGAGAAGTGGTAGTAACCAGTGAATTATCCTTCCTTCTTTGGCATCATTGTTTTTCTTTTTAAGTCTGTGTGACTTGTTCACTTGAGGTAAATTGACGCAGAAAGTATGTAATAATTGAATTTGGAGGAATTTATGTTAAGTGCCCTTGGAGGTACTTGGAGTTGGTTTGGTATGGCGGTCAGGGCCACGACCTTCCGGATAATTTCAGGAAAATGTACAAGGCAAGAATAAAAATAAGTACGAGTGCTGCCGGCGGAATACTGAGGGCATCTTTGGTAGGTTGGAAAATCTACACGAACTTAAAGGCGGTGCGTGATGATTAGATATTTACTGGACCACGAGAGGACCCTGTGATTAGGGTTGTGACTCCAAGGAAAGTTTAAGAAAGGGAGATAAGTTCTCTTCCCCACGTAAAAGGACAGTTTTACGTATTATGGGGTTGCGTGTACCCATGTTGTTAGACGAAGGATATGAGACGGGTAAAGTCTTCAGTATCGTCATGCCATATGATACAGTTGTGGATAACCGTGGGAAAAGTGTTGTGTTGGGGTAATTAATAACGACGTACGAATTGGTCGAGGAAGTATCATAAAGATATAAATGCAGGTTGTACGCAAGTATGAAATTGTACGATTATGAATCAAGATAGAAATACTTTTGCTAATAGTAAGCCTAAGGTATGGTTCTGACCAGATTGATAAAAGAGAATACGACTATTGTTATGTATGTTGCACGAGATATGATGACCCCAGACTAGTGTAAGACCATTAGTAAATAATGGGCAGTAAGAACACCTTGAGGAAATGTGGTAGCATCGGGTTACTACTTGACGAGATCAAGGAAACCTCCCCCCACTAAATTGTGATTGACAGGAAGTCTTAGCCAGGAGGCAAGCAAAGGAATCAAATCTAAGTTTAGTGACCAAGTTTGGTTGCAACAGAGAAAGGGGAAACAGGAACCATAGGTGAGATTAAGGATACCCGAATATTTCACAGGAATGAGAAAGTCTTCCAGTTATTGGAAGATAAGTTGACTCGACTACAATTCTAACTCCTCCTGAAAGACTAGAGGGTTAGGTTATTATGATAGCACGTTGAGTGTTGGGCTAGGTTCTGTGCTGACGCAACCCGATAAGGATAGAGCCTATGTTTTCCCGGTAGTTAGGAAAGCAGGAAAGGAAATTACGCCACTTACGATTTAGAGCTGGCGGCAGATAAATCATGCCTTGAAGATTTGGGGGCATGACGTATTTACAGACTCCATGTGGATATTTGTGCAGACCACAAAAGCCTCCGGTATGGCTGCAGACTGAGGCAGTAGAATTTGCGACATCGACGGTGGTTAGAGTTATTCAAGGATTGTGATATCGATATCATATGCCACCCAGGGAAAGCCAAGACAGTTACAGGTACTCTTTGTCATGGATATAAGGGTAGTCTGCCAGATGTGCAGCCAGATAGACAGGACGTGGTCCGTGAGATTCTTCAGCTACCGAGCCGAGGGGTTCGGTTATTGTTTCCAAGGTTAATGAAGTTTAGATCCGAGAGGTTTCCGAGTCTTCCATCGTTGAAGAGGTAAAGAGGCGACAGTATGAGGATCCAGTTATGATGCGGTATCGAGATACAGCTCTACAAGAAGTGAAGAGCCTGCTTGAGTAGCACCAAATGAGGTGTTGTGATATGAGGATAGTTTGTGTGTACCCGGTGCTGCAGGACTAGTCAGCAGGTTTTAGGGGAGGCATACAGTGCTTATTGCTCAAATTGTTCGGGGTTGACTAAGTTGTGTCGTGACCTCAGATGTATGTATGGGTAATATGACCGGAAAAGGGACGTAGCAGAGTTGTTGCTTAATATCCGAATTAGTAGCAGGTCATGGTTGAACACCAGAAGCCCAGTGGGCTATTACAGGCGATTTAGCCCCGACTTAGGCATGGGCGGTATTTAATATGGATCTTGTTACAGGGTGGCATCGTACTCGGAGGAAGTGCGACTCGGGGTCATGGTAAATGGGTGGCGAAACCACCGTGTTCTTCTGTTGGGACCACTTACTCTACCGAGGTTTATACTAGCTTGTATAGCGAGAGATTGTGAGATCGCATGTGGTTACTACGTTTATGATGACGCATGATGAGCTCTACTGGATAACTTCGAGGTTTTTCGAAGAGATTAGGGACAGGTGAGTCTCTGTTGCATTACACCTCGCACCGACGGCCAGCAGAGCGTACTATCCGTGCACTCGAGGATAGGTTGTGGGCCCGTGTTTTTATTTCGTAAATAGCCGGAAGGTTAATTGCCTCTTGTCGTGTTACGCACGATAACGTATACCCTTCCGCTTTCGATGGCCCCGTATGAGGCCTTGTATGTAAGAAAGTGTAGATCGCCATTGGATGGTTCGACATAGGTGAGGTTCGATTATTTGGTCCGACTTGATTCAATGATGTGGATAAAAGCTTATCCGTAAAAGATTATTAGTAAGCTTAGAGTCGCAGGCTTTATGCGAAAACCGCGTTGACATTACGGGTTCACTGACATTTTAGTATGAGTATTGTTGTGTGGCCTTGTGTGGTATTATTGGTATGTAGGGGTTGTAAGGAGACTATGTCGCTATATTTAAGTTTGACTCCCAAAAGAACATTCGGGGACGAATGTTTCTAAGGGGGGAAGAATGTTACACCCCGGAATTTCAGGATATGTTTCTAAGAACGTACGTAAGAACTCAAAAATGTTAAGGTTTGAGACGAGTAAAGATTTATCGGAATTATGGAATTGTCGGAAAGCGAAATATTGCGACGAACGGGAGGGCGACACGTGTCACCCCCCCTTAATGGTCTTGGACGAAAATGACATGGAGGAAATGGTCATTTGACCATAATTTAAAAGATCAAGTCTTGCAAAGGCAAGAGCTTGACATTGTTGACCAAGTCAAATGCCACTTGGCTTGATCCTTGTGAAGTGCATCCAAACCACCCATTTGTTCTAATCTAGACCTTCCATTTGGTTATATAAGCTCCTTAGTAGCAAGACAAGGCTTAACACTTAGAATTTTTCAAGAAAATTCGAAGACACCCTTAGAGGGCTCTCGGCTTTAGCACCCTTCAAGAGAGAATTTTTTTTGTTTCTTGTCCAATAATCTCCCCACTTTAAACCAAGGTACCTAAGGGTATTGTAAGTGTTTCTCCATAGAAAGATCCCGGAAATGTGGTTTTTTCGTATTAGTCGCAAGGCGAAAACCTAAGGGGTTATTCAACTTTGAAGATGGAACTTGAAGAAGAGTTATTCATAGGCATCTAAAGGTTGCTTGGAATGGTTTGGAACGTCGAAAGGAGGAGCTAAAGTTGCTAAGGATCGACTTGCAATCTTGGATCATATTTGGGCTAAATGAGGTATAATCTTCGTCTTACTTTTGTAATTGAAGATTCCATGTTATTATAAGTTAGAAATGATCATGTAATATGTGTTATGAAGTTGGATAAGTGGTATGGAAATTTGGAAGATCAAATCCGAAAATGACATGTTGAGTCATTTGAAATTGAATTACAATTTGGTCGTTAACTAGAATTGTCGCATGTTACTTACTTGAAGATTATAGTAGTTATAATCAATTGCGACTTGATATCATGTTATGCTAACAACTTGGATTGAAATGGAAATTGGATAAGAATTGGTATTGTTGCATCTCAATGTGGCCGAAATTGGACTAGTGGTTTGTGTTAGTTTAGACTAGTTTGTTATTTATTGTGGGGCGGAATTTTACATGTCTTGATTAAGCGTGTAATCCCCTATTGTTAGCTACTTTGTTGGGCCTTAAATGTGGCGTGTTTGGTTATTGTATTCGGCCTTGAAAAAGGTGGCAAGTGAGTAGAAACAAAGGAGGTGCTGTCCGATTTTTCGTAGAATTTAGAGACTTTACACTTATAATATTCTACGTTTGAAGTAAGATGTTAATAGACGTACTATGGTCATTATAGGTTGACATACTACGTACGCTTAATGGACTTAGCAGTGGATTAAACCAAGAGGTATGTGGAACTTCCTTATCTCTTGAGCATGAATAGGTTGTAAATGTATAGTACGGTAGACGTACAAGATTTTGACAATCTAGGTCCATTTGATATCCTTGGCTTATTTTAAGCATGTCCAAGTTGATTGAGTTAGGGAATTAACTCACTTGTTAAATATTAAGGATATCTTGGCTTTCAAATGATAAGAGACTTTAAGTATGTTGAAAGTATTATTGATACTTGTTTTGTTGGAAAGTTTAAGTCTCTTGGTTATAAAGAAGTATGTAAGTTGCTAATGTATAAAGCTAGTATAACGGCTTTATGGGAAGTTGGTTATAATAGCTTTATGGAAAGTTAAAAAGAGTGGTTTACTCTAAGTAATTTAAGTATGATAAATGACTTGATTTAATGAAAGGTAATTTGATTTTAAGGCATCAATTGCCTAAGGTTTTTATAAGAAAATGAGTCACTTGATTTAGAAACCTAACTTTATTTCTAAAGGTATTGTGACTTGTCTTGAAAATAAATTTTGACTTGATACTACGGTTAATAGTATCTTGGAAGATTTATATGAAAGAAGAGTCATTTGTTTTAAAGAGTAGAAGTATGAAGTACTTGGGTTAAATTCCCGGATCTTTATAAAAGACATGTTAGTGCCTTAAGTAAACTAAAATGAGAGTGTATGTGAACAAGAATAATACGAAGTTAGGGGATTCTTAACTTTCTTGTATATTGTATGATAAGCCGGTAGTGCTTATGTTATGTATGATAGCCGGTTTTGTGCTAGTGGTATATTATTCATTACGGGGTCATTCCCCGGGTTTGTGGCATTTGCATATTCCGTGGATTTGCTACCCACGACGCGAGGAATACCTCACGCGAGTCCGCGCGGCTTACGCGG
The DNA here is from genome assembly GCA_029844215.1 of Przewalskia tangutica. Classification (NCBI taxonomy): domain Eukaryota; kingdom Viridiplantae; phylum Streptophyta; class Magnoliopsida; order Solanales; family Solanaceae; genus Przewalskia; species Przewalskia tangutica. Next base: position 64,950,523 of record CM056720.1, read on the forward strand.
TGAAATAGTCCCACGCGGCGGTATAGCCTATGCGAGGAATACCTCACGCGAGTCCGTAAGGGCTTACGCGGTGAAATAGTCCCATGCGAGGAATACCTCATGCGGTCCACGCGACCTACGGGTGAAATAGTCCCGTGGGTAGGATTGCTTAATGACATCGCGCGGGTGGTCCTGTTTTGATCATGAGCTTCCTATTTTATATTGTAAGTATACTACTATTTACTCTCATTGTTAGTAAGGCACTGTGTACTGTTAATAGAGTTATCATACCTGTCTCCAGTTTTATTATAGACTTATGATTTCATTACAGTACTTTCCGTTTCACATATTTGGTACATGTTGTACTGACCTCCTTCGGGGGGCTGCGTTCATGCCGCAGTGAGTACAGTGCTGTCGATCCTCACTCTTAGGATCACTGTTCAGCTGTTGAGAAGCTCCTTTATTCCGGAGGCTTATCCCTGGTATTGTCGGTTGTTGTACATTCAGGTGTATGGCGGGGCCCTGTCCCGCCAGAGTTATTATTCTTAGAGGTCTGTACTCACATTGTGGTTTGGGCTGTAAAGAAAAAAAAATAGTACTGCTTTATTTGTATAGTTTACGGAAGGTGGCCTTATCGGCTAGCCTGTTGTTATTTTATCTTTTAAGATTTTATCAGTTGTGTATGTTCCGCTGCTATTCTCTGATGTGTACCGAAAGGGGTGCCCAGGTAGGGCACCAGTCGCCGGCCCGGGGTCGGGTCGTGACAGGAGCTAATAGTGTTGTATACGCTTTAGAGATGATTTCTCGTTGGCTTGGATTTGAGTTTTTACGCGTAGGTTATACTATGGCCATTGGTGGCATGATTGGTTTGGTAAGTGTAGTAGTGATGACTACCGGCGCATGTGCTTGGAGACTTAGAAGGAACATTCGGGACGAATGTTTCTAAGGGGGGGAGAATGTTACACCCCGTAGTTCCGGAGTATGTATGTAAGGACGTACATACGATTGTATAAACCCTAATTAGGGTAAGAATGAAAGAATTGCTTTCCGACGGAACATATTCCGAACCTTGTGAAGGAAATTTTACGTTTTCAATATTATTTTTTTCCAGTTATGAAATTTTTCTTAGAGATAAAATATTTTGGACCAATAGGAGGGCGACATGTGTCACCCCAAGTGGACATGGGTGGACGTTTTTTTCAAGATTAGTGGGCAAGACAAGTGGTCAAAAGTCTTGCATGGCATTTGCATGGGTGGGACGGTTTTTGCAAGGTTAGTGGGCAAGTCAAATGGTCAAAGTCTTGCATGGCTTTTGTGGGACAAGTGGAGAAAGGAACCTACACAAACAATATATACCATACACATGTTTCAATCCTAACCCTTGGTTGTCCTATATAAACACCTCTAGTTGATGAAAATCTTCCACACTTAGAACATTTCAAGACTTGAAAATATTTTCTCTCCCTTTCCTAGTGTTCTCGTCCAACCCCTTCTTTTTTTGAGCAATTGTTGTCCAATAATTCTTAAACTTATAAGTGTTCTTCCTTAATGTATTAGGAAGATTATTAACCAAGAGTTAGACAAGATTTCACACCCTAGCCTCAAAAATCCCCCCTTGGCCGAGAGTTAGAATAAATGGAGCCTTAGTGTTCTTCACTTTTTGGAGTTAATTCTTGAATAGAAGTTGGTTAGGAACTTCTAAAGGTGACATGTGGTGGTTTGGAACACAAATATTTGGAGCTAAAACTTGCTTAGGAACGACTTTAAGTTCTTGGATATTTTTGGGCTAAATTGAGGTAATGAACCTTAACCTCTTTGTGAAGTTGATTATTATGTATATTGGATATTATACATGTATTGGAAGTATATTATGAAGTATGAGACATAAGGAAAGATTTGGATCATGTTAAGATGTTAAAAGGAGAATTGGCATATTAGCCATTAAAATGGTAAAAATGTATCCATTACTTACTAAGAAGTTAACAACAAAGAAATTATAACTTATATAAAGATTGGAATATAAGTTGAAGGATTAATGAAGTAATTGGATAAGTAAAATTGTAAAAGTTGGCCAAGGACCCCAACTTAGGGACTGTATTTACTTTGGACTGTATTTACATTGTTGTTAAGGGAAAGATTGTTAATCGCGTTCCGTTTGGGCGTGTGATCCCCTTCTTTAATTATTGTTGTTGTTAAGGGGAAGATTGTTAATCGCGTTCCGTTTGGGCGTATGATCCCCTTCTTTAATTATTGTTGTTGTTAAGGGGAAGATTGTTAATCGCGTTCCGTTTGGGCGTGTGATCCCCTTCTTTAATTATTGTTGTTGTTAAGGGGAAGATTGTTAATCACGTTTCGTTTGGGCGTGTGATCCCCTTCTTTAAATTTCGGAATTATTGCGCCTTATTTATGGCATGTTGGTTACAATATTCGGGCCTTGAAAAAGGTGGAGAATTGAGTAGAAACGGGGGAGGTGCTGCCCAATTTTTCGTAGACTAAGAGAAATCTTACTTAGAAGAATCCCACGTAAAACTAGAAGTTGATAGGCATGTTTTGACTATTATAGGTTGACACTCTGCGCGCGACATATCCGACTTGGCAAGTGGATTTAGCCGAGGAGGTATATGATTCTTCATATCCTCTTGAGCATGATATTTGTGAACTATATATAGTACGGTAGACGTACGTGTGAAAACTAAATTTGGTTTCACTTTGATGTCTTTTGACTTGAGTTTTAATTAATAAGAATCTTGAATATTTCAAAAAGAGTTATGAATCATTTTTGGAAGAAAAGTAATACTTGGTTTAAATAAAAAGCTTAAGTGTTATACTAGCTTTATGGGAAGTTAGGTATAACGACTTAAGAAAGATAAAAGGAACGTTTTACTTATTTGTTTATAAAAGCCTTGTAATGATTTCTGAAGGTGTGGTAAGTTGGTTTGATAAATAAACATGTTATGATGCTAAGTGTGTTAGTATCTTGTGACGCTTGTGTAAGGAGGTTATTCTTGTTGTGCTTATGTTGTTTAACGATAAGCCGTTGTGTTAGTATTATATCATTTACCTCCCCCTGACTTGTTATGATGCCAGGGGTTAGCTGCCCCCCGATGCGAGGAATACCTCATGCGGGTCCATGGGACATATGCGGAGCTGCGGGAGTTCCAGGAACCGCCGGGTGTGTTACGCCGATGCGAGGAATACCTCATGCGGTCCATGTGGCCATGCGGATTGCGGGAGTCCAGGATGTTGCCGAGGGTTAGCTGCCCTGCGATGCGAGGAATACCTCATGCAGGCCTATGTGGCCTATGCGAAACTGCGGGAGTTCCAGGATTAGACGCGCACAATGATACTGCGGGAGAGTGGCTCAACTTCGATCATTTGGCGGTGTAGAAAGACCTCGTGATACAGTTTTATAGCATTGTTGGTACGGTGGGTTCTAGTAGTCGACTATGCCTTCGTATCTACCCCGTACGGTTTTATTATGACATAGGTGGGACCTGGTGTTCATGTGTATTCCTTGGTGTTTTATATCATGGACTGCCGGCAGTGAGGAAGGAATTTCACGGGCATGATTGATATTGTGGGCATGAGACCCATGGTTGTATTTGAGTGATGACTTTGAGGGCGTGAGTCCCTGACTTGACATGACTGCTTACATATTGTATATCGTAAATTGGCTATCATATATGTCTCCTGTTTTATATAGACTATTATGATTTCATTTACAGTATTTTCAGTTTCACATACTGTACTGTTAGATCGACTTCTTCGGGCTGCGTTCATGCCGCAGGTAGAGGTACATCAGTCGTTGATCCTCGCTCATAGGATCATAATTCAGCGTTTTGGGAAGCTCCATTTCTCCGGAGGCTTATCTTTTGGTATGATTCCCTGAGATTGTAGGTACTTGTACATTCAGGGGTATGGCGGGGCCTGTCCCGTCATAGTTGTTATAAAAATTCTTAGAGGTATGTAGTACTGTTGTGGGCAGGGTTGTAAAGGATGTAACTGTTCAAGTTTTGGTATATATATACATGCCGAAAGGCGACTTTTTCTTGGTTAGATTGTTCTTACTCTTTATTGTTTCATGTCTTTGTTTTTATATTCCGCTGGTTACTCTGATGTATATCTACTTGGGTGCCCGGGTAAGGCACCAGTCACGGGCCCGGGATAGGGTCGTGACAAAATGATCCTCCCAGCTACCCCTGAAATCAATAACACAGGCCCGCAGCATATCCTCAAGTGTCTGGATAGTACGCTCTGCCTGTCCGTCGGTCTGAGGATGAAACGCAGTACTGAGACTCACCTGTGTACCTAATCCCTTCTGGAAAGACCTCCATGAAGTTAGCCGTAAACTGGGCTCCTCTGTCTGATATAATCAATATAGGAACTCCGTGCAGTCTCACAATCTCTCTGATATACAATCTAGCATAATCCTCAGCCGAATACGTAGTCCTCACTGGAAGAAAGTGGGATGATTTAGTCAGCCTGTCGACAATAACCCAGATGGAATCATGCTTCCTCTGAGTGCGAGGTAACCCTGTAATAAAGTCCATATTGATCACCTCCCACTTCCATGTCGGAATATCAATAGCCTACAATAGCCCACCGGGCTTCTGGTGCTCAACCTTGACCTGCTGACAATTAGGACACTGAGCAACAAAACCTGCCACGTCCCTCTTCAGGCCATCCCACCAATACATCTGAGGTCATGGTACATATTAGTCGACCCCGGATGAATAGAGTAACGAGCACTGTGTGCCTCCCCCAGAATCTGCTGACGAAGTCCTGCTACATCGGGAACACACAACCTGCCCTCAAATCTTAGCACCCCGTCAGGTGCTACCTCAAATAGACTTTTATCCTCTTGAAGAGTCGTATCTCGATACCGTAACATAGTTGGGTCCTCATACTGTCGCCTCTTCACCTTATCAACGATAGAAGACTCAACAATCTCACGAACCCGTACACCACTATCATCGGTCTCGATCAAACGAACCCCAAGGCTCGCTAGCTGATGGATCTGACGGACCATGTCCTATCTCTCTGGTTGTACCTCTGACAGACTCCCCATCGATCTACGACTCAAAGCATCTGCAACCACGTTGTCCTTTCCCGGATGGTATAGGATTTCAACATCATAATCCTTCAATAACTCTAACCACCGCCTCTGTCGCAAGTTCAGCTCCCTCTGCCTGAAGATGGGAGGCTCTTGTGGTCTGTATAAATATCCACATGAAACCCATATAAATAATGTCTCCATATCTTCAAGGCATGAATAACTGCGGCCAACTCTAAGTCGTGGGTAGGGTAATTCCTCTCATGCTTTCGTAACTGCCGGCATAGGCTATAACCTTGTCGTGCTGCATTAAAACGCACCCTAGCCCGATACCCGAGGCATCACAATAAATTACGTATCCCTCTAACCCCTCAGGAAGAGTAAGAACTGGAGTCGTCGTCAACTTTTCCTTCATTAACTGGTAGCCCTTCTCACAAGCTTCTGTCCACTGGAACTTAGCTGCTTTGTGAGTCAGCCTAGTCAATGGTGTTGATATCGAAGCAAACTGCTCCACAAACCTACGATAATAACCTGCCAGCCCTAAGAAACTGCGCACCTCCGTCGGAGTAGTAGGTCTCGGCCAAGACTTGACCGCCTCTATCTTTGCCGTATCAACCTGAACACCATCAGCCCCAATAATGTGCCCCAGGAATGCCACTGAGGCCAACCAAAACTCACACTTGGAGAACTTGGCGAACAACTGCCGGCTCCGGAGGACCCCAAGTACCGTCCTCAAGTGATCTGCATGCTCCTGCTCTGTGCGCGAATAAACCAGGATGTCATCAATGAATACTATAACAAACGTATCCAAAAATGGCTTGAACACCCGGTTCATCAAATCCATGAATACTGCTAGAACGTTGGTCAAATCGAAAGACATCACCCTGAACTCATAGTGCCCATACCGGGTCCTGAATGCAGTCTTTGGGATATCTGTCTCTCTAACTCGCACCTGATGATAACCGCATCGCAGTCTATCTTGGAGAAACACCTCGCACTCGCAATCGGTCAAACAAATCATCAATCACGGGAGGGGTATCTGCTTGATGGTGTTATACCGTATTTCCAGTATGTACGTGAGGCGACGTATAAAAATTTGAGCCTTAAGTTAAGCAAGATTCGAAATTTGTACACAACACCCGATTAGAGTCGTTTTCGACTAAACGCTTTCATTAACTTTCGAGGGAAAAATTCGGCTATGTCATTTATTATTTTTATGATTTTTCCGAGGCGAACATTTTGGACCAACGGGAGGGTGACATGTGTCACCTCACATTGGAAGCTAGGGACGGCAAAGAGGACGACTTGGGCACGTTTTTGTGCTAAAAATGTGGTCAAGGGTTAGGTAGGATATTTTGGGTAGATGGATAGGGCATACGGCTTAATCTCGCCTTACACTTGCCTAACACTTGATGAATCTTGGCCATTGGTTGGCCATTTCTTGACCTATAAATACCCTCTAACTTGATGAACTTCTTCATCCAAAAATTGCCAAAGTATTGAAATCCTTCCTCCCCTTCTTGTGGTTCTCGCCCAACCTTGGCGAAACCCTCCCCTGTGGTGTTTTGCCGTAGGTACCCCTAGCCTAGTTGTCTTCGTATAATACCCCCTTTGTGGTATAGAAATACTCTCCTAGTATTGTTATAATGCCCAAATACCTTGGCCCAAATACCTTGTAGTATTCCCAAGGTTACACTTATACAAAAGCCCAGAAAATACTATTATACTTCCTCACCACAAAAATGAAACCCTAAGAAAACCTTCATAGTCGGTTGAAGTATTAAGTAGAAGTTGGTTAGAACTTCTAAGGGTTGTTTGGAGCGGGTTGGAGCGCACGGAGTAGAGCTAAACCTTGCTCAGATCGACATATAAACTCGGATAATTTTGGGCTTATCGAGGTAAACATTCTTGACCTTACATTGTAATTGGAAATTACATGTTGTAGGAGTATATAGTTAAGTATACTATATATAGAATTGAGCATACTTACGGCAATGTCTTTTGACTTAAGCCTGAATAATACTTACGGCAATGTCTTGCGACTTAAGCCTGAATATTAATAAGTGAACTGAACTGTAATTACATAGGACTCAGACATGAGACTTGTGTAGTATTATCGTGAGTAGAAATGTACACGCCCGGTTAGGCGTGCAAACCCCGGTTGGCTTGGTAGCAGGCCGATAGAGGAGATTACGCCATGTGGGGAGGTGCCGAATTTTCGTAGAATATTCTACATTGAGATCTAGGATATTAATAGCGCCTGTGGCCTCTATAGGTCAAATCGCGTATGGCGTGATCTACGTGGCTTAAGGAGTAGCCGATCGTTTGAGGTACTTGGAGCATTTTGCTATTAGTCGATAATCGTCGCGAGGTATGTGAACCTCTTCCTATCTTTTCCAAAGATTATATGTGTATAACTATGTAGTACGGTAGACGTACATGTGTTAAATGTATTTGATTGGTTTAAAACATAAAGGGTTATAACGGCTTTATGGGAAGTTGGTTATAACAGCTTTATGTAGGTTAAGAAATGCCTTGTGGTTTTTAAAAGGGTAACTGATTTGACTTATAACTGACTTAATGTGTGACCATAAAGAACTTGAAGTATTTCAAAAGATTAAGAATCCCTTTTTTTTTGAAAGAAGAGTAATACTTGGTTTTGAAAACATAAGAGTTATACTAGCTTTATGGGAAGTTAGGTATAACGTCTTAAGGGAGGAAAAATGAATGGGTTATTGATCTTAAAAGATAAGAGACTTGACTTGAATAAGTTAATATGAGTTTTGTGTGAAACCTCATTCGTGAGTAATGAGTACTTGGTTTTTAAAAGGAATAATGTTTTACTGATTCGGAAATCAGAATGTGTATCGACAAACCATCGGCGTTGATAAAGGAAAATGTATTAAATAAATGAAGTATTATATTAAAACCAGTAGAAACCTCCATCTGCATAGAAGCTAAGATGAGACAAAATGATATTACATTTTCTAGATCATGGCTGCTTAATAAGATTGATTATGAACAGGAATAGCATGCACTCATCTAAGGTATATGTTTTCTCAGATTGTTTAAAAGAGAATTATATTCTTAAATGATTAAGACTATGAACTATGAAACTTTTCTAAAATAAAGAGACTTGAGTAAGTGAAATTAGGCAAACTGGAACTTTAGGGAAAAGAATGTTGTTAAGAAGGAAAGTGTTTTGGTTTACCTAAAAATGTGAGTCACTCTATTTTTTTTATATATACGGGTATCGGGTGACTTTTATAAAAGGAATGAATCTCTTTAAAAGGAATTTAACGTACGTAGTACTTTAGGGTTAAAACCCGGACTTTGGCATAAAATGAAAGTACTTTGAGTTGTGTATGACTTGCCTATGCTTGTTGTGGTGAAACCTGCCTATGCTTGTGATGATAGCCTTTGTTGTGCAAGTGTTGTATTTCTGTGTTACCGCGTCTCTCGATGGAGGGCCGGTTGACTTGTTGAGAACTTACTTGGACGTGCTGGCAGTGACGAAGAATTCCACGGGTATGTTTCCATTTTGATTGTTGTCTTGATTGATTGATGTTACATGGACATGTCTACACCGATGCAGAATTCCGGGGACATATGGCCATGCAGCAGGGTTGATCACCCAGTATATTGTTGTTGATGTTACATGGACGTGTCTACACCGATGCAGAATTCCGGGGGCATGTGGCCATGCAGCATTGTCATTATTGTTGCATCATGGACATGTTTACACCGATGCAGAATTCCGGGGGCATGCGAACATGATTGGTGTTGTGGGCGTGAGACCCATAGTTATATTTTAGTGATGACTTTGAGGGCGTGAGTCCCTGACTTGACTGCTTTTATGTTGCATACTGTATTTTGGTCATCATACATGTCTCCTGCTTTATATAGACTGTTATGATTTAACTACAGTATTTTCAGTTTCACATACTTGGTACCTGTTGTACTGACCTCCTTCGGGCCGCTCATGCCGCAGTAAGTACATCGTCGTCCGATCCCCGCTTTTAGGATCACCTTTCAAACAGATTGGGAAGCTCTGTTCCTTCGAGGCTTATCTTTTGTATGTGTTCCCGAGTTGTAGGTTCTTGTACATTCGTGGTATGGCGGGCCCCGTCCGTCATAGTTGTTGTAAATCTTAGGTCAGAGTAGTACAAGTGTGGCGGGGTTGTAAAAAGGATTAAAGCATTCGTGGTTTGTATATATTTACGCAGAAGGCAAATCGCTTTGTTGACTGTTTACTTATAATATCTCATCTTTCATGTTCATGTAGTATTTCCGCTGATTTTTCTCGATGTTGTATCACTAGGTGCCCGGGTAAGGCACGACCACGCCCGGTTCGGTCGTGATAAAAGTGGTATCGAGCGCTTAATCCTCGGAAAGTGTCTACAGACCGTGTCTAGTAGAGTCTTGATTATCGATGTGTTGTGCACCACATCTATAATCAGGAGGCTGCAGGACATTTAGGATTGGTTTCCATTTCTTCTCATTCTGAGATCGTGCCTTAGAGCTGTGTGATAAGTTGGACCCCTCTGACGTATTTCGTTTTTACCAGTTATGCCTCCGCGTAAGGCGACCCGGGCCCAGGTGGGCAAGGCAGCTGAGGGAGCTGCTAGTGAGATACAGAGGAGTACGAGGGCGCAGGCCTGGCCAAGACTGAGACAAGATTCGACGGCGAGTTTCTCGACGCCGCCAAAGACCAAAGAGAGTTTAGAGCGCAGCGATGTCGCCGAGACTACAAAGACTGAGCCTCCAGTCCCACGGTCTGGGGAAAAAGAGATGGGTTACAAGGAGATGGCCCAGTTACTGGCCAGGGTCGTGGCCAGATATGAGGATAGGCTGGACGCAGCAGTTCCAGTAGCACCAGTGGTTCACCCTAGATCGGATAGTTTGAGGCTACAGGACTTCCTGAGATGTAGCCCGCCAGAGTTCTACGGGTCGAGGCCTGAGGATGATCCGCAGGAGTTCATCCGACAGTTGCAGCGGATCATGAGAGTGATCAAGGCTTCGGAGACCGAGTCAGTGGTCCTAGGTTCGCATCGGCTGCGTGATACCGCAGTCGACTGGTTTGATTCGTGGGAGCTGTCCCGGGGAGAGAATGCACTTCCAGCCGTTTGGGACGAGTTTTCGGGGGCCTTCCTGGCACATTTCTTGCCTCCACAGATGAGGAGGGCTCGGGCCGACAGATTTTTGATGTTGAGGCAGAACGGGCGTACAGTTCGGGAGTACAATTTGGAGTTTGACTCATTGGCCCGGTATGTTCCCGCATTAGTAGCTAGTATGGAGGATCGAGTGCACCGATATATTACAGGGCTTGATGATTACCTAGCAGAGAGTTGTTCGGGTGTAGCCCTTCAGCCGGGCATGGACATTGCCCGCATGCAGGCTTATGCACTTGGATGTGAGGAGCGGAGAAATCGACGGAATGACCGAGATCAGCAGAAGAGGGCCAGAACAGCAGGATCCTTTGGTGACTTTCGAGGCGGACCGCCTCAGCAGCAGTCTAGTTTTGTACCTCCGCCAGTGCAGAGTGGTCCTCCACAACCTTCAGGGCATCCAGAGTATTCGGGGAGCAGTCGAGCTCAGGGGTTCAGTTTCCGGGAGTAGGGTGTTGGCGGATGCGATCACCCTACCTCGGTGTGGTCGATGTGGTAGACCGCATTTCGGGGAGTGTCGTGGTGCCAAGGGAGCTTGTTATTTTTGCGGCCAGCGGGGCCATTTTGCGAAGAACTGTCCGACCAAGGGTAGCACGGATGTTACGACTCAGCCTTCAGGATCAGTGGCTGGTTCATCGCCTTCTACAGTTATGCGCCTGCAGGCGACTCTATGATTAGAGTGGAGCGGTAGATTCAGGTATATCCTTAACCCTCTAGAGACTTGTATGTATTAATGTTATGATGATGTGTTAAGTGTTATGTTCGGATAGCTTTGTGCTAAAATGTGATTTAGGACCTTGGTGAAAAGTAAGAAAGCGGGGGTGAGAAAATGATGAACCTTAGGATATTACGGTTGAGACCTTAGATGTAAGCGCCGTCGAGTACAAGATTTTGCAGTGATCCTTGTGAATACATTTTATGCCTAGAATGTGTTGTGTGATAATTTCCTTGAGTAGTGTAAATGGAAGTGGTAGCTTTCATGACCTGTAGAGGTAAGATTGTTCGGACGGGGAACAAGAGCGTGATGCGTAAGTGGTCGGGTTGGGGCCATGTTGCGCCAACCCGCGGCCTGCTTCGGTGTGGGTCGCTTCGAGTGGTCCCGCCAGTGGCAGGTCACGAGGTGCTAGCCCAAGATTAGATGACCATCGATGAGTTCGTGGATACGCTCGACCAGAATCAGTTCGTGAAGGCCGAGAATGGCCTTAGGAGATCGAGGCTTGTAAGATGATCAAGTTCGAGGTAGTGACTCCAAAGTTTTGGAAATCAAGTATGGTATGTATACTAGAGAGAGTTCGAGTGTTCGAGAAGGATACAACGAGATAGGGAGAAGTGAACGTGTGTGATCGCTTTCTTTTGAGAAATGAATGTGCGAAGGGATTATGTTTTTAGACCTTGCGGAACTCTTGTTAAACAGCAGAGGTAATTCCTTGTTGGCTTGGATTTGGGTTTTCGCGCGCATGTTATTTTGTGGCCAGATGTGGCATGTTTGGTTTCGTAAGTATAGTAGTGAAGGCTATACCGGCACGTGTTTGTTTTGAGACTAAGAAGGAACATTCGGGACGAATGTTTCTAAGGGGGGAAGAATGTTATACCCCGTATTTCCAGAGTATGTACGTGAGGGCGTACGTATAAAAATTTGAGCCTTAAGTTAAGCAAGATTCGAAATTTGTACACAACACCCGATTAGAGTCGTTTGACTAAACGTTTCCACGCTTTTTCGAGGAAAAATCCGCTATGTCATTTATTATTTTTGCGGATTTTTCCGAGAGACGAAACATTTTGGACCAACGGGAGGGTGACATGTGTCACCCTCACATTGGAAGCTAGGGACGGCAAAGAGGACGACTTGGGCACGTTTTTTGTGCTAAAAATGTGGTCAAGGGTTAGGTAGGATATTTTGGGTAGATGGATAAGGTAGCACATGGCTTAATCTTGGCCTTACACTTGCCTAACACTTGGATGAATCTTGGCCATTGGTTGGCCATTTCGACCTATAAATACCCTCTAACTTGATGAACTTCTTCATCCAAAATTGCCTAAGTCTTGAAATCCTTCCTCCCCTTCTTGTGGTTCTCGTCCAACCCTTGGCCGAAACCCCTCCCCTTTGTGGTGTTTTGCCGTGGGGTACCCCCCCCCGAGCCTAGTTGTCTTCGTATAATACCCCCCGGGGTGGTCTAGAAATACTCTCCTAGTATTGTTATAATTCACAAATACTGCCCAAATACCTTGTAGTATTCCCAAGGTTACACTTATACAAAAGCCCGAAAATACTATTATACTTCCTCACCACAAAAACGAAACCCTAAGGAAAACCTTCATAGTCGGTTGAAGTATTAAGTAGAAGGTTAGAACTTCTAAGGGTTGTTTGGAGCGGGTTGAGCGCACGAGTAGAGCTAAACCTTGCTCAGATCGACATATAAACTCGGATAATTTTGGGCTTATCGAGGTAAACATTCTTGACCTTCATTGTAATTGGAAATTACATGTTGTAGGAGTATATAGTTAAGTATACTATATATAGAATTGAGCATACTTACGGCAATGTCTTTTGACTTAAGCCTGAATAATACTTACGGCAATGTCTTGCGACTTAAGCCTGAATTTTAATAAGTGAATCGAATCAGTAATTACATAGATCAGACATAAGAGACTTGTGTAGTATTCTCGTGAGTAGAAATGTACACGCCCGGTTAGACGTGCAAACCCCCGGTTGGCTTGGTAGCCGCCTCGATAGAGGAGAGATTACGCCATGTGTGGGGAGGTCGCGAATTTTCTGTAGAATATTCTACATTGAGATCTAGGATATTAATAGGCGCCTTGTGGCCTCTATAGGTCAAGATCGCGTATGGCGTGATCTACGTGGCTTAAGGAGTAGCCGATCGTTTGAGGTACTTGGAGCATTTTGCTATTAGTCGATAATCGTCGCGAGGTATGTGAACCTCTTCCTATCTTTTCCAAAGATTATATGTGTATAACTATGTAGTACGGTAGACGATACGTGTTAAATGTATTTGATTGGTTTAAACATAAAGGGTTATAACGGCTTTATGGGAAGTTGGTTATATGACTTTATGTAGGTTAAGAAATGCCTTGTGGTTTTTAAAAGGGTAAATCGATTTGACTTATAATGACTTAATGTGTGACCATAAAGAACTTGAAGTATTTCAAAAGATTAAGAATCCTTTTTTTGAAAGAAGAGTAATACTTGGTTTTGAAAACATAAGAGTTATACTAGCTTTATGGGAAGTTAGGTATAACGTCTTAAGGGAGGAAAAATGAATGGGTTATTGATCTTAAAAGATAAGAGACTTGACTTGCATGAGTTAATATGAGTTTTGTGTGAAACCTCATTCGTGAGTAATGAGTACTTGGTTTTTAAAAGGAATAATGTTTTACTGATTCGGAAATCAGAATGTGTATCGACAAACCACTGCAGCGTTAATAAAGGATAATGTATTAAATAAATGAAGTATTATATTAAAACCAGTAGAAACCTCCATCTGCATAGAAGCTAAGATGAGACAAAATGATATTACATTTTCTAGATCATGGCTGCTTAATAAGATTGATTATGAACAGGAATAACATGCACTCATCTAAGGTATATGTTTTCTCAGATTGTTTAAAAGAGAATTATATTCTTAAATGATTAATACTATGAACTATGAAACTTTTCTAAAATAAAGAGACTTGAGTAAGTAAAATTAGGCAAACTGGAACTTTAGGGAAAAGAATGTTGTTAAGAAGGAAAGTGTTTTGGTTTACCTAAAAATGTGAGTCACTCTATTTTTTTTATATATACGGGTATTGGGTGACTTTTATAAAAGGAATGAATCTCTTTAAAAGGAATTTAACGTACGTAGTACTTTAGGGTTAAAACCCGGACTTTGGCATAAAATGAAAGTACTTTGAGTTGTGTATGACTTGCCTATGCTTGTTGTGGTGAAACCTGCCTATGCTTGTGATGATAGCCTTTGTTGTGCAAGTGTTGTATTTCTGTGTTACCGCGTCTCTCGATGGAGGGCCGGTTGACTTGTTGAGAACTTACTTGGACGTGCTGGCAGTGACGAAGAATTCCACGCGTATGTTTCCATTTTGATTGTTGTCTTGATTGATTGATGTTACATGGACATGTCTACACCGATGCAGAATTCCGGGGACATATGGCCATGCAGCAGGGTTGATCACCCAATATATTGTTGTTGATGTTACATGGACGTGTCTACACCGATGCAGAATTCCGGGGGCATGTGACCATGCAGCATTGTCATTATTGTTGCATCATGGACATGTTTACACCGATGCAGACCGGCACGCGCCATGATGCGAACATGATTGGTGTTGTGGGCGAGACCCATAGTTATATTTTAGTGATGACTTTGAGGCGTGAGTCACGACTTGATCGCTTTATGTTGCTCATCAGATTTTGGTCATCATACATGTCTCCCGCTTTATATAGATCGTTATGATTTAACTACGATTTTTCGCCACATACTTGGTACTGTTAGATCGACCTCCTTCGGGCCGCGCTCATGCCGCAGAAGTACATCGTCTGTCGATCCCCGCTTAGGATCACCTTTCAACAGATTGGAAGCCCGTTCCTTCGAGGCTTATCTTTTGGTATGTGTTCCCGAGTTGTAGGTTCTTGTACATTCAGGTATGGCGGCCCCGTCCCGTCATAGTTGTTGTAAATCTTAGAGGTCAGAGTAATCGTTGTGTGGTTGTAAAAGGATTAAACTGCTCGTGGTTTGTATATATTTACGCAGAAGGCAAATCGTTTTGGTTGACTGCTTACTTATAATATCTCTTATTTCATGTTCATGTTTTATTTCCGCTGATTTTCTCTGATGTTGTATCACTAGGGTGCCCGGGGTAAGGCACCAGTCACGGGCCCGGGTTCAGGTCGTGACAGATGGTTACCTTATTCCGCTGCCTGTAATCAACACACATACGCAGCGTCCCATCCTTCTTCTTTACAAATAAAACCGGCGCTCCCCAGGGAGAAACACTAGGCCTAATAAAGCCTTTTTCCAGTAAATCTTTCAACTGGTCCTTCAACTCACTCAACTCAGCAGGTGCCATCCTGTATGGCGGAATAGATATAGGCTGAGTGTCTGGCGATATATCAATGCAAAACTCAATCTCCCTCTCAAGAGGGATACCCGAGAGATTGTCTGGGAATACGTCTGGAAACTCTCTAACCACCGGAACTGACTGAATAGATGGCACCTCCGCTCAGACGAATACCGAACGGATAATAGATGTACCCCTTCTGCACCATCTTCCTAGCCTTGAGGTAAGAAATAAACCTACCCCTCGACGATATAGTATTCCCCTCCCACTCGATAACCGTCTCCCCAGGAAACTGGAACCGTACCAATGTCTCTCTACAGTCCACATTGGTGTAGCAAGACGCTAACCAATCCATACCCATAATCACATCAAATTCTATCATATCCAACTCTATCAAGTCGGCTAGGGTCTGACGACTGTATATAGTCACTGGGCAAGCCTTATATACTCGCTCAGCTACCACCGAATCACCTATTGGCGTAGCTACCTCAAAAGGTTCTATGGACTCAGGCTCTATCCCTACTCTACCAGCAATATGAGGAGATATATAGGATAAGGTAGAACCCGGATCTATCAAAGTATATATGTCACAATATAAAACCAATAATGTACCTGTCACGACATCCGGTGACGCCTCATGGTCCTGGCGGCTGGACAAGGCATAAATGCGGTTCTGAGGACCGCTGGAACTAGTACCCTTGCCACGACCTCTGCCGCGACCTGCTGGCCCATGAGCACCCTGCCCTCCGAGGCGAGTAACCGGAGGAAATGAAGACCCGATGAATGACCCTGTAGGCTGAACCCTACCATCTGCGCTGCCTCTGGTCGGACCGTCCCTCGAAATATGACCTTGCTGGCCACAAGTGTAACAAGGTCCCAAAGCATTACCACAACTCCTGAAATGAGATCTACCACATCGGCCACACCGAGAGGGGGGTGTTCTCGATCGGGTAGCAACCCTGCTTCCCTAGAAGCCTGAAGCCCTGGGGCCCTGACCTGCCACTGAATACTCTAGACGTCCAAAAGACGGTGAAGGAGCGCTCTGAACCGGCTGAGGTAAAAATCCAGTCTGCTGCTGAGGTCGTCCGCCTCGAAAGCTACCAAAGGACCTCGCCGTCTAGCCTCTTCTCGCGATATCTGCCAATCCGCCGCCTCTACGTTCTCACACCTGCGCATAAGCTCGCGCGTGCAATGTCCATGCCCGGCTGAAGAGCCACACCCGAGCAACCCTCTGCTAAGTAATCATCGAGCCCTGTGACATAGCGGTGCACTCTGTCCTCCATGTCTACCACTAAAGCGGGGACGTACTGAGCCAACGAGTCAAACTCTACGTTGTACTCCCGAACCGTCCGCCTGCTCGCCTCAACATCGTAAATCTATCCGCGAGCTCTCTCATCTCGGGGCAATAAATGGCTAAGAAACGCCTCTGAGAACTCGTCCCAAATAGCTGGAAGCGCATGCTCCCCTCGGGACAGTTCCATGAATCGAACCAGTCGACTGCAGTATCACGCAGCCGATGTGAACCCAATACTACCGACTCTGTCTCCGAGGCCTTGATCACTCTCATGATCCGCGAATCGCTTGATAAACTTCGAGGATCATCTCGCCTCGACCCATAGAACTCGGTGGCGCAACTCAAAAGTCCCGAAGTCTCGTTATCGACTGGGTGAACTACGGTACAACCGAATCGTTGTCTCCGCTCGTCCTCCTCCCGCCGCCACGATCTCGCTAATAATCGCCATCTCCTTGTAACCCATATCCTCTGCTCCGTGTGGAACCGAGGCTCAGTACCGTGGTCTCGTGAGCCACCGCCGCCGCTCAACTCTGCTGGGGCTGGCGACGTCGTGGAACTCGCCGTCCGAAGCATCACCTCAGGTAAAGACTGGAACTGTGCCCTCGTAACCTCTGCGTCCTACTAGCAGCTCCCTCAGCTGCCTTGCCCTTCTGGGCTGCGGTTGCCTTGCGTGGAGGCATAACTGATACATAAGAATATGTCATAGGGAGTTCAACCTATGACACAGCTCTACTGCACGATCTTAGAGTGAAAAGAATGGAAACCAATCTTAAATTTCTTGTAGCCTCCTGATTATAGGTGTGGTGCACAACACGTCGATAATCAAGACTCTACTAGATACGGTCTGTAGACACTTTCCGAGGATTAACTGCTCTGATACCACTTTTGTCACGACCCGATCCCGGGCCCATGGCTGGTGTCTTACCTGGGCACCCTAGTAGATATACATCAGAGTAACCAGCGGAAATAAACTTACAAACATAGAACAATATAATATAAGAAAAAGGCTAACCAAAATGGTTACCTTTCTGTATATATATATAACAAAACCTGAACAGTTATATCCTTTACAACCTCAATTTACAACATGACTACAGACCTCTAAGAGTTTATAGCAACTATGACGGGACAGGGCCCCGCCATTGTCACACCCCGAACCCCGGGCCCGTGACTGGTGCCCTACCTGGGCACCCTTCTACCTTAACAACACAAGTAAACTGCGGAATTTAAATAACATCTCATTTTTTTTAAACCAACGTATGTGCAAGGGCAAAGCCGAAAAGGCTGCCATAATATACATAAATGAAAGACACTACAACGTACATGAGTCCAATCCCACATATGAATACAGACCTCTAAGAGTTTTTTACTGAAATATGACGGGACAAGGCCCCGCCGTACCCATAACCGTACAAAAGCCTGTACTGAAGGAACTATACCAAAAGATAAGCTCCTGAACAGAGGGAGCTTGTTATACCCCGTATTTCCAGAGTATGTACGTGGGGGACGTACGTAGAAATTTTCGAACTTCTTTAGGCTAGGCCGAATTCTTTTTGTGCACAACACCCGGTTAGAGTCGTTTTTCGACGAAACGTTTTCACAGCTTTCGTAGGGGAATTTCCGGCTATGTCATTTATAATTTTTTCGGATTTTTACGAGAGACGAAACAATTTTGACCAACAAGAGGGCGACACATGTCACCCTCTAATTGGTGAAGGTGGACGGACGAAAGTGGGAGGGTTGGCACGTTTTTGTTGCATTATTTTTGGTCAAGGAGTTGGTAGGATATTTTGGGTAGATGGATAAGGTTGCACATGGCTTAATCTTGACCTTACACTTGCCTAACACTTGGATGGATCTTGGCCATTGGTTGGCCTTCACTTGACCTATAAATACCCCCTTAGTTGATGAACTTTCTTCATCCAAAACTTGAGCAATCTAGCTAAGTCTCAAAATACTCCCTCTCCTTGAGCTTTCGTCCACCACACCCCTCTCCCCTCTTGAAGGCCCTCGAGCCCCCTGAGTGGCTCTGGCGAAGCAACCCCTAGCCTAGTTGTGCTAGTCAAAATACTACCCCCTTGGTAGAAATGTATTCTACAAGTATCGTTATAATGCCCAAAATACTTTAGCCAAATACCTTGTAGTACTTTCCAAAGTACCCTTTATCTGGCTTGGAAAATACTATTATACTTTCCTTTAGCCACTAAACGAAACCCTAAGGAAAAATCTTCACCGTAGTTGAAGTATTAAGTAGAAGTTGTGTAGACACTTCTAAGGGTTTCTTGGAGCGTTTTGAGCGCGGAGTAGGAGCTAAACCTTGTTCAGAACGACATATAAACTCGGATAATTTTGGGCTTATCGAGGTAAACATTCTTGACCTTACATTTGTAATTGGAAATTACATGTTGTTGGAATATATAGTGGAAGTATACTATATATCGAACTGAACCTTATAAGGGTGCGGCAATGTCTTTTGACTTAAGCCTGAATAATACTTACGGCAATGTCTTGCGACTTAAGCCTGAATTTAAAGAAGAGAACTGAACTGTAATTACATAGGACTGTATTACAGTAGACTTGTGTAGCATTACTATATTGTAGAATTGTACGCGTCCGGTTAGACGTGTTAACCCCCCTGGTTGGCTTGGTAGCCGGCCTCGATAGAGGAGGAGATTTACGCTGTTGCGGGGGGGGGGGAGGTGCTGCCGAATTTTCTGTAGAATATTCTACGTCGGGATCTAAAGATATTAATAGGCGCTTTGTGGCCTCTATAGGTTGTAGTACTGCGTGTGGAGTGATCTGCTTGACTGAGAGTGTCGTAAGCGGTTTGAGGTACTTGGAGCGTTTTGCTATTAGTCGATAATCGTCGCGAGGTATGTGGACCTCTTCCTATCTCTCTAGCATGATATGTGTGAACTATGTAGTACGGTAGACGTACATGTGCTAAATGTATTTGATTGATTTAAAACATAAAGTGTTATAACGGCTTTATGGGAAGTTGGTTATAATAGCTTTATGTGGATAAGCACATACTTTGTGGTTTTTAAAAAGGTAACTGATTTGAATAATAACTGGCTTGATATGTGTTAATAAAGAACTTGAAGCATTTCAAAAGATTTATGAATCGTTTTGAAAGAATGAGTATTACTTGGGTTTTGAAAGCTTAAGAGTTATACTAGCTTTATGGGAAGTTAGGTATAACGGCTTAAGAATGTTTTACTGATTTCGGAAATCAGAATGTCTATCGACAAACCACTGCAGCGTTAATAAAAGGAAAATGTAATGACTAAAGAAGTATTATTAAAACCAGTAGAAACCTCCATCTGCATAGAAGCTAAGATGAGACAAAATGATATTACATTTCCTAGATCATGGCTGCTTAATAAGATTGATTATAAACAAGAATAACCTACTCACTTATAAGACATAGGTTTCTCAAAACGTTTAAAGGAGAATTATGTTTTAAAGGATTTAAAACTATGAACTACGAAACCTTTTTCTAAAATGAGAAACTTGAGCATTCGAAATTAGGCAAACTTGAACGTTTGGAAAATAAGGTTGTCACTTGATTTTACAAAGGAAAGTATTTTGGTTTACTTAACAATGTTAGTCACTCAATTTTATACTACGGGTATCGGGTGACCTTTGTAAAAGAAATGGATCTTAAAAGGAATTTAACGGACGTAGTACTTTAAGGTTAAAAATCCGGACTTTGACTTAAAATGAAAGTACCTTGAGTCGTGTGTAACTTGCTTATACTTGTTGTTATGAAACTTGACCATGTTACGTGTGATAGCCTTGTTGTGCAAGTACTGTGTTCTACTCGACTACCGGTTCATCCGGGAATGTATTTCACTTGAGGACCGGTTCATCCGGGAATGTATTTCACTTGAGGACCGGTTCATCCGGGAATGTATTTCACTTGAGGACCGGTTCATCCGGGAATGTATTTCACTTGATTACCGGTTCATCCGGGAATGTATTTCACTTGATTACCGGTTCATCCGGGAATGTATTTCACTTGACTACCGGTTCATCCGGGAATGTATTCCACTCGACTCTGGCTCACGGGATGAACAGGAATGTATTCCACCCTTTTCTATATTGGGTCCATAAGATGGGCCGAGACCTGTTATACGATTTGTACCTAGACTGCCGGCAGTGAGGAAGGAGTTCCACGGGCATGAGGGATGACTTTTAGGGCGTGAGTCCCTGACTTGACATGACTGCTCTTATGTTGTGAACTGTAGTTTGTTATCATACATGTCTCCTGCTTTATAGACTATTATGATTTCATTTACTGATTTTACGCTTTCGCATACTTGGTACTGTTATCGACCTCTCGGGCCGCGTTCATGCCGCAGTAAAGGTACATCGATCGATCCCCGCTTATAGGATCACATTCCAGCGTGTTGGAAGCCCGTTCCTTGGAGGCTTATCTTTTGGTATGTTACCACAGTGCAGAGATTCGTATACATTCGTGGGTATGGCGGGGCCTGTCCGTCATAGCGGTTGTAAATCTTAGAGTGCAGCCTTTGTTGTGGGCGGGGTTTGTAAAAGATAAGCTATTCGGTATTTATGTATATATGATGAAGGCAAGCTATTTTGGTTGCTTTGCTTATTTATCCTTTCTCTTAATTCATGTTCATGTTTTTATTTCTTGATTTTCTCGATGTTGTATCACTAGGGTGCCCGGTAGGCACGATCACGCCCGGTTCGGTCGTGACAAAAGTGGTATCGAGCGATTAGTCCTCGGAAAGTGTCTGACGTGTCTAGTAGAGTCTTGATTATCGGTGTGTTGTGCACCACATCTATAATCGTGAGGTCGCGAGACATTTAGGATTGGTTTCCATCCTTCTCATTCCGAGATCGTGCCTTAGAGCGTGTGATAAATTGGACCCTCCGACGTATTCCTTTCCTTTACCGATTATGCCTCGCGTAAGGCAACCTGAGCCCGGACGGGCAAGGCGATCGAGAGGCTGTTAGTGAGATCTGAGAGATGCGAGCGCGAGCGATCGATGAGAGCGATGACGGCGGCGGGTTTCGCGCGCCGCGGACCAGCCAGAGTTTAGAGCGCAGCGGTGGCTGCGAGACTCTGAGACTGAGCCTCGGTCCAGCGGCACAGGCGATGAGATGGGTACAAGAGATGGCGATTCGGCCAAGGTCGTGGCGAATATGAGGATAGGTGGATGCAGGCGATTCCGGCCCGGCAGCACCCGTAGTACACCCCGGCGAGCGGTTTGAGGCTACGTGACTTCCCGAGTTGTAGCCTCCGGTGTTCTATGGATCGAGAGCGAGGGCGACCACCGGGAGTTTATCCGACTCCACGGATCATGAGTGATCGAGCCTCGAGGCGAGTTGGTGGTATTGGGTTCGCATCACCGCGTGATACTGCGATTGGTAGTTTGATTCGTGAGCTGTCGGGAAGAGCATGCACTTCAGTTTTGGGACGAGTTCTCGAGGGCATTTCTTGCACATTTCTTGCCTCCACAGATGAGAGGCTCGGTAAACAGATTTTTGACATTGAGACAGGGCGGGCGGGCGGTTAGAGAGTACAATGTGGAGTTCGACTCATTAGCTCGGTATGTTCCCGTAATGCAGATATGGAGGACGAGTACACCGCTACGCCACCGGTGGGCGATTACTGGCGAGGCTTATGCGGGTGTAGCTCTTCACGGCATGGACATTGCCGCACGCAAGCTCATGCACCAGGGTGTGAGGCACGGAGAGGTCGACGGAATGACCGAGATCGCAGAAGAGGGCGAGCAGCAGGTCCTTTGGTAACTTTCGAGGCGGACCGCCTCGGCAGATCTAGTTATGTACCTCCGCGATGCAGTGGTCCTCCTCGATCTTGGGGCGTTAGGTATTCGAACCGGTCGAGCTCGTGGCTTCGTTCACGGTATACGTGAGTGCTAGCGGCGGGATTCATGTCCCCCTCAGTGTGCACGATGTGGCAAACATCATCCCGGGGAATGTCATCTTTTTAATGGTGCTTGTTTCACCTGCGGCCGTCAGGGCCATGTGACGAGAGACTGTGCTTATAGGAGAGGTACGGCGGCTTAGCGCAGCCTACGGATCGATGGCGGGTTCATCGCCTTCTCTGATTATGCGCCTAGGCGTGACTTATGATTAGAGTGAGCGGTAGCTTCGTGTATATCCTAACCCTCTAGAGGCTTGTATGTTTTGATGTTATGTTAATGTGTTAAGTGTTATGTTCGGATAGCTTTGTGCTAAAATGTGATTTAGGAACCTGGTTGGTGAAAAAGGGTAAGCCTGGGGGTGAGAAAATGATGAACCTTAGAATATTACAGTTGAGACCTTAGATGTAAGGCCGTCTTGAGTACAAGATTTTGCGAGTGATCCTTGTCAGAGTGCATTTTATGCCTAGAATGTATTGTGTGATAAGTCCCTGGGTTGGGTAAATGAAAGTGGTATCTTTCATGATGTGATTTAGCAAGGTTGTTCCGGATCGAGAAACGAGAGAGTCGACGTGACAGAGGCTCGGGTTGAGGACGTGTTGCGTGTCAACCCGTGGCCGGAATGAGGTGGGGTCAGCTACGGGTGGTCCGCCAGCGGTAGGCCACGAGGGTGCTAGGCCCAGTTTAGATGACCATCGTATGAGTTCGTGGATATGTTCGACTGGCGGTCGTGAAGGCGGAAGTGGCCTTAAGGAAGATTGAGGCTAGTAAGATAACCAAGTTGGAGGTGGTGACTCCAGGTTTGGAGAATCTGGCGATAATCAAGTGTGGTGCGATTATCTTGGAAGAGTTCAAGAGTTCGAGAAGAGTACGACGAGTAAGGGTAGAGGTGAGCATGTATTGCGAGCATAGATATGATCATTTCTTGTAAAGGGAGAAGGTGCGAAGGATGTATATTTTAGACCTCAGGAATCGCACGCGATCCAAGCACCATTTGTTGGGTCGCCGAGTGACACTAGAACCTCGCGACAAAGTGACAAAAGTTTGTGATGTTAGAGTGTTTCCTCGTGGACTTGGATATAAGTATTTGCGTGCATGTGTTGGTTCGTGGCCAGTTGTGGCGTTGGCAACCTATTAGAAGAACTTTATCGTTACTCGTCTTGAGAAGGAACATTCGGGACGAATGTTTCTAAGGAGGGGAGAATGTTATACCCCGTATTTCCAGAGTATGTACGTGGGGGACGTACGTAGAAATTTTCGAACTTCTTTAGGCTAGGCCGAATTCTTTTTGTGCACAACACCCGGTTAGAGTCGTTTTTCGAAACGCTTTCACGACTTCGTAGGGAATTTCCGGCTATGTCATTTATAATTTTTGCGGATTTTTCCGAGAGACGAAACATTTTGGACCAAGAGGCGACACTTGTCACCCTCTAATTGGTGAAGGTGGACGGACGAAAGTGGGAGGGTTGTACGTTTTTGTTGCATTATTTTTGGTCAAGGAGTTGGTAGGATATTTTGGGTAGATGGATAAGGTTGCACATGGCTTAATCTTGACCTTACACTTGCCTAACACTTGGATGGATCTTGGCCATTGGTTGGCCTTCACTTGACCTATAAATACCCCCTTAGTTGATGAACTTTCTTCATCCAAAACTTGAGCAATCTAGCTAAGTCTCAAAATACTCCTTCTCCTTGAAGCTTTAGTCCACCACACCCTCTCCTCTTGAAGGCCCTCGGCCGAGCCCCCTTGCCTAGTGGCTCTGGCGAGCAACCCCTAGCCTAGTTGTGCTAGTCAAAATACTACCCCCTTGGTAGAAATGTATTCTACAAGTATCGTTATAATGCCCAAAATACTTTAGCCAAATACCTTGTAGTACTTTCCAAAGTACCTTTATCTGGCTTGGAAAATACTATTATACTTTCCTTTAGCCACTAAACGAAACCCTAAGGAAAAATCTTCACCCGTAGTTGAAGTATTAAGTAGAAGTTGTGTAGACACTTCTAAGGGTTTCTTGGAGCGTTTTGAGCGCCGGAGTAGGAGCTAAACCTTGTTCAGAACGACATATAAACTCGGATAATTTTGGGCTTATCGAGGTAAACATTCTTGACCTTCATTTGTAATTGGAAATTACATGTTGTTGGAATATATAGTTGAAGTATAATATATATAGAACTGAACATTATAAGCGTGCGGCAATGTCTTTTGACTTAAGCTCGAATAATACTTACGGCAATGTCTTGCGACTTAAGCTGAATTTAAAGAAGAATCGAGCGTAATTACATGGGATTTGTATTACCGTAGACTTGTGTAGCATTACTATATTGTAGAATTGTACGTCGGTTAGGCGTGTTAACCCCGGTTGGCTTGGTAGCGGCCTCGATAGAGGAGAAATTTACAACATTGCGGGGAGAGTCTTCGAATTTTACGTAGAATATTCTACGTCGGGATCTAAAGATATTAATAGGCGCTTTGTGGCCTCTATAGGTTGTAGTACTACGTGTGGAGTGATCCGCTTGATCGAGAGTGTCGACGGTTTGAGGTACTTGGAGCGTTTTGCTATTAGTCGATAATCGTCGCGAGGTATGTGGACCTCTTCCTATCTCTCTAGCATGATATGTGTGAACTATGTAGTACGGTAGACGTATATGTGCTAAATGTATTTGATTGATTTAAAACATAAAGTGTTATAACGGCTTTATGGGAAGTTGGTTATAATAGCTTTATGTGGATAAGCACATACTTTGTGGTTTTTAAAAAGGTAACTGATTTGAATAATAACTGGCTTGATATGTGTTAATAAAGAACTTAAAGCATTTCAAAAGATTTATGAATCGTTTTGAAAGAATGAGTATTACTTGGGTTTTGAAAGCTTAAGAGTTATACTAGCTTTATGGGAAGTTAGGTATAACGGCTTAAGAATGTTTTACTGATTTCGGAAATCAGAATGTCTATCGACAAACCACTGCAGCGTTAATAAAAGGAAAATGTAATGACTAAAGAAGTATTATTAAAACCAGTAGAAACCTCCATCTGCATAGAAGCTAAGATGAGACAAAATGATATTACATTTCCTAGATCATGGCTGCTTAATAAGATTGATTATAAACAAGAATAACCTACTCACTTATAAGACATAGGTTTCTCAAGCGTTTAAAGGAGAATTATGTTTTAAAGGATTTAAAACTATGAACTCTGAAACCTTTTTCTAAAATGAGAAACTTGAGCATTGAAATTAGGCAAACTTGAGCGTTTGGAAAATAAGGTTGTCACTTGATTTTACAAAGGAAAGTATTTTGGTTTACTTAACAATGTTAGTCACTCAATTTTATACTACGTATCGGGTGACCTTTGTAAAAGAAATGGATCTTAAAAGGAATTTAACGGACGTAGTACTTTAAGGTTAAAAATCCGGACTTTGACTTAAAATGAAAGTACCTTGAGTCGTGTGTAACTTGCTTATACTTGTTGTTATGAAACTTGACCATGTTACGTGTGATAGCCTTGTTGTGCAAGTCGTGTTCTACTCGACTACGGTTCATCCGGAATGTATTTCACTTGAGGACCGGTTCATCCGGAATGTATTTCACTTGAGGACCGGTTCATCCGGAATGTATTTCACTTGAGGACCGGTTCATCCGGAATGTATTTCACTTGATTCTGGGTTCATCCGGAATGTATTTCACTTGATTCCGGTTCATCCGAATGTATTTCACTTGACTACGGTTCATCCGAATGTAACTCGACTCTAGCTCGGGATGAACAGAATGTATTCCACCCTTTTCTATATTGGGTCCATAAGATGGGCGAGACACGTTATACGATTTGTACCTAGGCTGGCGGTGAGGAAGAGTTCCACGGGCATGAGGATGACTTTTAGGCGTGAGTCACGACTTGACATATTTGCTCTTATGTTGTGAATCGTAGTTTGTTATCATACATGTCTCTGCTTTATAGACTATTATGATTTCATTCTGATATTTCTGATTTCGCATACTTGGTACTGTTATGCGACCTCGCCGGGCTGCGTTCATCTGCAGTAAAAGGTACATCGATCGCCGATCCCGCTTATAGGATCACATTCAGCGTGTTGGAAGCCCCGTTCCTTGAGGCTTATCTTTTGGTATGTTACCACAGTGCGTAGATTCGTATACATTCGGGGTATGGCGGGGCCTGTCCGTCATAGCGGTTGTAAATCTTAAGTGCATGCTTTGTTGTAGGCGGGGTTTGTAAAAAGATAAGCATTGGTATTTATGTATATATGATGAAGGCAAGCTGTTTTGGTTGCTTTGTTTATTTATCCTTTCTCTTAATTCATGTTCATGTTTTTATTTCGCTGATTTTCTCGATGTTGTATCACTAGGGTGCGGGGTAAGGCACGATCCACGGGCAGGTTGGTCGTGACAAAAGTGGTATCGAGCGATTAGTCCTCGGAAAGTGTCTGAGCCGTGTCTAGTAGAGTCTTGATTATCGGTGTGTTATGCACCACATCTATAATCGTGAGTGCGAGACATTTAGGATTAGTTTCCATCCTTCTCATTCGAGATCGTGCCTTAGAGTGTGTGATAAATTGGACCCTCCGACGTATTCCTTTCCTTTACGATTATGCCTCGCGTAAAACCTTGAGCCCAGATGGGCAAAGCGATCGAGGCGTTAGTGAGATCTGAGGAGTACGAAGCGCGAGCGGTCGATACTGAGCAGTACTTCGGCGGCGGGTTTCGCGCGCCGCCCGGCCAGCGATTTAGAGCGCGGCGATGGCTGCTGAGACTCTGATACACGAGCCTCGGTCCCGGCACCGAGCCGATGAGATAAGTACAAGAGATGGCGATTCTGGCGGTCGTGGCCGATATGAGGATAGGTGGATCAGCGATTCCGGCCCAGTAGCACCGTAGTACACCCCGGCGAGATTTGAGGCTACGTGACTTCACGAGTTGTAGCCTCCGGTGTTCTATGGATCGAGAGGCGAGGCGACCCTCGGAGTTTATCCGACTCTGACGGATCATGAGTGATCGAGCCTCGAGCGAGTTGGTGGTATTGGGTTCGCATCACCGCGTGATCTGCGATTGGTAGTTTGATCGTGAGGCTGTCGGGAAGAGCATGCACTTCCAGCGATTTGGGACGAGTTCTCGAGGGCATTTCTTGCACATTTCTTGCCTCCCAGATGAGAGGCTCGGGCGACAGATTTTTGACATTGAGCGGGGCGGGCGGGCGGTTAGAGAGTACAATGTGAGTTCGACTCATTAGCTCGGTATGTTCCAGTAGTAGCGAATATGGAGGAGCGAGTACACCGCTACGTCACCGGTGGGCGATTACTGGCGAGGCTTGTACGGGTGTAGCTCTTCAGGGCATGGACATTGCCGCGTCTGGCTTGCACTAGGTGTGAGGCACGGAGAGGTCGACGGAATGGCCGAGATCGGCGAGAAGGGCGAGCAGCAGGTCCTTTGGTAACTTTCGGCGGACGCCTCGGCGAGCCTCTAGTTATGTACCTCCGCCCGATGCAGTGGTCCTCCTCGATCTTGGGGCGTTCAGGGTATTCGGGAGGCTGGTGAGCTCGGGGCTTCGGTTCCGCGGTATACGTGAGTGCTAGCGGCGGGATTCATGTCCCCCTCGGTGTGCGATGTGGCAAACATCATCCGGGAATGTCATCTTTCTTTGGTGCTTGTTTCACTGCGGCCGTCGAGGGCCATGTGACGAGATCGTGCTTATAGGAGAATGCAGCGGCAGCGCGACCTGGGATCGATGGCGAGTTCATCGCGCCTACGATTATCGCCTGCAGTGGACTTATGATTAGAGTGGAGCGGTAGCGGTATATCCTTAACCATCTAGAGGCTTGTATGTTTTGATGTTATGTTAATGTGTTAAGTGTTATGTTCGGATAGCTTTGTGCTAAAATGTGATTTAGGAACCCGTTGGAGAAAAAGGGTAAGCTTGGGGGTGAGAAAATGATGAACCTTAGAATATTACAGTTGAGACCTTAGATGTAAAGCCGTCTTGAGTACAAGATTTTGCAGTGATCCTTGTCGAGTGCATTTTATGCCTAGAATGTATTGTGTGATAAGTCCCAGGTTGGGTAAATGAAAGTGGTATCTTTCATGATGTGATTTAGCAAGGTTGTTAGGATCGAAGCAGAGAGTCGGCGTGTGAGGCTCGGGTTGAGGGCGTGTTGCGTGTCAACCGTGGCCGGAATGAGGTGGGGTCAGCTCTGGGTGGTCCCGCCAGGCGGTAGGGCCACGAGGGTGCTAGGCCCAAGTTTAGATGACCATCGTATGAGTTCGTGGATATGTTCGACCTGAAGCGGGTCGTGAAGGCCGGAAGTGGCCTTAAGGAAGATTGAGGCTAGTAAGATAACCAAGTTGGAGGTGGTGACTCCAAGGTTTGGAAGCAGGCGATAGCGAAGTGTGAAATGATATCTTGGAAGAGTTCAAGAGTTCGAGAAGAGTACGACGAGTAAGGGTAGAGGTGAGCATGTATTGCGAGCATAGATATGATCATTTCTTGTAAAGGGAGAAGGTGCGAAGGATGTATATTTTAGACCTCAGGAATCGCATGCAGTCCGGCACCATTTGTTGGGTCGCCGGAGTGACACTAGAACCTCGCGACAAAGTGACAAAAGTTTGTGATGTTAGAGGTGTTTCCCTCGTGGACTTGGATATAAGTATTTGCGTGCATGTGTTGGTTCGTGGCCAGTTGTGGCGTTGGCAACCTATTAGAAGAACTTTATCGTTACTCGTCTTGAGAAGGAACATTCGGCACGAATGTTTCTAAGGAGGGGAGAATGTTATACCCCGTATTTCCAGTATATGCGTGGGGGCGTGCGTGAAATTTTCGAACTTCTTTAGGCTAGGCGAATTCTTTTGTGCACAACACCGGTTAGAGTCGTTTTCGACGAAACGTTTTCCACGACTTTCGTAGGGAATTTCCGCTATGTCATTTATAATTTTGCGGATTTTTAGAGAGACGAAACATTTTGGACCAACAAGAGGCGACACTTGTCACCTCAATTGGTGAAGTGGACGGACGAAAGTGGGAGGTTGGCGTTTTTGTTGCATTATTTTTGGTCAAGGAGTTGGTAGGATATTTTGGGTAGATGGATAAGGTTGCATGGCTTAATCTTGACCTTACACTTGCCTAACACTTGGATGGATCTTGGCCATTGGTTGGCCTTCACTTGACCTATAAATACCCCCTTAGTTGATGAACTTTCTTCATCCAAAACTTGAGCAATCTAGCTAAGTCTCAAAATACTCCCTCTCCCTTGAAGCTTTCGTCCACCACACCCCTCTCCCCCTCAAGGCCCTCGGCGAGCCCCTTGCCAGTGGCTCTGGCAGCAACCCCACTGCTAGTTGTGCTAGTCAAAATACTACCCCCTGGGTAGAAATGTATTCTACAAGTATCGTTATAATGCCCAAAATACTTTTGTTATACCCCGTATTTCCAGAGTATGTACGTAAGGACGTACGTACGAGAATACGACAGAAAGATTGGAAAGGAAGAAAGAGGTGATTTTTCCACGGAAAAGTTTCCGGTTTTTGTGAAGGAAAAAGGTTCGTTAATGGGAATTGGATTCCCGATTTGGTATTCGGACTTCTGGAATATTAGAGAATTATGGAATTTTATTTTGGAAATGGTCACGTGGGGCCACGGGAGAAATTCTACGGTTTTGTGGGGCCCACTTTGTTTTGAGATTTTGGCCATTGTGGTTATTTTTGAAGAGCGTTTTTGAGGGCCAATAGGAGGTGACACGTGTCACCCCGCCTAGTGGCAGCGAAGTTACATTTGAGCGCAGTGCGGCTAAGTCGTTTTCGGCGAAAGCGTTTCCTGACTTTCGTAGGGAAAATTCGGCTATGTCGTTTTGTATTTTTGCGGATTTTTCGAGAGGCGAAACATTTTGGACCAACGGGAGGGTGACATGTGTCACCTCGCATTGGAAGCAGTGGCGTCAGTGAGCGATTAGTTCACGTTTTGGCTCGATCTTTGGCTCACGTTTGTGCCTATTGGTTCCTTGTTTTGTGCCTTGTTTTGGCCTTGTTTTGTGGCTTGTTTGGTGCAATGTTTTGTGGAGTAGGGTTAGGGTGCACTTGGCGATCAGGCCTTACAC
Source organism: Przewalskia tangutica (assembly GCA_029844215.1). NCBI lineage: Eukaryota > Viridiplantae > Streptophyta > Magnoliopsida > Solanales > Solanaceae > Przewalskia > Przewalskia tangutica. Next base: position 64,981,104 of record CM056720.1, read on the forward strand.
TTGCCTTGCGTGGCTTGATCTTGGCCGTTGGTTGGCATTTGGGTTTGCTATAAATACCCCCTTTGTGAAGACTTCATTCATCCACAAATGTTTCCAAGTCTTGAATCCCTCCTCCCTCTTGTTGACTCTCGTCCAAGAGCTCCTCTCCCCAGAAAGTGGCCTTTGGCGTGAGGTCTCCTCCCTTGTGAGGTCTAGTAGTGGGGTACCACTAGCCTAGTTGTTTTAGTATAATACCCTTGTTGTGGTATAGAAATACTCCCTAGTATTGTTATAATGCCCAAAATACCTTAGCCTTGTACCTTGTAGTATTCCAAGATACCTCTTTGCGTAGAGTCGGAAATACTACCTTTTGTCCTTTTAGTCTCAAACCAAACCACAAGAAATCTTCATAGTTGGTTGAAGTATGTGAGTAGAAGTTGGTTAGAACTTCTAAGGGTTGTTTGGAGTGGTTTGGGCGCTCGGAGTGGAGCTAAACCTTGCTCGGGATCGACATTATAACTCGGATAATTTTGGGCTTATCGAGGTAAACACTACTGTCCTTCTATTGTAATTGGAAATTACATGTTGTAGAATATATAGTTGAAGTATACTATATATAGAACTATACTTAGTACTGTGGCAATGTCTTTTGACTTAAGCTGAAGAATTAAGAAGCGTATTCTGATGAGACTTGTGTAGTTTCTTGTGTAGTAGAATTGTACACGTCAGGTTAGGCGTGTAAAACCCACTCTGGTTGGCTTGGTAGCCGGCCTCGATAGAAAGGAGATTCTGTTGTGGCGGGAGATCTTTGCGAATTTTACGTAGAATATTCTACGTTGTGGTCTAGATGATAATAAGCGCCTTGTGGCCTTATAGGTTGAAGTACCTACGTGTGGCGCGATTTACTTGGCTTAAGGAGTAGCCGACTGTTTGGAGCGTTTTGCTATTAGTCGATACTCGTCGCGAGGTATGTGAACCTCTTCCTATCTATTCTAGCATGATATGTGTGAACTATGTAGTACGGTGAGGCGTCGTGTGTTAACTGTGTTTGATTGTTGTTAAAACATAAAGTGTTATAACGGCTTTATGGGAGGTTGGTTATAACAGCTTTATGTAGGTAAGAAAATACTTTGTGGTTTTAAAAAGGTAACTGATGTGAATTATAACTGGCTTGTTATAATAAAGAACTTGATGTATTTCAAAAGATTCATAAATCGTTTTGAAGGAAGAGTAACACTTGGTTTTAAAAGGTTTTAAAAAGAGTTATACTAGCTTTATGGGGAGTTAGGTATAATGTCTAAGAGAGGTAAAGGAAATGGTTTACTGATGTTAGAAGTTAAGAGACTTAATCTTATAAGATAAGAGACTTAACTTATTTGTTTTAATGTGAATGTTTGTGTGAAACCTCATTCGTGAGTAATGAGTACGTGGTTTTATTTAAAGGGATAATGTTTCTTGATTTGGAAATCGAATGTGTATCGACAGGACCAACTGCAGCGTTAATAAAGGAAAATGTATTGAATAATGATGAATTGTATTAAAACGGTAGAAACCTCCATCTGCATAGAAACTAAGATGAGACAAAATGATATACATTTTCTAGATCATGGTCTTTGTAATAAGAATGTTGTAAACAAGAATAACCTACTCTCGCGTGAGACATATATTACTCGATTGTTCTAAAAGGAATCAGTGATTAAGTTTATGAACTATGAAACCTTTTGAAAATGAGAAGCTTGAGTAATTGAAACTAGGCAAACTGGAACTTAGGAAAAGAATGTTGTTACTTGATTTTGAAAAGGAATGTGGGTTGGTCATTCTAATACTACGGGTATCGGGTGACTTTTATAAAAGTAATGGATCTCTTTTAAAAGAACTTAACGTATGTAGTACTTTGGAGTTAAAAACCCGGACTTTGGCATAAAATGAAAGTACTTTGAGTTGTATGAAACTTGCTATGCTTGTTGTTGTGAAACTTGCCTATGCTTGTTGTTGTGAAACTTGCCTATGCTTGTGATGATAGCCTTTGTTGTGCAAGTGTGGTATTTACGTATTCTGGCGTCTCTCGATGGGGCGGTCGACTTGTTGAGAACTTACTTGGACATCTTTGGCGGTGATGGAGAATTCCACGGGTATGCTCGCATTGATAGTGTTATTCCATGGACTAGCTCTCCGTGAGGTTTCTTCTTGTTCGGCTGGGTATCGGTGGTCGGCTCTGCGTACTTGCCGTCTGCGTGGTGATTCGACCTTGGTATCGGTAGTCGACCCTCGCGACTTGCCGTTCGATCTGATGTGAAGTTTCGTGATCTGACCTTGGTCCTGGTGGTCGACCCTCGTACTTGCCCGGTCGGTTGCGTGGCCGGCCTTAGTATCCGATGGTCGGCTCGCACTTGCCGTATCGGCCGTGTTTTGGTTGCATTGTATTATTGGTACGGTCGGATCTGGTAGTTATACTTGTCTGCACGGTTTTATAACACAGGTGGGACATGGTGTTCATGTATAATCCTTGGTATGGTTATATCATAAAGCTGCCGTGATGAGGAAGAAATTCCACGCACGCAGTGATAATTTGGGCGTGAGTCCACTGTCTTGATAGCGGTTATATGTTATATCTCGTAGTTTGGTCATCATACATGTCTCTGCTTTATATAGACTATTATGATTTCATTTCTGATATTCTGATTTCACATACTTAGTACTGTTGTCTTGACCTCGCTTGAGTGCGTTAAATCTGCGGTAGAAATCGTTAATTTGTCGATCAGCTTATAGGATCACGTTTCATTTTGGAAGCTCCGTTCCTTGGAGGCTTATCTTTAGTAGGTTTCCACGAGTTGTAAGTTCTTGTACATTGGGGTATGGCGGGCCTGTCGTCATAGGTTGTTATTCCTTCTTAAGTGCATGCTTGTTGTGGCGGGGTTGTAAAAGGATTATCTTTATTGATTGAAAAAATGTTTTTATATATGCATGAAGGCAACCGTTTTGGTTGCTTTGTTTTTGTCATAACTATTGTTATATTGTTAAAGTTTTATTTCATTTGGTTTTCTCGATGTTGTATCACTAGGGTGCGGGGTAAGGCACGATGGGCCCGAGTTGGGCGTTACAAAGTGGTATCGAAGCGATTAATCTCGGAAAGTGTCTCTGAGCGTGTCTAGTAGAGTCTTGATTATCGATGTGTTGTGCACCACATCTATAATCGAGGCTATAGGACATTTAGGATTGGTTTCCATTCTTCTCATTACGAGATCGTGCCTTAGTGAGTGATAAGATTGGACCCCTACGGCGTGTTCGTTTTTACGATTATGCCTCTGCGAAAAAGCGGGCGAAGGGCAAAGCGGCGAAGGATCTGCGAGTAAACGTGGCGAGACCACGAGACTGAGCCTCGATCCGCGATGCAGGCGAGAGAGATGAGTTACAAGAGTAGGCGATTAATGGCGGGGTTGTGGCGGACTTGAGGATAAGTGGGCCGGCGGTTCGATAGCACGATGGCTCGCTAGATCGAGATAGTTCGAGGCTTGGGATTTTTACGAGTTGTAGGCGCGAGTTTTATGGGTCGAGGTCCGAGGATGATCCGAGGAGTTCATCCGATTCTGACGGATCGTGAGTGATCAAGGCATCGGAGTCGGTCGGTGGCCACTAGGTTCACATCAGCTGCGTGATACCGCGATCGGTAGTTTGATTCTTGGGAGCTGTCGAGGAGAGCATGCACTTCAGCGGTATGGAGCGAGTTCTCGAGGCTTTTCTTGCACATTTCTTGCCTCCCGGATGAGGAGGGCTCGGGCAGATTTTTGGTGTTCTGGCGAGCAGGCGTGCGGTTCGGGAAGTACAATGTGGAGTTCGACTCATTGGCGACGTCCGCGTTAGTAGCTAGTATGGAGGATCGAGTGCACCGATATGTTCTGAGGCTCGATGATTGCCTTGCGAGAGAGTTGTTGGTGTAGCTCTTGTAGGGCATGGACATTGCCGCATGCGGCGTATACACTTGGATGTGAGGCGGATAAATCGGCGGAATGACCAAAGTCGTGAAGAGGCGAGCAGCGAGGTCCTTTGGTGACTTTCGAGCGGACCGCCTCGGCGAACTAGTTATGTACCTCGTCGATGCAGTGGTCCTCCCGGCTTCGGGACGCCGGGATATTCGAGGAAGCGGTCGGGGCTCCCGGGTTTCAGATTTTGGAGAAGCGAGAGTGCTCGCCGGATGAGGTGCCCTTGTCTCGGTGTGGCGTTGTGGAAAGCTTCATAAGGGAGGGTGTCGTACTAACTTTCGGGAGATTGTTATTTTTGCGGCCAGCGGGGCCATCGGCAGAGATTGTCCGACCGTGGTAGCTGGTAGGATAGCATGGACTACTAGGCGATTGCGGGTTCTTCACCTTCCGTGAGCGGGATGTTTGTACCGGAAGGCCGGTAGAGGTCGCGATGGGAGTTCGATTTTAGCGGTCCTTGAACCGCCTAGTTTGAGTATATCCTTAACCTCAGAGTTTTGTTTGTATTGATGTTCTTTGATGTGTTTAATGTTATGTTTGGATAGCTTTGTGCTAAAATGTGATTTAGAAACACAGTTAGTGAAAAGGGTAAGTCCTGGGTAGTGTGAGATGGAAGTGGTAGCTTTCATGATGTGAAATAGTAAGATTGTTCGGATCGGGAACAAGAGTTGGCGTGATTGGGGGTCGGGTTGAGGACCATTTGCGGGTCAACGTAACCCGGTTTGGGGTGAAGTCGGTTCAGGTGGTCCCGCGGTGGTAGGGTCACGAGGGTGCTAGGCCCAAGTTTAGATGACCATCGTATGAGTTCGTGGATACGTTCGATCAGAATCTGTTCGTGAAGGCGGGAATGGCCTTAGGGAGTCGAGTTAGTGAGATGACCAAGTTTGGAGTAGTGACTCGAGGTTGGAAACGAAGCGTTGAAAGAAGTGTGTGCGGATACTAGAACGAGTTAGTGTTCGTGGCAGTACTACGAGAAAGGGGAGAAGTGAGCGTGTGTTTTGTGGCGGTGTGGCATGATTGTTTTAAATGCGTATAGCGGTGAAGACTATCGGCGCTGTTTGTTTTGAGACCTAGAAGGAACATTCGGGGCGAATGTTTCTAAGGAAGAATGTTATACCGTATTTCAGTATATGCGTGGGGCGTGCGTGCGAGAATCTGACAGAAAGATTGGAAAGGAAGAAAGAGGTGATTTTCCACGGAAAAGTTTCCGGTTTTGTGAAGGAAAAAGGTTCGTTAATGGGAATTGGATTCCCAGTTTGGTATCGGACTTCTGGAATATTAGAGAATTATGGAATTTTATTTTGGAAATGGTCACGTGGGGCCCACGGGAGAAATTCTGGTTTTGTGGAGCCACTTTGTTTTGAGATTTTGGCCATTGTGGTTATTTTTGAAGGCGTTTTTGAGGGCCAATAGGAGGTGACACGTGTCACCCCGCCAGTGGCTTGGCGAAGTTACATTTGGGCACAGTCTGCGCTAAGTCGTTTTCGACCGAAAGCGTTTCCTGACTTTCGTAGGGAAAATTCCGGCTATGTCGTTTTGTATTTTTGCGGATTTTTCGAGAGGCGAAACATTTTGGACCAACGGGAGGGGTGACATGTGTCACCTGCATCGAAAGCAAGTGGGCGTCAGTGAGCGATTGGTTCCGCGTTTTTGGCTCGATCTTTGGCTCACGTTTTGTGCCTATTGGTTCCTTGTTTTGTGCCTTGTTTTGGCCTTGTTTTGTGGCTTGTTTGGTGCAATGTTTTGTGGAGTAGGGGTTAGGGTGCACTTGGCGATCAAGGCCTTACACTGCCTTGCGTGGCTTGATCTTGGCCGTTGGTTGGCATTTGGGTTTCTTATAAATACCCCTTTGTGAAGACTTCATTCATCCACAAATGTTTCCAAGTCTTGAATCCTCCTCCCTCTTGTTGACTCTCGTCCAGTCTCCTCTCCCCTTGAAAGTGGCCTTTGGCGGGTGAGGTCTCCCTCCACATGTGAGGTCTGGCCAGTAGGGTACCCACTGCCTAGTTGTTTTAGTATAATACCCTTGTTGTGGTATAGAAATACTCCTAGTATTGTTATAATGCCCAAAATACCTTAGCCTTGTACCTTGTAGTATTCCAAAGATACCTCTTTGCGTAGAGTCAGGAAATACTACCTTTTGTCCTTTTAGTCTCAAACCAGAAACCCTAAGGAAATCTTCATAGTTGGTTGAAGTATGTGAGTAGAAGTTGGTTAGAACTTCTAAGGGTTGTTTGGAGTGGTTTGGGCGCTCGGAGTGGAGCTAAACCTTGCTCGGGATCGACATTATAACTCGGATAATTTTGGGCTTATCGAGGTAAACACTCTTGTCCTTATTGTAATTGGAAATTACATGTTGTAGAATATATAGTTGAAGTATACTATATATAGAACTATACTTAATCTTGTGGCAATGTCTTTTGACTTAAGCTGAAGAATTAAGAAGCGAGCGTATTCTGATGAGACTTGTGTAGTTTCTTGTGTAGTAGAATTGTACACGTCCGGTTAGGCGTGTAAAACCCCACTCTGGTTGGCTTGGTAGCGGCCTCGATAGAGAAGGAGATTTCTGTTGTGGCGGGAGATCTTTGCGAATTTTACGTAGAATATTCTACGTTGTGGTCTAGATGATAATAAGCGCCTTGTGGCCTTATAGGTTGAAGTACCTACGTGTGGCGCGATTTACTTGGCTTAAGGAGTAGCCATTTGTTTGGGCGTTTTGCTATTAGTCGATACTCGTCGCGAGGTATGTGAACCTCTTCCTATCTCTTACAGCATGATATGTGTGAACTATGTAGTGCGGTGAGCGTACGTGTGTTAAGCGTGTTTGATTGTTGTTAAAACATAAAGTGTTATAACGGCTTTATGGGAGGTTGGTTATATGACTTTATGTAGGTAAGAAAATACTTTGTGGTTTTAAAGGTAACTGATGTGAATTATAACTGGCTTGTTATAATAAAGAACTTGATGTATTTCAAAAGATTCATAAATCGTTTTGAAGGAAGAGTAACACTTGGTTTTAAAAGGTTTTAAAAAGAGTTATACTAGCTTTATGGGGAGTTAGGTATAATGTCTAAGAGGTAAAGGAAATGGTTTCTTGATGTTAGAAGTTAAGAGACTTAATCTTATAAGATAAGAGACTTAACTTATTTGTTTTAATGTGAATGTTTGTGTGAAACCTCATTCATGAGTCATGAGTCCGTGGTTTTATCTACAGGGATAATGTTGTACTGATTTCGGAAATCAGAATGTGTATCGACAGACCACTGCAGCGTTAATAAAGGAAAATGTATTGAATAATGATGAATTGTATTAAAACCAGTAGAAACCTCCATCTGCATAGAAACTAAGATGAGACAAAATGATATACATTTTCTAGATCATGGTCATTGTAATAAGAATGTTGTAAACAAGAATAACCTACTCTCGCGTGAGACATATATTACTCAATTGTTCTAAAAGGAATCAAGTGATTAAGTTTATGAACTATGAAACCTTTTGAAAATGAGAAGCTTGAGTAATTGAAACTAGGCAACCGGAACTTAGGAAAAGAATGTTGTTACTTGATTTTGAAAAGGAATGTGGGTTGGTCATTCTAATACTACGGGTATCGGGTGACTTTTATAAAAGTAATGGATCTCTTTTAAAAGAACTTAACGTATGTAGTACTTTGGAGTTAAAAACAGGACTTTGGCATAAAATGAAAGTACTTTGAGTTGTATGAAACTTGCTATGCTTGTTGTTGTGAAACTTGCCTATGCTTGTTGTTGTGAAACTTGCCTATGCTTGTGATGATAGCCTTTGTTGTGCAAGTGTGGTATTTCAGTATTCTGGCGTCTCTCGATAGAGGCGGTCGACTTGTTGAGAACTTACTTGGACGTCTGGCGGTGATGGAGAATTCCACGGGTATGCTCGTTGATAGTGTTATTCCATGGACTAGCTCTCCGTGAGGTTTCTTCTTGTTCGGCACTGGGTATCACGGTGGTCGGCTCTCGTCTTTGCCGTCTGTGGTGATTCGGCCTTGGTATCGGTAGTCGACCCTCGTGACTTGCCAGTTCGATCTGATGTGAAGTTTCGTGATCTGACCTTGGTCCGCAGTGGTCACCTCGTACTTGCCGGTCGGTGCGTGACCGGCCTTGGTATCCGATGGTCGGCTCGCACTTGCCGTGTCGGCCGTGTTTTGGTTGCATTGTATTATTAGTACGGTCGGATCGGTAGTTATACTTGTCTGTCACGGTTTTTATAACACAGGTGGGACATGGTGTTCATGTATAATCCTTGGTATGGTTATATCATAAAGCTAGGCGATGAGGAAGAAATTCCACGCACGAGTGATAATTTGGAGCGTGAGTCCACATCTTGATATGCTTGGTTATATGTTATATCGTAGTTTGGTCATCATACATGTCTCCCGCTTTATATAGACTATTATGATTTCATTTCTGATATTCTGATTTCACATACTTGGTACTGTTATCTTGACCTCGCCCGGGTGCGTTCATCTGCATGAGTAGAATCGTTAATTGTCGATCCGCTTATAGGATCACGTTTCACGTTTTGGGAAGCTCAGTTCCTTGGAGGCTTATCTTTGGTAGGTTTCCGAGTTGTAAGTTCTTGTACATTCGGGGTATGGCGAGCCTGTCCGTCATAGGTTGTTATTCCTTCTTAGAGTGCATGCCTTTGTTGTGGCGGGGTTGTAAAAAGGATTATCTTATTGATTGAAAAAATGTTTTTATATATGCATGAGGCAACCGTTTTGGTTGCTTTGTTTTTGTCATAACTATTGTTATATTGTTAAAGTTTTTATTTCCATTGGTTTTCCGATGTTGTATCACTAGGGTGCAGGGTAAGGCACGATGCGGGCCGGTTGGGCGTTACAACTTTAGCCAAATACCTTGTAGTACTTTCCAAAGTACCTTTATCTGGCTTGGAAAATACTATTATACTTTCCTTTAGCCACTAAACGAAACCCTAAGGAAAAATCTTCACCGTAGTTGAAGTATTAAGTAGAAGTTGTGTAGACACTTCTAAGGGTTTCTTGGAGCATTTTGGAGCGCCGGAGTAGGAGCTAAACCTTGTTCAGAAGCCATATAAACTCGGATAATTTTGGGCTTATCGAGGTAAACATTCTTGACCTTCATTTGTAATTGGAAATTACATGTTGTTGGAATATATAGTTGAAGTATACTATATATAGAACTGAACATTATAATCGTGCGGCAATGTCTTTTGACTTAAGCTGAATAATACTTACAGAATGTCTTGCGACTTAAGCTGAATTTAAAGAAGAGAATCTGATCTGTAATTACATGGGATCGTATCAGATGAGACTTGTGTAGCATTACTATATTGTAGAATTGTACGCGTCGGTTAGACGTGTTAACCCCACCCCCCTGGTTGGCTTGGTAGCCGGCCTCGGTAGAGGAGGAGATTTCTGTGTGCGGGAAAGAAGTCTTGCGAATTTTACGTAGAATATTCTACGTCGGGATCTAAAGATATTAATAGGCGCTTTGTGGCCTCTATAGGTTGTAGTACTACGTGTGGGTGATGCGCTTGGTGAGTGTCGTGGCGGTTTGAGGTACTTGGGCGTTTTGCTATTAGTCGATAATCGTCGCGAGGTATGTGGACCTCTTCCTATCTCTCTGGCATGATATGTGTGAACTATGTAATGCGGTAGGCGATACATGTGCTAAATGTATTTGATTGATTTAAAACATAAAGTGTTATAACGGCTTTATGGGAAGTTGGTTATAATAACTTTATGTGGATAAGCACATACTTTGTGGTTTTAAAAGGTAATCGATTTGAATAATAAGCGGCTTGATATGTGTTAATAAAGAACTTAAAGCATTTCAAAAGATTTATGAATCGTTTTGAAAGAATGAGTATTACTTGGGTTTTAAAGCTTAAGAGTTATACTAGCTTTATGGGAAGTTAGGTATAACGGCTTAAGAATGTTTCTTGATTTGGAAATCGAGAATGTGTATCGACAAACCACTGCGGCGTTAATAAAAGGAAAATGTATTGACTAAAGAAGTATTATTAAAACCGGTAGAAACCTCCATCCGCATAGAAGCTAAGATGAGACAAAATGATATTACATTTCCTAGATCATGGCTGCTTAATAAGATTGATTATAAACAAGAATAACCTACTCACTTATAAGACATAGGTTTCTCAAAACGTTTAAAGGAGAATTATGTTTTAAAGGATTTAAAACTATGAACTACGAAACCTTTTTCTAAAATGAGAAACTTGAGCATTCGAAATTAGGCAAACTTGAACGTTTGGAAAATAAGGTTGTCACTTGATTTTACAAAGGAAAGTATTTTGGTTTACTTAACAATGTTAGTCACTCAATTTTATACTACGGGTATCGGGTGACCTTTGTAAAAGAAATGGATCTTAAAAGGAATTTAACGGACGTAGTACTTTAAGGTTAAAAATCTGGACTTTGACTTAAAATGAAAGTACCTTGAGTCGTGTGTAACTTGCTTATACTTTTTGTTATGAAACTTGACCATGTTACGTGTGATAGCCTTGTTGTGCAAAATCTTGTGTTCTACTCGACTACGGTTCATCCGGAATGTATTTCACTTGAGGACCAGGTTCATCCGGAATGTATTTCACTTGAGGACCGGTTCATCCGAATGTATTTCACTTGAGGACCGGTTCATCCGGAATGTATTTCACTTGATTCTGGTTCATCCAGGAATGTATTTCACTTGATTAGGTTCATCCGGAATGTATTTCACTTGACTACGGTTCATCAGAATGTATTCCACTCGACTCTGGCCATGGGATGAACCGGGAATGTATTCCACCCTTTTCTATATTGGGTCCATAAGATGGGCCGAGACCTGTTATACGATTTGTACCTAGACTGCCGGCAGTGAGGAAGGAGTTCCACGGGCATGAGGGATGACTTTTAGGGCGTGAGTCCCTGACTTGACATGACTGCTCTTATGTTGTGAACTGTAGTTTGGTTATCATACATGTCTCCTGCTTTATAGACTATTATGATTTCATTCTGATATTTCTGATTTCGCATACTTGGTACTGTTATCTTGACCTCCTTGGCTGCGTTCATCTGCATGAGTAAAAGGTACATCGACTGTCGATCCCCGCTTATAGGATCACATTCCAGCGTGTTGGGAAGCCCCGTTCCTTCGGAGGCTTATCTTTTGGTATGTTACCCTGAGTCTGTAGATTCGTATACATTCAGGGGTATGGCGGGGCCCTGTCCCGTCATAGCTGTTGTAAATCTTAAGTGCATGCTTTGTTGTGGGCAGGGTTTGTAAAAAAGATAACTGTTCAGGTATTTATGTATATATGATGAAGGCAACTGTTTTGGTTGGCCTGTTTATTTATCCTTTCTCTTAATTCATGTTCATGTTTTTATTTCCGCTGATTTTCTCTGATGTTGTATCACTAGGGTGCCCGGGGTAAGGCACCAGTCACGGGCCCGGGTTCGGGTCGTGACAGAGCTATCCAAAAACTCTGAGCAGGGTCCTACACCTGCAGATCACCAAACTGCGTACCTAAACCTGCGGCATGAATGCAGCCCCCCGAAGGAGGTCAGTACGAAGAATGTACCAAGTATGTGAAACATGAAATCGTAATGAAATCATATGATCTAACAAAACATGAGACATGCATGATAGCCAACCTATGATCACAACACATAAGGTCATCATAAGTCGGGGGCGCGTGCCTCGAAGTGGGCCAGCGGTAGTCGAGTGAAATACATTCCCGGTTCATCCCATGAACTCGGTAGTCGGATGGAATACATTCCCGGTCCATCCCGTGGACGCGGTAGTAGAGTGAAATACATTCCCGGTTCATCCCATGAACGCGGTAGTCGAGTGAAATACATTCCCGGTTCATCCCATGAACGCGGTAGTCGAGTGAAATACATTCCCGGTTCATCCCATGAACGCGGTAGTCGAGTGAAATACATTCCCGGTTCATCCCATGAACGCGGTAGTCGAGTGAAATACAGTACTTGCACATCAGGTCTATCACACGCAAACATAGGCAAGTTACACACAACTTAAAGTACTTTCATTTTATGACAAAGTCCGGGTTTTAACCCTAAAGTACTACGTACGTTAAATTCCTTTTTAGAGATCCCTTCCTTTTAAAAGTCACCCGATACCCGTAGTATAAAAATAGAGTGACTTACATCTTTTGAGTAAACCAAAACACTTCTCTTTTTAAAGTCAAGTTACCACATTAAAACCAATGATGAAACCGCCTTTTGTTTTCATAAAGTCGTTTATAACTAACTTCCAATAAACATTTATAACACTTTATGTTTTAAACCAATTTAAGACAAAACAATGCCTTTCTTTTCCCTAGAGTTCCAGTTTGCCTAATTTCAATTACTCAAGTCTCTTTACTTTAGAAAAGTTTCATAGTTCAATGTCTTAATCTCTTTTAAAACAATTGAATAACATATGCCATAGTTTATTCTTGTTTATAACCAATTTATTAAAGCAGCCATGATCTAGAAAATGTAATATCATTTTGTCTCATCTTAGCTTCTATGCAGATGGAGGTTTCTACTGGTTTTAGTAATACTTCATTATTCAATACATTTTCCTTTATTAGCGCTGCAGTGGTTTGTTCGATACTCATTCTGATTTCCGAAATCAGTAAAACATTAATCCTTTTAAAAACCAAGTACTCATTACTCACGAATGAGGTTTCACACAAAATTCATATTAATTCATTCAAGTCAAGTCTCTTATCTTTTAAGATTAAGTCTCTTAACTTCTAAAAATCAGTAAACCATTCTTTTTATCACTCTTAAGACGTTATACCTAACTTCCCATAAAGCTAGTATAACTCTTATGTTTTCAAAACCAAGTATTACTCTTCTTTCAAAAAGGTTTCTTATTTCTTTTGAAATACTTCAAGATTCTTCTTATTCAGGCTTAAGTCAAAAGACATTGCCGTAACACTACATTCAGTTAACACACGTACGTCTACCGTACTATACCTATATTCCTTTTAAAACATTTCAAGGTTCTTATTATTCAGGCTTAAGTCAAAAGACATTGTCGTATAACTATATTCAGTTAGCACACGTATATCTACCATATAATATATACATATTATTCAGGCTTAAGTTAAAATACATTGCCACACGTACGTCTACCGTACTATATGTATTCTTTTAAAATACTTCATGCTCAAGAGTATAGGAAGAATCACATACCTCGCGACGATTATCGACTATAAGCAAAACGCTCCACGGCTATAACCCGGCTAGCCTTGTCCACCTTCTAAGTAGCACATGCTCGATGAGCCCAAAATTATCCAAGTTTAATGTCGCTCCTGAGCAACGTTAAGCTCCTACTCCGTGCGCTCCAATCCGCTCCAAACAACCCTTAGAAGTTCTACGCAACTTCTACTAAACACTTCAACCGACTATGAAGGTTTTCCTTAGGGTTTTGTTTTTGTGACTTAAAGAAATATAGTAGTATTTTCGGGCTCTACGTATAGAGGTAACTTTGGAAAGTACTACAAGGTATTTGGGCTAAAGTATTTGGGCATTATAACAATACTTGGAGAGTATTTCTATACCACAAAAGGGGGTTATTTATACGAGACAACTCGGCGAGGGTATTTTCTCGGCCTAAAGGCCTCAACAAAGGGGAGGGGTGTGGTGGGCGAAAACTCTCTCTAAGAGGAGGGAGGATTTTAACACTTAGAACAATTTTGGATGAAGAAGTTCATCAACATAGAGGGGTATTTATAGGTCAAGCAAGGGCCAACCAATGGCCAAGATTAATCCATGTGTTAGGCAAGTGTAAGGCCAAGATCAAGTCAAGTACACCTTATCCATCTACCACCAAAATATCCTACCAACTACTTGACAAAACAAGCCACAATTTTCGTCCACTTTGCCGCCCACTTCCTTCCAATGTGAGGGTGACACATGTCACCCTCCCGTTGGTCCAAAATGTTTCGTCTCTCGGAAAAATCCGCAAAAATTAGAAATGACATAGCCGGAATTTTCCCTTCGCAAGTTTAGTAAAACGTTTCGTCGAAAAACGACTCCTTTCGGCACTTGTGCCCAAATTTCGAACCTAGCCTAACTTTAAGGCTCAAACTTTTCTACGTACGTCCTCACGTACATACTCTGAAAATACGGGGTATAACATTCTCCCCTCCTTAGAAACATTCGTCCCGAATGTTCCTTCTCAAGACGGATAACGATAAAGTTCCTCTAACAAGTTACCAACGCCACACCTGGCCACGAAATAACACACGTTCTCTTCCTTCCTTACTCGTCGTGCCCTTCTCGAACACTTGAACTCTTCTAGTATACGTACCCCACTTGATCATCTCTTGATTTCCAAAACTTTGAGTCACCACCTCCAACTTGGTCATCTTACTAGCCTCAATCTTCCTTAAGGCCATTCCGGCCTTCACGATCCACCGGTCGAGCGCGTCCACGAACTCATCGATGGTCATCTAAACTTGGGCCTAGCACCCTCGTGACCCTACCACTGGCGGGACCACCCAGCTGACCTAACCTCGAACAGGCGCGGGTTGGCCCGCAACATGGCTGACCCGACCCACTTAACGCATCAAGCTCTTGTTTCCCGATCCGGAACAATCTTACCAAATCACGTCATGAAAGCTACCATTTCCCTCTCACACTACCCATGGACTTATCCTTTCAACTAACCACTTCTTTTTCTGACTCATAACTAACATAACGCTATCCGTTCATAGCACACAACAACAGATCATCATATCAAGCATGCAAAACTCTAGAGGGTTAAGGATATACCTGAATCTACCGCTCCACTCTAATCATAGGCACGCCTGGCGCATACCGTAGAAAGCGATGAACCTTCCATCGTCCGGCAGGCTGCGCCTGCGGTGCCCCTCTATAAGCACAGTCTCGTCACATGGCCCCGACGGCGCAGTGAAACAAGCACGATAAAAGACGACATTCCCGGGATGGCGTCGCCACATCGTGCTGGCGAGGGCGTGAATCCTGCGGCTAGAACTCACGTATACCGTGAACGAAGCCACGGAGCTCGACCAGCTCGAATACCCGAACTTCACGAAGGCGCGGAGGACCACTGCATGCGGCGGAGGTACATAACTAACTTTCTTCTTGAGGCGGTCCGCCTCAAAAGTTACCAAAGGACCTGTGTCACGGCCTCTTCTGCTGATCTCGGTCATTCCGTCGACCTCTCCGTGCCTCACATCCTAGTGCATGAGCTTGCATGCGGGCAATATCCATGCCCGGCTGAAGAGCTACACCCGTACAAGCCTCTGCCAAGTAATCATCTAGCCCGGTGACGTAGCGGTGTACTCTGTCCTCCATATCAGCTACCACAGCGGGGACATACCGAGCTAATGAGTCGAACTCCACATTGTACTCTCTAACCGTCGCGATCTGTCTCAGCGTCAATCATCGGCCGAGCCCTCTCATCTATGGAGGCAAGAAGTGTGCAAGAAATGCCTTTGAGAACTCGTCCCATATAGTGGAAGTGCATCATCTCCCGGGGCGACTCGCGAATCAAACGATCGGCTGCGGTATCACGCGGCCGATGCGAACCTAGGACCACGACTCGGTCTCGATGCCAGATCACTCTCATGACCAGCTGTAGCTGCCGGATGAACTCCTGCGGATCATCCTCGTGCCTCGACCCATAAAACTCGGCGGGTTACATCTCGAGAAAATCCGTAGTCTCAAATGCGCTCGGGGGTGAACTACGGGTGCTCTTGGGGCCCAGGCTGCTGCATCGACCTATCCTCATATGGCCACGACCACGGCGATGGCGGGCCATCTCCTTGTAACCCATCTCCTGCCGCCCCGGTGTGGGTGGAGGCTCGGTGCTGTAGTCTCAGCGGCATGCTGCGGCTCTAAACTCTTTGGTCTTTGCGGCGTCCTGAAACTTCGCCGTTGGAAGCCTTGTCTCAGTCTTGGCCGGGCTGCGCCTCGTGCTCCTCTGTATCCCACTAGCAGCTCCTCGGTGCCTTGCCCCCTGGGCGGGGTTGCACTGTGCAGAGGCATAGCGGTAAAGGAAAGGAATACGTCGAGAGGGTCCAACTTATCACACAACTCTAAGGCACGATCTCGGAATGAGAAGAATGGAAACCAATCCTAAATGTCCTATAGCCTCACGATTATAGATGTGGTGCACAACACACCGATAATCAAGACTCTACTAGACACGATGCGTAGACACTTTCCGAGGATTAATCGCTCGATACCACTTTTGTCACGACCGTTCGGGGCGTGGATCGTGTCTTACCGGGCACCCTAGTGATACAACATCGAGAGAAAAACCGGCGGAAATAAAAGCGTTAAACATTCAAATAGACATGGATCAAGATAAAGAAAATAGGCCAACCAAAAGCGGTTGCCTTTCAACATATATATATAGACATTTGAGCGATTACAATCCTTACAACCACGCTTGCAACGGTGCTACGGACCTCTAAGATTTATACTGACAACTATGACGGGGCGGGGCCGCCATACCACGAATGTACAAGGACCTACGGACTCGGGGTAACATACCAAAGATAAGCCTCAGAAGGAACGGAGCTTCCAAACGCTGAAATGTGATCCTACTGGCGGGGATCGGCGGTCGATGTACCTCTACTGCGGCATGACGCGGCCCGAAGGTCGATGCAACAGTACCAAGTATGTGAAGCGTAAAATCGTAATTGAAATCATAACGATCTATAAAGCGGGAGACATGTTTGATAACCAAACTACGATTCATAACATAAGCGATCATGTCAAGTCGGTCTCACGCCCCAAGTCATCCTCCGTACGTGGAACTCGCCGCCACTCTGGCGATCTAGGTACAAATCATGTGATACGTATAACATGTCTCGGCCCATCATGGACCCGATGTATAGAAAGCGTGTGGAATACATTCGGTTCATCTCATGAACTTCGGTAGTCGGATGGAATACATTCGGTCCCATCCGTGGACGCGGTAGTCGAGTGAAATACATTCGGTTCATCCCGAACTCGGTAGTCGGATGGAATACATTCGGTCCATCCGTGGGCCGGTAGTCGAGTGAAATACATTCGGTTCATCCTATGAATGCGGTAGTCGAGTGAAATACATTCGGTTCATCCCGTGAGCGTGGTAGTCAGTGAAATACATTCGGTTCATCCATGAGAACGCGGTAGTCGAGTGAAATACATTCCCGGTTCATCCCATGAACGCGGTAGTCGAGTGAAATACATTCCCGGTTCATCTCATGAACGCGGTAGTCGAGTGAAATACATTACTTGCACATCAGGTCTATCACACGCAAACATAAGCAAGTTACACACAACTTAAAGTACTTTCATTTTATGACAAAGTCCGGGTTTTAACCCTAAAGTACTACGTACGTTAAATTCCTTTTTAGAGATCCCTTCCTTTTAAAAGTCACCCGATACCCGTAGTATAAAAATAGAGTGACTTACATCTTTTGAGTAAACCAAAACACTTCTCTTTTTAAAGTCAAGTTACCACATTAAAACCAATGATGAAACCCTTCTTTTGTTTTCATAAAGTCGTTTATAACTAACTTCCCATAAAGCTGTTATAACACTTTATGTTTTAAACCAATTTAAGACAAAACAATGCCTTTCTTTTCCCTAGAGTTCCAGTTTGCCTAATTTCAATTACTCAAGTCTCTTTACTTTAGAAAAGTTTCATAGTTCAATGTCTTAATCTCTTTTAAAACAATTGAATAACATATGCCATAGTTTATTCTTGTTTATAACCAATTTATTAAAGCAGCCATGATCTAGAAAATGTAATATCATTTTGTCTCATCTTAGCTTCTATGCAGATGGAGGTTTCTACTGGTTTTAGTAATACTTCATTATTCAATACATTTTCCTTTATTAGCGCTGCAGTGATTTGTTCGATACTCATTCTGATTTCCGAAATCAGTAAAACATTAATCCTTTTAAAAACCAAGTACTCATTACTCACGAATGAGGTTTCACACAAAATTCATATTAATTCATTCAAGTCAAGTCTCTTATCTTTTAAGATTAAGTCTCTTAACTTCTAAAAATCAGTAAACCATTCTTTTTATCACTCTTAAGACGTTATACCTAACTTCCCATAAAGCTAGTATAACTCTTATGTTTTCAAAACCAAGTATTACTCTTCTTTCAAAAAGGTTTCTTATTTCTTTTGAAATACATCAAGATTCTTCTTATTCAGGCTTAAGTCAAAAGACATTGCCGTAACACTACATTCAGTTAACACACGTACGTCTACCGTACTATACCTATATTCCTTTTAAAACATTTCAAGGTTCTTATTATTCAGGCTTAAGTCAAAAGACATTGCCGTACAACTATATTCAGTTAGCACACGTATATCTACCATATAATATATACATATTATCCAGGCTTAAGTTAAAATACATTGCCACACGTACGTCTACCGTACTATATGTATTCTTTTAAAATACTTCATGCTCAAGAGTATATGAAGAATCACATATCTCGCGACGATTATCGACTATAAGCAAAACGCTCCACGGCTATAACCCGGCTAGCCTTGTCCACCTTCTAAGTAGCACATGCTCGATGAGCCCAAAATTATCCAAGTTTAATGTCGCTCCTGAGCAACGTTAAGCTCCTACTCCGTGCGCTCCAATCCGCTCCAAACAACCCTTAGAAGTTCTACGCAACTTCTACTAAACACTCCAACCGACTATGAAGGTTTTCCTTAGGATTTTGTTTTTGTGACTTAAAGAAATATAGTAGTATTTTCGGGCTCTACGTATAGAGGTAACTTTGGAAAGTACTACAAGGTATTTGGGCTAAAGTATTTGGGCAGTATAACAATACTTGGAGAGTATTTCTATACCACAAAAGGGGGTATTTATACGAGACAACTAGGCAAGGGGGGGGGGGGGTATTTCTCTCGGCCAAAAGGCCTCAACAAAGGGGGAGGGGGGTGTGGTGGACGAAAACTCTCTCTAAGAGGGGAGGGAGGATTTTAACACTTAGAACAATTTTGGATGAAGAAGTTCATCAACATAGAGGGGTATTTATAGGTCAAGCAAGGGCGACCAATGGCGAATTAATCCATGTGTTAGGCAAGTGTAAGGCCAAGATCAAGCCAAATACACCTTATCCATCTACCACCAAAATATCCTACCAACTACTTGACAAAACAAGCCACAATTTTCGTCCACTTTGCCGCCCACTTCCTTCCAATGTGAGGGTGACACATGTCACCCTCCCGTTGGTCCAAAATGTTTCGTCTCTCGGAAAAATTCGCAAAAATTAGAAATGACATAGCCGGAATTTTCCCTTAGCAAGTTTAGTAAAACGTTTCGTCGAAAAACGACTCCTTTCGGCACTTGTGCACAAATTTCGAACCTAGCCTAACTTTAAGGCTCAAACTTTTCTACGTACGTCCTCACGTACATACTCTGAAAATACGGGGTATAACACTTAAAACAAAGTATCACAAACTTTCAAATCAAGTTCTTAACTTTCAAAATACTTCAAGTCTCTTAATATTTAGAAAACAAGTTTCTTCTACTTTTAAACCTCAAGTAACTCACACCTTTAAAACAAGTTACTTCTCTTAAATCATGTCATTTCTCCTCTCTTAAAACAATTAAGTAAATCACTCCTTTGACTCCCCTAAAGTCATCATAACGACTCTTAGGTTTTGGAACTAAGGCACTAGCCAAAAGATTTGGAAACCACTTCCTTTTCAAGACTCTATGTACTTTAAGTAAAATACTTCCACTCTTTAAGAATCCAAACTTCACTAAGGCAATGGATTATACAACTTACAATTTAAACATCAAAGTACAATCAAGGAAGTACATAGAACAAATTCTACTTTAGGCAATCCAAATACAACCAAGGAATGGATCATTTAAGGAGTAGAACTTACTTTCTTTATCTTAAGGAATCATGCTAGAAGAGGAGATAGTTCACATACCTTTTCGGCTAAATCCACAAGCTAAGCCTAATACGCCGTACGTAGAAGGGTCAACCTATAATGGTCACAACAAGACTATCAACTTCCAGTCTCTAATGTACAATAATACTAAGTATACGGTCTCTAATTCTATGGAAAATCGGGCAGCACTTCCTTTGTTTCTACTCACTTTGCCACCTTTTTCAAGGCCGAATACAATAACCAACACGCCACATTTAAGGCTCAAAACAACAACCAAACAAAGGGGATTACACGCCTTACAATACGTGTAAAATTCCGCCCCACAATTCATACGAAATAGTTTAATACTCACTAGCCATTCTCGGCCAACAATAACCAACAACACTAAGTAAGTCTTAACCACTAAAACGACAAAAATTATACCTTTATAAGCCCTTAAAAATTCCAAGATTCAAAGTCGCGCCTTAGCAATTCTTAGCTCCTTTTCTTATGTTCCAATCCGCTCCAAGCACTCCTTAGAGGCCTATGAAGAACCCATCTTCAAGTTCCAACTTCAAAGTTGAAGAACTCCATAAGTTTCCGCCTTGCGACTAATACGAAAACGCCATTTTTCCGAAATCTTTCTATTGAGATATCCTTATAATACCCTTAGGGACATTGGGTTAAAGTCTTGTGGCTAAAGGATCAAAACTACAAAATTTTGTTGTGCAAAAGACCTCAAACCCGAGAGCAATTAGTGAGGGACAAGAGTTGTCTAATTTTTCTAAGTGTTGAAGAGCAAGTCTTGCACTAGTAGCATGCTTATATAACACATTGGATGGCTTAGACTTAAACAAATGGGTGGTTAAGATGAAGATCACATGGATCAAGCCCAAGTGGCAAGTTGACTTGGTCAATTATATCAAGCTTGCAAGACTTATCTTCTAAGATGGTCAATGACCATTTTACCCCCTTACCAATTCGACCAAGACCTTGTGGGGGGGCCACGTGTCGCCCTCTCATTCGTCCATAAAATTCCGTAACCCTCGTGGGTCCCACAAAAATGTAAAATTCCTCGGGTGGGCCCCACATGACCAAATCCGTAAAAATAAATTTCCAAAAAGTTAAGAGTTCCATACTTTTCAAATAATGTATTTTGAGAATCCAATTCTCAACAACGAACATTTTTCCTTTCCGACGTCCGGAAGATTTTCCGTCGGAAAAACAATTCTTCCTTTCGTACTAATTTCCAAGTCTTGATTCCTTACATACATTCTCTTATACATGTCCTGGACTTCTGGGGTGTAACAACCATACCCCTGAATGTACATAAACCTACAATGACAGGGAATCATACCAAAAGATAAGCCTCCGGAGAAACGGAGATTCCCAAAAGCAGAACGGTGATCCTATGAGCGAGGATCAACAACCGATGTACCTCTACCTGCGGCATGAACGCAGCCCCCCGGAGGAGGTCAGTACAACAGGTACCAAGTATGTGAAACTGAAAGTACTGAAATGAAATCATAACATTTAAATAAAAACCAATCCACAAACATGTATCAAACAAACCAATTAACAGTACATAGTGCCACAGTATATATAAGAGCAATTAGGTGTAACCCAACCTGGTCATTTTCTAGACCGCCAATGAACGGAGTAGGGCCATTCGCCCCTAGTATTATTGTGCGAGTCCTAATCCTGGACTACCGTAGTCCGCATAGGTCACGTGGATCCGCATGAGGTACTCTTCGCATCGGGGGTAGCTAACCCGCGGCATTTCCTGGACTCCCGCAATCTGCATAGGCCACATGGACCCGCATGAGGTATTCCTCGCATCAGCGTAACACACCCGGAGTGATTCCTGGACTACCGTAGCCCGCATAGGTCACATGGACCCGCATGAGGTATTCCTCGCATCGGGGGTAGCTAACCCGCGACAACATAACAAGTCAGGGGGGTATGTGATATAATACAAGCACAACCGGCTTATCGTAAACAACATAAGCACAACAATAAAACCCCATTAATACAAAAAGTCTCAAGACACTAACGCCCGTAGTATCATAGCATGTTTACTTATCAAACCAACTTACCATACCTTCAGAAATCACGACAAGGCTTTTATAAACAAGTAAGTAAACCGTTCTTTTTATCTTCCTTAAGTTGTTATAACTAACTTCCCATAAAGTTATCATAACACTTATACTTTTTAATAATTCAAAACAACCATATTCGTTTGGAAAACCAAGAGAACCTATTCTTTTTAAAACCAAGTATCAATTTCCTTCCGAATAATGATTCATAACTCTTTTTAAAATATTTCAAGGTTTTTATCATTTAGATCTCAAGTCAAGGATATCAAAGTGAAACCAAATTCATTTAACACACGTACGTCTACCGTACTACATATTTCACAACAATCATGCTCAAGAGGATAGGAAGAATCGCATATCTCCTCGGCTAAATCCACTTGCCAAGTCGGATATGTCGCGCGTAGAGTATCAACCTATAATAATCAAATACGTATATCAGCATCTAAACTTCTTCGTAGCATATACTAAGTATAAAGTTCCTTATTCTATGGAAAATTGGGCAGCACATCCCCCGTATCTACATACTTTTCCACCTTTTTCAAGGCCCGATATTAATAGACAACATGCCATATTCAAGGCCCAACAATTCAGTAATACAAGGGGATTACACGCCTAAACGGACGCGTAAAATTCTGCCCCACAATTCATATTAAATAATCCAAAAAGTTTAAGGAAATTTCTCGGCTATAACATGCTCACATATCATCCTTATCCAATCCTTTCAAATCCAAATCGTTATTCCTACATGTTATATACCTAATAACAACATCGACAACTACAAGTCCTTTCGTCCTTAACATGCGACATAATTTACTTAAAAATGAGAATGGATTGTTACCTTGGAATTTACCCAAAACAGTCCAACAAATCGCCCCCCTGCCCTCTTTCCACAATTCTTCTTCACGTTAAAAATCACCTTTACGAACCTCCTACAAGCTTGCCAATATATTTCCTTCTTGCCGCCTTTCCGATAATTTCATCTTTGGCTTAGGTTTTTTTTTTTTTTACTTTTGAGAGAGAAGAGCAAGTGTTTTGGATGACCTTCTAGTGTAGAATGGCCAAGTCTTGCAAGACTTGGCCAATATATAGGCCTTATCTTGATCCACAAATTGGGGGGACACTTGTCGCCCTCCCCTATGGCCCCTACAAAAATATCTTCTAATTTTTACCCTTTTTTCGCGAAAAATCCCGCCTTGGCGCCGCGGCCCTGCAGCCGGCGCCGCGGCGCTGAAACTTCCGAACATTTCAGTACATACGGCGCCGCGGCCCTGCATCCGGCGCCGTGGCGCTGTGGCACCTGACTGAAAATACTTTCCTGCTCGTCTGCGCACTGAACTTGTAACTTCCATAACTTTCTACTCTGATGTCCTATCGACGAGCGGTTTGTTGCGTTGGGAACTAGACTCAACGAAGTTCATACTAGGCTTTTGAAACACCTAAGAATTCCTAATATAACTGGACATAAACCGCCCCAAAGTTGACTAAAACCTGTCCAAAACATTCTGTCAACCTATCTTTCCAAAAATTTAACTCTTAATTCCTTTCGTACGTTCTCATAAGCATGACCTGAATTACGGGGTGTAACACACAATTGCAAATTTTTTGTGTGCACAAATGGCCAAAACCCGAGAGAAACTATGAAGAACAAGAATGTTGTGAAAATTTTGTAAGTGTTGAAGACTTGGTCCTGCATCTAGTGTGTATATATAATACAATGGAGGGTCAAGATTACAACATATGTGTGGCTAGGATGAAGGAAATTAAATATTAAGCCAAGTGGACAAGTTGACTTGGTCAATAATCTCAAGCTTTGAAGACTTGTTCATCTACATAGGTCAATGACCATATTACACTTGTCTATTTCGTCCAAGACCATGTGGGGGGTGCCATGTGTCGCCCTCCCATTCGTCCATAAAATTTCGTAACCCTCGTGGGGCCCACAAAACGTAAAATTTCTCGGGTGGGCCCCACGTGACCAAATCCATTAAACTAAATTTCCATAATGATAATACATTCCATAATCCTCAAATAACGCATTTTGACAATCCAATTCTCATCAACAAACATTTTTCCTTTCCGACGTTCGGAAGATTTTCCTTCGGAAAAACAATTCTTCCTTTCGTACCAATTTTCAAGTCTTGTGTTCTCGCGTCTATTCTCGTATACTTGTCCTGTAATTCCGGGGTGTAACAAGGATGAAGGAAATTAAATTTCTATACAAGTGGCAAGTTGACTTGGTCAATTTTCTCAAGCTAGCAAGACTTGATATTCTACATTGGTCAATGACCATTACACCCTTGCCCAATTTCTCCCAAGACCATGTGTGTGGGGGGGGGGGGTGCCACGTGTCGCACTCCCATTCGTCCATAAAATGTCATAACCCTCGTGGGCCCCACAAAACGTAAAATTCCTCGGGTGGGCCCCACGTGACCAAATCCGTAAAAATAAATTTTCATAATGATAATACATTCCATAATCCTCAAATAATGCATTTTGAGAATCTAATTCTCATCAACAAACTTTTTTTCCTTTCTGACGTTCGGAAGATTTTTCCTTCAGAAAAACAATTCTTCCTTTCGTACCAATTTTCAAGTCTTGTATTCTCGCGTCTATTCTCTTATTCACATGTCCTGGAATTACGGGGTGTAACAACTCTGATGATCAGACTTCTGTATGAGTAGAACTTCCGTAAATGTCCGCATCGATATAACACAACAACACTGAACAAGAGGGATCAACCCGACATATATACAGGTCCGACATATAATCTAGCTGACAAGGCTATACATCAATAATTGTACATACCAGACAAGTCTATGAGCCTCTACGAATATATGCATTGTCATATGTTGGTGTGGAAGAATGAAGGTGCATCCTAGTTCTATAGGTAATCAATGTATAAGATGATTACTTAGTTAGTTGCAAAAGTTGTTACAAGGTAGTTAGAGTTTGTTAAAGTGGTTAGTTAGTTATAATTAGTTGGTTACATAATTAGTTGTTACTAATTGTATAAATAGGGATTAGATGTGTAAATATCTATACAAGTTCATAATACACAATATAATATTCTATACACTCTCTCTCTTTTCTTTCTTTTTTTCTCACACGAACACCTTCTTCATTTCTCCTCTCCGTTCATCTTCTATGTTCCTTCTTTCTATTCTTCCTTATCATCATGTGTTAATCGATTCTATCTTCATCATGGTATTAAAGCCAAGTTCAATCGAATTGAATGAACTATTTTAATTCACATGCAAGCAAATCGGAACATCAATCTATAAATTGAGTAGCTGAAATCCTGAATC
The DNA here is from genome assembly GCA_029844215.1 of Przewalskia tangutica. Classification (NCBI taxonomy): domain Eukaryota; kingdom Viridiplantae; phylum Streptophyta; class Magnoliopsida; order Solanales; family Solanaceae; genus Przewalskia; species Przewalskia tangutica. The sequence goes on from CM056720.1 coordinate 65,006,366, forward strand.
AGAACTCAACTGGAACAAATCGAATGGATTTATTACATGCAATCTATTAATTGACAGATCAAGAAGGATTAGTCACATGCAATTTTATAAGTGGTGAATCGAGAGATTAGAAAACAGACCGAGAGGATTTGTGATGTGTGATCTGTTCGTGTATGGTATATCTGGTATTTTTTGTCTTTATTGAAATTTGTATGTTGCATGCAATCATATTTCATTATTGAGAAGGAAAAATTCAGATGTTTGAGGTAGACAGAGTCACAATTGAAACTGAAAACGATGGAGAACAATGAAAAAGATTTGACTGATGGAAATATGACAGTCAATGTAACCATAGATCATAATCATCCTTTGTACCTATTTCCTTCGGATGCACCTAGTTCGTTATCCGTTGGAATCATTTTGAATGGAATGAATAATTACACACTATGGAGTATAGCTATGAACCTTGCGTTGTTAGGAAAAAAAATAAGATAGGATTCATTGATGGATCAGTAAGGAGATCTTCTTTTCATTGAGATTTGGCATAATCGTGGGATAGATGTAATGCAATAGTAGTTTCTTGGCTGATGGGGAATGTGAGTAAGGGTCTTCTTACTGGAATGTTGTTTAACTCAGATTCATACAACATATGGGAAGAGTTAAAGGAAAGATTTGATAAAATAAACAGCTCCAGGTCTTTTCAGTTGCATAAGGATATCTTCACTATCAGACAAGGATCATTATCGGTCTCAATGTATTATTTGAAATTGAGAGATCTATGGGATGAGTATGACTCTATCATCCCACTTTCATCATGTTGCCCAAAATCTAAAGAGTTTGTTGATCATTTACAGTACCAGAAATTAATGCAGTTTCTGATGGGATTGAATGAAAGTTATAGCTAGGCTAGAAGTCAGATTATCATGATGCAACAAATTCTGAGTTTAAATCAAGTGTATTCTATGATTAATCAAGAAGAAAGTCAAAGGATGGTGGCTGGAACAAGCATAATGGTGTAGGAGCAGATGGAATCATCATCTGTCATGTTCACAGTTGGGAATGGAAGTGGAAAGAATGGGAATGGAGGAATGAAACAAAGGAAACCATATAATCCAAATGATATGTGCGACTTTTATCATGTGAAGTGGCATTGGAAAATAGATTGTTTCAAATTAATGAAATGTGACTACTGTCACGACACAAGCAAGAGATTGCTACAGGCTGTATGGATATCCTGATAATTTCAAGAACTACAAAGGCAAGAAAGCATATGCAGTGACATGAGGGAATTCTTCTTCATTTGAAGACACTGGTCAGGAGAATATGATGTATTATCAGCAGGGTATGAACCAGAGTTTTGACATCAGAACACTCAATCAGCTATGTAATACAATTACAACCAGAGAGCACAATCATTCAATCAATTCACACCTAATCAACACCAGCAGCTTCAAATTGCTCAACAACCAACACAATACTGGAATCAGTGCAAATGTGGAAGGTAAATGTTTCTCTAATCCAAGGGATATCCTGAAATGGATTATAGATACAGGTGCAACTAATCATATGATTAGTGATCACAAATATTTACATGGTAAACAATTCACAGAAGGAACAGGCAAGGTTCAATTACCTACAGGTGATTCAGCCAAAAACTCACACATTGGTGACTATCACTTAGGAGGAGGTGATGTTCTTAGAAATGTCATGTGTGTGCCAACATTCTGTTATATCCCGTAGTTTCAGAGTATGTATGTGAAGATGTACGTACAAATGTATAAGCCCTAATTAGGTTAAGGATGAAATTGTGAACTTCCAACGAAAAAGATTCCGAACCTTGTGAAGGAAATTTTACGTTTTTAATATTTTAACCAATTACGGATTTTTCCGAGAGATGAAATATTTTGGACCAATAGGAGGGCGACATGTGTCACCCTTAGGTGGCATGTTGGACGAAAATTAATGGGCAAGTGGCCAAGTCAAGAAGTCAAAGTCTTGGAAGATATTTTGGTGGAGCAAGTGGGGTGCCTTGGACGTTTTTTTGTTGGAGCAAGTGGCTATCCACATGTCTCATTTTTGTGGTGGACATATGTCCCAAGGTTGTGGTGGACACTTGGTTGGAAGACTCCACTCACACAAGCAACCAAATCTTCACCTTACACATGTTTTAATCTTGACCCTTGAATGTCCTATAAATACCCCTCTTAAGTTGCAAGACTTCTTCATCCACTTAACAATTTCCAAGTCTCAAAAATCCTTCCCCCTTGTTAAAAGTCTCGTCCAAAACACCCTCCCCCCTTCTAGTTATTCTCGTCCGAAATCACCCCCCCCCCCCCGCCCTCCTTTGTAGAAGAATTATCTTCAAGTATTGTTACTATCCCAAATACCTTAGCCTAAAATCCCTTGTAGTATTCCAAAGTTACCTCTATACTAAGAGCCCAGAAATACTACTTTATTTCCTTTAGTCACAAAACGAAACCCTAGGAAAATCTTCATAGTTGGTTGAAGTATTAAGTAGAAGTTGTTTAGAAACTTCTAAGGGTTTCTTGGAGCGGATTGGAGCGTACAAAATAGAAGCTAAACGTTGCTCAGGATCGACTTAATCTTGGATAATTTTGGGCTTATCGAGGTAATAATATTTGTCCTTCTATGGTAATTGGAGATTACATATTGTAGTTGTTACACCCCGTAAGTCCAGGACATGTATAAGAGAATGTGCGTAAGGAATCAAGACTTGGAAAATGGTACGAAATGAAGAATTGTTTTTCCGACGGAAAATCTTCCGGACGTCGGAAAGGAAACATGTTTGTTGAGGAGAATTAGATTCTCAAAATGCATTATTTGAAGAGTATGGAACTCTTAACCTTATGGAAGTTTATTTTACGGATTTGGTCACGTGGGGCCCACCCGAGGAATTTTACGTTTTGCGGGGCCCACGAGGGTTACGGAATTTTATGGATGAATGTGAGGGCGACACGTGGCACCCCCACATGGTCTTGGTCGAAATATAGTAAGGGGTAAAATGGTCATTGACCATGGTGGAAGATAAGTCTTGCTAAGCTTGAGATTGTTGACCAAGTCAACTTGCCACTTGTGCTTAATCCTTGTGAAACTCATCCTAGCCACTCATGTGTTGCAATCTAAACCCTCCATTGTGTTTTATATACCCAACTAGTAGCAATACTTGGCATTTTAAACTTAGAAAAATTAGAGAACCTTGTGTTCTTCAAGACATGCTCTCGGGTTTGGCTAAGCTCTCACAAGAAATTTTTGTAGTTTTGATCCATTGTTCACAAGACTTTAACCCAATGTCCCTAAGGGTATTGTAAGGATATCTCAATAGAAAGATTTCGGAAAAACGGCGTTTTAGTATTAGTCGCAAGGCGGATACTTAAGGAGTTATTCAACTTTGAAGTTGGAACTTGAAGATGGGTTCTTCATAGGCTTCTAAGGAGTGCTTGGAGCGGATTGGAACATAAGAAAATGAGCTAAGAATTTGCTAAGGAGCGACTTTGAATCTTGGAAATTTTAAGGGCTTATAAAGGTATAAAATTTTGTCGTTTTAGTAGTTAAGACTTACTTATTGTTGTAGCTATGGATATTAGAAAGCATGAGTTATATAGTATGAAGTTTGATAAGTATATTGGCTATTGGAACCCTAATCCGAAAACTAGCATGTTAGCCTTAAGATTACAATTCAAGTCGATTATTAGTTTAAGTCGTCGCATGTTGTAGAAAGAAGGAAATTGTAGTTGTTGAAGTTGTTTATGACTACATGACATGTTAGACCTTAGAACTTGGATTTGGAAAAAGGATTGGAAAAGACTTTGAATTGTTGGTTATGTTGTTGGCCGAGAATGGCTTGGATTTTTATACTACTTGATACGAATTGTGGGGCGGAATTTTACACGTATTGTAAGGCGTGTAATCCCCTTTGTTTGGTTGTCGTTTTGAGCCTTAAATGTGGCGTGTTGGTTATTGTATTCGGCCTTGAAAAATGTGGCAAAGTGAGTAGAAACAAAGGAAGTGCTGTCCGATTTTCCGTAGAATTAGAGACCGTATACTTAGTATTATTCTACGTTAGAGACTAGAAGTTGATAGTCTTGTTGTGACCATTATAGGTTGACACTTCTACGTACGCCGTATTCGGCTTAGCTTGTGGATTTAGCCGAAAAGGTATGTGAACTATCTCCTCTTCTAGCATGATTTCTTAAGATAAAGAAAGTATTTTCCTACTCCTTAAATGATCCATTCCTTGGTTGTATTTGGATTGCCTAAAGTAGAATTTGTCCTATGTACTTCCTTGATTGTACTTTGATGTTTAAATTGTAAGTTGTATAATCCATTGCCTTAGTGAAGTTTGGATTCTTAAAGAGTGGAAGTATTTTACTTAAAGTACATAGAGTCTTAAAAAGGAAGTGGTTTCCAAATCTTTTGGCTAGTGCCTTAGTTCCAAAACCTAAAGGTCATTATAATGACTTTAGGGGAGTCAAAGGAGTGATTTACTTAAGTGTTTTAAAAGAGGAGAAATGACAAGATTTAAGAGAAGTAACTTGTTTTAAAGGTGTGAGTTACTTGAGGTTTAAAAGTAGAAGAAACTTGTTTTCTATATATTAAGAGACTCGAAGTATTTTTGAAAGTTAAGAAACTTGATTTGAAAGTTTGTGATACTTGGTTTTAAGTATAAGTCTCTTGGTTATAAAAAGTATGAAATCGTCTAAAAACCATAAAGGGTTATAACGGCTTTATGGGAAGTTGGTTATAACGGCTTTATGGAAGGTTTAGAAAGTTATCTATTTTGATTAATGGGCATAAGTTGCCTAGATTGTGAAAATTTGAAGTTACTTGATTTCAAGCTTTGAAATGAGTTTCTAAAAGTATAGTAACTTACTTTGAAAAATAGACACACCTTGATACTACGGGTGTTAGTATCTTGGGGTATTACATAAAAAAGAGTCTTTGAAAAGAATGTATGTACGTAGTATTTTTGCTTGATTAATTGAGAATTAGTCTAAGTGTGCCTTGATAAGTACTTTGGCTTGATTAATTGAGAATTATTCTAAGTGTGCCTTGATAAGTACTTTGGCTTGATTAATTGAGAATTATTCTAAGTGTGCCTTGATAAGTACTTTGACTTGATTAATTGAGAATTAGTCTAAGTGTGCCTTGATAAGTACTTTGGCTGGTTTAATTGAGAATTATTCTATATGTGCCTTGATAAGTACTTTGGCTGGTTTAATTGAGAATTATTCTATGTGTGCCTTGATAAGTACTTTGGCTGGTTTAATTGAGAATTATTCTATGTGTGCCTTGATAAGTACTTGGGCTTGTTTAATTGAGAATTGCCTATGTGTGCTGGTACTAGCCGGTTTTGTGCTAGTGGTATATCATTCATTTCGGGGTCATTCCCCGGGTTTGTGGCATTTTCATATTCCATGGATTTGCTACCCACGATGCGAGGAATACCTCATGCGGGTCCGTAAGGACTTATGCGGGTGAAATAGTCCCATGCGGGCGGGTCCAGCCTATGCGAGGAATACCTCATGCGAGTCCGTAAGGGCTTATGCGGGTGAAATAGTCCCATGCGAGGAATACCTCACGCGGGTCCACGCGACCTATGCGGGTGAAATAGTCCCAGGAGTAGGATTGCTTAATGATACTGCGGGCGGGTGGTCCTGCTTTGATCGTGAGCTTCCTAGTTTATATTGTAAGTATACTACTATTTACTCTCATGATTGCAAGGTTCAGTGTGCTTACTGATGTTGTATTATATCATGGACTGCCGACAGTTAGAAAGGATTCCACGGACATGATTGATATTATGGGCGTGAGACCCATGGTTATATTTGAGTAATGACTTTGAGGGCATGCGTCCCTGACTTGATATGACTGTTTATGTGTTGTGTACTGTAGGTTGGCTATCATACATGTATCCTGTTTTGTTAGACGGTTATGATTTCATTACAGTACTTACTGCTTCACATACTTGGTACATTCTTCGTACTGACCTCCTTCGGGGGGCTGCGTTCATGCCGCAGGTTTAGGTATGCTGTTTGGTGATCGGCAGGTGTAGGACCCTGCCCAGAGTTTTTGGATAGCTCCCCCTATTCAGGAGTTTATCTTTTTTGTATAAGTTCTTTCATGCAGTGCTTTATACGATTATGGATGCAGCGGGGCCTTGTCGTCATAGTTGATATAACTCTTAAGTGCGTATTCATATGTGGGATTGGACTCGTATGCGATGTAGTGTCTTTGGTTTATGATATTATATGGCGGCCTTCGGCTTTGCCTTGCACGTCACGTTGGTTTTAAAAAAATGAGGTGTTATTCGATTTCCATGATTTACTTAATTGTTAAGGTAGAAGGGTGACTGGTAGGGCACGATCCACGGCCACAGGTTGGGCGTGATGAGTGGTATCGAGCGGTCGATCCTCGGAATATCTATAGGCCGTGTCTAGTAGAGTCTTGATTATCGGTGTGTTGCGCGCACACCCATAAACGAGGCTACGGGACATTTAGGAGTTAGTTTCTATTCCTTCTCACTCTAAGATCGTGCCATGAAATGTGTTAGTAAGATAATTCCTCTCGACGTATTGTTGTGTTCTGATTATGCCTCGAGGAGGCAACGATCACTGAAGGCAAAGGAGTAGCGAGAGCTACTAGTCGACTCGGAAGAGTTGATAGGGCTTATGCCTGTGGTATCTGGATGTTGTTCGCGATCGAGTTCTTGCGCCAGTTTTGAGGCCCGGCACGAGCCTCCGGTTTCGATTAGGAGAAGGCTTTAGGAGTCATGAAGGAAGCCATTATGTTATTGACCAAGATAGCGATGCTACGATTTCATCACAGGAGGTTATTCGGCGATGCAGACAGTGTACGAGGTATAGGGCCGCGAAGATCTGCGTAAGAGGCTAGGCCGGTTGGTTATTCGGTGAGTTTATGGACGGCGATCTCGGAATGAGTGAGATATTTGTCCCACCTACCCGGTACATACCCCGCAGCCTGGTGGGAGATTGGACCCCACAAGGTATTTAGGAGCCGGTCCAAGCTCCAGGGGTCGAGGTTCTCAGAGGAGCAGAGGGTTTTCTAAGTCGAGGCCACTTTTTCCTCAGTGTTTCCGATGTAGTAAGCGTCATTTGGGGGAATTCCGTTATGGCACGGGTCTTTGTTTTTATTGTGGTCGTCCGGGCCATATTCTGAGGGTATGTCCTTTTAGAAGGAGCACCGGTGAGGTGACTCAGCCTATGAGGCCGGTAGTTGGTTCCCTTTCCTCCACAGTTGTGCGTCCCCCAGGGCAGGGTGTTCAGATGTCAGCCAGCCGTGGTAGATGTCAGGGGGGGAGTTTATAGTTTTGGAGGTCCTTCGAACCGCAGAGGTGACGTGACTACTGGACAGGAGCAGGAGGCGACATTGCATAGGGTTACAGGTATATTTCGATTCTTTTGAATCATACGTGCATTGTTAGATTCAGATTTTGCCCTAGCGTATATGTTTTCCCTGTGTTGCTAGCAGTGGTAAGTGATAGTACCCCAGAGGTAGGAATACTTTGATTAGTAAGGTGAAAAGTTAAGAATGTTGACAAGAATGGTAAGTGAACTGAGACTATAGTTGTGTAGAGTTCACAAGTTGTAATTACCCCGTAACAGTGTATAGACCGATAGGGAAGGATGTACAGTAGAAATACTTTGGCTTATGTGACGAACCTCTAGTGAATGGGAGGATAGGGTGAGAAGTACCTTGAAATAAGAGAGAGAATTATTTCAGACTAAGAATGAGAAGTTAAGTGTGACGCTGGGTCGGGTTGTGGAATCATTTCGGGTCAGCCGGTAGTATGGAATGGGGTGATGTCAGTTGGTAGTGGTCCCGCTATGTGATAGGGTGACGAGGATGCCAGGCCAAGTTGAGTTAATCGTTGTACGATTTCGTGGATGCGTTCCACCGGAACTAGGTCGTAAGGACCGAGAAGAGCCTTAACGGGAATGTAAGTAACAATATGGCCAAGTTTGGTTAGTAACTCCAAGGATTGGGGAACAGAAACAATATTTGAGATTTTGTATGTGTACTAGATAAGTTTGAAAGTACGAGAAAGTATGACAAGTAAGAAAGAAAGGAACCTCTAAGGATCCCGTGTTTGAGAAGACAGTAACTTTCGAGTTTTGTGAGGAGGGACCACGGAGGGAAGGTCCATTGTTATGTTTACGTATGTTGTGGTGGCCATGTGTGGCATCGTTGGTCTTGTGCAGTTTTGATTGATAGGCATAGTATAGAGATTGTGCCAGAGTGTATAGCTTGAAAACCGACTAAGAACATTCGGGGACGAATGTTTCTAAGGGGGGAAGAATGTTACACCCCGTAAGTCCAGGACATGTATAAGAGAATGTGCGTAAGGAATCAAGACTTGGAAAATGGTACGAAAGGAAGAATTGTTTTTCCGACGGAAAATCTTCCGGACGTCGGAAAGGAAAAATGTTCGTTAAGGAGAATTAGATTCTCAAAATGCATTATTTGAAGAGTATGGAACTCTTAACCTTATGGAATTTTATTTTACGGATTTGGTCACGTGGGGCCCACCCGAGGAATTTTACGTTTTGCGAGGCCCACGAGGGTTACGGAATTTTATGGACGAATGTGAGGGCGACACGTGGCACCCCCACATGGTCTTGGTCGAAATATAGTAAGGGGTAAATGTCACGACCCCAACCCGGGCCCGTGACTGGTGCCTTACCCCGGGCACCCTAGTGATACAACATCAGAGTAATCAGCGGAACATAAGACGATAACATGAAATAACAAGAAGTATGAAACAATAATCGGAGAAAACTTGCCTTACGGCATATATATAGATCAATTTAAAACCGAACAGTTACATCCCATTACAACTCTGCCCACAACAGTACTACAGACCTCTAAGAATGATACGACAACAATGGCGGGACAGGGCCCCGCCATACCCCTGAATGTAAATACCTACAACGACAGGGGACTATACCACTGATAAGCCTCCGGAGAAACGGAGCTTCCCATACGCTGAACTGTGACCCTAAGAGCGAGGATCAACACTGGTGTACCTTTACCATGCGGAACGCAGCGGCCGATGAGGTCGATTACAACAGTACCAAGTATGTGGCGAAAATCGTAAATGAAATCATAGTAGTCTATATAAAGCAGGAGACATGTATGATAACCAAAACTACAGTTCACAATAAATAAGCAGTCATGTCAAGTCAGGGACTCACGCCCTCAAAGTCATCATAAAACCGTACGGGGTAAGTACGAAGGCATAGCCGACTACTAAAACCCACAGTACAAACAAGGTCGTAAACTGTATCATGAGATCTGTCTAGACCGTCACATGATCAAAGCTGGCCACTCGCCCGCAGTATCTAATGTGCGCGTCTAGCCCTGGAACTTCCCGTAGCTCCGCATGGGCCACTCCAATGGCCCGCATGAGGTATTCCCCGCATCGAGGGTAGCTACTCCCCGGCAGCGTCCTGGACTCGCCGTCCGCATGGCCACAAAGACCGCATGACCACAAGGGCCCATACTAACACCGGAACTCCGTAGTTCCGCAGGCCATCTGGACTGCATAAGGTATTCTCGAATCATAGGTCACTAGACCCTTTGAGTCTACCCGCGTCGGAGGCGACAACCCGGAATCATGGTGATATAATATCATCATAACGACTATCGTTAAACAACCTAAGCACAACAAGGAAAAACCCCTTTACACAAACATCACAAGATACTAACTCACGTAGCATCCTAGCATGTTTACTTATCAAGTCAACAAGAAAGTATTACAAGACTATCACAAATCAATACAATCAAGTTATTCACACAAGGTACTTTCTACATTATGATTAACCAGGTCGGGTATCTATCCCCAAAGTACTTCATACATTATATTTTAAAAGATACGTTACGTTTACAAAAGTCACACAATACCCGTAGTATATGAAAATAGAGTGATTATCTTTTGAAGTAAATCAAAACACTTCTCTTCGTAAAATCAAGTTACGACATTCTTTTCCAAATGTTTCAGGTTTGCCTAATTTCAAATGTTCACGTTTCTTATTTTAGAAAGGTTTCGTAGTTCATAATTTTAATCACTTAATGATATAATTCTCCTTTAAAAGCAATTTGAGAAACATATATACGTCGTGAGTAGGTTATTCTTGTTTATAACAATCTTATTTAAGCAGTCATGATCTAGGAAATGTAACATCATTTTGTCTTATCTTAGTTTCTATGCAGATGGAAGTTTCTATTGGTTTTACTAATACATTATTAGTCAAAACATTTCCCTTTATTAGCGATGCTGTGGTTTGTTCGATACTTATTCTGATTTCCGAAATCAGTAAAACATTATTGCTTTTAAAATCAAGTACTCATTACTCGCGAATGAGGTTTTACAACATTTTTAACAAAATGTTAATTACCAAGTAAAACAAGTTAAGTCTCTTATCTTTAAGATTAAGCCTCTTAACTTTTAAAATCAGTAAACCATTCTCTTTACCTCTCTTAAAACGTTATACCTAACTTCCCATAAAGCTAGTATAACTCTTCTTTGTTATCACACATCAAGTCAGTTACCTTTTAAAACCACAAAGCATTTTACACATGCGTCTAGTACTACATAGTTATACACATATTGTAACGCCCGAAACCGGGCGAATCCTTTGGTGCCTTACCCCGGCACCCTAGTGATCTGACATCGAGAAAATCAGCGGAATATAAAACATGAATCATGAAACAAGAGATATCATAGATAAGCAGGCCAACCAAGCATTTGCCTTGGTGTATATACATAAACGACGAGTTATCCTTTTTACAAACCACGCTTGGCGATTACTCTGAGCCTCTAAGATTTATACAACAACTATGGCGGGACGGGGCCCGCCATACCACGAATGTACAAGAACCTACAACTCGGGGAACACATACCAAAGATAAGCCTCCGATGAAGCGGAGCTTCCAAACTGAAGCGTGATCCTTGGCGGGGATCGGCGGCGATGTACTTACTGCGGCATGAGCGGCCGAGAGGTCGATCTGTGGTACGAGTATGTGAAAGCGTAAAATCGTAAATGAAATCATACTAGTCTATATAAGCAGAGACATGTATGATAACCAAACTACGATTCACAACATAATGATCAAGTCGAGGACTCGCGCCTCAAAGTCACCACTCAAATATAACTATGGGTCTCACGCCCACCACATCCATCATGTTCGCATCATGGCCACATGCCCCCGGAATACAGCATCGGTGTAGACATGTCCATGATGCAACAATAATAACAAGGCCGCATGGCCACATGCCCCCGGAATACAGCATCGGTGTAGACATGCCCATGTTACCTCAACAACAATATACTAGGTAGTCAACCTGCGCGTGGCCACATGCGGGAATACAACATCGGTGTAGACACGTCCATGGAGCGAAATAACCATATATCGGGTAATCAACGGCGCGTACATGCCCCCGGAATACAACATCGGTGTAGACACGTCCATGGAACGAAATAACCATATATCGGGTAATCAACCCGTGGCCACATGCCCCCGGAATACAACATCGGTGTAGACACGTCCATGGAGCGAAATAACCATATATCGGGTAATCAACCCGGCGTACGCCATGCGAGAATACAACATCGGTGTAGACACGTCCATGGAACGAAATAACCATATATCGGGTAATCAACCGGCGCATGGCCCCTGCGAATACAACATCGGTGTAGACATGTCCATGTGACATCAACAATAAACGATAATCAAAATGGAAACATACGTGGAATTCTCCATCACCGCCAAAGCGTCCAAGTAAGTTCTCAACAAGTCAACCGCCACCTATCGAGACGCCAGCGGTACGAAATACCACGGCACAACAAAGGCTATCATCACAAGCATAGGCAAGTTTCACAACAACAAGCATAGGCAAGTTTCACAACAACAAGCATAGGCAAGTTTCACACAACTCGTACTTTCATTTAATGCCAAAGTCGGTTTTTAACCAAAGTTCTTCACGTTAAGTCCTTTTAAAGAGATCCATTACTTTTATAAAAGTCACGATACCGTAGTATTAGAATGACCAACCCACATTCCCTTTCAAAATCAAGTAACAACATTCTTTTCCTAAGTTCGGTTGCCTAGTTTCAATTACTCAAGTTTCTCATTTTCAAATGGTTTCATAGTTCATAAACTTAATCACTTGATTCCTTTTTAGAAACGATTGAGTAATATATGTCTTACGTGAGAGTAGGTTATTCTTGTTTACAACATTCTTATTACAATGACCATGATCTAGAAAATGTAATATCATTTTGTCTCATCTTAGTTTCTATGCGGATGGAGGTTTCTCTTGGTTTTTAATACGATACATCATTATTCAATACATTTCCTTTATTAACGCTTATTGCGGTGGTGCAGATACACATTCGATTTCGAAATCGATGAAACATAAAACCAAGTACTCATTACTCACGAATGAGGTTTCACACAAACATCCACATTAACACAAATAAGTTAAGTCTCTTATCTTATAAGATCAAGTCTCTTAACTTCTAACATCAAGAAACTATTCTTAAGTAGTTATACCTAACTTCCCATAAAGCTAGTATAACTCTTAAGTTTTCAAACACAATACTACACTTCTTTCAAAACTATTTATAAACCTTTGAAATACATTAAGTTTCCTTATTATAACAAGCCGATTATAATTCACATCGATTCCCTTTTAAAAACCACAAAGTATTTTAAACACACGACGTCTACCGTACTACGTAGTTACACATATCATGCTAGAAGAGATAGGAAGAGGTTCACATACCTCGCGACGATTTATCGACAATAAGCAAAAAGCTCCAAACGATCGGCTACTCGCCGAAGCCAAGTAAATCGCGCCACACGTGGTACTTGAACCTATAAGGCCACAAGGCGCCTATTATCATCTAGACCACAACGTAGAATATTCTGAGAAAATTGGCGTCTCCCACGCCACGGCGTAAATCTCCTTCTCTATCGAGGCGGCTACCAAGCCAACCGAGGGGTTTTACCGCCTAACGGGCGTGTACAATTCTACTACGATAATACTACACAAGTCTCATGTAATACGGTCCTATGTAATTCTGATTGATTCGATTCTTACTTCTTGGGCTTAAGTCAAAAGACATTGCCACGATTACTAAGTATAGTTCTATATATAGTATACTTCAACTATATATTCTAACAACATGTAATTTCCAATTACAATAGAAGAATGATAGTGTTTACCTCGATAAGCCCATAATTATCCAAGTTAAATGTCGATCCTTAGCAACGTTTAGCTCCACTCGGTGCTCCACCCGCTCCAAACAACCCAGAAGTTCTAACCAACTTCTACTTAAATACTTCAACCAATCAATGAAGATTTTCTTAGGGTTTCGGTTTGAGACTAAAGGGACAAAAGGTAGTATTTAGGACTCTACGTATAGAGGTAACTTTGGAATACTACAAGGTAAAAGGCTAAGGTATTTTGGGCATTATAACAATACTTGGAGAGTATTTCAATACCACAAAGGGGATGTATTATACTGAAACAACTAGGCTGGGGGTACCCAGCTGAACCTCATGAGGGGAGGAGACCTCTGGCCAAGCTCCACAAAAAGGGGAGGGCTTGGACGAATTTCAACACACAAAGGAGAGATTTCAAGACTTGAAATGATTTTGGATGAAGAAAGTTCATCAACTAAGGGGGTATTTATAGCAAACCCAAAGGCCAACCAATGGCCAAGATTTAGTAAGTGCAAGGCAAGTGTAAGGCCAAGATCAAGCCAAGTGCACCCACAAAACACTCCACAAAACACTCCACAAAACAAGCCACAAAACTAGGCACAAAGGGAGCCAATCGGCGAGGCCAACCAAGGCCTCTTGGGCGCCCAAATCGTCAACCTTCCATTTGCTTCCAATGTGAGGGTGACACGTATCACCCTCCGTTGGTCCAAAATGTTTCGTCTCTCGGAAAAATCCGCAAAAAATAAAAATGACATAGCGGAAATTCCTACGAAGGCGTGGAAGCGTTTAGTCGAAAACGACTCTGTCGGCACTTGTGCCCAAATCGAATCGAATGCCTAACTTAAGGCTCAAATTTACGCGTCGTCCATACGTACATACTCACGAAAAATCGGGTATAACATTCTTCCCCAGAAACATTCGCCAGAATGTTCCTTCAGGTCTCAAAACAACCAGGTACCAGTATAGTCTTTAGTGCTATACTTACGAAAACGATCATGCCACACCTGGCCATAAAACACACGTTCACTTCTCCCCTTTCTCGTAGTACTCGTCTCGAACACTCGAACTCGTTCTAGTATCCGTACCACACTTCTGTCAACGCTTCTGTTTCCAACCCTTGGAGTCTCTACCTCCAACTTGGTCATCTCACTAACCTCGATTTCCCCTAAGGCCATTCGGCCTTCACGACAGTCGATCGAGCGTATCTATGAACTCATACGATGGTCATCTAAACTTGGGCCTAGCACCCTCGTGACCACCGCCACTGGCGGGACCACAGTGACCGCCGCCGAAGCGGGGCGGGTTGGCGCAACATAGCTGACCGACCATTTGTGCCAACTTCCTAGTTTCTTGATCAGAACATTCTTACCTCTCATGCCGCGAAAGCTACCACTTCCATTTCACATTACCCGGTGATCACACAAACATATCCCACGCTACGCACTACGATAGCGGTCAAACATAAAATAGATCTTTTACTCAAGACGACCTTACGTGGTAGGTCTCAATCGTGACACATCTGGGTTCATACTTATGACCCATACTTAGCCTCCCAACTAACCATGTTTTCTAACTCACAATTAACACAACGCTATTCGCACACATAGCACATAATAATGAGATCATCATATCAATGTACCAAAACTCTAGAGGTTAAGGATATACACGGCTACCGCTCCACTCTAATCATAGGCACGCCTCGCAGCAGCATGCTGTATGAAGGTGATGAACCACCATGATCACGAAGGTGAGTCGTACGCTGAACCTCTCTTATAAGCCTGATCTCTCTTCACATGGCCCGACGGCGCGAGAATAACAAGCTCTGGTACTCGACACTCCAAATGCGATCTACCACATCGACTACACCGAGGTAGGGTGGTGCATCCGCCAACACCCTACTCACGAACATCTGAAACACAGGAGCCACGACCGCTCTGAATATCCCAAGGGTCGAAGTGCGGAGGACCACTCAGTAATGGCGGAGGTACAAAACTAGTATCTTCTTGGCGGTCCGCCTCGAAGGTCGCCAAAATATCCGGCCGTCTTGGCCTTAACCTGTGGCGGTCCACCTGCGTCGATCTGCGCTCTCGCACCCAGTGCATGAGCACGTATGCGGGCAATATCCATGCCCGGTGAAGAAACACGAACAACTCTCGCTGGTAATCATCGAGCCACAGAACATATCGGTGCACTCGATCCTCCATACTAGCTACTAATGCGGGAACATACCGGCGATAGGTCGAACTCCACATTGTACTCCCATTTGTATGCCCGTGCGCCAACATCAAAAATCATCGGCCCGAGCCCTCTCATGCGTGGAGGCAAGAAATGTGCGGGAAGGCCCGAAAACTCATCCCAAACGGTGGAAGTCGTACTCTCCCGGAAAGCTCACGAGTCAAACGATCATTGCGGTGTCACGCGGCCGATGCGAACAAATATCCGGACTCGGTCTCACGAAGCCTTGATCACCGCGTGATCCTCGCAGACGGATGAACTCCTGCGGATCATCCTCGGCCTCGACAGTAAAACTCGGCGGGCTACAACTAAGAAATCCGTAGCCTCAAATCATGCGCCTCGGGTGCACTACGGTCTTCTTTGAGCTGGAGCTGCTGCGTCCGGCCTATCCTCATATCGGCCACAACCACGGCCAATGGCCGGGCCATCTCGCGTGACCCATCTCCCCGCTCGGTGTGGGGTGGAGGCTCAGTCTTGTAGTCTCGGCTGACGGCTGCTGCGGCTCTAAACTCTTTGGTCTTTGGCGGCGTCGCAAAACTCGCGTCAAGCACTACTCAGTCTTGGCCAGGGCTGCGCCCTCGTACTCCTCGAATCCCACTGGCAGCTCCGCCGGCTGCCTTGCCTCCCAGGCCTGGTTGCCTCGCGGAGGCATAGCGGTAAAGCGTAAACACGTGAGAGGGTCGACTTACAACCACGGCTCTAAGGCACGATCTGGAATGAGAAGAATGGAAACCAATCCTAAATGTCCTATAGCCTCACGATTATAGATGTGGTGCACAACACACGATAATCAAGACTACTAGACACGATGCGTAGACACTTTCAGAGGATTAATCGCTCGATACCACTTTTGTAACGCCGAAACTCGGGCGTCGCGGTGCCTTACCGGGCACCCTAGTGATACAACATCGAGAGAAAATCGCGGAATATAAACATGAATCATGAAACAAGAGATATCATAGATAAACAGCCAACCAAATAGCGATTTGCCTTGGTGTATATACATAAACCGACAGTTATCCTTTACAAACCACACTGGCGATTACTCTGGACCTCTAAGATTTATACAACAACTATGCGGGGCGGGGCCCGCCATACTGAATGTACAAGAACCTACAACTCGAGGAACACGTACAAAAGATAAGCCTCCGAAACGGAGCTTCCAAAAGCAGCGTGATCCTAAAGCGGATCGTGACCCGATGTACTTACTGCGGCATGAGCGCGGCCGAGAAGTCGGTCAAGTACCAAGTATGTGAAATCAGAAATCGTAAATGAAATCATACTAGTCTATATAAGCGAGAGACATGTATGATAACCAAACTCTGATTCGCAACATAACGATCAAGTCGTGGACTCACGCCAAAGTCACCACTCAAATATAACTATGGGTCTCACGCCGCTACATCCATCATGTTCGCATCATGGCCACATGCCCGGAATCTGACGTCGGTGTAGACATGTCCATGATGCAACAATAACAAGGCCGCGTGGCGCGTACCCCTAATCTGACGTCGGTGTAGACATGCGTATGTTACCTCAGCAACAATATACTAGGTAGTCAACCTGCGCGCGTGGCCACATGCCCCGGAATACAACATCGGTGTAGACACGTCCATGGAGCGAAATAACCATATATCGGGTAATCAACGACGCGTAGCCACGTGCCCCCGAATACAACATCGGTGTAGACCGTCCATGGAGCGAAATAACCATATATCGGGTAATCAACGGCGCGTGGCCACATGCCCCGGAATACAACATCGGTGTAGACATGTCCGTATGTGACATCAACAATAAGCGATAATCAAAATGGAAACATGCGGTGGATTCTCCGTCTTGCCCGACGCGTCCAAGTAAGTTCTCAAAGTCAACCGGCCTACATCGAGAGGCGGTAACGAAATACCACACTTGCACAACAAAGGCTATCATCACAAGCATAGGCAAGTTTCACAACAACAAGCATAGGCAAGTTTCACAACAACAAGCATAGGCAGTTTCACACAACTCAAGGTACTTTCATTTAATGCCAAAGTCGGTTTTTAACCCCAAAGTTCTTCATACGTTAAGTCCTTTTAAAGAGATCCATTACTTTTATAAAAGTCACCCGATACCGTAGTATTAGAATGACCAACCCACATTCCCTTTCAAAATCAAGTAACAACATTCTTTTCCTAAGTTCGGTTGCCTAGTTTGATTACTCAAGTTTCTCATTTTCAAATGGTTTCATAGTTCATAAACTTAATCACTGATTCCTTTTAGAAACAGTTGAGTAATATATGTCTTACGTGAGAGTAGGTTATTCTTGTTTACAACATTCTTATTACAGACCATGATCTAGAAAATGTAATATCATTTTGTCTCGTCTTAGTTTCTATGCGGATGGAGGTTTCTCTTGGTTTTTAATACGATACATCATTATTCAATACATTTCCTTTATTAACGCTGCGGTGGTGCATGCGATACACATTCGATTTCGAAATCGATGAAACATAAAACCAAGTACTCATTACTCACGAATGAGGTTTCACACAAACATCCACATTAACACAAATAAGTTAAGTCTCTTATCTTATAAGATCAAGTCTCTTAACTTAACATGATAAACCATTCTTGCCGTTATACCTAACTTCCCATAAAGCTAGTATAACTCTTAAGTTTT
Source organism: Przewalskia tangutica (assembly GCA_029844215.1). NCBI lineage: Eukaryota > Viridiplantae > Streptophyta > Magnoliopsida > Solanales > Solanaceae > Przewalskia > Przewalskia tangutica. The sequence continues at coordinate 65,024,508 of CM056720.1, forward strand.
CAAAACACAATACTACACTTCTTTCAAAACTATTTATAAACCTTTTGAAATACATTAAGTTTCCTTATTATAACAAGCCGTTATAATTCACATGATTCCTTTTAAAAACCACAAAGTATTTTAAACACGTACGTCTCACGTACTACGTAGTTACACACATATCATGCTAGAAGAGATAGGAAGAGGTTCACATACCTCGCGACGATTTATCGACAATAAGCAAAAAGCTCCAAGCGATCGGCTACTCGCCGAAGCCAAGTAAATCGCGCCGCGTAGGTACTTGACCTATAAGGCCACAGCGCCTATTATCATCTAGACCACAACGTAGAATATTCTCTGAGAAAATTCGGCGACATCTCCCCCGCCACGGCGTAAATCTCGCCTTCTCTATCGAGGCGGCTACGAAGCCAACCGGGGTTTTACCGCCTAACGGGCGTGTACAATTCTACTACGATAATACTACAAAGTCTCTTTGTGTCTGATCCTATGTAATTCTGATTCGATTCGATTCTTACTTCTTGAGCTTAAGTCAAAGACATTGCCACGATTACTAAGTATAGTTCTATATATAGTATACTTCAACTATATATTCTAACAACATGTAATTTCCAATTACAATAGAAGAACGAGAGTGTTTACCTCGATAAGCCCATAATTATCCAAGTTAAATGTCGATCCTAGCAGCGTTTGGCTCCAACTCAGGTGCTCACCCGCTCAAACAACCCTTAGAAGTTCTAACCAACTTCTACTTAAATACTTCAACCAATCAATGAAGATTTTCTTAGGGTTTCGGTTTGAGACTAAAGGGACAAAAGGTAGTATTTCCGGACTCTACGTATAGAGGTAACTTTGGAATACTACAAGGTAAAAGGCTAAGGTATTTTGGGCATTATAACAATACTTGGAGGAGTATTTCATACCACAAGGGGATGTATTATCTGAAACAACTAGGCTGGGGGTACCCGGCTGAAGACCTCATGAGGGGAGAGACCTCTCGGCCAAGCTCCACAAAGGGGAGGGCTTGGGCCAATTTCAACACACAAAGGGAGAGATTTCAAGACTTGGAAATGATTTTTGGATGAAGAAAGTTCATCAACTAAGGGGTATTTATAGCAAGAAGGCCAACCAATGGCCAGATTTAGTAAGTGCAAGGCAAGTGTAAGGCCAAGATCAAGCCAAGTGCACCACAAAACACTCCAAAACACTCATGAAAACAAGCCACAAAACTAGGCGCAAAGGGAGCCAATCGGCGAGGCCAACCAAGGCCTCTTGGGCGCCAAATGTCCAACCTTCCATTTGCTTCCAATGTGAGGTGACACATGTCACCCTCCCGTTGGTCCAAAATGTTCGTCTCTCGGAAAAATCCAAAAATAAAAATGACATAGCGGGAAATTCCCTACGAAAGGTGGAAGCGTTTGCGTCGGCGACTCTAATCGGCACGTGCCCAAATCGAATCAATGTTTAACAAGGCTCAAATTTAAATGCGTCCATGCGTGCATACTGCGAAAAATCAGGTATAACACGTATCATGCTAGAAAAATGTTATACCGTATTTCAGTATGCGTGGAATGAGAAAGTGAGCCTTAAGTAGGCTTGTCGAAATTTGAGCACAAGTGCGAAGATAATCGTTTTCCGAACGTTCCACGGCTGCGTTGGAAAATTCGACTATGTCATTTAGTATTTTGCGATTTTTCAGAGGCGAAATATTTTGGACCAGCGGGGTAACTTGTCACCACCAGTGGCGTTTGGGTTGGCGATTGGGTCGCGTTTCTATGGCTATTGGCTCCTTGTTTGGCCTTGTTTTGTGGCTTGTTTGGTGCCGTGTTTTGTGCCTTGTTTTGTGGAGTAGGGTTTAGGGTGCACTTGGCAATCTTGTCCTTACACTTGCTATACACTTGGAAGGATCTTGGCCTTGGTTGGCCTTTGGTTTTGCTATAAATACCCCCAAATGTGAAGACTTCATCCATTCCAAAAACTTCCAAGTCTTGAAACCCTCTCCTCCCCTGTGAGCTCTAAGAGAGCCTTCCCTCCGCACCGTGTGGCCTTTGGCGAGAACACCCTCCCAGCCTAGTGTGCTAGCAGAGCCTACCCCCTTGGTAGAAAGTTGTCTTCCAAGTATTGTTATAATGCCCAAAATCTGTAGCCTTGTGCCTTGGTATTCCATGATACCTCATCGTAGAGCAGGAAATACTACCCTTTTGTCCCTTTAGTCTCAAACCGAAACCATAAGAAAATCTTCATTGTTTGATTGAAGTATTTTAAGTAGAAGGTGGTTAGACCTTCTAAGGGTTGTTTGGAGCGGGATGGAGCACCCGGAGTTGAGCTAGCGTTGCTAAGGATCGACATTTAACTTGGATAATTATGGGCTTATCGAGGTAATTATCTTGTCCCTCTATTGGAAATTACATGTTATTAGAATATATAGTTGAAGTATACTATATATAGAACTAAGCTTAGTACTGCGGCAATGTCTTTTGACTTAAGCCTGAAGAATAAAGAAAAGAAGCGCCTTGTATTTACATGGGACCGTATTGCGATAGACTTGTGTAGTATTCTGAGTAAATTGTACGTCAGGTTAGGCGTGTAAAACACCTGGTTGGCTTGGTGGCGGCCTCGATAGAGGAGGATATTTCTGTTCTTGCGGGGAAAGGTTCTTAGAATTTTCCAGAGAAATGGAACCTTGTGTTTTGAAGTTAATAGGCGTTTGTGACCTTTCTGGGTGAAAGTACTGAAGTAGCGTATTACTTGAGGAGTGGAAAGGGCTAGCAAGGTTGTAGTACTTGGAGCATTTTGCTTATTGTCGATACTCATCGCGAGGTATGAACCTCTTCCTATCTGTTCTAGCATGATATGTGTGTAGCTATGTAATACGGTGGGCGCACAGTGCTAAGTGTATTTGTTTGGTTTAAACATAAAGTGTTATAACGGCTTTATGGGAAGTTGGTTATAACGACTTTATGTAGGTAAGAAAATGGTTTCTTGATGTTAGAAGTTAAGAGACTTGATCTTATAAGATAAGACTTAACTTATTTGTTTTAATGTGGATGTTTGTGTGAAACCTCATTCGTGATAATGAGTACTTGGTTTTAAAGGGATAATGTTTCTGATTTGGAAATTAGAATGTGTATCGACGAACTGCGGCGTTAATAAAGGAAAATGTATTGAATAATGATGTATTTGTATTAAAACGGTAGAAACCTCCATCCATAGAAGCTAAGATGAGACAAAATGATATTACATTTTCTAGATCAATATCATTGTAATAAGATCGTTATAAACAAGAATAAACTACTCACATATATGACATATGTTACTCAATTGTTTTAAAAGAGATTAAGACTATGAGTTATGAAACCTTTCTAAAATAAGTGACTTGAGCATTTGAAAATGAGAAGCTTGAGTAATTGAAACTAGGCAAAATGGAACTTAGGAAAAGAATGTTGTTACTTGATTTTGAAAAGGAATGTGGGTTGGTCATTCTAATACTACGGGTATAGGGTGACTTTTATAAAAGTAATGGATCTCTTTTAAAAGAACTTAACGTATGTAGTACTGGGGTTAAAACCCGGACTTTGGCATAAAATGAAAGTACTTTGAGTTGTGTGAAACTTGCCTATGCTTGTTGTTGTGAAACTTGCCTATGCTTGTTGTTGTGAAACTTGCCTATGCTTGTAGATGATAGCCTTTGTTGTGCAAGTGTGGTATTTACGTATTCTGCGTCTCGATAAGCAGGTCGGCTTATTGAACTTACTGAGCGTCTTTGGCGATGATGGAGAATTCCACGGGTATGTTTCCATTTGATGCTTGTCTTGTTATTGATGTCACGTGGGCGTATCTGCCGTCTGATATTCGGGGCGTGCGGCGTGCGGCGGGTTGATTACGATATATTGTTATTGTGGTTACATGGACATGTCTGCAGGTAGAATTCGGGGCATGTGGTCTGCGGCAGGGTTGATCACCCGATATATTATTGTTGATGTCACATGGGCGTGTCACCGGTAGAATTCGGGCATGTGGCCGTGGGGCATTGGTATTATTGTTGCATCATGGACATGTCTACACCGTCTGCACTCGGGGCATGCGGCCATGATGCGAACATGATTGATGTTGTAGGCGTGAGACCCATAGTTATATTTGAGTGATGACTTGAGCGTGAGTCACATTGGACATGGCTTTTATGTTGAAGCGTAGTTTGGTTATCATACATGTCTCTGCTTTATATAGACTAGTATGATTTCATTCTGATATTCTGATTTCACATACTTGGTACTGTTATCTTGACCTCCTTGAAGTGCGTTCATCTGCATGGTAGAAGATGCATCGATCGTGGATCCTCGCTCTTAGGATCTCGATTGGCGTTTTAGGAAGCTCCGTTTCTCGGAGGCTTATCTTTTAGTATGTGTTCCACTGAGTTGTAGGATTCTTGTACATTCGGGTATGGCGAGCCTGTCCGTCATAGTTATTGTAAATCTTAGAAGTGCAATAATCTTGTTGTGGCGGGGTTGTAAAAAAAAAAAGGATTAAGCTGCGTTTTTGAAAGAGTTGTATTTATATATGTTTTGGAAGGTAGCGGTTGGGTTGGCTTTGTTTATGATCATATATCTTGTTTCTTGTTTAAAGTTTTATTTTTCGGTTTTCTCGATGTTGTGTCACTAGGGTGCGGGATAAGGCACGATGCTGGGCCGAGCAGTCGTTACAAAAGTGGTATCGAAGCGATTAATCCTCGGAAAGTGTCTGAATCGTGTCTAGTAAGTCTTGATTATCGATGTGTTGTGCACCACGTCTATGTCGAGGTCGCGAGACATTTAGGATTAGTTTCCATTCTTCTCATTCGAGATCGTGCCTTAGAGGCATGTTGTAAGTTGGACCCTACAGCGTATCTCGTTTTTACGATTATGCCTCGCGCAAGCGGCGAGCCACGAAGGGCAAGGCGGTAGGAACCGCTAGTGAGATCTGAAGAAGTGCGGCGCATGCCCGAGGTACAGAGTTGTGCTTGACGCAGCGGGTTTTGTAGCGCCGCTTGGCCCAGCGAGAGGTTAGAGCGCAGCAATGCTGCGAGACATGATACACGAGCCTCGATCCCACAGGGGCGAGGCGGAGAGATGGGTTACAAGCGAGACGGCGATTGCTGGCGAGTCGTGGCCGATATGAGATAGTGGATCTGGCGATTCGATTCAGAGCACGATGGTTCACCCCGGCGAATAGTTTGAGGCTACGAGGACTTTACGAGTTGTAGCGCGAGTTTTATGGGTCGAGGCACGAGGATGATCCGCGAGTTCATCCGGCGATTCTGACCGGATCATGCGGGTGATCAAGGCTTGAGACCGAGTTTGTGACCTTTGGTTCGCGTCGGTGCGTGATACATGATCGATTGGTTTGATTCATGAGCTTTCGGGAGAGCATCGACTCAGCGGTATGGGATGAGTTTTGGGGGCTTTCTCACTCACTTCTTGCCTCCGGATGAGAGGCAGAACGGCCGACGATTTTTGATGCTTAGACAGGCGGGCGTGCGGTTCGGGAGTACAATGTGGAGTTCGACTCATTGGCCCGGTACGTCCCGGCGTTGGTAGCTAGTATGGAGGATCGAGTGCACGATATGTTACAGGGCTCGATGATTACATGTCAGAGGCATGTTCAGGAGTAGCCCTTCAGGGCATGGACATTGCCCGCATGCGAGCTCATGACCTGCTGGATGTGAGGCACGGAGAGGTCGGCGGAATGACCAAGATCGGCGATGAAGAGGGCGAACAACGGTCGCTGGTGACTTTCGAGGCGGACCGCTTTGAACATACATAGTTTTGTACCTCCGCCAGCAGAGTGGTCCTCCACAACCTTCAGTATTGGGAGCGTGTCGGGAGCTCGAGGTTGAGTTTCAGTAAGGGTGTTGGCGGATCGGTCACCCTACCTCGGTGTGGTCGATGTGGTAGACCGCATTTGGAGTGTCGTGGTGCGAGGAGCTTGTTATTTTTGCGGCGGCGGCTATTTGCGAGCTGTCCGACCAAGGGTAGCACGGATGTTACGACTGACCTACGGATCGATGGCTGGTTCATCGCCTTCTACGATTATGCGCCTGCAGTGGGCTATGATTAGAGTGGAGCGGTAGCGGTATATCCTTAACCCTACAAGTTTTGGTATGCTTGTTATGATGGTCTCATTATTATGTGCTATGTACGAATAGCGTTGTGTTAATTGTGAGATAGAAAACATGCTTAGTTGGGTGGATACGTATGGGGGAATGGTAAGTGTGAACCTTAGACTATGTCACAACTGAGACCTTAGGGGTAAGGTCGTCTTGAGTTAAAGATTTATTTTATGTTTGACCACTTATCCAGTAGTAGTATCGTGGGATTTATTTGTGTGATAAGTCGTGGGTAGTGTGAGATGGAAGTGGTAGCTTTCATGATGTGAATTAGTAAGATTGTTAGGATCGGGAACAAGAGTTTGGCGCGGTTGGGAGTCGGGTTGAGGACCATTCATGGGTCAACCGTAACCCGGTTTGGGGTGGGGTCGATTCAGGTGGTCCCGCGGTGGTAAGTCACGAGGATGCTAGGCCCAAGTTTGTATGACCATCGTATGAGTTGGTGGATATGTTCGACCAGAAGCGGATCGTGGAGGCCGGGAACGGCCTTAGAGAAGATCGAAGTTAGTAAGATGACCAAGTTTGGAGGTAGTGACTCCAAGGGTTGGAAACAGAAGCGTTGACGGAAGTGTGGTACGGATACTAGAAAGAGTTTGAGTGTTCGAGAAGGGTACAACAAGATAGGGGAAAAGTGAACGTGTGTGATCGTTTCTTTTGTGAAATGAAGGTGTGAAGGGAGTATATTTTAGACCTCAGGTAAGGGGTTTTTGTGATGATTAGAGGTGTTTCCTCGTTGACACAGGTTTAAGTATTAGTGCGTTTGTTATTTTTATGGCGGTGTGGCGTGATTGTTTTTAGATGCGTATAGCGATGAAGGCTATACTAGCGCATGTTTGTGTTGAGACTTGAGAAGGAACATTCGGACGAATGTTTCTAGAGGAGAATGTTATACCCGTATTTCCAGTATATGCGTAATGACGACGTGGAGAATTGAGCCTTAAGTTAGGCTTTGGTTGAAATTTGAGCACAAGTGCCGAATAAGTCGTTTTTAAAACGCTTTCCAACTACGTTGGGAAAATTCCGGCTATGTCATTTAGTATTTTGGGAATTTTTCCAGAGACGAAATGTTTTGACCAACGGGAGGTGACACTTGTCACCCTGCCGTGAAGCGTTGGGTTGGCCGATTGGTCACGCTTTACATTGCCTATTGGCTCCTTGTTTTGGCCTTGTTTTGTGGCTTGTTTGGTGCCATGTTTTGTGCCTTGTTTTGTGGAGTAGGGTTTAGGGTGCACTTAGCTTAATCTTGTCCTTACACTTGCTATACACTTGGAAGGATCTTGGCCTGGTTGGCCTTTGGTTTTGCTATAAATACCACTTAAATGTGAAGACTTCATCCATTCCAAAACTTCCAAGTCTTGAAACCCTCTCCTCCCCCTTTGTGCGCTCTAAACCGCGAGCCTTCCCATCCTTTTCGTGTGGCCTTTGGTAGAACACCCTCCCCTAGCCTAGTGTGCTAGCCTAGCCTACCCCCTTGGTAGAAAGTTGTCTTCCAAGTATTGTTATAATGCCCAAAATACCGTAGCCTTGTACCTTGTAGTATTCCAATGATACCTCTATACGTAGAGCCCGGAAATACTACCCTTTTGTCCCTTTAGTCTCAAACCGAAACCATAAGAAAATCTTCATTGTTTGATTGAAGTATTTTAAGTAGAAGTTGGTTAGAACTTCTAAGGGTTGTTTGGAGCGGGATGGAGCACCCGGAGTTGGAGCTAAACGTTGCTAAGGATCGACATTTAACTTGGATAATTATGGGCTTATCGAGGTAATTATCTTGTCCCTCTATTGGAAATTACATGTTATTAGAATATATAGTTGAAGTATACTATATATAGAACTAAGCTTAGTACTGCGGCAATGTCTTTTGACTTAAGCCTGAAGAATAAAGAAAAGAACTGCACTGTATTTACATAGGTATTGCAGAGACTTGTGTAGTATTCAGTAGAATTGTACACGTCCGGTTAGGCGTAAAACCCCACTGGTTGGCTTGGTGGCCGCCTCGATAGAGGAGGAGATTTACTGTTGTGGGGAGAGGTCTTTGAATTTTACGTAGAGAAATGGAACCTTGTGTTTTGAAGTTAATGAGCGTTTGTGACCTTTCTAGGTGAAGTACTAAGAGTAGCGTATTCTACTTGAGAGTGGAAAGGGCTAGCAAGGTTGTAGTACTTGGAGCATTTTGCTTATTGTCGATGCTCGCGAGGTACGTGAACCTCTTCCTATCTGTTTCTAGCATGATATGTGTGTAGCTATGTAAACGGTGGACGTCAGGTGCTAAGTGTATTTGTTTGGTTTAAACATAAAGTGTTATAACGGCTTTATGGGAAGTTGGTTATAACGACTTTATGTAGGTAAGAAAATGGTTTATCGATGTTAGAAGTTAAGAGACTTGATCTTATAAGATAAGAGACTTAACTTATTTGTTTTAATGTGGATGTTTGTGGAAACCTCATTCGTGAGTAATGAGTACTTGGTTTTTAAAGGGATAATGTTTCTTGATTTGGAAATTAGAATGTGTATCGATTGGACCATTGCGAGCGTTAATAAAGGAAAATGTATTGAATAATGATGTATTGTATTAAAACCAGTAGAAACCTCTATCTGCATAAAGCTAAGATGAGACAAAATGATATTACATTTTCTAGATCATAAATTTCTTTGTAATAAGATCGTTATAAACAAGAATAAACTACTCACATATATGACATATGTTACTCAATTGTTTTAAAAGAGATTAAGACTATGAGTTATGAAACCTTTCTAAAATAAGTGACTTGAGCATTTGAAAATGAAGCTTGAGTAATTGAAACTAGGCAACCTGGAACTTAGGAAAAGAATGTTGTTACTTGATTTTGAAAAGGAATGTGGGTTAGTCATTCTAATACTACGGGTATAGGGTGACTTTTATAAAAGTAATGGATCTCTTTAAAAGAACTTAACGTATGTAGTACTTTGGGGTTAAAAACCGGACTTTGGCATAAAATGAAAGTACTTTGAGTTGTGTGAAACTTGTCTATGCTTGTGTTACTATGAAACTTGCTTGCTTGTTGTGAAACTTTCCTATGCTTGTTGTTGTGAAACTTGCCTATGCTTGTGATGATAGCCTTTGTTGTGCAAGTGTGGTATTTACGTGTTCTGCGTCTCTCGATAGAGGCGGTCGACTTGTTGAGAACTTACTTGGAGCGTCGGGCGGTGATGGAGAATTCACGGGTATGTTTCCATTTTGATTCTTGTCTTGTTATTGATGTCACATGGACATGTCTACACCGTCGCAGATTCGGGGCATGCGGCCCGCGCCGGGTTGATTACCCGATATATTGTTATTGTGGTTACATGGACACGTCTACAGGGTAAATTAGGGGCATGTGGCCACGCGGCGGTTGATCACCCAGGAGATTATTGTTGAGGTCACATGGACGTGTCTAAACCGAGGTATAATTCGGGGGGCTTGTGGCCATTGGTCATTGGTTTTATTGTTGCATCATGGACATGTCTACACCGATGCAGAATTCCGGGGGCATGCGGCCATGATGCGAACATGATTGATGTTGTGGGCGTGAGACCCATAGTTATATTTGAGTGATGACTTGAGGCGTGAGTCACCGATCGACATTTGCTTTTATGTTGTGAGCGTAGTTTGGTTATCATACATGTCTCTACTTTATATAGACTAGTATGATTTCATTCTGATATTTTCTGCTTTCACATACTTGGTACTGTTATCTTGACCTCCTTGAGGCTGCGTTCATCTGCAGTAGAGGTACATCGGTCGTGGATCCTCGCTCTTAGGATCTCGATTCAGCGTTTTGGGAAGCTCCGTTTCTCCGAGGCTTATCTTTTGGTATGTGTTCCACTGAGTTGTAGGTTCTTGTACATTCGGGGTATGGCGGGCACGTCCGTCATAGTTGTTGTAAATCTTAGAAGTGCAGCAAATCTTGTTGTGGGCAGGGGTTGTAAAAAAAAAAAAAGGGGATTAAACTGTTCGTTTTGAAAGAGTTGTATTTATATATGTTTTTGGAAGGTAACCGTTGGGTTGGCCTGTTTTATGATCATATATCTTGTTTCTTGTTTAAAGTTTTATTTTCCGCTAGTTTTCTCTGATGTTGTGTCACTAGGGTGCCCAGGATAAGGCACCAGTAACGGGCCCCGGAACGGGTCGTTACAAAAAGGTAGGAAGAGGTTCACATACCTCGCGACGATTATCGACTAATAGCAAAACGCTCCAAGTACCTCAAACCGTCGGCTACTCCTTAAGCCAAGCAGATCGCGCCACGCATGGTACTTCAACCTATAAGGCCACAAGGCGCTTATTAACATCTAGGTCTAATCGTAGAACATTCTACAAAAAATTCGCAACACCCCCTCCCCAACAACAGCGTAAATCTCTCTCTCTATCGAGGCCGGCTAAGCCAAGCCAACCCGGTTTGCACGTCTAACGGGCGTGTGCGATTTCTACGCAAGTAATGCTACAAGTCTCATCTGAATACCCTATGTAATTACGATTCGGTTCTCTTCTTTAAATTCGGGCTTAAGTCAAAAGACATTGCGCAATTATATTGATTCATATATAGTATACTTCAACTATACATTCCCTCTGACATGTAATTTCCAATTACAATAGAAGGTCGAGAGTGTTTACCTCGATAAGCCCAAAATTATCCGAGTTTAAATGTCGATCCCGGCAAGGTTTAGTGTCACGACCAGCGGGCGCGATGGTGCCTTACCGGGCACCAAGTAGTCAAACAACATCGAGAGAAAATCAGCGGAAATTAAAACTCATACATGATAACCAATGAAAAGAGAAAAGCAGGCTAACCAAGCGGTTACCTTTTACGAAAATAACTAACACTGAGCGATTACAATCACCGCATCGATACTACGGACCTCTAAGAATTTTTATAACATCTCTGGCGGGATGGGGCCCGCCATACCACGAATGTACAAAAGTTCTACAACTTGAGGAACCGTACCAAATGACAAAGTCTCAGAAGGAATGGAGCTTTCGAGGCGAACAACGATCCAAAGTGCGGATCAACAAGCGATGTATCTCGACTGCGGCGTGAGCGGCCCGAGAAGTCGATACAAGGTGCAGAGTATGCGAAGCAGAAAAATCGTAAAAAGAATCATAATAGTCTATAAGGAAAGCAGGAGACATGTATGATAACCAAACTCTGATTACACCACGTATATCTGATTCGATCAAATCAAATCACATCAAGTCGAGGACTCGCGAAAGATCATTACTCAAAGTGGGCGCATACTCGTGGGCTACAGCGTGTCGGTATGTCGACCCGATAACAAGATAGTACTCATTTGTGGGCGCATACTCGTGGGCTACCCAGCGTGTCGGTATGTCTGAACCAATAACAAGATGATACTCGCTGTGGGCGCATACTCGTGGGCTACCCAGCGTGTCGGTATGTCCAAACAATAACAAGATAATACTCGCTGTGGGCGCATACCGTGGGCTACCCAGCGTGTCGGTATGTCCAAACAAATACCAGATAATACTGTGTGGGCGCATACTCGTGGGCTACCCAGCGTGTCGGTATGTCCAAACCGGTTTACAAGATAACACTCCTAATAGAAGCGTACGTGGGCTACCCAACGTGTCGATATGTCCCGAAGGATCAATATAGTGGAGCGTACCGGGCTACCCAGCGTGTCGATATGTCCATCATACCACCCGATATCAGGCCCTCGTCGAGAGACTCGGTAGCACAAAGTCAAACACTTGCACAACAACGAAACTATCACCACAAGCAGGCAAGTTACACACGACTCAAAGTACCCGTTTAAGTCGACAAAGCGGGTTCGACCCCAAAATACTACATTCTTTCCTACCTTCAAAGACCTCTTTACGTAGAAACCATACGATACTATCACACGTAGTATCACACACATTCATGTTTAGAACACGTACTTCAAACACAATTAACATAACGTCAAGTATACTTTTTAGAAGTCCAAGTAATTAACTCCTTTAAGGTCAAGTATTCCTACCTTTTAAAACCAAGTCATTTACTTTTCCCTTAAGAAAAGTTCGATATTTGAAAACAAGTGATTTATACTTTCACACTCAAGTTACTTCTCTTTTCCAAAATCCGATTACATTATCCTTTGCAATCCATTAAGTTCATTCTTTGGAATTTTAAGAAAAGTCAGAACTTGTTATCAATGATTCTCATTTAAGCAGCCATGATCTAGGAAATGTAATATCATTTTGTCTTATCTTAGTTTCTATGCGGATGGAGGTTTCTCTTGGTTTTAATATAATCAATTAGTCGAAACCATTTCCTTTATTAAGTATTTGCGATTGTGTGTTGATACTTGTTCCCACTTTCGAAATCCATTTCACATTCTTATGCGTTATACCTAACTTCCCATAAAGCTAGTATAACTCTTAAGTTTTCAAAAACCAAGTATTACTCATTACTCATGAATGAGGTTTTACAACTTTTGAATACATTACAAAACTTTCACAATTCTAAGTTAAGTCTCTTATCTTACAAGATCAAGTCTCTTAACTTCTACCAATCAACAGTAGTTCTTTTACTCACATAAAGTTGTTATAACTAACTTCCCATAAAGCCGTTATAACCCCTTTATGTTTTAAATAACCAATTACCACATAAACATTTATGAGACCAAGAGGACTCATTCTTTAAGCAGAGTGCCCATTACTAACGGATAAGACTTACTACTCTTACACATAATGAAGCCCTTTACACTTCATAACAAGTCAAGACACAATTTGGAAAATCAATTTCCTTTAACACCGTCGTCACCCGCACTATATATTTCACAAATAGTCATCTTTGAAGAGGATAGGAAGAATCACATACCTCATGACGATTATCGACACTAAGCAAAATGCTCCTCGATCTTATCTCCTTAAGAAGAATATGCTACGTAGTACTTCAATCCTATAAGGGCCATAGCGTCTATCAAACTCTAGTTTGAGCGTAGAATAAGCTAAAAGCAAAGCCCCAGGTTCTACGGAACTTACTACCTTTATCAGTCGAAAGCGATAACCCATTCTAAACCCTTTTCAATACTCTTTCAATTCAAGTTTTAGGTTAACATGATGTCTAACCTAAACATCTTCAACTACCACAATTTCCTTCTATACAACGTCAGCGACTAACTTTGTCACCAAAGGTAGTTACAATCTTAAGGCTAACATGCCCGGCCGGTTTTCCACGGGACAACAAGATCCAAATCCATGCAATATAAAGCAGCCTCGAGCTCGACTCTAAACTACTAAAATAAAACGACCTCGGGCTCACATCTATACAAACTTAACTATAATGACCTCGGGCTCACAAATCTATACTCTTATAATAAAACGACCTTAGGCTCATAACCAGAAAGGAAACTTTTACCTTAAGGAATAGCCCACAAAGCCCTTTTTCTTCCCTCTTTCGTCAAAATCGCCCAGCGTTACCCACGAGTTTACCCACACTTTTTCTTCTTGCCGCCCAACAATCTCCTCTAAAGCTAGGTTTTCTTCCAAAACTATAGAAGGAGAGGGTTTCCATGGAAGGGTTTTGAAATGAAATGAAATGGAGTGGAATGGAATGGAATGGCAAGTCTTCCAAGACTTCGCCTAAAATAGGACCACTTATCGATAAAAAGGATGGGAGGACACTTGTCACCCTCCCATAGGTTATAAACGAAATATCCTGTTTTCGTCACTTGCGCAAAAATCCGCCTCGGCGCGCAGCCGCCGCGGCGCCATGGCGCTCCACTCAAATAAATCTTCCGCGTATGCGCCGCGACCTGCATTCGGCGCGCGGCCTGCAACCTGTGACCCCGGTACAATCGCGCGCGACCTGCGATCGGCGCCGCGCTGTATCCTCATGCAGAAGCTGCGGCGGCATTGCGCGCAAACTTGAAACTTCCATAACTTTTGACTCCGATGTCGATCGACGAGCGGTTTGTTGCGTTGGGATCTAGATTTAACGGGCTACACACTAGGCCTTTTAAACACCTTACAATCCTTAACAACTGGGGTCCAATACTCAAGGTAAACTCAAAATCCTTCCACACATGTTTGCCAACTTATCTATCCTCTAGAATTTACTGGTGTAACATTCTTCCCTTAGAAACATTCGTCCGAATGTTCCTTCTAAGTCTTGAGAACACATGCGCGGTATAGTCTTCACTACTATACCTGCAAAACTCATTTATGCCTCTCATGGCCATAATATAGAAATCACGCATCTCAATTCCATTCTGGAAATCACCTCTAACGTGCAAACATCACTATTTTCTCCTCCTTGGTCTAAAGGATACTCTCGCTTACTGCGTACCTTCCTTGTACACTCACACCTCTCTAGTACCGTTCCACAATTCGATCCTTGCCGCGTTTCTACCACCTTGAGTCACTACCTCGAACTCGTCCATCTTACTAATCCACGTCATGGAAGCTACCACTTCCATCGACTACCGTGGAATCATCACACAAAACTCCATGTATACCATACACTCAGACAAGGATTATGATGAAAGCTTCTACCCGAGACGGCCTTACATCTAAGGTCTCAGTTATAAATTCTAAGGTTCAAATTTTTTCATCCCCAACTTACCCTCTTTATTAACCATGCTTCCAAAACACATTATATACACACAAAGCTACCGAACATAGCACTCAACACATCACCACAACATCAAAACATACAATACTCTAGAGGGTTAAGAACGTACCTGTAACTATTGCTTCACTTCCCTCCTTGTCGCTCTACTCATGTTCTTTCCCGGCACGACGCACAAAAGGAGAGGTGAATCGTCCGATCCGAAGGCTGAATCTCAACCTCGCGCTATCTACGGTGGGACAATTCCTTGCAAAATGGCGGCTGGCCGCATGTAAAGCAGATTCCCTATTAGCACGACACTCCCCATCGTGGAGCCTACCCTGATAGTCCAGCGAGGTAAGGGTGGTCCGTCCGACTAACATCCACGATCCCCAAAACCGAAACGGAGCCACGACTGCTCTCGAATTTCTCGAGCGTCACGGCGGCGAGGTGGAGCACTCCGTCTTGGAGGCGCATAACTAACTCTGCTTGAGGTGCACGCCCGAAAGGTCACCAGGACCTGCGCCTTGGCCTACTCTGCTGATCTTGGTCATTCCGTCGACTCTACGTGCCTCGCATCAAGTGCATGAGCTGCGTGCGGGCAATGTCCATGCGGTGAAGAGCTACTCGAACAACTCTCGCCAAATAGTCATCAAGCCTGTGACATGGCGGTGCACTCTGTCCTCCATATCGGCTACTAACGCGGGGCGTCCGAGCTAGTGAGTTAAACTCCACGTTGTACTCTGACCGTGCGCGGATTACGCCTCGACATCAAAAATCGTCGGCCGAGTCCTCCTCATGCATGGAGGCAAGAAATGTGCAAGAAATGCCTCGAGAACTCGTCCCGTCTCGCGGAAGTGCATGCCCTCCGGACAGCTCGCGAATCAAACGATCGGCGGTATCACGCGGCCGATGCGAACCTAGGACCAGCGACTCGGTCTCCGATGCCTTGATCACTCTCATGATCATTGTGGCGCCGGATGAACTCCTGCGGATCATCCTCGGGCCTCGACGTAGAACTCGCGGGCGCGACTTCGAAAGTCGCGACCTCAAACTATCCGATCTCGGGTGAACGGCTGGTGCTCTTTGGGCTGCTGCGTCCGGCTATCCTCGTGTCAGCCTGACCACGGCGATAAGCGGGCAACTCGCGTAACCCGTCTCATCTGCTCCGGGCCGTGGGTGGAGGCTCAGTCTTGTGGTCTCTGTAGAGGCCGCCATTTGCTTACTCGCGGCTCCTCTGCTGCCTTGCTTACGGGCCTGGTTGCCTTCGCGAGGCATAGCGGTAAAAAGCGAAACACGTCGGAGGGTCGACTTACAACACGGCTCTAAGGCACGATCTCGGAATGAGAAGAATAGAAACCAATCCTAAATGTCCATGACCTCACGATTATAGATGTGGTGCACAACGTCGATAATCAAGACTCTACTTAGACACGGTGCAGACACTTTCAGAGGACTAAGCGCTCTGATACCATACATCGCGACCGGCAAGACGCGGTGCCTTACGGGCACCCAGTAGTCAAACAACATCGAGAGAAAATCGTGGAAATTAAAACTCATACATGATAACCAATGAAAAGAGAAAGCAGGCTAACCAAGCGGTTACCTTTTACGAAAATAACTAACACACGAGCGATTACAATCCACTTGCATCGATTACTCTGGACCTCTAGAATTTTTATAACATCTACGGCGGGGCGGGGCCGCCATACCACGAATGTACAAAAAGTTCTACAACTTGAGGAACCGTACCAAATGACAAAGTCTCAGAAGGAATGGAGCTTTACGAGGCGAACAGCGATCCAAAGTGCGGATCAACAAGCGTGTATCTCGACTGCGGCGTGAGCGGCCCGAAGGAGGTCGATACAACCGGTGCAGGAGTATGCGAAGCAGAAAAATGCGTAAAGAATCATAATAGTCTATAAGGAAAGCAGAGACATGTATGATAGCAAACTCTGATACACCACGTATATCTGATTCGGTCAAATCAAATCACGTCAAGTCGGGGACTCACGCAGAAAGATCATTACTCAAAGTGGGCGCATACTCGTGGGCTACCCAGCGTGTCGGTATGTCGACCCGATAACAAGATAGTACTTCATTGTGGGCGCATACTCGTGGGCTACCCAGCGTGTCGGTATGTCCCAACCAATAACAAGATGATACTCATGTGGGCGCATACTCGTGGGCTACCCAGCGTGTCGGTATGTCCAAACCAATAACAAGATAATACTCGCTGTGGGCGCATACTCGTGGGCTACCCAGCGTGTCGGTATGTCCAAACAAATACCAGATAATACTCACTGTGGGCGCGTACTGCGTGGGCTACCCGGCGATGTCGGTATGTCCAGCGGTTTACAAGATAACACTCACAATAGAAGCGTACCGTGGGCTACCCAGCGTGTCGATATGTCCCCGAAGGATCAATATAGTGAAGCATACGTGGGCTACCCAGCGTGTCGATATGTCCATCATACCACCCGATATCCGGCCCTCGTCGAGAGACTCGGTAGCACAAAGTCAAACACTTGCACAACAACGAAACTATCACCACACGAGCAAGTTACACACAACTCAAAGTACGCCCGTTTAAGTCGACAAACGGGTTCCACCCCAAAATACTACATTCTTTCCTACCTTCAAAGACCTCTCTTGCGTAGAAACCATCACGATACTATCACACGTAGTATCACACATTCATGTTTAGAACACGTCTTCAAACACAATTAACATAACGTCAAGTATACTTTTAGAAGTCAGTAATTAACTCCTTTAAGGTCAAGTATTCCTACCTTTTAAAACCAAGTCATTTACTTTTCCCTTAAGAAAAGTTCGATATTTGAAAACAAGTGATTTATACTTTCAAACTCAAGTTACTTCTCTTTTCCAAAATCCGATACATTATCCTTTGCAATCCATTAAGTTCATTCTTTGGAATTTTAAGAAAAGTCGAACTTGTTATCAATGATTCTCATTTAAGCGACCATGATCTAGGAAATGTAATATCATTTTGTCTTATCTTAGTTTCTATGCGGATGGAGGTTTCTCTGGTTTTAATATAATCAATTAGTCGAAACCATTTCCTTTATTAGCTATGGTTGTGTGTTCGATACTTGTTCCCACTTTCAAATCCATTTCACATTCTTAAGTCGTTATACATAACTTCCCATAAAGCTAGTATAACTCTTAAGCTTTTAAAAACCAAGTATTACTCATTACTCACGAATGAGGTTTTACAACTTTTGAATACATTACAAAACTTTCACAATTCTAAGTTAAGTCTCTTATCTTACAAGATCAAGTCTCTTAACTTCTACCAATCAACAGTAGTTCTTTTACTCACATAAAGTTGTTATAACTAACTTCCCATAAAGCGTTATAACCCTTTATGTTTTAAACCAACCAATTACCACATAAACATTTATGAGACCAAGAGGACTCATTCTTTAAGCAGAGTGCCCATTACTAACGGATAAGACTTACTACTCTTACACATAATGAAGCCCTTTACACTTCATAACAAGTCAAGACACAATTTGGAAAATCAATTTCCTTTAACACGTCGTGGCCACCGCACTATATATTTCACAAATAGTCATCTTTGAAGAGGATAGGAAGAATCACATACCTCGCGACGATTGTCGACACTAAGCAAAATGCTCCTCGATCTATCTCCTTAAGAAGAATATGCTACGTAGTACTTCAATCCTATAAGGGCCATAAGCGTCTATCAAACTCTAGTTTGAACGTAGAATAAGCTAAAAGCAAAGCCACGGGTTACGGAACTTACTACCTTTATCGAAGGTCGAAAGCGATAACCCATTCTAAACCCTTTTCAATACTCTTTCAATTCAAGTTTTAGGTTAACATGATGTCTAACCTAAACATCTTCAACTACCACAATTTCCTTCTATACAACATGCAACGACTAACTTTGTCACCAAAAGGTAATTCTGATCTTAAGGCTAACATGCCACCGGTTTTCCACGGGACAAGATCCAAATCCATGCAATATAAAACGACCTCGTGCTCAACTCTAAACTACTAAAATAAAACACCTCGGGCTCACATCTATACAAACTTAACTATATGACCTCGGGCTCACAAATCTATACTCTTATAATAAAAGCGACTTAGGCTCATAACCAAAGAAAGGAAACTTTTACCTTAAGGAATAGCCCACAAAGCCCTTTTCTTCCACCTCTTTCCGTCAAAATCGCCAGCGTTACCCACGAGTTTACCCACACTTTTTCTTCTTGCCGCCTTGACAATCTCCTAAAGCTAGGTTTTCTTCCAAAACTATAGAGAAGGGAGAGGGTTTCCATGGAAGGGTTTTGAAATGAAATGAAATGGAGTGGAATGGAATGGCCAAGTCTTCCAAGACTTCGCCTAAAATAGGACTATCGATAAAAGGATGGGAGGACACTTGTCACCCTCCCATAGGTTATAAACGAAATATCCTGTTTTTCGTCACTGCTGCAAAAATCCGCTTCGGCCGGCTTCACTTGGCGCGGCTGGGCTCCACTTCAAAATAAATCTTCCGCGTATCGTGCGCCACGCATTCGGCGCGCGGCCTGCAACCTGTGACCCCTTGGTACAAGCGGCGCGCTGACCACAGTATCCTCAGAATCACTGCGGCTGGCATTTGCGCACCAAACTTGAAACTTCCATAACTTTTGACTCGATGTCCAATCGGCGAGCGGTTTGTTGCGTTGGGATCTAGATTTAACGGGCTACACACTAGGCCTTTTAAACACCTTACAATCCTAAACAACTGGGCTCCAAAACTAAAAGCTAAACTCAAAATCCTTCCAACACATGTTTGCCAACTTATCTATCCTCTAGAATTTACGGGGTGTAACATTTAGCTCCTACTCCGTGCGCTCCGACCCGCTCCAAACAACCCTTAGAAGTTCTAACCAACTTCTACTTAAACTCCAACCAACTATGGAGATTTTCCTTAGGGTTTCGGTTTGAGACAAAAAGGGACATTTAGGTAGTATTTCTGGGCTCTACGTATAGAGGTATCTTTGGAATACTACAAGGTATACGGCTAAGGTTATTGGGGTATAATAACAATACTTTTGATAGTATTTCTACCAAGAGGGTATATATACCCTCGGCCTACCACTGGGGGTACTCTCGACGAGGGAGAGGAACTCTCGGCCACAAGGCCTCATGAAGGGAGGACGAGAACACTACTCAGGGAGGAGGATTTTAACACTTAGGAAATTTAGGAATGGATGAAGAAGTCTTCCAAAGGGGTATTTATAGGACAAGCCAAGGCCAACCATGGCCAAGCTCATGCCAAGTGCAAGGCAAGTGTAGGGGCCAAGATCATGCCAAGTGCACCTTATCCATCTACCACAAAATATCCTACCTACTACTTGACAAAATGTCAAGGAAATCGCCCCAAATCCGCCCACTTTTCGCTAATGAGAGGGTGCCAAGTGGCGCCCTCGTTAGTCAACAAGTTTCATCTCTCGGAAAAATCCAAAAATTAGAAATGACATAGCGGAATTTTCCTACGAAATTGTGGAAACGTTTAGTCGAAAACGACTCTAACGTGTTGTGTGCACAAAGAATAATTCGACCAAGCCTATTCTCAAGTTCAATTTTTCTCGTGCGTCCCACGTGCATACTGAAATACGGTATATGAAAAAATGGTCATTGACCATGGTGGAAGATAAGTCTTGCTAAGCTTGAGATTGTTGACCAAGTCAACTTGTCACTTGTGCTTAATCCTTGTGATACTCATCCTAGCCACTCATGTGTTGCAATCTAAACCCTCCATTGTGTTTTATATACCCAACTAGTAGCAATACTTGGCATTTTACACTTAGAAAAATTAGAGAACCTTGTGTTCTTCAAGACATGCTCTCGGGTTTGGCTAAGCTCTCACAAGAAATTTTTGTAGTTTTGATCCATTGTTCACAAGACTTTAACCCAATGTCCCTAAGGGTATTATAAGGATATCTCAATAGAAAGATTTCGGAAAAACGACGTTTTCGTATTAGTCGCAAGACGGATACTTAAGGAGTTCTTCAACTTTGAAGTTGGAACTTGAAGATGGGTTCTTCATAGGCTTCTAAGGAGTGCTTGGAGCGGATTGGAACATAAGGAAAGGAGCTAAGAATTTTCTAAGGAGCGACTTTGAATCTTGGAAATTTTAAGGGCTTATAAAGGTATAAAATTTTGTCGTTTTAGTAGTTAAGACTTACTTATTGTTGTAGCTATGGATATTAGCAAGCATGAGTTATATAGTATGAAGTTTGATAAGTATATTGGCTATTGGAACCCTAATCCGAAAACTAGCATGTTAGCCTTAAGATTACAATTCAAGTCGATTATTAGTTTAAGTCGTCGCATGTTGTAGAAAGAAGGAAATTGTAGTTGTTGAAGTTGTTTATGACTACATGACATGTTAGACCTTAGAATTTGGATTTGGAAAAAGGATTGGAAAAGACTTTGAATTGTTGGTTATGTTGTTGGCCGAGAATGGCTTGGATTTTTATACTACTTGATACAAATTGTGGGGCGGAATTTTACACGTATTGTAAGGCGTGTAATCCCCTTTGTTTGGTTGTCCTTTTGAGCCTTAAATGTGGCGTGTTGGTTATTGTATTCGGCCTTGAAAAAGGTGGCAAAGTGAGTAGAAACAAAGGAAGTGCTGCCCGATTTTCCGTAGAATTAGAGACCGTATAATTAGTATTATTCTATGTTAGAGACTAGAAGTTGATAGTCTTGTTGTGACCATTATAGGTTGACACTTCTACGTACGGCGTATTCGGCTTAGCTTGTGAATTTAGCCGAAAAGGTATGTGAACTATCTCCTCTTCTAGCATGATTCCTTAAGATAAAGAAAGTATTTTCCTACTCCTTAAATGATCCATTCCTTGGTTGTATTTGGATTGCCTAAAGTAGAATTTGTCCTATGTACTTCCTTGATTGTACTTTGATGTTTAAATTGTAAGTTGTATAATCCATTGCCTTAGTGAAGTTTGGATTCTTAAAGAGTGGAAGTATTTTACTTAAAGTACATAGAGTCTTAAAAAGGAAGTGGTTTCCAAATCTTTTGGCTAGTGCCTTAGTTCCAAAACCTAAAGGTCATTATAATGACTTTAGAGTCAAAGGAGTGATTTACTTAAGTGTTTTAAAAGAGGAGAAATGACAAGATTTAAGAGAAGTAACTTGTTTTAAAGGTGTGAGTTACTTGAGGTTTAAAAGTAGAAGAAACTTGTTTTCTATATATTAAGAGACTCGAAGTATTTTTGAAAGTTAAGAAACTTGATTTGAAAGTTTGTGATACTTGGTTTTAAGTATAAGTCTCTGGGTTATAAAAAGTATGAAATCGTCTAAAAACCATAAAGGTTTATAACGGCTTTATGGGAAGTTGGTTATAACGGCTTTATGGAAGGTTTAGAAAGTTGTCTATTTTGATTAATGGGCATAAGTTGCCTAGATTGTGAAAATTTGAAGTTACTTGATTTCAAGCTTTGAAATGAGTTTCTAAAAGTATAGTAACTTACTTTGAAAAATAGACACACCTTGATACTACGGGTGTTAGTATCTTGGGGTATTACATAAAAGGAGTCTTTGAAAGAATGTACGACGCGTAGTACTTGGCTTGATTAATTGAGAATTAGTCTAAGTGTGCCTTGATAAGTACTTTGGCTTGATTAATTGAGAATTATTCTAAGTGTGCCTTGATAAGTACTTTGGCTTGATTAATTGAGAATTATTCTAAGTGTGCCTTGATAAGTACTTTGGGTTGATTAATTGAGAATTAGTCTAAGTGTGCCTTGATAAGTACTTTGGCTTGATTAATTGAGAATTATTCTAAGTGTGCCTTGATAAGTACTTTGGCTTGATTAATTGAGAATTATTCTAAGTGTGCCTTGATAAGTACTTTGACTTGATTAATTGAGAATTAGTCTAAGTGTGACTTGATAAGTACTTTGGCTGGTTTAATTGAGAATTATTCTATGTGTGCCTTGATAAGTACTTGGGCTTTAATTGAGAATTGCCTGTATGTGCTGGTAAGCGGTTTGTGCTAGTGGTATATCATTCATTTCGGGGTCATTCCCCGGGTTTGTGGCATTTTCATATTCCGTGGATTTTCTACCCACGATGCGAGGAATACCTCATTATATCATGGACTGCCGGAAGTGAGAAAGGATTCCACGGGCATGATTGATATTATGGGCGTGAGACCCATGGTTATATTTGAGTAATGACTTTGAGGGCATGCGTCCCTGACTTGATATGTCTGTTTATGTGTTGTGTCTTGCAGGTTGGCTATCATACATGTCTCCTGTTTTGTTAGACGGTTATGATTTCATTCTGATTTCATCGCCACATACTTGGTACATGCCCGTCTTGACCTCCTTGGAGTGCGTTCATCCGTGAGTTTAGGTATCTTTGTTTGGTGATCGGTGTAGACCACCTTGAGTTTTGGATAGCTCCCTATTCGGGAGTTTATCTTTTTGTATAAGTTCTTTCGATGCAGGCTTTTATGCGATTATGGATGTACGGGGCCTTGTCGTCATAGTTGATATAACTCTTAGAGTGCGTATTCATATGTAGGATTGGACTCGTATACGATGTAGTGTCTTTGGTTTATGTATATTATATGGCAGCCTTGTCGGCTTTGCCTTACGCGTCGTTGGTTTTAAAAAAATTAGGTGTTATTCGATTTCGATTTACTTAGTTGTTAAGGTAGAAGGTGCCGGTAGGCACGATCCACGAGCCGGTTCGGGCGTGTGAAGATGAGTTAAATTAAGTATAAGATATATAAAAGGATGGTACAAAGAAGAGAATTGAAGCGTACTTACGTTACATTTTGTATTTCTGATGGGACTTGGGTAGTTTTACGGGTGAAATCTTGCCCAATTTTCCGTAGAATAAAGAACATACGCTTAGAATATTCTCTGAGTAGTCTAGGCGTTGATAGGCGTGTTTGACTATTATAGGTTGATATTCTGCGCGACATATTCGACTTGGCGGTGGATTGTAGGAGGTATGTGATTCTTCCTATCCTCTTGAGCATGATATTTGTGAAAATATATAGTATGGTAGGCGTCGTGTGTTAAGCGAATTTGGTTTTACTTTGATGTCTTTTAACTTGAGTTTTAAATAATAAGAATCTTGAAGTATTTCAAAGAGTTATGAATCATTTTGAAAGAAAAGTAATCCCAGTTTTTCAAAAAGCTTAAGTGTTATACTAGCTTTATGGGAAGTTAGGTATAACGACTTGAGAAAGATAAGAGGAAGCAGTTTACTTATTTGTTATAAAGCCTTATAAATGATTTCTGAAGGTGTGGTAAGTTGGTTTGATAAGTAGACATATTATGATGCTACGTGTGTTAGTGTCTAGTGACGTTTGTGTAAAGGGGGTCTCCTTGTTGTGCTTATGTTGTTTAACGATAGCGGTTGTCTTGATATTATATCACTTACCCCACGACTTATTACGAACCGAGGCTAGCCACCGTCGACGAGAATACCTCACGCGGTCTATGTGACCTATGCGGCTGCGGGAGCTCGGGATGATCACTCCCGGTGTGTTCTGCCGTCACGAGAATACCTCATGCGGTCGGTGACTATGCGATGCGGGAGTCTAGGTTGATCCGAGGTTAGCTACCCCGATCACGAGGAATACCTCATGCGGACCTAGGTGGTCTATGCGGTGCGGAGTTCGAGGATTAGGCTCGCATAATGATACTATGGGCGATTGGCTTGCCGATCATTAGCGGCCTAGAAAAGACCAGTTACGTTATATCTATTTTGCTCTTGTTTATGCTGTGGCACTATGTGCGGTTAAATTGGTTGTTCATACGTATTTGTAATGGATTTTAAAAAAGCTATGATTTCATTCCAGTTGCGCTTTCACATACTTGGTACTGTTGTCTTGACCTCCTTGAGGGCTGCGTTTCTGCATGGTAGAGTACTCTGTTATTGATCCGCTCTAGGATCCGTTACCTTTTGGGAAAGCCCCGTTTCTCCGGAGGCTTATCTTTTTGGGTATGATCTCCCTGTCATTGTAGCCTTATGTACATTCAGGGTATGGCGGGGCCCTGTCCCGCCATAGTTGTTTACTTTCTTAGAGGCCTGTAGTCCTGTTGTAAATTTTGGGATATAGCTATCAAACTTGATATGTATATACTGCAGAAAGCAACTTTTTCAGGATATGTTTCATTTTACTCTTTATCTCATGTCTTTGTTTTTATATTCCACTTGGTTATTCGATGTATATCTACTTGGGTGCGGGTAAGGCACGATCCAGCCGGATCGGTCGTGACAAAAGTGGTATCGAGCGATTAATCCTCGAAAGTATCTCTGAGGCGTATCTAGTAGAGTCTTGATTATCGGTGTGTTGTGCCACACCAATGTCGAGGCTGCAGGATATTTAGGATTGGTTTCCATTCTTCTCTCTGAGATCGTGCCTTAGAGCTATGTTATAAGTTAGACTCTTTCTAACACATTCTTATGTACGGTATGCCTCGCATGAAGCAACGAGCGAAGGGCAAGGCAGCGAGAGATGGTAGGACACAGAGGACCACGAGGGCAGCGATCCTTACGGGGTGGTGCTACAGCGGCGAGTTCCGGCGCCACCAGCCCAGCGAGTTTAGAGCGCGGCGAAAGCTCACGAGACCACAATACTGCGCCTCCTCCCGGCTGGAAGCGGATGAGATGGGTTCAACGACGTTCGGGGCGGTGCCTTACAGGCACCCTAGTGATACATACATCGAGAGAAAATCGTGAACACAAGAGTCATTTAACAAGAGATAAATGAATAAACAGGCCAACCAAAAGTTGCCTTGATATACATAAAACGACAGTTTAATCCTTTTACAACCTCGCCCACAACAAGATATCTGACTATCGCCATACCCGAATGTACAAGAACCTAACTCAGGAACACTACCAAAAGATAAGCCCGGAGAAACGGAGCTTAAACGTGATCCTATGGCGAGATCCACGATCGATGTACCTACCTGGCGTGAGCGCAGAAATCGGTCAGTATGAAAGTATGCAATC
This sequence comes from Przewalskia tangutica, assembly GCA_029844215.1. Classification (NCBI taxonomy): domain Eukaryota; kingdom Viridiplantae; phylum Streptophyta; class Magnoliopsida; order Solanales; family Solanaceae; genus Przewalskia; species Przewalskia tangutica. The sequence goes on from CM056720.1 coordinate 65,050,254, forward strand.
AGAAATGAAATCATACTAGTCTATATAGCGAGACATGTATGATAACCAAACTACGATTCACAACATAAAATCATCACTCGATATAACTATGGGTCTCACGCCACATCAATCGAGTTCGATTATGGCGCGTGCCGAATCTGACGGTGTAGACATGTCCATGATGCAACAATAATACATGTCCCGGCCACATGCTGCGCCGGTGTAGACGTCCACGTATGACCTCAACAACAAGACAACAATCCAAATGGAAGCATACGTGCGCTCGCGTGTCGGTATGTCCAAAGGAAACAATAAGACAACTTTCCAAATGGACGATACCCGCGCTTACGCATCGGATGTCCAAAAGGAAATCCTGGCGATAATCGAAATGGAAACATACGTGCGCTACGATCGTGTCGATATCCAAGCGATTAACGCGATCTTAACCAAAATGGAAGCATACGATGCGCCGCGATCGTGTCGTTATGTCCAAAGCGATTAACCACAATAATACCATCAACGCGTGCGTGGAATTTCTCCAGACATCCAAGTAAGTTCTCAACCAACCTCTATCGAGGCAGCGGTAACACACAACGCTTGTACAATAAAGGCTATCATCACAAGCATAGGCAAGTTTCACAACAACAAGCATAGGCAAGTTTCACACCAACAAGCATAGGCAAGTTTCACACAACTCAAAGTACTTTCATTTTATGCCAAAGTCGGTTTTAACCCCAAAGTACTATCGTTAAGTTCTTTTAAAAGATCCATTTCTTTTATAAGAGTCACGATACGTAGTATTAGAATGACCAACCCACCTTCCTTTTCAAAACCAAGTAACAACATTCTTTTCCTAAGTTCCGGTTTGCCTAGTTTGATTACTCAAGCACTCATTTTCAAATGGTTTCATAGTTCCCAAACTTAATCACTTGATTCCTTTTTAGAACAATCGAGTAACATATGACATATCGTGAGTAGTTTATTCTTGTTTATAACGATCTTATTACGTGACCATGATCTAGAAAATGTAATATCATTTTGTCTCATCTTAGCATGCAGATGGAGGTTTCTGGTTTTAATACAACACATCATTATTCAATACATTTTCCTTTATTAACGCTGCAGTGGTGCAGCCGATACACATTCGATTCGAAATCAAGAAACATTATCCCTTTAAAACCAAGTACTCATTACTCACGAATGAGGTTTCACAACATCCTCATTAAAACAAATAAGTTAAGTCTCTTATCCTATAAGATCAAGTCTCTTAACTTCTAACATCAAGAAACCATTTTACCTACATAAAGTCATATAACCAACTTCCCATAAAGCCGTTATAACACTTTATGTTTTAAAACAATCAAACACAGTTAACACGTATGCGTCTACCGCACTACATAGTTCACACATATCATGCTAGAAGAGATAGGAAGAGGTTCACATACCTCGCGGCGATTTATCGATAAGCAAAATGCTCCAAGTACTACAACTTGCTAGCCCTTTCCAGTAGAATACGCTACTCATAGTACTTTCACCTATAAAGGTCACAAACGTCTATTAACCCCAAACACAAGTTTATCTTTATAGAAAATTCAAAGATTCCCCCACAGCGTAAATCTCCTCTCTAACGCCAACCGACGGGAGGGTTTACACGTCTAACGGGCGTGTACAATTCTACACAAGCCTCTTGTCTGATCCATGTAATCTGATTCGATTGATTCTTTATTCTTCAGCTTAAGTCAAAAGACATCACGAATACTAAGTAGTTCCATATATAGTATACTTCAACTATATACTCTAACAAACATGTAATTTCCAATTACAATAGAGGACAAGATAATTACCTCGATAAGCCCAAAATTATCCAAGTTATAATGTCGATCTGAGCAAGGTTTAGCTCGCTCTTGGCTCAAACCACTCCAAACAACCCTTAGAAGTTCTAACCAACTTACTCAAATACTTCAACCAACTATGAAGATTTCCTGGGTTTCGGTTTGAGACTAAAAAGGACAAAAGGTAGTATTTCGGACTCTACGTAAAGAGGTATCTTTGGAATACTACAAGGTCTGAGCTAAGGTATTTTGGGCATTATAACAATACTGGAAGACAACTTTCTACCAGGGGGGTAGGCTCATTAGCACAACTAGGCTAGGGGGTGTTCTCGGCCAGGGCCTCTTTCAGGGAGAAGGGAGTTGGGCGAGCAACAAAGAGGAGAGGAGGATTTCAAGACTTAGACAAAGTGAGGTGAATGAATAAGTCTTCACAAGTGGAGGGTATTTATAGCAAAGCCAAAGGCCAACCAATGGCCAAGATCTAGCCAAGTGCTACACAAGTGTAAGGCCAAGATCAAGCCAAGTGCACCTAACCCTACTCCAATCCCTCACAAATATCTACAAATATGTACCACAACTTGCCCGTCCATCGGCCTTCCACGAGAGGTGCCAAGTGTTGCCCTCGTTGGTCCAAACGTTCCGCCTCTCGGAAAAATTCGCAAAAATACTAAATGACATAGCGAATTTTCCGCCGTAGTTTAGTAAAGCGTTTCGTCGAAAAACGACTCTGTCGGGTGTTGTGCACAATAAATATTTCGGCCAGGTGCCACGTGGGGTGACACGTCGCCCCGGTCGCCGAATATTCCGTCTTAGAAAATATCCAAAATAGAATCTCAAAACAAAGCGGGCCCAGCAGTAAATTTCTCCGTGGGCCCAGCGTGACCATTTAGAAAATAAAATCTCAAAATTCTAATATAATCTATGAAGTCCAAATACCAAATCTGGAATTCAATTCCTTAACGAACCTTTTTCTTCACAAATAACAGGAAACTTTTAGTGAAAACTCACATCTTTCTTTCTTTTCAAAATTTGTACTCGCACGTGCGTCCTCACATACATACCTGCAACTACGGTATAACGATTCTGAGGAGATGGCGGATTACTAGCTAGGATCGTGGCCATACATGAGGATAAATTTGGATCACGGCATTTCGATGCGCCGTGGTTCACTTTGATCGGATAGCTTGAGGCTACGGGATTTTACGAGTTGCGGCCCACGAGTTCTGGTCGAGGCACGAGGATGATCGCGAGGAGTTCATCCGGCGATTCTGACGGATAATGAGAGTGATCAAGGCTTGGATACCAGTCGGTGGTCTTGGGTTCACATCGGCTGCGTGATACCGCATGATCGTAGTTTGATCGTGAGGCGTCGGGAGAGCATGCGCCTCGGTGTATGGGACGAGTTCTCGAGGCATTCCTTAGCCATTTCTTGCCGCCCGGATGAGAGCGGGCGACAAATTTTGATCTTTGAGGCGAGAGGCGCGATTGAAGTCTAACGTTGAGTTCGATTCGTTGGCTCGATATGTCCCTGCGTTAGTAGCAGATATGGAGGATAGGGTGCACCGCTACGTCACCGGGCTCGATGATTATTTGGCAGAGTCTTGCTCGGGTGTAGCTCTTGTGGGCATGGACATTGCCGCATCTGAGCTCATGCGCCAGGTGTGAGGCGTAGAGGCCGCAGGTTGGCGATATCCGGCGATGAGAAGGCGGGGCAGCGAGGGTCTTTTGGTAGATCTCGGGGTGGGCGGTCTCGGCAAACTAGATTTGCACCACAGCCCGGCTCGAGCACTCCTACCGTCTTGGGGCGGCCGGGGTATTGGGCGGTCGGGGCCCAGGACTTGGACTTCGGGGTAGCGAGGTGCTAACCGTCGAGACCACCCCTCTCAGTGTGGCCGATGCGGTAGATCCCATTACGGGAGTTGTGGTACTACTCCGGGAGCTTGTTACACTTGCGGCCAGCAGGGTCACTTTGCGAGTCCGAGCGAGCGGCGCGAGATAGTAAGTCGGCTACGAGTCTTTTGCGGGTCTTCAACTCCTACGATTACTCGCCCGGGCGGGTACTCATGGACCAGCGAGTCGAGGCAGGTCGGGTCGGTTCAATGGTCCTCGAGCGCATTTATGCCTGTCCGGTATCGATACCATGGCATCAGGATGTCGTCATGGTACCTTATCGATTTCTTGTTGTGGCGTGTATGCCTTGATAGATCCGGGTTCTACCTTGTCATATATATCTCCCCTTATTGCTAGTAGGATAGGGATAGAGCCTGAGTCCATAGACCCTTTTGAGGTAGCTACGCCAGTGGGTGATTCGGTGGTAGCGGAGCGGGTATATAGGGCTTGCCCTGTGGCTATATGCAGTCGTCAGACCCTAGCCGACTTGATAGAGTTGGATATGACCGATTTTGATGTGATCATGGGTATGGATTGGCTAGTTTCTTGCTACGCCAATGTAGACTGTAGGGAGAGAGTGGTACGATTCCAGTTTCCTGGGGAGCCGGTTATTGAGTGGGAGGGGAACACTGTGTCGCCGAGGGGTAGGTTTATTTCTTACCTCAAGGCCAGGAAGATGGTGCAGAAGGGATATATCTACCATCTCATTCGGGTATTTGATACGGAGGCCGAGATACTAGACCTTCATTCAGTTCCAGTAGTCAGAGAGTTCCCAGATGTGTTTCCAGACGACCTCCCGGGTATCCCTCCTTAGAGGGAGATAGAGTTTTGCATTGACCTTACGCACGATACTGACCTATATCCATTCCGCCATACAGAATGGCACTGCAGAGTTGAGAGAGTTGAAGGACCGGTGAGAGATTTCTTTGGAGAAAGGGCTTCATCAGCCTAGTGTTTCTCCGCAGGAAGCGCGGTATTGTTCGTGAAGAAGAAGGGCGGGGCCTGCGTATGTGTGTTGATTCTGAGCGGTGAACAAGGTGACTATTAAGAACAGATACCCCCTCCCTAGGATTGACGATTTGTTCGACCAGTTGCAGGGTGCGAGATGTTTTTCCAAGATAGACCTGCGATATGGTTACCATCAGGTGCGAGTTAGGGAGACGGATGTCCTGGGGCGCATTCGGACGTGCACGCACTATGAGTTCAGGGTCATGTCTTTCGGCTTGACCAATGCTCCGGCAGTATTTATGGATTTGATGAACCGAGTGTTCAAGCCATTTTTGGATACGTTGTGATAGTATTCATTTATGACATCTTGGTTTATTCTCGCTCAGAGAAGGAGTATGCGGAGCATTTGAGGATGGTGCTGAGAGTTCTCCAGGACCAGCGGTTGTATTCCAAGTTTTCGAAGTGTGAGTTTTGGTTGACTTCAGTGGCGTTCTTAGGGCACATTGTCGGGGCCGATGGTATTCGGGTGGATACGGCAAAGATCGAGGCAGTCAATACTTGGCCTAGACCTACTACACCGACTGAGGTACGCAGTTTTCTGGGCCTTGCAGGGTATTATCGGAGGTTCGTAGAGAAGTTTGCTTCTATTTCACAAGACTAAGTGACTCGAGAAGCGGCTAAGTTTGATGGACGGATGCTTGTGAGGAGGGCTTCGATTCTTGAAGGAGAGGTTGACGACCGCCCCAGTTCTTACTCTTCCAGAGGGTCCAGACGGCTATGTGGTTTATTGTGATGCGTCGGGCATCGGGCTTGGATGTGTGTTGATGCAGCAGGGCAAGGTCATATCTTACGCATCTCGACAACTCAAGAAGCATGAGAAGAACTACCCGCATGACTTAGAGTTGGCGGTGATTCACGCCAAGATCTGGAAACATTATTTGTATGGAGTTCATGTGGATATTTACACGGACCACAAGAGCCTCAGGTATATCTTGATCGGAGGAGTGAACTTACGGCGAGGCGGTGGTTAGAGCTACTCAAGGATTATGATGTCGATATCTATACCACGGGGAAGGCCAATATAGTGGCAGATTCCCTTAGTCGTAGGTCGATGGGTAGTCTATCAGAGGTGCAGCCAGAGAGAAGGGGCATGGTCCGCGAGTTACATCAGCTAGCGAGCCTTGGAGTCCGATTGATTGATTCTGATAGTAGTGGGGTTCGGGTTCGAGAGGTTGCCGAGTCTTCCATCGTCGAGGAGGTGAAGAGGCGATAGTTTGAGGATCCGAGTATGACCCGGTATCGTGATATGGCTCTTCGTGAGGGGAAGGGTCCATTTGAGGTAGCACCTGATGGGGTGCTAAGATTTGAGGGCAGGTTGTGTGTTCCAAATATTGCGGGACTTAGTTCTAGGGAAGCACACGGTAGCGTTACTCTATCCATCCGGGGTCGACAAAGATGTACCACGACCTCAGATCTGTGTATTGGTGGGATGACCTGAAGAGGGACATTGCAGAGTTTGTTGCTCGGTGCGAGTTGTCGGCAGTCGAGCCAGACACGGAGGCACAGTGGGTTGTTGCAGGCTATAGAGATTCCAACGTGGAAGTGGGAGGTGATCAACATGGACTTTATTACAGGGTTACCTCGCACTCAGAGGAAGCATGATTCTATCTGGGTTATCGTCGACAGGCTGACGAAATCCGCCCACTTCCTTCCCGTCAGGATGACTTTTTCGGCTGAGGATTATGCTAGACTTTACATCCGAGAGATCGTGAGACTGCATGGGGTCCCTATTTCTATCATATCGCATGGAGAGCCCGGTTCTGGCTAACTTCCGGAGTCTTTCCGGAAGGGATTAGGACGCTTGGTGAGCCTCAAGATCGCATTCCATCCTCAGACAGACGGACAAGCAGAGCGTACTATCCAGACACTTGAGGATATGCTGCGAGCCTGTGTTATTGATTTCAGGGGTAGCTGGGAGGATCATTTTCCGCTAGTGGAGTTTGCGTATAATAACAACTACCATTCCGATATCGGATGGCGCCTTATGAGGCCTTATATGGGAGGAAGTGCAGGTCACCGATAGGCTGGTTCGATGTGGGCGAGGTTCAATTGGTTGGGCCGGACTTGATACAGCAGGCAGTGGATAAGGTGAAGCTTATCCAGGAGCGGTTATTGATGACTCGAGTCGGTAAGTCGTATCACGAGATCATCGTCGTTGGCATCCGAGTTTGAGGTTGATGATTGGGTTTTCTGAAGGTGTCACCCATGAAGGGTGTGATGAGGTTTGGGAAGAAAGGAAGCTCGGCCAGTACATTGGGCCTTATCAGATTGTCCGTAGGGTAGGCAAGGTTGCCTATGAGTTGGATCTGTCGTCCGATCTGGAGGCAGTGCATCCGGTTTTTCATGTTTCTATGCTGAGGAGATGTATCGGGGATCCATCTAGAGTGCACCCGATTGATGATGTCCAGGTGACAAAGGGGTTATCGTATGTGGAGATTCCCATAGCGATACTCGATCGTCAGGTTAGGTGACTACGGACAAAGAATGTGGCTTCCGTCAAAGTCTTATGGCGGAACGAGAGCAGAGAGGAGATGACGTGGGAAGCAAAGGAGGACATGAGGCAGAAGTATCCTCACTTATTCCCCACACCTACAGGTAACTCACTTTCCTACTTGATTTTAATTATCATATGTACTTAAGTGTTGTATTGTGGCCATGTGTGGCATTTGCAAACTGTTTAAGTTGTGAGGAACTATGTCGTTTTTGTTTTAATTGAATCTAGAAGGAACATTCGGGACGAATGTTTTTAAGGGGGGGGGGGGGAATGTTATACCCCGTAGTTCCAGAGTATGTATGTGAGGATGTACGTACAAATGTATAAGCCCTAATTAGGTTAAGGATGAAATTATGAACTTCCAACGGAAAAGCTTCCGAACCTTGTGAAGGAAATTTTACGTTTTTAATATTTTAACCAATTACAGATTTTTCCGAGAGATGAAATATTTTGGACCAAAAGGAGGGCGACATGTGTCACCCTTAGGTGGCATGTTGGACGAAAATTAATGGGCAAGTGGCCAAGTCAAGAAGTCAAAGTCTTGGAAGATATTTTTGTGGAGCAAGTGGGGTGCCTTGGACGTTTTTTGTTGGAGCAAGTGGCTAGCCACATGTCTCATTTTTGTGGTGGACATATGTCCCAAAGTTGTGGTGGACATATGTCCCAAGGTTGTGGTGGACACTTGGTTGGAAGACTCCACTCACACAAGCAACCAAATCTTCACCTTACACATGTTTTAATCTTGACCCTTGAATGTCCTATAAATACCCCCCTTAAGTTGCAAGACTTCTTCATCCACTTAACAATTTCCAAGTCTCAAAAATCTTTCCCCCTTGTTAAAAGTCTCGTCCAAAACACCCTCCCCCCTTCTAGTTATTCTCGTCCGAAATCACCCCCCCCCCCTTTGTAGAAGAATTGTCTTCAAGTATTGTTACTATCCCAAATACCTTAGCCTAAAATCCCTTGCAGTATTCCAAAGTTACCTCTATACTAAGAGCCCGGAAATACTACTTTATTTCCTTTAGTCACAAAACGAAACCCTAGGAAAATCTTCATAGTTGGTTGAAGTATTAAGTAGAAGTTGTTTAGAAACTTCTAAGGGTTTCTTGGAGCGGATTGAAGCGTACAGAATAGGAGCTAAACGTTGCTCAGGATCGACTTAATCTTGGATAATTTTGGGCTTATCGAGGTAATAATCTTTGTCCTTCTATGGTAATTGGAGATTACATATTGTAGTAGTTAGAATTAAGTATAAGATATATAGAAGGATGGTACAAAAGAAGAGAATTGAACTGTACTTGCATTGGGCTGTATTTACAGTAGACTTGGGTAGTTTTACGGGTAGGGAAATGCTGCCCAATTTTCCGTAAAATAAAGAACCTTCTGCTTAGAATATTCTACAGAGTAGTCTAGACGTTGATAGACGTATTTGACTATTATAGGTTAATACTCTGCGCGCGACATATTCGACTTGGCAGGTGGATTGAGCCGAGGAGGTATGTGATTCTTCCTATTCTCTTGAGCATGATATTTGTGAAAAATATCTAGTACGGTAGACGTACGTGTGTTAACTGAATTTGGTTATACTTTGATGTCTTTTAACTTGAGTTTTAAATAATAAGAATCTTGAAGTATTTCAAAAGAGTTATGAATCATTTTTGAAAGAAAAAGTAATACTTGGTTTTTCAAAAAAGCGTAAGTGTTATACTAGCTTTATGGGAAGTTAGGTATAACGACTTGAGAAAGATAAGAGGAAACGGTTTACTTATTTGTTTATAAAAGCCTTATAAATGATTTCTGAAGGTGTGGTAAGTTGGTTTGATAAGTAGACATATTATGATGCTACGTGTGTTAGTGTCTTGTGACGTTTGTGTAAAGGGGGTTTCCTTGTTGTGCTTATGTTGTTTAACGATAAGCAGTTGTGCTGATATTATATCACTTACCCCCCTGACTTGTTACGAGCCGAGGGCTAGCCACCCCCGATGCGAGGAATACCTCATGCGGGTCTATGTGACCTATGCGGAGCTGCGGGAGCTCCAGGATGATCACTCCGGGTGTGTTACGCCGATGCGAGGAATACCTCATGCGGTCCAGGTGACTATGCGGACTGCGGGAGTCCAGGTTGATGCCGAGGGTTAGCTACCCCCGATGCGAGGAATACCTCATGCGGACCTAGGTGGTCTATGCGGACTGCGGGAGTTCCAGGATTAGGCTCGCATAATGATACTATGGGCGATTGGCCTTGCTTCGATCATTAGCGGCCTAGAAAAGACCAGTTACGTTATATCTATTTTGCTCTTGTTTATGTTGTGGCACTATGTGCAGTTAAATTGGTTGTTCGTACGTATTTGTAATTTATTTTAAAAAGCTATGATTTCATTTGATGCTTTCTGATTTCACATACTTGGTACCTGTTGTACTGACCTCCTTCGGGGGGCTGCGTTCATGCCGCAGGTAGAGGTACTCCTGTTGTTGATCCCCGTGTTATACCCCGTATTTCCAGAGTATATACGTAAGGGCGTACGTACAAAAGTTTAGCCTTAGTTAGTGTCACACCCCGATCCCCGGGCCCGTGACTGGTGCCCTACCTGGGCACCCTTCTACCTTAACAACACAAGTAAAACTGCGGAAATTAAATGACACCTCACTTTTTTTTTAAAACCAACGTACGTGCAAGGGCAAAGCCGACAAGGCTGCCATATATACATAAACAAAAGACACTACACCGTACATGAGTCCAATCCCACATATGAATACAGACCTCTAGGAGTTAATCGAAATATGACGGACAAGGCCCGCAGTACCCAGCGTACAAAGCACATCTTGAAGGATATATACCAAAAGATAAACTCTGGATAGAGGCTATCCAAAACTCGAGCAGGTCCTACACTGCCGATCACCAAAGCTGCGTACCTAAACTGCGGCGTGAACGCGGCCCGAGAGTCGATGCGAAGAATGTACCAAGTATGTGAGCGATGAAATCGTAATGAAATCATAACAGTCTAAACAAAGCAGGAGACATGTATGATAGTCAACCTTCAGTACACAACACATAAGCAGTCATAACAAGTTAGGGACGCATGCCCTTAAGTCATTTCTAAAATATAACCATGGGTCTCACGCCCATATTATCAATCATGCCCGTGGAATCCTTCCTCACTGCCGGCAGTCCATGATGTAATAACACCAATAAGGATACATGAATACCAAGTTCCACCTGTGTCCTAAATACCACGTGGTCTCATGCCCCGGAATCCCACATCGTAAAAGCATGACCATAGGGTAACACAAACAAATCCGGGGACATATATAATAATCAAATTACAACACATTGTGCCTTACTAACAATGAGAGTAAACAGTAGTATCCTTACAATATAAAATAGGAAGCTCATGATCAAAACAGGACCATCCGCCCGCAGTATCATTTAGCCATCCTACTCCTGGGATTATTTCACCCGCATAGGCCGTGTGGACCCGCGTGAGGTATTCCTCGCATGGGACTATTTCACCCGCATAAGCCCTTACGGACTCGCATGAGGTATTCCTCGTGATCTGGACCCGCCGCGTGGGACTATTTCACCGCGCATAAGTCCTTACGGACCCACGAGGTATTCCTCGCATCGTGGGTAGCAATTCCACGAAGCGCAAATTCCACAAACCCGGGGAATGACCCCGAAACAACTGATATACCAATAGCACACAACCGGCTATTTCCAGCACACATAGGCAATTCTCAACTAATCAGGCCAAGTACTTATCAATGCACACATGGAAAAATCCTCATTTAGCAAGCCAAAGTACTTACCAAGGCACCCTTAGACTAATTCTCAATTAATCAAGCCAAAGTACTTATCAATGCACAAATAGAATAATTCTCAATTAACAAGCCAAAGTACTTATCAAGGCACAAATAGAATAATTCTCATTTAGCAAGCCAAAGTACTTTCCAAGGCACCCTTAGACTAATTCTCAATTAATCAAGCCAAAGTACTTATCAAGGCACAATAGAATAATTCTCAATTAACAAGACAAAGTACTTATCAAGGCACAAATAGAATAATTCTCAATTAACAAGCCAAAGTACTTATCAAGGCACAAATAGAATAATTCTCATTTTATCAAGCCAAAGTACTAATCAAGGCACACTTAGACAAATTCTCAATTTATCAAGCCAAAGTACTAATCAAGGCATCACATAGAATTATTCTCAATTAAACAAGCCAAAGTACTACGTACGTACATTCTTTTCAAAAGACTCCTTTCTATGTAAAGCCCCACGATACTAACACCCGTAGTATCAAGGCGTGTCTATTTTTCAAAGTAAGTTACTACACTTTTAGAAAACTCATTTCAAAGCTTGAAATCAAGTAACTCCAAATTTTCACAATCTAGGCAACTTATGCCCTTAATCAAAATAGACAACTTTCTAAACCTTCCATAAAGCCGTTATAACCAACTTCCCATAAAGCCGTTATAATCCTTTATGGTTTTAGACATATCCATTCCCTTTATAACCAAGAGACTTATACTATTAAAACCAAGTATCACATACTTACAAATCAAGTTCTTAACTTTCAAAATACTTCAAGTCTCTTAACTTTCAAAATACTTCAAGTCTCTTAACTTTCAAAATACTTCAAGTCTCTTAACTTTCAAAATACTTCAAGTCTCTTAATATATAGAAAACAAGTTTCTTCTACTTTTAAACCAGAAGTAACTCACTCCTTTAAAACAAGTTACTTCTCTTAAATCATGTCATTTCTCCTCTTTTAAAACAATTAAGTAAAACACTCCTTTGACTCCCCTAAAGTCATTATAATGACCTTTAGGATTTTGGGACTAAGGCACTAGCCCAAAAGATTTGGAAACCACTTCCTTTTCAAGACTCTATGTACTTTAAGTAAAATACTTTCACCTTTAAGAATCCAAACTTCACTAAGAAAATGGATTTTACAACTTACAATTTAAACATCAAAGTACAATCAAGGAAGTACATAGAACAAATTCTATTCTAGGCAATCCAAATACAACCAAGGAATGGATCATTTAAGGAGTAGAACATACTTTCTTAATCTCAGGGAATCATGCTAGAAGAGGAGATAGTTCACATACCTTTTCGGCTAAATCCATAAGCTAAGCCGAATACGCCGTACGTAGAAGTGTCAACCTATAATGGTCACAACAAGACTATCAACTTCTAGTCTCAACGTAGAATAATACTAACTATACGGTCTCTAATTCTACGGAAAATCGGGCAGCACTTCCTTTGTTTCTACTCACTTTGCCACCTTTTTCAAGGTCGAATACAATAACCAAACATGCCACATTTAAGGCTCCAAACAACAACCAACCAAAGGGGATTACACGCCTTACAATACGTGTAAAATTCCGCCCCACAATTCATACCAAGTAGTTTAAAACTCCAAGTCATTCTCGGCCAACTACAACTAATAATTCAAAGTCTTTTCCAATCATTTTCCAATTTCAAGTTCTTAGGTCAACATGTTATTTAGTCATAAACAACTTCAACAACTACAATTTCCTTCTTTATTCAACATGCGACGATTTAAACTAATAATCAACTTGAATTCCAATCTTAAAGCTAAACATGCTAGTTTTCGAATTAGGGTTCCAATAGCCCATAAACATATCAAACTTCATACTATATAACACATGCTTGCTAAAATCCATAGCTACAACAATAAGTAAGTCTTAACTACTAAAACGACAAAATTTATACCTTTCCAAGCCCTTAAAATTTCCAAGATCCAAAGTCGCGCCTTAGAAATTCTTAGCTCCTTTCCTTAGGTTCCAATCCGCTCAAGCACTCCAGAGGCCTATGAAGAACCCATCTTCAAGTTCCAACTTCAAAGTTGAAGAACTCCTATAGTTTCCGCCTTGCGACTAACGTGAAAACTCCGTTTTTCCGAAATCTTTCTATTGAGATAACCTTACAACACCCTTAGGAACATTGGGTTAAAGTCTTGTGGCTAATGGATCAAAACTACAAATTTTTCTCCTTTCTTTTCTTGCAAACCCGAGAGCACACATGGGTACACACAAGCTCTCTCAATTTTTCTAAGTGTTCAAGACCTTGTCTTGCTACTAGTAGTATACTTATAACACAATGGAGGGCTTAGACTTAAACAAATGTGAGGTTAGGATGAGTTTCACTTGGATCAAGCCTAGGTGGACAAGTTGACTTGTCAACAATATCAAGCTTTGGAAGACTTATCTTCTACCATGGTCAATGACCATTTTACCCTTGCATAAATTTCGACCAAGCCATGTGGGGGTGCCACGTGTCGCCCTCTCATTCGTCCATAAAATTCTGTAACCCTCGTGGGCCCCACAAAAATGTAAAATTCCTCGGGTGGGCCCCACGTGACCAAATCCGTAAAAAATAAATTTCCATAATTTTAATAAGTTCCATAATCTTCAAATAATGCCTTTTGAGAATCCAATTCTCAACAACGAACATTTTTCCTTTCCGACGTTCGGAAGATTTTCCGTCGGAAAAACAATTTTTCCTTTCGTACTAATTTCCAAGTCTTGTTTCCTTTCGTACATTCTCTTATACATGTTCCGGACTTACGGGGTGTAACAGTTAGACTTAAGGGACGAAAATTTGTGCACAACCCACGAAAAGAATCGTTTTCCGACGAAACGTTTTACAAAACTTGCGAAGGGAAAATTACGGCTATGTCATTTATAATTTTTGTGGATTTTTCCGAGAGATGAAATACTTTTGACCAACGAGAGGGTGACACTTGTCACCCTCAAGTGGACGGCAACATGGGCAAGTTTGGACGATTTTGTGGCCTTGCTTTAGTCAAGGTTAGGTAGGATATTTTTGTGTAGTAGATGGATAAGGACACTTGGGTGAATCCCCACCCTCCACTTGCCCTCCATTTGCCTTCATCTTGGCCATTGGTTGGCCTATAAATACCCCCCCTAACTTGAAGGTTTTCTTCATCCACAAACACAATTCTCTAAGTCTCAAAATCCTCCCTCTCCCTTGTAGTGTTTTCGTCCCAACCCTCTTTCCCCTCTAGCCTAGTGGCACTGAGAATACCCCTTTGTAGAAAGTTGCCTTCTAGTGTAGTTACTATTCCAAAATACCCTAGCCCAAATCACTTATAGTATTAAGTAGAAGTTGTTTAGAAACTTCTAAGGGTTTCTTGGAGCGGACTGGAGCTTTCAGATTAGGAGCTAAACCTTGCTCAGGATCGACATTTAACTTGGATAATTTTGGGCTTATCGAGGTAAATAATCTTATCCTTCTATAGTATTGGAGATCACATACTGTAGTAGTATAGAAATAGTACAAAGTTATATAGAAGGATATTAAAGTAGAGAATTGAACTGTAATTACATAGAAGGATATTACAGAATAGAATTGAACTGAAATCACATCAGAAGAATAATAAAGAAGATTGAATTGTACTTACATAGGACTGTATCTACAATAGACTTGAGTAGTTTGGCGGGTAGGGAAATGCTGCCCAATTTTCTGTAGAATAGAGAACCCTCTGCTTAGAATATTCTACCGTATAGTCTAGACGTTGATAGACGTATTTGACTGTTATAGGTCGATACTCTGCGCGCGACATATTCGACTTGGCAGGTAGTTTTCGCCGAGGAGGTATGTGATTCTTCCTATACTCTTGAGCATGATATTTTAAAATATATATATAGTACGGTAGACGTACGTGTGTTAACTAAACATGGTTTTACTTGACATCTTTTGACTTGAGTCTAAATAATAAGAATCTTGAAGTATTTCAAAAGAATTATGAATCATTTTTGAAAGAAGAGTAATACTTGATTTTTAAACAGAAAGCTTAAGAGTTATACTAGATTTATGGGAAGTTAGGTATAACGACTTAAGAAAGATAAAAGGAACGATTTTACTTATTGTTTATGAAAATCTTGTATTGACTTCTGCAAAGTGTAGTAAGATGGTTGATAGGAAAACATGTTATGATGCTACGTGTGTTAGTGTCTTGTGATGTTGTGTAAGGGGGTCATTCTTGTTGTGCTTACGTTGTTAAACGTTAAGACCGTTGTACTGTTATTATATCACATACCCCCTTGACTTGTTATACCGAGGGCTTTCCACCCTTGATGCGGGTATATACGGCCTATGCGGTCTGTGTGATTATGCGGAGCTGCGGGAGTTCCAGGATTGATCATTCCGGGTGTTTTATCCCGATGCGGGGGATGCCCTATGCGGTCTGTGTGACTATGCGGTCTATGAGACTATGCGGACTGCGGGAGTCCAGGAGAATGCGGGGTTAGCTACCCCGTCGAGGAATACCTCATGCGGTCTATGTGCGACTATGCGGGTTGCGGGAAGTCCAGGTTAGGCACGCATAATGATACTATGGGCGATTGGCCTTGCTTCGATCATTAGCGGCCTAGAAAAGACCAGTTACATTATATCTATTTTGTTCTTGTTTATGTTGTGGCACTATGTGCAGTTTAACTGATTGTGATTACAAATGGTTTTAAACACTTGATTTCATTTCCGCACTTTACAGTTTCACATACTTGGTACCTATTGTACTGACCTCCTTCGGGGGGCTGCGTTCATGCCGCATGTAAGGGAAAGCAGGTGCTAGATCCACATCCTTAGGATCTCTACTTTGGTGTCAGGAGCTCCATCTTCTCCGGAGGCTCGACTTTTGGTATGGTTCTCCCTGATGTTGTAGATATATGTACATTCAGGGTATGGCGGGGCCATAGTTGTTTACATTCCTAGAGGTCTGTAGTCATGTTGTAAAGTTGGGATGTAACTGTTCACTATTTATATATATGCCGTAAGGCCCCTTTTCTCAGATAAACTGTGTCTCATTTTACTTTGTTTCATGTCTTGTTTTTATATTCCGACATTACTGATGTATGTCTACTGGGTGCCCTGAAGGCACGACCACGCCCGAAACGGGTCGTGACAAAAGTGGTATCGAGCGATTAATCCGGAAAATGTCTACGCACCGTATCTAGTAGAGTTTTGATTATCGGTGTGTTGTGCACCACACCTATAATCGTGAGGCTATAGGATATTTAGGATTGGTTTCATTCTTCTCACTCTAAGATCGTGCCTGTAGCCGTGTTATAAGTTGGACCTCTAACGTATTCCTTTCTCAGAATGATTATGCTCCACGTAAGGCAACCCGCCCGTGGGCAAGGCGCGGCGGAGCCGCTAGTAGACACCGAGAGTCACGAGGGCTCGTGCCCGCCTATACCCGAGACGGCGAGTTCCACGACGCCGCCCCAAAGAGACCACGCACTCGCACTCTCCAGCCCCACACCGGGCAGGAGTTAAGGTACAAGGAGATGGCGCCATCGCCGTGATCGTGGCCGCATGAGGATAGCCGGACGCAGCAGCCGATGGCACCCGTGGTACATCCTAGATCAGACAGCTTGAGACTACGGGATTTTCTGAGTTGTAGCCCGCCAGAGTTCTACGGGTCGAGGCCTGAGGATGATCCGCAGGAGTTCATCCGTCAGCTACAGAGGATCATACGAGTGATCAAGGTGTCAGATACTGAGTCCGTGATCTTCGGTTCACATAGGCTGCGTGATACCGCAGTCGATCGGTTTGATTCGTGGGAGTTATCCCGGGGAGAGCATGCGCCTCCAGCAGTATGGGACGAGTTCTCTGAGGCATTTCTCACTCACTTCTTACCTCCGCAGATGAGGAGGGCACGGGCCGACAAGTTTTTGATGCTGAGACAGAGAGGGCGCACAGTTAGGGAGTACAACGTCGAGTTCGATTCATCGGCTCGATATGTCCCTGCGCTAGTAGCAGATATGGAGGACAGGGTGCATCGCTACGTCACCAGGTTAGATAATTATCTGGCAGAGTCTTGCGCAGGTGTAGCTCTTCAGCCAGGCATGGACATTGCCCGCATGCAGGCTCATGCACTTGGATGCGAGGAGCGTAGAAACCGACGGGTCGACAGATTTCAGCAGCAGAAGAAGGCCAAGACGGCCGGATCTTTTGGTAACTCTCGGGGTGGACGGCCTCAGCAGACGTCTAGATTTGCACCACAGCCAGCTCAGAGCACTCCTACATCATTTTCGGTACAGCCAGAGCATTCGGCGGCAGGTCAGGGCCCCAGGACTTCGGACTTCTAGGGTAGCAAGGGTGCTAACCGATCGAGGTCCGCTCAGTGTGTCCGACGTGGTAGATTCCATTCAGGGAGTTGTGGTACTACTTCGGGAGTTTGCTACACTTGTGGCCAGCAGGGTCTTTATGCGAGAGCCTGTCCACTGTGGCGCTGATGGTAGGGGTCACCTTCGTGGTCCGTCGGTCTTCATCCCCATAGCTACTCGCCCGAGGGCGTGGTACTCATGGGCCAGCAGGTCGCGGCAGAGGTCGTGGCGCAGTCCCAGCCTAGCGGTCCTCGAATCGCATTTATGCCTTGTCCACCGGCAGACCGTGAGGCCTCACCGATGTCGCTGCTGTACTTTATCGGTTTCGTCAGGACGTGTATGCCTTGATAGATCCGGTTCTACTGGCCCTATATATCTCCCTTATTTCTAGTAGGATAGGATAGAGCACGAGTCCATAGACCCTTTCGAGGTAGCTACGCCGCAGGTGATTCGTGGTAGCTCGGGTATATAGAGCTTGCCCTGACTTTATGCGATCGTCGACCTAGCCGACTTGATAGAGTTGGACATGACCGATTTCATGTGATCATGGGTATGGATTGGCTAGCCTCCCGCTACGCCAATGTAGATTGCAGGAGAGTGGCACGGTTCCGCTCGGGAGCCGGTTATTGAGTGGGAGGGGAACACTGTGTCGCCGAGGGGTAGGTTTATTTCCTACCTCAAGGCTAGGAAGATGGTGCAGAAGGGGTATATCTACCATCTCATTCGAGTGTTTGATAATCGAGGCCGCGTACCAGATTTTCGGCCCAGAGAGTCGAGAGTTCCCGGATGTGTTTCCGAAGACCTCCGGGTATCCTCCGAGAGGAGATAGAGTTTTGTATCGATGTGTTGCAGACACTGGCCTATTTCCATTCCGCCATACGAATGGAACTGCCGAGTTGAGAGAGTTGAAGGACCACCGAGAGATTTCTTTGGAGAAGCGGCTTCATCAGCCTAGTATCTCCCCGGGAGCGCCGGTATTGTTCGTGAAGAAGGACGGACGCCGCGCATGTGTGTTGATCTGAGCGGTGAACAAGGTGACCATTAAGAACATATACCCTTCCTGTGGATTGATGATTTGTTCGACCTTTTGCAGGGCGCAAGATGTTTATCCAAGATTGATCTGCTATCGGGCTATCATCAGGTGCGAGTCAGAGAGGCGGATGTTCCTAGGATCGCATTCCGACCGTCACGCATTATGAGTTCGTGGTCATGTCTTTCGGTTGACGAATGCTCGTGGTATTCATGGATTTGATGAACCGAGTGTTCAAGCCATTTTGGACACGTTTGTGATAGTGTTCATTGATGATATCTTGGTTTATTCTCGCCAGAGCGCGAGCACGCGAAGCATTTGGCGATCGGCCGAGTTCTCCAAGACCAGCAGTTATACGCCAAGTTTTCCAAATGTGAGTTTTGGTTGGCTTCGGTGGCTTTTCTTGGGCATATTGTCGGGGCCGATGGTATTCGGGTGGATACGGCCAAGATCGAGGCAGTCAGGAGTTGGCCTAGACCCACTACTCTGACAGAGGTGCGTATCTTTCTGGGCCTTGCAGGTTGCTATCGGCAGTTCATGGAGAAGTTTACTTCTATCTCTGCACCATTGACTAGGATGACTCGTATGGCTAAGCTTGGACTGATGCTTGTGGCGTGGTTTCGATTCTTGCGAGAGATCGACGACCGCCTCGTTCTTACTCTTCCGAGGTCGAGCGGTTATGTAGTGTATTGTGATGCGTCAGGCGTCGGGCTCGGATGTGTGTTGATGCAGCTGGATAAGGTTATAGCATACGCATTCCGACAGCTTAAGAAGCATGAGAGGAACTACCCCACCCATGATTTGGAGTTAGCAGCGGTGATTCACGCCTTGAAGATCTGGAGGCACTATTTGTATGGGGTTCATGTGGATATTTATACAGACCACAAGAGCCTCCAGTATATCTTCAGCCAGAGGGAGCTGAACTTACGACAGAGACGGTGGTTAGAGTTACTCAAGGATTACGATGTCGACATCGTGTACCACCCAGGGAAGGCCAATGTTGTGGCAAATGCCCTTAGTCGTAGGTCGATGGGGAGTCTATCAGATGTACAGCCAGAGAGGAGGAGCATGGTCCGCGAGTTGCATCAGCTAGCGAGCCTTGGAGTCCGATTGATTGATTCTGATAGCAGTGGGGTTCGAGTTCGAGAGGTTGTCGAGTCTTCCATCGTCGAGGAGGTGAAGAGGCAACAGTTTGAGGATCCGGTTTTGATTCGGTATCGTGATACGGCTCTTCGTGAGGGGAAGGGTCCTTTTGAGGTAGCACGATGGGTGCTAAGGTTTGAGGGCGTGTTGTGTGTTCGGATATTTCGGACTTGGCGGAGTTACGGGGAAGCACACAGCGCGCGTTACTCTATCAATCCGGGGTCGACCAAGATGTACCACGACCTTAGATCTATGTATTGGTGGGATGGCTTGAAGAAGGACGTTGCAGAGTTTGTAGCTCAGTGGTCGTGTTATCAGCAGGTGAAGATAGAGCACCAGAGGCCTGGTGGTTTATTGCAGACGATAGAGATCCCGACCTGGAAGTGGGAGGTGATCAACATGGACTTTATCACAGGATTACCTCGCACTCAGAGGAAGCATGATTCTATCTGGGTTATCGTCGAATCGATCAAGAAATCAGCCCACTTTCTTCCGTCAGACGACTTTTTCTGAGGATTATGCGGACTTTACATCCGAGAGATCGTCGATGCATGGAGTCCCTATTTCGATCATATTAGGCAGGAGCCCGATTTACGCTAACTTCGAGGTCCTTCCGAAAGGGTTAGGACGCAGTGAGCACGAGTATCGCATTCCATCCTCGCAGACGGACAGCAGAGCGCACTATCCGCACTGCGAGGATATCCGCGAGCCCGTGTTATTGACCGTGGTAGCCGGGAGGATCATTTGCCTCTAGTTGAGTTTGCGTATAATAATAGCTACCACTCCAAAGATTCGATGGCGCCTTATGAGGCCTTGTATGAGGAAGTGCAGATCGTCGATAGGCTGGTTTGATGTGGCGAGGTGCGATTAGTGGGACCAGATTTGGTGCAGCAGATGGATAAGTGAAGCTTATCCAGAGCGATTCTTCGACACCGAGTGTACGAGAAGTCATATGCAGATCATCGTCACGGAGTTCGAGGTTGATGATTGGGTTTTCTGAGGTTCACCCATGAAGGGTGTGATGAGATTCGGAAGAAAGGGAAACTCACCCAAGGTACATTGGGTCGTATCATTGTCCGCAGGTAGGCAAGGTTGCCTATGAGTTGGATCTGTCGTCCGATCCGAGGCGGCATCCGGTTTTTCACGTTTCTATGCTGAGGAGATGTATCGGGGATCCATCTAGGGTACACCCGATTGACGATGTCCAGGTGACCGAGGGGTTATCGTATGAGGAGATTCCCATAGCGATAATCGATCGTCAGGTTATGCGTCTGCGGACCAAGGACGTGGCTTCCGTCAAAGTCTTGTAGCGGAACGAGCTCAGGGAGGAGATGACGTGGGAAGCTGAGGAGGACATGAGGCAGAAGTATCCTCACCTATTCCCCACACCTCCAGGTAACTCACTTTCCTACTTGTAAATTTTCATTGTCATATTTGCTTAAGTGTTGTATTATGGCCATGTGTGGCATTTGCAACTGTTTAAGTTATGAGGAACTTTATCTATCTTGGGAAGGAACATTCGGGACAAATGTTTCTAAGGAGGGGAGAATGTTATACCTCGTATTTCCAGAGTATGTACGTAAGGGCGTACGTACAAAAGTTTAGCCTTAGTTAGACTTAAGGGACGAAAATTTGTGCACAACCCACGAAAAGAATCGTTTTCCGACGAAACGTTTTACAAAACTTGCGAAGGGAAAATTATGGCTATGTCATTTATAATTTTTGCGGATTTTTCCGAGAGATGAAATACTTTTGACCAACGAGAGGGTGACACTTGTCACCCTCAAGTGGACGGCAACATGGGCAAGTTTGGACGATTTTGTGGCCTTGCTTTAGTCAAGGTTAGGTAGGATATTTTTGTGTAGTAGATGGATAAGGACACTTGGGTGAATACCCACCCTCCACTTGCCCTCCACTTGCCTTCATCTTGGCCATTGGTTAGCCTATAAATACCCCCCTAACTTGAAGGTTTTCTTCATCCACAAACACAATTCTCTAAGTCTCAAAATCCTCCCACTCCCTTGTAGTGTTTTCGTCCCAACCCTCTTTCCCCTCTAGTCTAGTGGCTTTGGCCGAGAATACCCCCCCCCCCTCTTTGTAGAAAGTTGCCTTCTAGTGTAGTTACTATTCCAAAATACCCTAGCCCAAATCACTTATAGTATTAAGTAGAAGTTGTTTAGAAACTTTTAAGGGTTTCTTGGAGCGGACTGGAGCTTTCAGATTAGGAGCTAAACCTTGCTCAGGATCGACATTTAACATGGATAATTTTGGGCTTATCGAGGTAAATAATCTTATCCTTCTATAGTATTGGAGATCACATACTGTAGTAGAATAGAAATAGTACAAAGTTATATAGAAGGATATTAAAGTAGAGAATTGAACTGTAATTACATAAAAGGATATTACAGAATAGAATTGAACTGGAATCACATCAAAAGAATAATAAAGAAGATTGAACTGTACTTACATAGGACTGTATCTACAATAGACTTGAGTAGTTTGGCGGGTAGGGAAATGCTGCCCAATTTTCCGTAGAATAGAGAACCCTCTGCTTAGAATATTCTACCGTATAGTCTAGACGTTGATAGACGTATTTGACTGTTATAGGTCGATACTCTGCGCGCGACATATTCGACTTGGCAGGTGGTTTTCGCCGAGGAGGTATGTGATTCTTCCTATACTCTTGAGCATGATATTTTAAAATATATATATAGTACGGTAGACGTACGTGTGTTAACTGAACATGGTTTTACTTGACATCTTTTGACTTGAGTCTAAATAATAAGAATCTTGAAGTATTTCAAAAGAATTATGAATCATTTTTGAAAGAAGAGTAATACTTGATTTTTAAACAGAAAGCTTAATAGTTATACTAGCTTTATGGGAAGTTAGGTATAACGACTTAAGAAAGATAAAAGGAACGGTTTTACTTATTGTTTATGAAAATCTTGTATTGACTTCTGCAAAGTGTAGTAAGATGGTTGATAGGAAAACATGTTATGATGCTACGTGTGTTAGTGTCTTGTGATGTTGTGTAAGGGGGTCATTCTTGTTGTGCTTACGTTGTTAAACGTTAAGACCGTTGTACTGTTATTATATCACATACCCCCTTGACTTGTTATACCGAGGGCTTGCCACCCTTGATGCGGGTTTATACGGCCTATGCGGTCTGTGTGACTATGCGGAGCTGCGGGAGTTCCAGGATTGATCATTCCGGGTGTTTTATCCCGATGCGGGGGATGCCCTATGCGGTCTGTGTGACTATGCGGTCTATGAGACTATGCGGACTGCGGGAGTCCAGGAGAATGCAGGGTTAGCTACCGTCGCGAGGAATACCTCATGCGGGTCTATGTGTGACCTATGCGGGCTGCGGGAAGTCCAGGTTAGGCACGCATAATGATACTATGGGAGATTGGCCTTGCTTCGATCATTAGCGGCCTAGAAAAGACCAGTTACATTATATCTATTTTGCTCTTGTTTATGTTGTGGCACTATGTGCAGTTTAACTGATTGTGATTACAAATGGTTTTAAACACTTGATTTCATTTCCGCACTTTCTGATTTCACATACTTGGTACTGTTATCGACCTCGCCCGGGCTGCGTTCAATCCGCGGTAAGGAAGCAGTGCTAGATCCACATCCTTATGATCTCTACTTTGGTGTCAGGAGCTCCATCTTCTCCGGAGGCTCGACTTTTGGTATGGTTCTCCCTGATGTTGTAGATATATGTACATTCAGGGTATGGCGGGGCCCTGTCCCGCCATAGTTGTTTACATTCTAAGTGCAGTAGTCATGTTGTAAAGTTGGGATGTATGTTCCTCTTTATATATATAGAAAGGTGACTTTTCTCGAGATAAAGCGTGTCTCAATTTACATTTGTTTCATGTCTTGTTTTTATATTCTGATTACTACGATGTATGTCTAGGTGCCGGAAAGGCACGATCGGCAGGTTGTGACACCCTAGGATCATCGTTCTGCTTTTGGGAAAGCCAGTTTCTCGGAGGCTTATCTTTTGGGTATGATCTCCCTGTCATTGTAGCTTTATGTACATTCAGGGTATGGCGGGGCCCTGTCCCGCCATAGTTGTTTACATTCTTAGAGGTTTGTAGTCATGTTGTAAATTTTGGGATGTAACTGTCAGACTTGATATGTATATACACGCCGAAAGGCAACTTTTTCTGGGATAGACTGTTTCTCATTTTACTCTTTATCTCATGTCTTTCTTTTTATATTCCGCTGGTTACTCTGATGTATATCTACTTGGGTGCCCGGGTAAGGCACCAGTCACGGGCCCGGGATCGGGTAGTGACACATTCAAATTTAATTTTATGTATGTGTCAAAAGTAACCAGAGAACTGAATTGCATTGTCAATTTCTTTCCCACATGTGTGTATTTCAGGATCTCTCATCTGGGAAGGTGAGGGGGATTGATAGTGAAAAAGATGGACTATACATCATGTGTTCAGGCATTCAGAATAAAGGAGGGGAATTAAACATTTGTCTATCAGCTTCTCAGCATGTTGATGCAGCAACATGGAACCAAAAGTTTTGTCATGTACCTATGAATGCGTTGAAAAAGATCTCATGTTTTAAAAAGGATGTTGTTGTTTTTACTTTGAATAATTGTGAAGTATGTCCTCTAGCTAGGCAAACTAGAATTTCTTTTCCTGTTAGCAATAATAGACCATCAAGACCTTTTTAACTGCTTCACATGGATGTATGGGGACTATTTAAGACTGAAACACATAATAGAATGAAGTATTTTTCTGACTATTGTGGATGATCATTCCAGATGGACCTGAATTTTTTTATGAGATTAAATTCTGATATATCAACATTACTTAGGGACTTCTTTGTTGAAATTGGCATTCAATTTGAAGTTAAAATACAGAAGGTGAGGTCTGACAATGGGACATTTTTTTTTAATAAAATTGCAAAGCACTGTTTCTGCAGCATGGTGTAGTGCATGAAAATTCTTGTCCATACACACCACAATAAAATGGTGTTGTGGAGAGAAAACATAGACACATACTTGAAACAGCAAGAGCAATTAAAATACAAGCAGGATTGCTAGATAGGTTTTGGGGTATATATGTGGAAAACGATGTATACATAATCAATAGGATTCCATCTACTACAATACATAATAGATCACCATTTGAAGTAATGTATAAAAGATCACCCTCACTTAATCATCTTAGAGTAATTGGATGTATGTGTTTTACAACTATCTTGACTAACCATGAGAAGTTCAGTCCCAGAGCTGTGAAAGTTGTACTGCTTGGTTATGGATCTGCCCAGAAGGGATATAAGTTGTATGACTTAGAAAATAGAGTTTTCTTTATGAGCAGGGATGTGGTCTTCATGGAGACATTATTTCCCCTTAAAGGTGACAAAAATGAAGAAATTGATCACATCAGATCACATGGACAATTCTACTATGATGATTTAGTTCATCATCAGGATACATTTCAGCATTTTCCCATTTCTAAGCATGAGAACACCAGTTCATATACACAGAATAGAGGTCAAGATGCACATATGTCAAGTGAGGGTCAGCATAATACTCCTCCCAGCCATGACATTACTTGCACAGGAACAGGTTCAACACCTGATGCTAGAAGATCTGCAAGGATTAACAGACCTGCCATCTGGCACAAGGATTACATTACTCAGGATGGTACTTTCAGTTTCTTATATTATATATCTAATTATGTTGAATACACAGGACTGTCACCAAAGTATCAAAGCTTTGTTTCCAAAACTTCTCTTGATACTGAGCCACAAAAATACTCAGAAGTTGTTAAAGATAAGAGGTAGATTGAAGCCATGCAGACTGAAATTAAAGCATTGAAAGACAATGGAACATGGAAACTAGTTACATTGCCAGAAGGAAAGAAGGTCATTGGATGCAGATGGATCTATAAAATTAAATACAAAGCAACATGTGAAGTAGGTGAAGTAGGTGAAATAGAAATATTTAAGGCCAGATTGGTTGCAAAGGGGTATAGTCAAAAGGAGGGACTAGACTACCGTGAGACATTTTCACCAGTGGTGAAAATGAGCACTATGAGGGCAGTCATATCACTTGCAGCAACAAAACACTGGATAATACAACAGATGGATGTTTACAATGTATTTCTGCAGGGTGATCTCTTTGAGGAAGTCTATATGGCAATTCCAGAAGGATTTGGCGATAAATTAGGGAATACAAAGGTATGTAAGTTGTTAAAGTCGTTGTATGGATTTAAACGAGCGTCAAGACAATAGAACATCAAGATGATTGAATCTCTTGTCTCTTCTGGTTTTACACAAAGTCACATGGATTACTCACTGTTTACAAAGAGGGATGCTGACAAGATTATGATAGTATTAGTGTATGTTGATGATATCTTAATTACTGGAAATGATCAGGTCCTTATTACATCCACCAAGGAAGCACTACAATCAGCCTTCAAGATAAAAGATCTTGGAGAGTTAAAGGTATTTTATTGGCATAGAATTTGCCAGAAGTTCTCAAGGTATTCTTATGCGTCAAAGAAAATATGCATTGGAATTGATCTCATACATGGGAATGGCAGGGGCCAAGCCTTCAACTTCACCTATGTATGCAAATGTAAAGTTCATTACTGTGGATTTTGACAAGAGTATTGCATCAACTTCAGGCTCAGATTCTGCAGCACCACAATCTGATCCACTCATCCCAGATCCAAGTGTTTATAGAAGACTGATTGGTAGATTATTATATCTCACAACTACCAAGCCAGATATAGTCTTTGCAGTTCATTGCTTGAGTCAGTTCATGCATGCTCCTAAGATATCACACATGGAAGCTGGACTGAGACATGTTAGATATGTCAAGCAAGTACCAGGCCTGGGATCCTTCTCTCCAGTACCAGTACTCTTCAGCTTCAAGTGTTCTGTGATGTAGATTAGGGGCATGTGTTAATAGCAGTAGATGGTTATTTTGTGATGTATGATTTGTTACCAGTGACTTGGAAGTCTAAGAAACAAGAAATTATGTCTAGAAGTTCAGTAGAGGCTGATTATAGAGCTATGGAAACATCAGTAGGTGAAGTGATATGGCTTGCGGGTTTATTTCAAGAACTTGGTGTTGAAGTTCAGCAATCTGTGCCTATATAAACAGACAACAAATCTGCCATACAAATTGTCACGCCCCGGACCCCGGGCCCGTGACTGTTGCCCTACCTGGGCACCCTTCTACCTAACTGACACAAGTAAACCGCGGAATTTGATAACACCTCTTTTTTTTTAAACCAACGTACATGCAAGGGAAAAGCCGACAAGGCTGCCATATAATATACATAACAAAAATGGGGGACAAGTGTGTGGGTATTTTGCCAACCATATGTCCACCACAAAAATGGGACAAGTGGCTTGCCACTTGTCCCCCACAAAAAACGTCCAAGTGTCCATCAATTTCGGCCATAGGGCCACATGGGGGTGACACGTGTCGCCCCCTAATCGTCCAAAATATTTCATCTTCCGAAAATATCCGTAATGCCAAAAATCCGAAAATAAAGAGGGCCCCACAAAACCGTAAATTCTCCCGTGGGCCCCACGTGACCAATTTCGGAAATAAAATTCCATAATTCTTAAAAATTCCATAAAGTCCGAATACCAAATCTGGAAATCCAATTCCCATTAACGAACCTTTTTCCTTCACAAAATCCGGAAACTTTTCCGTCGAAAAATCACATCTTTCTTCCTTTCCAATATTACTGTCGTATTCTCGTACGTACGTCCTCACATACCTATCCTGGAACTACGGGGTGTAACATTCTTCCCCCCTTAGAAACATTCGTCCCGAATGTTCCTTCTAAGTCTCAAAACATACATGCGCCGGTATAGTCTTCCCTACTATACTTACGGAACCAATTATGTCACACATGGCCATAATACAACATACGCGCCAAAACTCACATCCAAGACAACGAGGAATCACCTCTAACATCACAAAAAGCTTCCACCCATGGTCTAAAGGATACTTTCTTCACCTCGTTACTTCACAAAATGATCACTTCAATTCTCTTAACACATGTTCACTTCTTTCCTTACTCGTCGTACCCTTTTCGTACACCCGAACTCTCTCTAGTACACGTACCAAACTCCAGTCATCGCTTCAGTTTCCAAAACCTTGGAGTCACTACCTCCAAGCTTGGTCACCTTACTAGCCTCAAATTCCTTTAAGGCCATTCCCAGCCTTCACGATCCGATTCTGGTGGAACACATCCACGAACTCATATGATGGTTACCTAAACCTGGGCCTAGCACCCTCGTGATCCTACCACCTGGCAGGACCACCTCGAACTGACCCCACCTCATTCCGGGCTGCGGGTTGACCCGCGATCTGGCCTCAACCCGACCCGCCATCGCGCCAAACTCTCTCGTTCCCCGATCCGGAACAATCTTACTAATTCACGTGATGAAAGCTACCACTTCCATCTCACCCTACCCATGGAATTATCCCACAATATATTTCATGCATACCAAGTACTTCGACAACGACCAACCGTAAAATCATCCACTCAAGACGGCCTTGCATCCAAGGTCCTAATTGTTATAAATTCTAAGGCTCACAATTGTCTCGTCCCCAGACTTACCCTTTTCAACTACCCATGTTTCTAATTCACACTTAACACAATGCTATCCGTACATAGCACTTAACATGTATCCACCATAACAACATAAACCAGTCTCTTAAGGGCTGAAGATATCTCTGTAACTACTGCCTCACTTTTCCTTTGTCGCTCTAATCACAATTCTGCCCAACAGGGCGCCTAGCTATAAAAGGCGATGAACCAGCCACCGATCTCGAAGGCTGAGTCTCTACATCTGTGCTACCTCTGGTCGGACAAACACTCACCAAATGGTCCTGTTGGCCGCAAGCATACAAGCTGTCGAAGTAGTACGACACTCCCCATAATGGAGTATATTACAACGGCCACAACGAGGTAGGGGTGACGTCATCTGACTAACACCCCCTTCTCCCGAACAACCAGACCCGGAATCGGTGGTGAGTCATCCTCTTGTATCCTCCTACTTGGACATCCTCCCATCACATGGCCACGACGGCGCAGTATAACAATCTCCCAAACTAGCACGACACCGAGGATCATCCTCGACTCTCATCCATAGAACTCGCGAATCGCAACTCACGAAATCCGAAGTCTCGGACTATCGGATCTAGGGGTGAACTCGTACTCTGGAACCTCCGACTCTCGTCTGTCCTCATTCCTAGCCATAAGCCTAGCTAGTAACTGGGCCATCTCTTTGTAACTCATATCCTCGGCTCCTGGTCGTGGAACTGGAGACTCAGGTATCGTGGTCTCAATAGCTACTGCTGCTGCTCTAAACTCCCCTGGGGCTAGCGGCGTCGCAGAACTCCCCATCTGAAGTACCACCTTAGGTAAATACTGGGCCTCTGCCCTCGTAACCCTCTGTGTTCTACTCGTAGCTCTCTCTGCTGCCTTGCCCCTCTGGGCCCTGGTTGCCTTGCGTAGAGGCGTAACGGGTAAAAAGAATACGTCAGAGGGAGTCCAACTTATAACACAGCTCTAAGGCACGATCTCAGAGTGAGAAGAATGGAAACCAATCCTAAATATCCTGTAGCCTCTTGATTATAGATGTGGTGCACAACACACCGATAATCAAGACTCTACTAGACACGGTCTGTAGACACTTTCCGAGGATTAACTGCTCTGATACCACTTTTGTCACGACCCGACCTCGGGCCCGTGACTGGTGTCTTACCCCGGGCACCCTAGTGATACAATCATCAGAGAAAATCAGCGGAAATAAAAACTTTAAGCATGAAACAATACATAAAATAAGCAACAGGCTAACCAAAATGGTTACCTTCCTGAATATATATATATATACACGAACAGTTAAATCCCTTACAAACCCTTCCCACAACAGTACTACAGACCTCTAAGAATGTAACCACAACTATGACGGGACAGGGCCCCGCCATACCCCTGAATGTACAAGTACCTACTATGACAGGGGACTATACCAAAGATAAACCTCCGGAGAAACGGAGCTTCCCAAAATGCTGAACTGTGATCCTATGAGCGAGGATCAACAACCGGTGTACCTCTACCTGCGGCATGAACGCAGCCCCCCGAAGGAGGTCAGTACAACAGGTACCAAGTATGTGAAACTGAAAATACTGTAAATGAAATCATAATAGTCTACATAAAGCAGGAGACATGTATGATAACCAAACTACAGTACACAACATATAAGTAGTCAGGTCTAGTCGGGGACTCACGCCCTCAAGTCATCACTCATGCCCGTGGAATTCCTCCCTCACTGCCGGCAGTCTATGACATAAATCATACTCATGTGACGCGTCCGTGGCATCCTACCTCACTGTCGGTGTACACATATACAATACATATATATATACCTCCTGCCAGTGGAATCCTCCATCACTGCCGGCAGCCATAGGTGTAACATATAACCATGTGACCCGCCAGTGGCATCCTACCTCACTGTCGGCGTACACATATACAACATATATATATATATATATATATATATATATATTATACGCGGCCGCATGTCCCGGAATCCCTCATCGGTGTAACATGGCCATAACGTGCCCTCGGCATCCCTTATCGCAGGTGCAGGTCTTCATGGGGAGCTAGCCCATGAAATAATGATCGTATATACCATGCCCCCGGAATCCCTCATCGGTGTAGACAGGTCTTCATGGGGAGCTAGCCCATGGAATAATAGTAATGGTCACATGCCCCCGGAATCCCTCATCGGTGTAGACATGCCCATGTGACAATAATAATACATCGGGAGTTTAACCCGCTGCATGGCCGCGTGCCCCCGGAATCCCTCATCGGTGTAGACATGTCCATGTGATAATAACAATGGAAGCATACCCGTGGAATCCTCCGTCACTGCCGGTACATCCAATGAAACGTACGGGCATTTAACCCGCATCCTGGTCGCATGCCCCGGCATCTCTCATCGGTATAAGCATGGCCAAGATCAAACAAAATGGAAGCATACCCGTGGAATCCTCCGTCACTGCCGGTACGTCCAACAAATTCACAACAAGTCAGCCGGCCCTCCAACCGAGAGACGCGGTAACATAGTAATACCACAAAGGCTATCACAACTAGCATAGGCAAATTTAACATACTCTTAGACTTCCCTTTTATGACAACAAATCCGGGTTTTAACCCCAAAGTACTACATACGTTAATCCTTTCAAAAAGATCTTTTTTTACGTAAACACAACTCGATACTATTATCCGTAGTACCAAACACGTTCATGTTTAAATCAAGTACTTATACTTTTTAAACCAAGTGGCTTATACTTTTAAAACAACGTCAAGTATACTTTTAAAACCCAAGTAACTAACTCTTTTAAGATCAAGGTACTCCTACCTTTTAAAACCAAGCCACTTATATTTTCCTCATCAAGAAAAGTTCGATATTTGAAAATAAGTTAGTTATACTTTTAAACTCAAGTTACTTCTCTTTTCCCAAAATCAAGTTACCATTTTAAATCCAATAATAAAACCATTTTTTTGTTTTCATAAAGTCGTTATAACTAACTTCCCATAAAGCTATTATAACACTTTATGTTTTAAACCAATTTAAGACAAAACCCTGCCTTTCTTTTAAACCAAAACACTTCAAATTCTCCAGTCTCTTTTCTTTTAGAAATCAAGTTCCTTACTTTGGAATTTAAGAAAAAATCAATACTAGTTATTAATGATCTTATAAAAGTAACAATGATCTAGGAAATGTAATACAATTTTGTCTTATCTTAGCTTCTATGTAGATGGAGGTTTCTACTTGTTTTAATATTATTAATTGTCATTACTTTTTCCTTTATTAACGCTGCAATGGCTTGTTCGATACTTATTCCCATTTCTGAAATCAATATAACATTATTATTAAAAACCAAATACTCATTACTCACGAATGAGGTTTCACGACTTTCTACACAATTCAAGTTCTTCACATATCATATCAAGTCAAAATATAAGTCAAGTCTCTTATCTTTTAAAAACTCAACAAACCATTCTTTTACCTACATAAAGTCGTTATAATTAATTTCCCATAAAGCTATTATAATATTTTATGTTTTAAACCAACCAAAATTTGTTTAGCACACGTACGTCTACCGTACTACATAGTTCACAACATCATGCTAGAAAAGATAGGAAGAGGTTCACATACCTCGCGACGATTATCGACAATTAGCAAAACGCTCCAAAGTATAATAATTCTGCTAGCCTTTTCCACCCTTCAAGTAGAATACGCTACTCGTAGAACTTCAACCTATAAAGGTCACAAAACGTCTATCAACCTCTAGATCTCTTCGTAGAACAATTCTAAGTACAAGGTTCCTTATTCTACGGAAAATTCGGCAGCACCACCCCCCCGTAACCACATAAATCTCCTCCTCTATCAAGGACCGCTACCAACAACTCGAGGGTTTACGTTTAACGGACGTGTACAACATCGCCCAATACAAGTCTCATCGTAAATGGTCAATGTAAATACTGATTCAATTCTTGATAATCATCCTTCCAATAAATCTTATACTCAATTCTAAACTACCACATATGTAATATCCAATTCTGATAGGGGACAAAGATCATTACCTCGATAAGCCCAAAATTATCCAAGATTTATAAGTCGATCCTGAGCAATGCTTAGCTCCAATTCCTTACGCTCCAACCCGCTCCAAGCAACCCTTAGAAGTTTCTAAACAACTTCTCTTAACACTTCAACCATCTATGAAGATTTCCCTAGGGTTTCACTTTGAGACTATTGGAATAAAGTAGTATTTTCGGGCTCTTAGTATAAAGATAACTCTTGGAATATTACAAGGGATTTCAAGGCTAAGGTATTTGGGACTATACCAATACTTGAAGAATTTTCTACACAAAGGGAGGGATGTTTGGACGAGAATTACCTAAGGGAGGGAGGGAGAATTTTTCAAGCTTTGGAAACTCTCTAAGTGGATGAATAAAGTCTTGCAACATAAGAGGTATTTATAGGCCAACCAATGGCTAGGATCAAAGCAAGTGTAAGGTGAGTGTCGCGCCCTTTTTCGGCCGCGACATTTATTTTCTAAACTCCTGCTCAAATAAAAGGTTTAGAAAATAAAATAATAAAGCTAAAAATGTGTTAAAAATGCTTAAAGGTTTTAAAAATGCTAAAGGATGCCAAAATTGCAAAAGAGGCTAAAAGTGCAAAAGATGCTAAATGCTGAAGGGTTGCTAGAATGCTAAGGGTTCGCGGAGTCGCCACCTAATTAATTGGGTGAATTAGGACACCTAAATGTTTAACTAGTTTAAAGTAAAACATTACCTCCATTTTATGGTCTGCTAAACTTAGTGAGATTCTGGGTAAGGGTTCTTTATTAATCTAGAGGGAAGGGGTTAGGCACCCTCTAAGATCCGCTAACTTGCGGTTGTCCTGCCAAACCTAGGGTAATTATTATATTTAAGAAAAATGTGATGCTAAAATGTTAAAATGTTTAAAGATGCTTTAGTCTAAAAGAGCAAAAGGTGCTATATGCGAAAGAATGCTAAGAGGTGCTAAAATATTAAATGTTAGAGATGCTTAACAAAAGTGCTAGCAATTTAAAAGTGCTAAGTGTAAACGAAGTAGTGCTAGGGTGCCTAAATGTTAAGATGCTATTTTGAGAGTTTAAGAGAAAATCTGTTTATGGATTTTAACAAATTGTTGGTTTTATGATGCAAGTTAGATTACTTATTTTTGCAGATTTTTAAACATGCTTAATAGTCCTAAAAGGCAAATAAAGAAGAATGCGTTTCTAAAATGTAATTACTTCCCGTCTCATATATTTAAAGACCTAATTGCTAGAAGTTCTCCTATTAATTACAAAATTAAATAATGAAATTACAGTAAACAAATAAAGGCGTAAAAATAAGACGAAAAAGTTAAGAGAATGAAGGGATTGGAGCGGATGACTCAGTCCTGTTTGTTTTTCTAGGAGTTTCTGAAGTGGGAATGCGAATGCGGATGCGGGTCGCCATTTGAATAAGCTCGCGATGAGTCTCGCCATGAGACTCTTCTTTTTTGCTCCAATGCGTGCCATGTAAAACAAAGGAAGATAAGGAAAAGGATTAGTACGAGCCCCAAATAATAACAAACAAGTACCAAGTATAAGAATTCGCACATATGATTTAAAACATGTATGCATGGTTGAATTGTGGGATAGAGGAATAGGCGAGAAGCAAATGAATAGAAAGCCAGAACCCAAATATATATACGCGTAAGGCGGGGTTAGGCAATATGCGAGGAGGAGCAATTAATTCCAGAAAAAAAAGGCAAATCCGAATGCGGGACGGTATAGGGATAGCATAGAAAAATGTGAAAATGGCGAGACCCGATAAGTAGTATATAGCACAATGGCATACTTAACTATACATTCAATTACTACCCAAAAGCTAAAGCGAGCATATCAATGTGTTTTAAGAACAACTAAATAACACCAAAATTATGTTTGAACTCAGAAACCTCCATACATAGCAAACAATACACAGATTTAAACCCCCTGTATTCTGAACCTTCCATACTGCATTAGTATGTTTGCCTTTGAGGTTCAACAGATGAATATCTTCTTATTAGCTAATATGAAACATGTAATAGTCTTATTTCCTTACTCCAAATAGCCTGCTATACTTGGTTTCGTTTTATTACTACAACTGAATTAATGCATGGATCGTGGATACAGAATTGAATTCCTCTTACATTTTGCCTAACCACATTATTGAGTAAATTCCATAGATGTGGACCAAACAAATAGCTTCAATACACCGGTAGAAACACGTGTTATACCAGATCCATCATAGCAACAATTCAAACATGTATGACAACGATGAAAGCGACACCTGACATTAAGCTTCTTGATCTATCTAGACAAGACATAATAAGCATACCGACGAATCAAACCATGCTAATCGACTACTAATACCACCAGGAAGAAAGAGAATTCAGGGACACCTGATATGACTCGACTGGAACAAGCATACTGGAGCAATCACAAATGGACTGATTATTAAAGCATAATATTGGACTCAACAACCATTCTGCAATTGTCATTTTTCCCTATTTTTTTGAATTTGCAGATAACAAGTTTATCACCTCGCCAACAGAGGAAACTCAGATGCACGACTGGCTATGGCACATAAACAGGACACAACATTATATAAGTCATAGAGGATTTGATGCGTATGCGCAACAACGAACAACAAATAAGTGACGACATGATTAGGCGATGGCGATATTATATTTGTGCATCACTGAAGCTTATACTAATCTCAGATTATGCAAACAAACTACTACACGTTTAATACAGATAATGCACAGAAATGCCAAATGAACTGGAAAGGATTGGGATTTACCTTCTCCGGACAGCGAGCCGGGGCAGCGTATCAAGTCGTCGGTCCGCTCGACGGGCTTTGGGTTTGCGATGCGAATGAGAGGGCGAGTTCGTTTACTGATTTCTGGCTGGAATTGAAAGGAAAGGATTCGAATTTCCTATTTTTATGCGAAGCTAATTCTCTGGATGCTGAGTCCCCTAATTCCCGATGCCTGTCGAGTCTCCCCGATTGAGCTCTGTCCTCTGCTCTCTTTGGGTGCTTTCGTTCTTTGTTCTCCAATGTTTCGATGCCATCTCCGCTAAGGGTTATTCGCTGCTCTCGTAAAGAAAACGATTGCTACTGACCTACTGTGCTCGACCCCTCTCCGTCGATGCCCTGACTGAGTTCTATTGCATGTTCTTATATAGCCTAACCCTAGGTTCTAATAATGGTAAGCAATAAAGGCTGATTTGTGCTGAGATTTCGTGCTTAAATCGTGAGATTTGGGTGCTGATTTTAGAACGATTTTGCGGAAGATTCGTTTGGTTAGGTGCCTGGGTAAGGAAAGCTGGCTTCGTGCATGGGTGAGGAAAGGAAAGTCGCCGGATTCTCAGGCGAGAATCACGGCGACGAAGGCGTGAGGTGAAGGTGCGAGGCGCGGCGGATTTTTAGGTTTAGGTTTAAGGGCTGCGTTTGTTCTTCTTTTCTTTTGTTTGGACGATGGGGGTTAAGGTAAAGGGGACTGGGCTTATGCGGGTAGCGGGTCGCGGGTTTGGCTGCCAGTTGGGCTCGGTGGAGTGATTTAACTGATTGGGCTAAGAGTGGAAGAGGTGTGTTGCTAATTTTAATTAGGTATTTATTTTTAGGTATTAGTTTTAGGTTAGTGTTATAATTATTTAATTCTAGGAGTTAATTTTAGGTAATTAATTAGTGTTAAATTAATAACATAAATTGCTTATATTATTTAGGTGCTTTATTAAAATTATTACAAGAATAAAAATGGGCGCGCTATTTAATTAATGCTCAATACTTTAGAATGCGACGCTTTTATTTAAAATCTTATTATTATGCATTATTGCAAAATTAAAATTGAATTGAGTTTATATTAAATTACTTAAATGCCGAATGCAAGTACGATATTTAAGAATTGTTTAAAGCCTTATAAATGCGACGCTATTAAATGCATATATTAGATTAAAAATTGACTTTAAATTACAAATGATTACTAATTAATGCGGCTATGCTACCTGACACGACGTTATCGCTAAATTATTTATTTTATGCATTTATTAATTATTTAAGAATTACGACAAAGCTTAAAGTTAATAAGTGCGGGCGCGGGACTCTAAATGCTTAAAACTCTACGTAAGACGCGACGCCATTATTAAATTAATTATTTATGCCTGTATTTAATGTTTTATTCGCTGCATTTTATTATAAAAATCCTAAAAATTATTTTACAAAATTAGTGTAATTTTATAGTTAGTGACTGGACGGGAGGGTCAAAATTGGGTGTCAACAGTGAGGATTGGGGACAAGTGTGTGGGTATTTTGCCAACCATATGTCCACCACAAAAATGGGACAAGTGACTTGCCACTTGTCCCCCACAAAAAACGTCCAAGTGTCCATCAATTTCGGCCATAGGGCCACATGGGGGTGACATGTGTCGCCCCCTACTCGTCCAAAATATTTCATCTTCCGAAAATATCCGTAATGCCAAAAATCCGAAAATAAAGTGGGCCCCACAAAACCGTAAATTATCCCGTGGGCCCCACGTGACCAATTTCGGAAATAAAATTCCATAATTCTTAAAAATTCCAAAAAGTCCGAATACCAAATCTGGGAATCAAATTCTCATTAACGAACCTTTTTCCTTCACAAAATCCGGAAACTTTTCCGTCGAAAAATCACATCTTTCTTCCTCGATATTCTTTGCCGTATTCTCGTACGTACGTCCTCACATACCTATCCTGGAACTATGGGGTGTAACATTAATGTTCAAGACGGCTGATATCTGATGAACTAAGGGGATTCTCTTGTATTATTCTAGACACATGTATCCGTCACGAATATGACCGGTTCTTGGAAAACATGCGAAATACCATAGGCGACACTCGATTAATTGCTAACTGACAGCTCTTGACAAGCACATAAACCACTTATTTTACTTATTGCATCAACTGTGAGGATCTGTTTAAGTATAGTAAGGCATGTTAAATATCATACAACAATATTAACAAATATAGTCCAAGTACCTATAACGGAAACACATAAGTTCGCATAACGAATTGAAATTTCGAGAGGAAAATGGGTTTACCTTCTCCGGACAGCGAACCGAGGCAGCGTATCAAGTCGTCGATCCACTCAGAGTTTTGTTGCGATGCGATTAAAAGGGAATGAAGCCTTTGCTTTGAGAGTATTCACTGGTTCGCGACGGATACTTATGAAGAAGACGAAAGGGTTTGAATTTATGTTCTTGCCTTAGCCTTCTAATTTTCGGATTGTAAAGAAAGGTATCCTTGAAGGTAAAAGCGGTGCTTGACCTCTGTTTCTGCCTGTGCGAGAGAAAGGTTTTCAGACTGTTCCCCGACTGAGCTCTGCCTTTGCATGTGTATTTGAATGATTTATATAGCCTCCATTTCGGGTTCTAATGTTGGTAAGTTATTGGTACCACGATTTTAGGTTATTGGCTTTTGGTAAGTTTAGTACAATATTGAGACTGATTCATTGCCATCTTGGTGTGATTTACCGCGATTTGGTTTTATGGTAAAGATTCGTATTGAGTTGGTACCATTCTCAATATGGTGTAATTTGGGATTATTTTTGGATGATTTGGATTCGATTTTAGGAGATTTTTGATGATGGTTACTGATTTGGTTGATTCGTACTTAAGGGATTTATGGTAAGTTGAATTGATTTTGGTTATAGCGAGATTCTTGGAAGGTTTGCATGCCTGGAGGCGGCGATGGTGGTTTCTCTATAGCTTTTTTTTAGGTTTGCGTTTTCTTCTATTTTTTTTCTTTTGTTTTTTAGGGCTGCTGGGGACGAAGGGGCGAGGGAAGTAGAGGGCTGGGAATGATGGGCCGCGGGAAATTTGGGCTGCGGGTGTGGGCTGCGCTTTTGGGCTTTATGCTTAAAGGGTGGGCTGATGCTATTAGGGTATTAGTTTTGGGTTGGGTAGAGTTTAGGTATTAGGTGTATTATTTAATTAGTGATAAATTAAATCATTTAAATACAACCCTAGGTGTTTTATTAGTCTATGTTTGAGATTTAAGAATAAAGACGGGCGTGCTATTTAATTAGTGCTTAATTTTTAAGATGCGGTACTTATTATTTAAAAACTTATTTATTGTGCGTATTATTTAATTTATGCTTTAAATTATTACAGTAATTATGACGTTGATTTGCGTATTAATAAATGCGGCTATGCTATTTGGCGCGACGTCATTGTTAATTTGACGTATTTATTATTAATTAAGAATCATGACAGGGCTTAAAATTAATTAATGCGGGCGCGGGACTCTAAGTGCTTAATTATGCCTGTATTAATGTTTTATCGCTGCATTTTTTTATTATTTAAAATTATTTGAAAACTGGTGTAATTTTATAGTTAATGTCTGGGCGAGAGGGTCAAAATTGGGTGTCAACAGATTGTCCCTCTTTGTATGGAGATGATGGAAGAATCTTCGGACAAAGACGTTGACTCATAGTCAATTTTGTCTCGATCCTCAGATTTGCAAAAATGTTGGGCAACTGAGACAAAGTGGCGAGACTCAAATTTGTCGATGTCGAGTTATGGCGACCTTTGGGTTACCAACTTAAAGAAGCGGGCTAATGCGGACTCAAAATTTGTCGGTGTCGAGTTATGGCGACCTTTGGTGCGTATCTTAAAATAAAAATAAAATCTTGGCTTGAACACAGGGTGTACCGCTATCGACTTATGGTCTTTGGGTTTTATGGTAATGCGGAGCGAGTGGGCCAAGCGGCGAGTCGACGCGCGTTCATTGGGAAGGTTGGCCCCGACAAATTGCCGGTTATTGTAAGAAAATCACGTTGTGCTCCCGCTCCTGCATGCTAAGACTTAAACAAACGGTTAGTGCATAACTGTTGCGGCAAAATGATGATGCGTAATTTTAAAAGCAATGTAACTGTGGGTAAAAAATGTTATCCTGCGAAATGTGATGCATGTTGTGTTGATGCGTCTGCAAATCTTTGTGATTTACGCGCTTGCGGGCGTGTTGCGATTGTGAATGCGGATATGTTATCCTTGCTGCAACTGTCCCTGTAGACTAAATCTCAAGAAAGAGTTAGTGCATAACTGCTAAGATAAAATAATAAAGCATGAGTAAGAAATGCAATTTCGAGAGTATAGAAATCGTCCTTGCGTATATGTGATATGCCGATGATGTTGTTTTGGACGTGACGTCGTTTTTGGACTTGTTGTGCTGATAACGTCGTTGCTTGGACGTGTTTCTGCTGACGTCATTGCGTAGACATAATGTTGATCACGTCGTTGCCTGTACGTGTTGATGCTGGCGTCGTTGCCTAGACGTATTGCTGCTGGCGTCGTTGCGACGCAATGCTGATCACGTCGTTGCCTGGACGTGTTGATGCTGGCGTCGTTGCGTAAACGCAATGCTGATGATGTCGTTGCCTGGACATAATGTTGATAACGTCGTTGCCTGAACGTATTGCTGATGGCGTTGTTGCGTAGACGCAATGCTGATGATGTCGTTGCCTGGACATAATGCTGATAACGTCGTTACTGGGCGTATTCTTCTTGGCGTCGTTGCGTAAACGCTTGCTGTGGCGTTACTGGGCGTATTCTTCTTTGGCGTCGTTGCGTAAAGCGCGCTTTGATGATGTCGTTGCCTGGACATAATGATGATAATGTCGTTGCCTGGACGTATTGCTGTTGGCGTCGTTGCGTAGACGTAATGCTGATGATATTGTTGCCTGGATGTGTTGTTGCTGACGTCGTTGCGTAGACGCAATGCTGATGACGTCGTTGTCTGGACGTATTGTTGCTGCTCCTGTAGAATAAATGCTCATGCAGGCTAAGTTTGAGAAAAATTAGTGTATACCTGTTTAAACGAAATGATAAATACATATGAGAAGTGCAATCCTATGGGTAGGGATGTCGTCCCTGATGCTCCAGACGGATACTGAGGTGTTGTCCTTGCACGGACATGCTAGATGCTGCAACTGATGAATTGCCATGATGCCTTTGTTGTGTGCGTGGGTTGCAAATTCGATTTTATGCCCGAGCTGATGCGCTAGACTTTGTTGCGGAATTTGAACTCTGACTGTTGATTGTCGATGTCCCTCTCTGCTTCTGCTGCGTTCCTTCTGCCTCTGCTAATATGAAGAAACC
The DNA here is from genome assembly GCA_029844215.1 of Przewalskia tangutica. Lineage (NCBI taxonomy): Eukaryota > Viridiplantae > Streptophyta > Magnoliopsida > Solanales > Solanaceae > Przewalskia > Przewalskia tangutica. The sequence goes on from CM056720.1 coordinate 65,090,563, forward strand.
TGCGCTCAAAGAAAATTTGTGAGTTTTGGGGGGGGGGGGATCGATTCGTATTGATTTTGCGGCCTTGGTCCTTTCTGTCCATGCACCTGATTTGTTTGGACCCGTAACCCCTGTCTGATTTCCTTGAGATGTTTAGTAGTGTCGATGTCCTTTCTGTCGATGAGTATATGAATGTTTGGAAGAGGAAAGTCATCCTTCGGGCTAGCTTTGTTGAGGTCCCTGTAATCCACGCAGACTCGAACCTTTCCATCTTTCTTCTTTACCGGCACGATATTAGCTAACCAAGTAGGGTACTTTGCAACCCGAATTACTTTTGCGTCGAACTGTTTAGACACCTCCTCTTTGACTTTCAAACTCATGTCTGGTTTGATCTTTCTTGGCCTTTGCTTTACGGGGAGATATGATGGCTCGATAGGCAACTTGTGTGCGACGATGTCCGTACTCAAACCTGGCATGTCGTCATACGACCAAGCAAACACGTCGGTGTATTGTTTCAGGAGCTCAATCAATTCTTTCTTCTGTGTGCCGTTTAGGTGGACGCTGACTCTAGTTTCTTTCACAACTCTCTCATTGCCTAAGTTTATCAATTCCGTTTCTTCCAAATTCGGTTTGGGCTTATTCTCAAAGTTTTCTAGTTCTTGGCTGAGCTCTGATTGCGGACATTCCTCTTGTTCCTCGAGGCTATACTCGTCATTTGAACTTCGTTAGTTGGTCTCATTACATGTCATATTCGCATTATCAACAGGTTTATTAATATTATCGCTGAAAGAAAAATGCGTAAAGAATTTAATTTTAACGCAAGCAAAAAAATTTTAAAGCTGCCAAAATATCCTGGAATTTATGATGAAAGTAAAACTGCGAGATTAAAAACATATAAAAGAAACGTAAATGCATGTCTGTTTTTCTTTTAGATAAAAACCACACTGCTAGAACTATCATAAACTCTACCAAGCTCCTCGGAAGGTCAGGACAGGGGTGCAAGTCCAATTATTCAGGCTGTATCCATGCTCTGCGTCCCAAATGGTGGGCTCTTCCTTGTAATCTCCTGCGATCATACAACAATCTGCCTCATCTTCACCTATGAACAGATTCTGGAACCCTGCTGCAAGATCATCTGGATCATCTTCTCTCGGCATCTGGATGGTGCAGGCTTTGACGAATAGTGACTCGGGCGGAATGGGCGCAGCGAGGAATGTATCCCTTTTAGGAGCGCGATCACCAAATCGCCGGTGGTGGTACCCCAAACCAAATTGTCCTTCTTCCCAAACAATTGGATAGGCTCTGTGATTCCGCCATCGGATCCAAGACCTGCCGGGCTCGTACCCATTTCTTAGCATTTCATGGCCACCATTGTGAAGAAGCGTGGCGTGCAGCGGCTTGACCCTGCTGGCGCTCTTGATCTCATTAACATGAAAGACCGAACCATCCAACTGTTTTACGTCCTCTATGACGGGGACTGCATAATCGGTGTTGATGCTTCCCTTTTTATCCCCAAATACTACCATTATGTTTCGGCGGTGCCCTTTCCAACTCAAATACTGCTTTCTTTCGAAGATTGGTGACAGGGGCGACAAAAGCAGAAGGTTCAGCTCGTCCTTCACTTCGAACTGATCGGATGGTTCCCTCCAAGTTGTATTCCTCATCTAGGGTTATCAAATGCACATTGGCGTTGTCGTGGTTTGGCAAGAGATTATTATGCACATTTGGGGAAGGATCCTTCAGCTGAATTACCCCTTCTTTGATCAACGCTTTGATTTTGTCCCTGAGGGTGTAGCAACTTTCAGTGTCATGCCTGGCTGCTCGGTGTCTGGCGTAGCTTATTCTCATCATACCATCTTGGTATAGGTCGAGAATCCTTCAGAATTGGTTGGATCGAACTGCAGCTCATGACCTTTCATATATTCGGGGTATGGGTTGGCTAGTGAGTGCGTGTCACGACTCGATCCGGGCGTGGTGGTGCCTTACCGGGCACCTAGTGATCTGACATCGAGAGAAAATCGCGGAAATAAAAACTAAAACATGAGACAAGACATAAAGTATGAAATAGGCTAACCAGCGGTCACCTTCACGAATATATTATACATATATATATATCAACTGAGCAGTTAAATCCTTTTACAAACCACACTTACAAGTACTACAGGACCTCAAGAATGTAACCATAACTATGACGAGAGGGCGCCATACCACAGATACAAGTAACTACTGCTTGTGGGTATACCAAAAGATGAGCCTCGGAGAAGCGGGCTTCCCAAATCTTTGGTGATCCTATGGCGAGGATCCACAACGATGTACCTACTGCGGCATGAGCGCAGCCCGAAGGAGTCGATAACAATTGCCAAGTATGTGGCGAAAATCGTAAATGAAATCATAGTAGTCTATAAAAAAGCAGAGACATATATGATAACCAAATTACGATCATAATATGTGATCCGCGTCAAGTCGGGGACTCGCCTCAAAGTTTTCACTCAAATATAATTATGGGTCTCGCCGCTGACATCAATCATGCAGTGGAATACCTTCCTTCTTTGGCGATCTATGATATAGCAACACGAGAATACATGAACACGAGGTCCGCTGTGTCATAACAACCGTCTGGGGCAATGCGAAGGCTAACTACCGGATACCAAAGCGCGATCATCGATTGGCCGGGCAATCACGAAGCCAACTACTAGATACCAAGGCCATACTAACAATACTATGCAGCAAACCACGAAGGCGACGGGGCGAATGCCGACTACCAGTACCAAGGCGTGTCCGCGTGGTGGCAAGGCAATCTGAAGGCTAACTACGGTACCAAGGCGTGTCACGAGACCGCCACTAAACTGAGCGGGGCAAGTCGAAGGCTAACTACGGTACAGGCGAATCAGCCATGAGGCGGGCAAATGCAGCCAACCACGGATACCAAGGCGAATCGGTCCTGAGAGCTAGTCCATGGAATAACTCTATCAGCGAGGCGTACCGTGGAATCCTCCGTCCTTTGCCGATGCGTCCAAGTAAGATCATAAAAATCAATCGACCTCCATTGAGAAGCGGTGGTATAAAAATACAATCTTTGGAACAACAAGGCTATCGCACAAACATAGGCAAGTTACACACAACTCGAGTACTTTCATTTTATGTCAACAATACGGGTTTCAAACCCAAAAATAATACCCACTTTCATTCTTTCAAAAAGACCTCTTTTACGTAAAAGATACTAATACTCGTAGTATCAAAAACACATTTCCTTTTCAAACCGAATTACTTTACTTTCGTAAAAACCTTTACAAGACTTTTAAAATCAAGTACTCTATACTTTTTAAACCAAGTGCCTTTCTTTTAAAACAACATCAAGTATACTCTTTAAAACTCAAATACTTACTCTTTTCAAAACAAGTAACCTATACTTAAATCAAGTTACCATTTTAAAACCAATGATAAAACCATTCTTTTGCTTTCATAAAGTCGTTATAACTAACTTCCCATAAAGTTGTTATAACACTTTATGTTTTAAACCAATTTAAGACAAAACCATGTCTCTCTTTTAAACCAAAAACTCTTCAATTCCTCAAGTCTCTTTTCTTTTAGAAATCAAGTTTCTTTTAAAGACTTGATATTAAAAGATAAGAGACTTGACTTATTTTGAATTAACATGAATTTTGTTAAAAAGTGTGAAACCTCATTCGTGAGTAATGAGTACTTGGTTTTTAAAAGGAATCATGTTTCTTGATTTGAACTCAGAATAAGTATCGAGCAGAACCTTTCTTGCGTTAATAAAGGAAATGTATTGACTAATTAAGTACTATTAAAACCGGTAGAAACCTCCATGCATAGAAGCTAAGATGAGACAAAATGATATTACATTTCCTAGATCATATTTTGCTTTAATAAGATTGATTATGAACAAGAATAACCTACTCATATAAGGCATATGTTTCTCAAATTTTTAAAAGAGAATTATATTCTTAAGTGATTAAGACTATGAACTCTGAAACCTTTCTAAAATAAGAGACTTAAGTACTTGAAATTAGGCAAACTTGAACTTATGGAAAAGAATGTTGTTACTTGATGTTGAAAAGGAAAGTGTTTTGGTTTACCTAAAAATGTGAGTCACTCTATTTTAATACTACGGGTATCGGGTGACCTTTATAAAAGAAATGGATCTTTTAAAAAGAATTTAACGTACGTAATACTTTGGGGTCGAACACGGACTTTGGCATAAAATAACCTTGAGTTGTGTGTAACTTGCCTATGTTTGCGTTTGATAGCCTTGTTGTGCAATCTTGTATTTATACCACCGCGTCTCGATGGAGGGTCGGCTGATTTGTTATGAGCGATTCTTCAGAGTCCCGTGAGATGGGCGGGACGTATTCCATCGATTCTTCCGAGTCGTGAGATGGCGGGACACGTATTCCATCGATTCTTCGAGTCCCATGTAGAGATGAAGGACACGTATTCCATCGATTCTTCACGAGTCGTAGAGATGGCGGGACACGTATTTCATCGATTCTTTACCGAGTCCCATGAGATGGGTCGGACACGTATTCATCCGATTCTTTACCGAGTCGTGGGATGGCGGACATGTATTCCATACTTCACCGAGTCCCACGGGATGGCGAGACATGTACACCACGATTCCACTTCTATCCCGTAGGATGGCCGAGACATGTTATGCGTATAATACGGTTTATATCTGATATGCGGTGAGGAAGGAGTTCCACGGGCATGAGGATGACTTGAGGTGAGTCACGACTTAGCGTGGCGCTTTTATGTTATGAATTGTAGTTTGGTTATCATACATGTCTCTATTTTGTATAAACTGTTATGATTTCATTTCTTGTATTTTGATTTCACATACTTGGTACTGTTATGCGACCTCCTTGAAGTGCGTTCATCTGCGCAGTAGAGTACATCGGTTGTGGATCCTCGCTCGAAGGATCACGATTCAGCGTGTTAGGAAGCCCGTTTCTCGAGCTTATCTTTTGGTATGTTACCACGAGTCAGCAGTTCTTATGCATTGGTATGGTAGGCGGGCCCTGTCGTCATAGTTGTTGTTGTAAAACTCTTAAGTGCAGTAATCTTGTTGTGGGCGAGTTGTAAAGGATAGCTGTTGGGTTTTTATGTATATATCTGAGAAAGCAACTATTTTGGTTGCTTTGTTTATTTATCATATCTCTTGTTTCATGTTTATGTTTTATTTATTGATTTTCTCGATGTTGTATCACTAAGGTGCAGGGTAAGACACGATCAGCGGGTTGGTCGAATGACAAAAGTGGTATCAGGCGATTAATCCTCGGAAAGTGTCTACATACCGTATCTAGTAGAGTCTTGATTATCGGTGTGTTGTGCACCACATAATGTCGAGGCTATAAGATATTTAGGATTGGTTTCCATTTTCTCATTACGAGATCGTGCCTTAGAGTGTGTGATAAGTTGGACCCTCGGCGTATTCCTTTCCTTTACGATTATGCCTCGCGTAAAACCGGGCGAGAAGGCAAGCGGCCGAGAGCTGCGAGTGAAACACGGAGGTTACCACAGCGAGAGCCCGGTCGTTACGAGATAGTGCTTGACGGCGAGTTTTGCGGCGCCACGGCGCAGCGAGTTTAGAGTCCAGCGGTGGCTGTTGAGACTCTGATACTGAGCCTCAGTCCCACGGCTGGGCGAGATGAGATGAGTACAGAGATGGCGATTCTTGGCGAGTCGTGGCAGATATGAGATAAATTTGGATCGGCGATTCACATCCCGGTAGCACCGTAGTTCACCGGCGAGCGATTTGAGACTACGGGACTTTACGAGTTGTAGCCCTTGATGTTACATGGATCGAGGCGAGGATGACCCTCGGAGTTTATCCAAAGCTCTGACGGATCATGAGTGATCGAGCCTCGAGCGAGTCGGTGGTATTGGGTTCGCATCGGTGTGTGATCTGCCGATCGTGGTTTGATTCGTGGGAGGCTCCGGGAGAGCATGCACTTCGGCCGTATGGGGCGAGTTCTCGAGGAATTTCTTGCACATTTCTTGCCCCACAAATGAGGAGGCTCGAGCCAGATTTTGACATTGAGCGGGGCGAGCGGACGGTTAGAAGTACAATGTGAGTTCGACTCATTAGCTCGGTATGTCCCCGTAATGGGTGGTATGGAGGGCGAGTACGGCTACGTCACGGGCTAGATGATTACTTGGTAGAGGCTTGTTGGTGTAGCTCTTCATCGGGCATGGACATTGCGCATGCGAGCTCATGCACTAGGATGTGAGGCACGGAGGTCGGCGGAATGGCGGGATCGGCGAAGAGGCGAACAGCCGGAGTCCTTTGGTAACTTCGGCGGCGCCTCGGCCGAACTAGTTATGTACCTCGCCGGTGCAGTGGTCCTCGCGATCTTGGGGCGTTCGGGGTATTCGGGAGCGGTCGGGCTCGAGGATTAGTTCCACGGTATACATGGGTTCTACGGCCAGATTCATGTTTCCCTCGGTGTAATGCGCGATGTGGCGACGTCGTCGGAGAATGTCGTCTTTTTGCGGTGCTTGTTTTCTGCGGCCGTCGGCCGTGTGACATCGTCTAATAGGAAGGATGCGGCGAATGACTCGACCTACTGGTCGATGGCGAGTTCATCGCCTTCTATAGCTATGCACCTGCGGTGAGGATTATGGTTAAAGCGGCGAAGGGAAAATGGAGCGATTGATCTGGTATATTCTTACCTATAGAGACTAGTATGCGTTGATGATATGATGATGTGCTAAGTATTATGTTGGATAGCATTATGTTAAATTGTGATTTAAAGGCACAGTTAGTAAAGGGTAAGGTTGGGTACCTAGAAATTGTGGGCCTTAGAATATTATACGTGGAGACCTTAGATGCAAGGCCGTCCTGAGTAAAAGATTTTGTTTACAATTGACCTTTGTCGGAGTGCATAGTATACGTGGGGTATATGTTATACCCCGTATTTCCAGAGTATGTACGTAAGGAGATACGTACAAAAAGTTTGGCATTAAAGTTAGCCTTGGACGTTTTTTTTGTACACAACTCACTAAAAGAATCGTTTTCGGCGAAGCGTTTCCCACGACTTTCGTAGGGAAAATTCGGCTATGCCATTACTAATTTTGCGGATTTTTAGAGGCGAAACATTTTGGACCAACGGGAGGCGACACTTGGCACCTCCCATTGATGAACAGATCGTCCATTGGGCCCGAGATTGGAGAGGTGGAGCACGTTTTTGTGCCTTGTGCACAAGTCGAGTTGGTAGGATATTTGTGTGGAGTAAATCTCCACCTACACTTGCCTTGCACTTGTCTTAATCTTGGCCATTGGTTGGCCACTTCTTGACCTATAAATACCCCTTAAGATGAAGAGTTCTTCATCCACAAATCTTCCAAGTCTTGAAAAATCCTCCCTCTCCCTTTGTGAGCTTTTAGTCAACACCCTTCCCTCCTTGTGAGTTTGGCGAGGGCCTAACCCCTGCTAGCCGAAATCTACCCCTCCTTGGTAGAAAAGTTGTCTTCTAGTATCGTTATAATGCCCAAAATACCTAGCCCAAATCCCTTAGTCTTTGGTAGAAGTTGTGAAGAACTTCTAAGGTTTCTTGGAGCTAAGGCGTCTGACTTAGGAGCTAAACCTTGCTCAGTGCGACTTTATCTAGGATATTATTGGGCTTACTGAGGTAATAATCCTAACCTCTTTGAATTAGAGAATACTTCTTGTTGTAGTATAAGGATAAGTATAAATACTTAGAAGAATATCACGAAAAGAATTGAACTATTACCACAGTGAAGGTTTTAAAGAAGAATAATCACCTGTACTCACATGGGAATTTGTTTTCACGATAGACTTATATAGCTCACCGGGTAGGGTTGTGCTGCCGACTTTCCGTAGAATTGTGAACCCTCTGTTTAGAATGACCCTCAGAGTAGTCTTTGATAGATATCTGTGACTATTATAGGCTGACTCTCTGCGACATATTGACTTGGCGGTGGTTTTATTTGAGAAGGTATGTGATTCTTCCTAAAGCATGATATTTTACAATATATAGTGCGGTAGGCGTACGTGTGTTAAGCGAATAATACTTATGGCAATGCCTCGGCTTAAGCACGAATAACAAAGAGCGAAAACATTTCAAAGAATCTTGAATCATTTTTAACGAAGATAAATAATTGGTTTTAAAACAAAGGCTTAAGAGTTATGCTAGCTTTATGGGAAGTTAGGTATAACAACTTAAGAATGATAAAAAGGCTATTTACTTGTTTGTTTATAAAAGCCTTGTATTGATCTCTGTTAAGTGTAGTAAGATTGTTTGATAAGTAGACATATCATGACGCTACTGTGTTAGTGTCTTGTAATCTTTGTGTAAAGTCGTTCTTGCTGTGCTTACGTTGCTAACGGTAAGTCCGTTGTCTTTATTCTTGTATCACCTACCCTTGACTATTATCACAGGGCTTGCCCTTGATCTTGGTCTATCGGCCTATGCGGTCTGTGAGACTATGCGAGCGGCGGTATGCTCGAGATTGATCATTCGGGCGTCTAGCACGATCACGGGGATTCTATGCGGTCTGTTGAGACTACGCGGTCTTTTGAGACTATGCGGGTGCGGGAGCCTAGGCGGATCTGGGGTTGGCTGCCCCGATCACGAGGGCTACCTCATGCGGGTCACGTGTGACCTATGCGGGCTGCGAAAGTCGAGGACTAGGCACCAGAATGATCTTATGGGCGATTGGCCTTGCTTGATCATTCGCGGCCTAGAATAGACCTATTCTGATCTTTCCATTTCCGTTGTTGTTTGTGATGTGGCACTATGTGCAATTGAACCGATTGTATTTGTGAAAAGGTTTTAAATACTTTGATTTCATTTGATTCCTTATAGTTTCACATACTTGGTACTGTTGTCTTGACCTCGCCCGGGGCTGCGTTCATGCCGCGGTAAGGGCAGCAGTGCTAGATCCACATCCTTAGGATCTTTGCGTTGGTGTCGTGAGCTCCATCTTCTCGGAGCTCTACTTTGGGTATGATCTCCACTGTATTGTAGATAGTTTTATCTGATCGAGGTATGGCGGAACCTGTCGCCATAGTTGTTACTTCCTCAGAGTGCAGTACTATTATGCGGTTGGGATATCGCAAAACTTGAGTTATTTATATTATGCCGAAAGGCAAGCTTTTCATCAGATAAACTTTGTCTTATTTTATAAAATGTTTCCTGTCTTGTTTTATATTCCGATGGTTACTCCTATGTATGAATACTTGTGTTCCCCGGTAAGGCACGATCCACGGGCCGGGCAGTCGTGACAAAAGTGGTATCGAGCGATTAATCCTCGGAAAGTGTCTACAGACCGTATCTAGTAGAGTCTTGATTATCGGTGTGTTGTGCACCACACCAATAATCGAGGAGGCTATAGGATATTTAGGATTGGTTTCCATTCTTCTCATTACGAGATCGTGCTTTAGAGGCGTGTTATAGGTTGGACCCTCTAACGTATTCCTTTCATGCTGATTATGCCTCGCGTAAGGCAACCGGGCCCGAGAAGGGCAAAGCGTAGGAGGCGCTAGCGAGACACCCGAGTCACGAGGGCTCGAGGCCAGTCTATACGAGGCGGCGAGTTCTATGGCGCCGGCCCAGCGAGACCACGGTACCACACCTCGCGTCCCACGGCTGGGGCGGAGGTTAGGAGTACAAGGAGATGGCCCGACTTTTGGCTAAAGTTGTGGCCCGATCGAGAGGCGGATCACGGCAGTTCGGCTCGGCTCGGTCGCACCCGTAGTGCACCCGGCGAATAGTTTGAGCGAGATTTCTTGAGTTGTAGCCTTGAGTTTCTGGTGGCGGGAGGATGATCGCGAGAGTTCATCCGTCACCGCAGAGGATTATGCGGGTGATCGAGGCTTGAGGCGAGGCTGTGACATTCGGTTCGCGTCAGTGCGTGACTGATCGATTGGTTTGATCATGGGAGCTTTCGGGAGAGCATGCACCTCGGCGGTATGGGATGAGTTTTGAGGCTTTTCTCACACTTCTTGCCTCCGCAGATGAGGAGGGCATGGTGATAGTGCGAGGCGGGGGCGCCGTCGAGAATACAATGTCGAGTTTGATTCTTTGGCTAGATATGTCCCAGCGTTGGTAGCGAGATATGGAGGATAGGGTACACCGCTACGTCAGGGCTAGATGATTATATGGCGAGTCGTATGCGGGTGTTTCTCTTGGGTATGGACATTACCGCGTGCGAGCTCATGCACTAGGATGCGAGCGCGAGAGACGCCGGGTAAGCGATATCAAGAAGAAGGCGAGCGGCGGTTCTTTTGGTGGTCCTCGGGGTGGCGGCATCGTGAAGTCGGTGCACCACGGCCAGCGCAGAGCGCTCTACCTCATTTCAGCTCGGGCGGTCGGGGCGGGACTTGATTTCGAGTGCGAGAGTGCTAACCGTTGAGTGCGCTCGGTGTGCGTTGTGGCGAATACCATTGTACTCGAGCTTGCTATACTTGTGGCGCAGGTCACTGCGAGAGTTTGTCGGCCAGGCGGCGCGGTGGTAGGGCTCGGCTACGAGTGCATTGCCGCTTCTTCATCCCGGCGATTACTCGCCGGGGCAAGGTACGTGGACCAGCGGGTCGCGGGTCGTGGCGCGGTCGATTCTAGCGGTCCTCGAGCGCATATATGCTTTGTCCAAAGCGGATCGGGAGGCCTCACACGATGTCCACGGTACCTTATCGATCGGTTTGATGTGTATGCTTTGATAGATCGGGTTCTACTCGTCTATATATCTCCCACTTGTTGCTAGTAGGATAGGGATAGAGCACGAGTCCATAGACCCTTTCGAGGTAGCTACGCGATGGGTGATTCGGTGGTAGCTCGGCGGGTATATAGAGCTTGTCTGTGACCATTCTGATCGTCGGACCTGGCCGACTTGATAGAGTTGGAGATGATTGACCGACGTGATCATGGGGATGGATTGGCTAGCCTCTTGCTACGCCAATGTGGACTGAGAGAGAGAGTGCGGTTCGGTTTCACGAGGCCAGGTTGTTGAGTGGGAGACGCGGTATCGTAGGGGTAGGTTTATTTCCTACCTCGAGGCTAGGAAGATGGTGCGAGAAGGGTATATCTACCATCTCGTTCGGGTGTTCGATCATCAAGGCTGCGGTACGATTTCGGTCGATTCGATGGTCGTGAGTTCCCGGGCGTGTTTCGGATGACCTCGGGTATCCTCACGAGAGGAGATCGAGTTTTGTATAGATGTCTTTGCGGATACTCGGCCTATTTCCATTCCGCCATACTGAGAATGGCACTGCCGAGTTGAGAGAGTTGAAGGATCGGCTTAGGGATTTCTTGGAGAAGGGCTTCATCGAGCCTAGTGTTTCTCCGCAGGGGCGCGGTATTGTTCGTGAAAAAGAAGGGCGGGGCAGCTGCGCATGTGTGTTGATCGGTGAACAAGGTTACCATTAAACGAATACCCCCTTCCCGGGATTGATGATTTGTTCGACCGATTGCGAGCGCGAGATGTTTCTCCAAGATTGATCTGCGTTCGCTATCATCGAGTTCGTGTCGAGAGAGGTGGATGTCCCAGATCGCATTCGGACGTGCGGGCATTATGAGTTCAGGGTCATGTCTTTTGGGTTGACCAATGCTCCGGCGGTATTCATGGATTTGATGAACCGAGTGTTCAAACCATTTTTGAACACGTTTGTGATAGTGTTCATTGATGATATCTTGGTTTATTCTCGCTCAGAGCAGGAGCATGCGGAGCATTTGAGAATGCTATGATTCTCGGAGACCGATTGTACGCCAAGTTTTCCAAATGTGAGTTTTGGTTGACTTGATGGCGTTTCTTGGGCATATTATCGGAGTGATGGCATTAGTGGATCGGCCAAGATCGGCGATCGAAACTTGGCCTGAACCTACTACTCGCGAGAGGTTCGCGATTTTACGGGCCTTGCAGGATATTATCGGCGGTTCGTGGAGAAGTTTGCTTCTATCTACGCACCATTGACTAGGTGACTCGAAGGCATCCAAGTTTTGATGGTGATGCTTGTGGCGGGGTTTCGATTCTTGAAAGAGGCGGCGGCGCCCGTTCTTACTCTTCGGAGGTCGGATGGTTATGTCGTGTATTGTGATGCGTCGGGCATCGGGTTGGGATGTTGATGCGGCATGGCGGGGTTATAGCATATCGTCCGGCGGTGAAGAAACACGAGAGGAACTACCCGCGTGATTTGGAGTTAGCGGTAGTGATTCACGCTTTGAAGATGGAGGCACTATTTGTATGGGGTTCACGTGGATATTTTTACGGACCACAAGAGCCTCGGTATATCTTGACCAGAGGAGCCGAACTTACAGCGAGGCGGTGGTTAGAGTTGCTTAAGGATTACGATGTTGATATCTGTACCACGGGAAGGCCATGTTGTGGCGGATGCTCTTAGTCGTAGGTCGATGGGAGCCTATCGGATGTCTAGAGAGGAGGACATGGTTCGTGATTTGCATCGATTAGCGAGCCTTGGTGTCCGTTTGATTGATTCGATAGCGATGGGGTTAGAGTTCGTGAGGTTGCGAGTCTTCCATCGTTGAGAGGTGAAGAGGCGATTCGAGGATCCCGCGATGCGATATCGTGATCTGACTCTTCGTGAGGCAAGCGGTCCTTTGAGTAGCACGGTGCTAAGGTTTGGCGGTGTGTGTTCGGATGTTTGAGGACTTGGCGAGTTCGGGGAAGCACATTACTCTATCCACGGGTCGACCAAGATGTACCACGACCTTAGATCGTGTATTGGTGGGATGGCTTGAAGAGGGCGTTGCGAGTTCGTAGCTCGGTGCGTGTTGCGGTGAAGGTAGAGCACCGCAGGCCCGGTGGTTTGTTACTGACGATAGAGATCCCGACACGGAAGTGGGAGGTGATCAACATGGACTTCATCACGGGATTGCCTCGCTTTCGGAGGAGACATGATTCTATATGGGTTATCGTCGGCGGTGGCGAAATCAGCCCACTTTCTTCCGTCGGGGCGACTTTTAGTGAGGATTATGCGGACTTTACATCAGAGATCGTCAGTTGCATGGAGTCCCTACTTGATTATATCATACAGAGGAGCCCGGTTCTGGCTAACTGGAGGTCTTTCGAGAGAGGTTTAGGGGCGGTGAGCACGAATCGCATTTCATCCGCAGACGGACGGCAGAGCGCACTATCCGGACTGCGAGGATATCCGCGAGCTGTGTTATTGACCGGTGGTAGTTGGGAGGATCATTTGCCCCAGTGGAGTTCGCGTATAATAATAGCTACCACTCCAGATTCGATGGCGCCTTATGAGGCCTTATATGGGAGAAGTGCAGATCGCCTATAGGTTGGTTCGATGTGGCGAGTGCGGCTAGTGGGACCAGTTGGTGCGGCGGCGATGGATAAGGTGAAGCTTATCAAGGCGACTATTGGCGACTGAGTCGGCCAAGTCGTATCAGATCATCGTCGTCGGCATCCGAGTTCGCGATAGATGATTGGGTTTTCCTAAAGGTGTCACCCATGAAGGGTGTGATGAGATTCGGAAGAAGAAACTTCGGCGTACATTGGGCGTTTGATGTCGCGAGGTAGGCAAGGTTGCTTACGAGTTGAATCCGCCGTCCGATCTGGAGCGATGCATCCGGTGTTTCACGTATCTATCTTTGAGAGATGTACGGATCCATCTAGGGTGCACCGGTTGGCGATGTCGGTGGCCAGGGGTTATCGTATGAGGAGGTTCCATAGCGATAATCGATCGTCGAGTTAGGCGTCTGCGGACGGGGCGTGGCTTAGTCAGGTCTTGTGGCGGAACGAGCTCGAGGAGGAGATGGCGTGGGAAGCGAGGAGGACATGAGGCGAAGTATCCTCACCTATTCCCACACCTCGGGTAATTCACTTTCCTACTTGTAAATTTCCATTATCATTTATGCCTAAGTGTTGTTTTGTGGCGTGTGTGGCATTTGCAAAGCTGTTTAAGCTTCGTTATCTGTCTTGAGAAGGAACATTCGGACGAATGTTTCTAAGGAGGAGAATGTTATACCGTATTTCGGAGTATGCGTGGGAGATACGACAAAAGTTTGGCATTAAAGTTAGCCTTGGACGTCTTTTTTTTACAAAAATAACTAAAAGAATCGTTTCCGAAAGCGTTTCCCACTTTCGTAGGGAAAATTCCGCTATGCCATTACTAATTTTGCGGATTTTTAGAGACGAAACATTTTGGACCAACGGGAGGCGACATGGCACCCTCCCATTGATGGACTTGAATCGCCCATTGGGCGAGATTGGAGAAGGTGGAGCACGTTTTTGTGCCTTGTGCACAAGTCAAGGAGTTGGTAGGATATTTGTGTGGAGTAAATCTCCACCTACACTTGGCTTGCACTTGTCTTAATCTTGGCCATTGGTTGGCCACTTCTTGACCTATAAATACCCCCTTAAGATGAAGAGTTCTTCATCCACAAATCTTCCAAGTCTTGAAAAATCCTCCCTCTCCCTTTGTGAGCTTTTAGTCCAACACCCTTCCCCTCCGAGTTTGGCGAGGGCCTAACCCCTAGCCTAGCCGAAATCTACCCTCCTTGGTAGAAAAGTTGTCTTCTAGTATCGTTATAATGCCCAAAATACCTAGCCCAAATCCCTTAGTCTTTGGTAGAAGTTGTGAAGAACTTCTAAGGTTTCTTAGACTCTGGGGCGTACAACTTAGGAGCTAAACCTTGCTCGGTAGCGACTTTATCTAGGATATTATTGGGCTTACAGAGGTAATAATCCTAACCCTCTTTTGAATTAGAGAATACTTCTTGTTGTAGTATAAGGATAAGTATAAATACTTAGAAGAATATCACGAAAAGAATTGAACTATTACCACGGTAGAAGGTTTTAAAGAAGAATAATCGTACTCACATAGGTTTTCACAGACTTATATAGCTCAGGGTAGGGTTGTGCTGCCGACTTTCCGTAAATTGTGAACCCTCTGTTTAGAATGACCCTCGAGTAGTCTTTGATAGATATCTGTGACTATTATAGGTGACTCTCTACATATTCACTTGGCGGTGGTTTTAAGGTATGTGATTCTTCCTAAAGCATGATATTTTACAATATATAGTACGGTAGACGTACATGTGTTAATCGAATAATACTTATAATGCCTAAGCTTTGAATAACAAAGAAGAAAACATTTCAAAAGAATCTTGAATCATTTTGAAGATCAATAATTGGTTTTAAAACAAAGGCTTAAGAGTTATGCTAGCTTTATGGGAAGTTAGGTATAACAACTTAAGAATGATAAAAAGGAATTTACTTGTTTGTTTATAAAAGCCTTGTATTGATCTCTGTTAAGTGTAGTAAGATTGTTTGATAAGTAGACATATCATGATGCTACTGTGTTAGTGTCTTGTAATCTTTGTGTTCATTCTTGTGCTTACGTTGCTAACCGGTAAGTCAGTTGTCTTATTCTTGTATCACCTACCGACTATTATACCGGAGGCTTGCCCACGGGTCTATACGGCCTATGCGGTCTGTGAGACTATGCGAGCAGCGGTATGCTCGAGATTGATCATTCCGGCGTCTAGCACGATGCGGGATTCCTATGCGGTCTGTTGAGACTACGCGGTCTTTTGAGACTATGCGGAGCCTAGGCGGATCCGGGGTTAGCTGCCCCGGCGAGGGCTACCTCATGCGGTATGCGGGTGCGAAGTCGAGGACTAGGCACGCGAGAATGATACTATGGGCGATTGGCCTTGCCCGATCATTCGCGGCCTAGAATAGACCTATTCTGATCTTTCCATTTCCGTTGTTGTTTGTGATGTGGCACTATGTGCAATTGAACGATTGTATTTGTGAAAAGGTTTTAAATACTTTGATTTCATTTGATTCCTTATAGTTTCACATACTTGGTACTGTTAGACCTCGGCTGCGTTAAATCCGCAGGTAGGCAGTGCTAGATCCACATCCTAGGATCTTTGCGTTGGTGTCGTGAGCTCCATCTTCTGGAGGCTCTACTTTTGGGTATGATCTCCTGTATTGTAGATAGTTTTGTCTGATCGAGGTATGGCGTCCCGCCATAGTTGTTTACTTCCAGAGGTCTGTAGTACTATTATGCAGTTGGGATGTATCGCAAAACTTGAGTTATTTATATTATGCGAAAGGCAAGCTTTTCATCGATAAAGCATGTCTTATTTTATAAAGCTGTTTCTGTCTTGTTTTATATTCCGTGGTTACTCGATGTATGACTACTTGGGTGCCGGTAAGGCACGATCCACGCCCGGGCGGGTCGTGTGATACTTGTGTGATAAGTCCCTGAGCGGTGTGAAATGAAAGAGGGTAGTTAAGCTAAGAAGACCACTAGGTTTCGTAACTTGATTAGTGAGATTGTTCGGATTGGGAACAAGAGTTTTTGCGTGATAGCGGGTCGGGTTGCGGACGATCGCGGGTCAACCCGCGGCTTTGTATTGTGGTGGGTCGATTCGAGGTGGTCCTACCAGTGGTAGGTCACGAGGTGTTAGGCCCAGTTTAGTTAACCATCGACGAGTTCGTGGATGCATTCGACCGATGTCGGGCGATGAGGTCAGCCTCTTGTCTTTCGATCGGACCGTGTACTCGGCAGAGGTTATGCGAGATATTATATCGGGAAGGTTTTAAAGCGCACGGTGCCTACTTTCACCTTATAATGACGATGAAGCCTGTGTTACGCTATTTCTTTTTGGAAGTTTTACTGGCAGGTTAGGAACTCAGGTGAGTCTCGATGTCGCATTCGCCTTGGGCGGTGTTTGGATTTCGAGGGTAGTGAGGATTGTTGTCTCTGTTGAGGAAATGTTTTATAGCTACCATTTGGTATTATTCGGATATCGCCTTATGAATGCCTTGTAGGCGGTAGTGTAGGTTCTTGCGGTCGATTGGTTCGATGTTGGCAAGGTTGAGATAGTTGGTCCGCATTTGATCCAGCAGGATGTGGATAAGGTGAAGCTTATCCAGAAGAGGTTATTTGCAGCTCAGAATCAACAGAAGTCGTGCGGATAATCGGCGTCGACACTTGGAGTTCAGGTTGACGGTGGGTCTTCTTGAAGTTATCACCCCGGAAGGGCGTGATGAGATTTTGGAAACTGAAGCAATAATAGAAATGTGGTAAGTTTATTAGGAAGAGTTCGAGTATACGAGAGTCTGACGAGCAAGGAAGGAACAAACATGTGTTAAAAGAGAATAGAAGTGATCATTTCTTTGTGAAGTAAAAGTGCGAAGGGAGTATCTTTTAGACCTTGGGTGGAAGCTTGTGTGATGTTAGAGGTGATTCCTCGTGGATTTGGATTTAAGTTTTGCGCGTATGTTATTTTTTTTGTGGCCATGTGTGGCATTGGCAACTTGTTTAAGTTAAAGAGAACTTTATCGTTATCCGTCTTGAGAAGGAACATTCGGGACGAATGTTTCTAAGGAGGGGAGAATGTTATACCCCGTATTTCCAGAGTATGTACGTAAGGACGTACGTACAAAAGTTTTAGCCTTAAAGTTAGACATAGGGACGAAATTGGTGCACAACCCACTAAAAGAACCGTTTTCCGACGAAACGTCTTCCAAACTTTGCGTAGGGAAAATTATGGCTATGTCATTTATAATTTTTGCGGATTTTTTCGAGAGATGAAATATTTTGGACCAACGAGAGGGCGACACTTGTCACCCTCAAGGTGGACGGCAGCAAGGGCTTGGCTTGGACGATTTTGAGGCCTAAAACAAGGGTCAATGTTTGGAGTGATTTGTGGAGTAGATGGCTAGGGTGCACTTGTGCAAATCCTCACCCTACACTTGCCTACCACTTGGCTTGATCTTGTCCATTGGTTTTCCTATAAATACCCCCTTAGTTGAAGACTTATTCTGCATCCTCACTTGATAAATTCCAAGGCAAAAATCCCTCCCTTCTAGTGTTTTCGTCCGCCACACCCTCCCCCTTTGTGAGGCCCTCGACCGAAGTACACCCCCCCTCCCCTTGCCTTGTTGTTTTCGTGAAATACCCCTCCCTTGGTAGAAAAATACTTCTCCAAGTATTGTTGTATAAATCCCAAATACCTTGGCCCAAATACCTTGTAGTATTCCAAGGTTACCCCTATACGAAAAGCCGGAAATACTACTATACTTCCCTTCAGTCACAAAACGAAACCCTAAGGAAATCTTCATAGTAGGTTGAAGTATTTGAGTAGAAGTTGGTTAGAACTTCTAAGGGTTGGTTGGAACGGGTTGGAGCGCACGGAGTAGGAGCTAAACCTTGCTCAGGATCGACTTTAAACTTGGATAATTTTGGGCTTATCGAGGTAAATAATCTTGTCCCCCTACTGTAATTGGAAATTACATGTTGTAGTAATATATAGTTGAAGTATACTATATATAGATTGAATATTGAAAAGAATTGAACTGAAATCACATCAGAAGAATATTAAAGAAGAAGAGTGAACTGTACTTACATAGGACTGTATTTACAGTAGACTTGTGTAGTTTGGCGGGTAAGGAAGTGCTGCCCAATTTTCCGTAGAATTATTCTACAGTGTAGTCTAGACATTGATAGACTTGTATGACCATTATAGGTTGAAGTACTGCGAGTAGCGTATTCCACTCAGGGGTGGAAAAGGCTAGCAGGACTACAATACTTTGGAGCGTTTTGCTAATAGTCGATAATCGTCGCGAGGTATGTGATTCTTCCTATCCTCTTGAGCATGATATTTTAAAAGAATATATATATAGTACGGTAGACGTACGTGTGTTAACTGAACGTAGTTTTACGGCAATGTCTTTTGACTTAAGCCTGAATAATAAGAATCTTGAAGTATTTCAAAAGAGTTAAGAAACCTTTTTGAAAGAAGAGTAACACTTGGTTTTAAAAGTTTTAAAAGCTTAAGAGTTATACTAGCTTTATGGGAAGTTAGGTATAACGACTTAAGAGAGATAAAAAGAATGGTTTATTGATTTTAGAAGTTAAGAGACTTGATCTTAAAAGATAAGAGACTTGACTTATTTTGAATTAACATGAATTTTGTTAAAAGGTGAAACCTCATTCGTGAGTAATGAGTACTTGGTTTTAAAAGGAATCATGTTTCTTGATTTGAACGCAGAATAAGTATCGAACGAACCCTTCTTTGCGTTAATAAAGGAAATGTATTGACTAATTAAGTATTATTAAAACCAGTAGAAACCTCCATCTGCATAGAAGCTAAGATGAGACAAAATGATATTACATTTCCTAGATCATGGCTGCTTTAATAAGATTGATTATGAACAAGAATAACCTACTCACATATAAGGAATATGTTTCTCAAATTTTTTAAAAGAGAATTATATTCTTAAGTGATTAAGACTATGAACTACGAAACCTTTCTAAAATAAGAGACTTAAGTACTTGAAATTAGGCAAACTTGAACTTATGGAAAAGAATGTTGTTACTTGATGTTGAAAAGGAAAGTGTTTTGGTTTACCTAAAAATGTGAGTCACTCTATTTTAATACTACGGGTATCGGGTGACCTTTATAAAAGAAATGGATCTTTTTAAAAAAGAATTTAACGTACGTAATACTTTGGGGTCAGAACCTGGACTTTGGCATAAAATAACCTTGAGTTGTGTGTAACTTGCCTATGTTTGCGTTTGATAGCCTTGTTGTGCAAGTACTGTATTTCTATACCACCGCGTCTCTCGATGGAGGGCCGGCTGATTTGTTATGAACGATTCTTCACCGAGTCCCATGAGATGGGCCGGGACACGTATTCCATCTGATTCTTCACCGAGTCCCATGAGATGGGTCGGGACACGTATTCCATCTGATTCTTCACCGAGTCCCATGAGATGGGCCGGGACACGTATTCCATCTGATTCTTCACCGAGTCCCATGAGATGGGCCGGGACACGTATTTCATCTGATTCTTTACCGAGTCCGTGAGATGGGCCGACACGATTCATCCGATTCTTTACCGAGTCCCATGGGATGGGCCGGGACATGTATTCCATACTTCACCGAGTCCCACGGGATGGGCCGGGACATGTACACCACACGATTCCACCTCTATCCCCATGGGATGAGCCGAGACATGTTGTACGTATAATACGGTTTATATCCAGACTGCCGGCAGTGAGGAAGGAGTTCCACGGGCATGAGGGATGACTTGAGGGCGTGAGTCCCTGACTTGACGTGACTGCTTTTATGTTATGAATTGTAGTTTGGTTATCATACATGTCTCCTGTTTTGTATAGACTGTTATGATTTCATTTACAATATTTTTCAGTTTCACATACTTGGTACCTGTTATCGACCTCCTTGGGCTGCGTTCATGCCGCAGTAGAGGTACATCGGTTGTGGATCCTCGCTCATAGGATCACGATTCGTGTTGGGAAGCCCCGTTTCTCGAGGCTTATCTTTTGGTATGTTACCACAGTGCAGAGGTTCTTATGCATTTAGGGGTATGGCGGGGCCTGTCCGTCATAGTTGTTGTTGTAAAACTCTTAGAGGTGTAGTAATCTTGTTGTGGGCAGAGTTGTAAAAAGGATAACTGTTCGGGTTTTTATGTATATATACAGAAGGCAACTGTTTTGGTTGGCCTGTTTATTTATCATATCTCTTGTTTCATGTTTATGTTTTATTTCCGTTGATTTTCTCTGATGTTGTATCACTAAGGTGCCCGGGGTAAGGCACCAGTCACTGGCCCGGGTTCGGGTCGTGACAGGTACCAAGGCCGAATCAGCCACGAGACGGGGCAAGTACGAAAGCCAACCACCAGATACCAAGGCCGAATCAGTAAAACCTCATGGAGAGCTAGTCCATGGAATAACGCTATCAACGAGGCGTGCGGAATCCTCCGTCACTGCCGGTACGTCCAAGTAAGATCATAACAAATCAACCGACCCTCCATTGAGAGACGCGGTGGTATAAAAATACAATATTGGCACAACAAGGCTATCACACGCAAACATAGGCAAGTTACACACAACTCAAGGTACTTTCATTTTATGTCAACAATACGGGTTTCAAACCCAAAAATAATACCCACTTTCATTCTTTCAAAAAGACCTCTTTTACGTAAAAGATACTAATACTCGTAGTATCAAAAACACATTTCCTTTTCAAACCAAATTACTTTACTTTCTTTTTTTTCCGGTAAATGCAAATTTTATTACTAATAACAAAAGGTAAGTGGCTACAATCAGTCGTTGAGGTATCTCAAGCCTCAACGTAAAGTAAACAAGAAGAGAGGGAGGGGAGGAGTGGTCACTCAAATGGTGCCATTACAAGAAGGGATAAAATCATAGAGAACTCTATAAGCTGTAGTTTTGATTCTTGCAATGACCTCTTCATGGAAAGCTTGTGCCTTCAAAGAGCAATGTGTTTCTTGCCCTCCAAATCTCATAGACCACAATGCAAAAAGTAAGCAAAATAGCTTTGGCTCGGATGCTTGTCCCGCGGTGATCTTTCTTAATCCACTTAAGAGAGCTTTCAACAGTTGTCATCTCTCTTCTAATACCCAACCAATCTTTTATGCTCTTCCAAATCATGTGTGTGTAGGGGCAAGTAAAGAAGAGATGTTCCCTTGTTTCATTTGCTTGCTTGCAGAACCCGCATGATTTATCCTCCAAGTTGAGATATGATAGAGTATCCTTTGTAGCTAACCGGTTTCTGTAATTTAGCCACACAGTAAAAGAGAATTTGGGAGGAATGAAGCCTTTCCAAATTTGTGACATCCAAGGCTTTTTAACTTGCGGAGTGCGCAAGATATTATACACGAGGCTTGAATCAAATATACCGTTGGCACAACACTTTGTAAAGCCGTCAATAGCATCACCATGGCTACCAAAGATAGAAACAAATTTGTCGCGAATCCCACAAATCTTTCTGAATAAGGGGGAGTCCCTAGGACGTACCTCATAGTCCCAAATTGTAATACCTCTCAAATAGTGGCCATTGATCCATTGGACCCATAGAGAGTCAGCATCCGTGTGAGTTTGCCAAATAGTCCTGGATAGCAAGGCATGATTCCATTCCTTGATGTTCATTAGACCCAAGCCACCTTGGTTTGAGGCAAGCAAATGATATCCTGTGCAACTCTTGGTGGTTTCTCCCCATAAGAACTGAATACAAGAAGACCGCACCTTGTTGATAATAGTGGCGGGATAGGAAGTGCGGAACCAAAACTCTCAACCCTCGGACAACCGACTGATTAGTTCGGCTTACCCGCGTAAGAAAGGGTGTGATGCCCCATTTCTGGATGTAATTCGAAATTGCACTAGTGAATGGAGCAAATTGGTCCACCGAGAGGCGAAATTGGGGACAAAGGGATCCCCAGTATCGTCTGAAAGCTACCAATGGCGAATCCCACTCTGGACAATATCAAGTCACTGGCGTAGTATCATTCCCGCTATGTAGACAGAGGATTTGGGCGGGTTAAGAGTTAGCCCCGAGGCGACCTACAACTCTTCCAGACAATTCATAAGAATCCCAATGAAGATATATCTCATCCGGCAAAAGCATGAGGTCATCCGCAAATGCAAGATGAGTAATGCCCAATTTCTTGCACTTTGGAAAATATGAAAGCTCTTGCCTCGGCCTTCCTTTTAAGCGGCCTTGAGAGGTATTCCATGCACAAGATAAAGAGACTAGGGACATAGGATCACCTTGTCTTAGAGCGCTTTCCTTTGAAGTATCCATGTAGCTCACCGTTGATAGAAAGGGAGAAGGAGGTTGAGCTAACACATTCCATGATCCAATTTGTAAATCGGTGGAAATTTTAGACTTCTTAGTACGGTCGAGAAACTCGAGATGTCGAATGCTTTACGAAGGTCCACCATAAGCATACATCTTGGTGAGACTGCTCTATTAAATCCTCTCACAAGCTCCTGTGCCACATATCGTTGTCCATCATGTTTCTTCCTTTCACAAAAGCCTCGGGATTTGTCAATGAGAGAAGGAAGGATCAATGCCATTCATTAGCTAGAATCTTTGTGATGATCTTATAGACTACATTAGTCAATCCGATGGGCACGAAATCATTTACCTTAGGGTCATGATCAGTCTTTGGTAGTAGGGTAATGATGGTATGATTCACCGCTTCAAAGAACTCCGGTGAGAAGAACTCTTGGACACTTCTTACAACATCATGGCCCACATCTCTCCATCTATTCTTGAAGAAGGCAGCCGAATAACCATCCGGTCCGGGTGCTTTGTCATTGCCTATATCAGAGAGAGCTTCCCAAATCTCCTTTGGGGTGATGAAATGCAAAATCTTGTCACGACCCGAACACGGGCCCGTGACTAGTGCCTTACCCCGGGCACCCAAGTAGACATACATCAGAGTAATCAGCGGAACATAAAACAAGACATGAAATAACAAGAAGTGTAAAACAGTAATCTAAGAAAACTTGCCCTTCGGCATATATATAAATCAACTTAAAACCGAACAGTTACATCCCATTACAACTCGCCCACAGCATTACTACACTCCTAAGAGTGACACGACAACAATGGCGGACGGGGCCGCCATACCTCGAATGTAAGCACCTACTACGACAGGACTATACCACCGATAAGCCTCGAGAAACGGAGCTTCCCAAACGCTGAATTGTGACCACGAGCTAGGATCAACGATCGGTGTACCTCAACTCGCAGATGAACGCGCCCCGGCGAGGTCGATAACAGTACCAAGTATGTGGCGAAAATCAGTAAATGAAATCATAGTAGTCTATATAAAGCGGGAGACATGTATGATAACCAAACTACGATTCACAATAAATAAGCGATCATGTCAAGTCGTGACTCACGCCTCAAAGTCATCACTCAAATATAACAATGGGTCTCACGCCCACAACATCAATCATGCGGTGGAATACCATCCTCACCGCGATCATGATATAAAAGCACCAAGGAATACATGAACACGGGTCCCACTGTGTCATCATAAAACCGTCTGGGGTAACTACGAAGGCATAACCGACTACTAAAACCCACGGTACAAACAAGGTCATAAATCGTATCATGAGATGCATCACGCCATGATCAAAGCCGGCCACTCGCCCGCGATATCTAATGCGCGCGTCTAGCCCCGAACTTCCCGCACTCGCATAGGCCACTCCAATGGCCCGCATGAGGTATTCCCGCATCGGTAGCTACTCCCCGGCATCCGCCTGGACTCGCAGTCCGCATGGCCACATAGACCGCATGACCATAAAGGCCGCACACTAACCTGGAACTCTCGTAGCTCCGCATAGGTCCCCGGGACCCGCATGAGGTATTCTCGAATCATGGTCCCAGACCGCCTGAGATATACCCCGCATCGGAGGGCAGCTTAACCTCCGGGATCAAGTCAAGGTGAGTGGTACAATACCAACATAACGGCTGATCGTTAAACAACTTAAGCGCAATCGAGGGAAACCCCTTTACACAATCATCACAAGATACTAACACACGTAGCATTCTAGCATGAGTACTTATCCAATCAACAAGAAAGTATTACAAGATTATCACAAACCAACACAATCAAGTTATTCACACAAGGTACTTTCTACTATATGATTAACAAGATCGGGTTTTTATCCCCAAAGTACTTCATACATTAACTCTTTAAAAGGTCTGCTTCTTTCTCAAAAGTCACACAATACCCGTAGTATAAAAATAGAGTGACTATCTTTTTGAAGTAAATCAAAACACTACTCTTTGTAAAATCAAGTAACAACATTCCTTTCCAAACGTTCAAGTTTGCCTAATTTCCATTACTCAAGTTTCTCATTTTCGAAAGGTTTCGTAGTTCATAGTATTAATTACTTAATGATATAATTCTCCTTTAAAACAATTTGAGAAACATATGCCTTATATGTGAGTAGGTTATTCTTGTTTATAACAATCTTATTAAAGCAGCCATGATCTAGGAAATGTAATATCATTTTGTCTCATCTTAGCTTCTATGCAGATGGAGGTTTCTACTGGTTTTAATAATACTTATTAGTCAATACATTTCCCTTTATTAACGCTGCTGTGGTTTGTTCGACACTTATTCTGATTTCCGAAATCAGTAAAACATCATTCCTTTTGAAAACCAAAATACTCATTACTCACGAATGAGGTTTCACACTTTTTAACAAAATTCACATTAATATAATTAAGTCAAGTCTCTTATCTTTTAAGATCAAGTCTCTTAACTTCTTAAAATCAGTAAACCATTCCTTTTACCTCTCTTAAGTCGTTATACCTAACTTCCCATAAAGCTAGTATAACTCTTATGGATCTATTACGGGTCTCACGCCCACAACATCAATCCTGCCCGTGGAGTACCTTCCTCACTGCCGGCAGTCTATGATATGATAACAACAAGATAGAAATCCAAATGGGAGCATACCCGTGCGCTACGCATCGTGTCAGTATGTCCAAAGGGAACAAATAAGACAACATTCCAAATGGAAGCATACCCGTGCGCTACGCATCGTGTCAGTAGGTCCAAAGGGAAACAATAAGACAGCATTCCAAATGGAAGCATACCCGTGCGCTACGCATCGTGTCAGTATGTCCAAAGGGAAACAATAAGACAACAAGGCGGTAATCAAAGTGGAAGCATACCCGTGCGCTACGCATCGTGTCAGTATGTCCAAAGTGATTTAACAAAAGTAACACTATCAGCGAGAACGCATCTGGAATTTCTCCGCCACCGCGCAGACGCCCAAGTAAGTTCTCAACAAATCAACCGACCCTCCATCGAGAGACGCGGTAGTATAAAAACACAATCTTTGCACAACAAAGGCTATCACAACAAGCATAGGCAAGTTTCACAACAACAAGCATAGGCAAGTTATACACAGCTCAAAGTACTTTCATTTTATGCCAAAGTCCGGGTTTTAACCGTAAAGTACTACATATGTTAAATTCCTTTTAAAGAGATCTAATCCTTTTCTAAAAGTCACCCGATACCCGTAGTGTAAAAAATAGAGTGACTTATATCTTTTAAGTAAACCAAAACAACTTCCATACTTTCCTTTTTAAAACCAAATTAAGGCAACACCATGCCTTCTTTTTTTTTTGACCAAAACACTTTTCTTTTTAAAGTCAAGTTACCACATTAAAACCAATGATAAAACCTTTCTTTTGTTTTCATAAGGTCGTTATAACCAACTTCCCATAAAGTTGTTATACACCTTATGTTTTAAACCATTTTAAGACAACACAATGCCTTTCTTTTTCCTAAAGTTCCAGTTTGCCTAATTTCAAATACTCAAGTCTCTTTTTTGAAAAGTTCATAGTTCAATGTCTTAATCTCTTTTAAAACAATTGAGTAACATATGCCTTAGGCGAGTAGGTTATTCTTGTTCATAATCAATCTTATTAGCAGTCATGATCTAGAAATGTAATATCATTTTGTCTCATCTTAGCTTATGCGGATGGAGGTTTCTCTGGTTTTAATAATACTTAATTATTCAATACATTTCCCTTTATTAACGCTGCAGTGGTTTGTCGATACACATTCGATTTCCAAATCAGAAACATTATTCCTTCCAAAAACCGAGTACTCATTACTCATGAATGAGGTTTCACACAACGTCCATATTAAGTCAAGTCTCTTATCTTTTAAGAATAAGTCTCTTAACTTCTAAACCATTAAACCATTCTTTTTATCTCTCTTAGGCGTTACACCTAACTTCTCATAAAGTTGTTATAACTTATATGTTTTCAAACCAAGTATACACTTCTTTCAAAAAGGTTTCTTAATCTTTTAGAATACTTGAGGTTCTTTTACATCAAGTCGGTTATAAGTCAAATCGGTTATCTTTTAAAAACCACAAAGCATTTCTCATTTACATAGAGTTGTTATAACGACTTCCCATAAAGCCGTTATAACACTTTATGTTTAAAGACAATCTAATACATTTAACACGTATGACGTCTGCGTACTACATAGTTATACACATATCATGCTAGAACAGATAGGAAGAGGTTCACATACCTCGCGACGATTATCGACTAATAGCAAAACGCTCCAGTACCTTAAACCGGCTACACGCTCAGTCAAGCAGATCACTCCACACGTAGTACTACAACCTATAGAGGCCACAAAGCGCCTATTAATAGCTTTAGATCCCGACGTAGAATATTCTCCAGAAAATTCGGCACCTCCCCATGACAACGTAAATCTCCTCCTATCGAGGCGGCTACCAAGCCAACCGAGGGTTAACACGTCTAAGGACGCGTACAATTCTACTATACAAGAATGCTACACAAGTCTCATGTCTGATCTATGTAATTCTGATTCGATTCTTCTTAAAATTCAGGCTTAAGTCGCAAGACATTGCCGTAAGTATTATTCAGGCTTAAGTCAAAAGACATTGCCGCACAACTAAGTTCAGTTCTATATATAGTATACTTAACTATATACTCCTACAACATGTAATTTCCAATTACAACAGAAGGTCATGAGTGTTTACCTCGATAAGCCCAAAATTATCCAAGTTATATGTCGATCTGAGCAAGGTTTAGCTCTACTCAGTGCGCTCGACCGCTCCAACAACCCTTAGAAGTTCTAACCAACTTCTACTTATAACTTCAACTACGGGTGAAGATTTACTTAGGGTTTCGTTTTTGTAGTGAGGAAGTATAATAGTATTTTACGGGCTTTTGTATAAGTGTAACCTTGGGAATACTACAAGGTATTTGGGCCAAGGTATTTGGGCATTATAACACTACTAGGAGAGTATTTCTATACCACATCAAGGGGTATTTATACGAGACAACTAGGCTAGGGGGGTACCCCACGGCTAGAACACTACAAAGGGGGGGGTAGGTTTCGGCCAAGGGGCCTTCAAGAGGAGGGTGTTTCGCTAGGCTACCAATAAGGGGAGGTGTGTGGCGGGCGAGATCACAAGAGGAGAGGGAGGGTTTGAGACTTAGAAAGATTGCTCAATTTGGATGAAGAATGTCTTCAACTAGAGGGTATTTATAGGTCAGTGAAGGCGACCAATGGCCAGATGAAGACAAGTGTGGTGCAAGTGTAGGGCTAGATTTCAACCACGTGGACCTTATCCATCTACCACACCAACTTGCACAAATATCCTACCTAACCCAAGGCACAAAAACGTGCCTTTGCTTGCCTTGCGAGTCACTTCACGCGTCGATGTGAGGGTGACATGTCACCCTCCGTTGGTCCAAAATGTTTCGTCTCTCGGAAAAATCCAAAAATTATAAATGACATAGCGGAATTTTCCCTTAAAGTCAGGAAACGTTTATTTAACGACTCCTTTAGGTAGCTATGCACAAATTCGAACCTATGCCTACTTTAAGGCTCAAATTGTATACGTACGCCCTCACGTACATACTCTGGAAATACGGGGTATAACAAGCGGCATCATAAAACTCATCGTCTGAAGTACTATCTCAGGTAATGACCAGGCTTGTGCCCTCGTAACCCTCTGTGTTCTACTCGTAGCTCCCTCTGCTGCCTTTCCCATCTGGGCCCTGGTTGCCTTGCGTAGAGGCATAACGGGTACATAAGAATACGCCAGAAGGAGTCCAACTTATAACACAGCTCTAAGGCACGATCTCAGAGTGAGAAGAATGGAAACCAATCCTAAATATCTCGTAGCCTCACGATTATAGATGTGGTGCACAACACACCGATAATCAAGACTCTACTGAACGCGATGCGTAGACACTTTCAGAGATTAATCGCTCGATACCACTTTTGTCACGACCGACCTCGGGCGTGGATCGTGCCTACCGGGCACCCTAGTGATACAACATCGAGAAAATCAGTGAAATAAAACTTACATGAAACAAGATAATAAGAAAACAAAGCTAACCAAAGCGGTTACCTTTACGTATATATAAATAATTAAACGAGCGATTACATCTTTTTCAAAACACGCGCCTGGCGATTACTACGGACCTGCAGAATGTAACCACAACTACGACGGGGCGGGGCCCGCCATACCACGATTGTAAGCACTCTGGCGGCGAGGACTATACTGCCACGACCAACCGGGCGTGATCGTGCCTTACCCCGGGCACCCTAGTGAGACAACATCAGAGTAATCAGCGGAACATAACACAACAACATGAAATAACAACCAGCGTACAACAGTTATCTTTTAGAAAACTTGCCTTCGGCGTAAATAATAATAACAACTCTTTCAAAATGAGCAGTTTAATCCTTTCTTTACAAACCACGCTTGCGCGGTACTACGGACCTCTACGAAAGATATGATAACAACGACGGGGCGGGGCCCGTCATACCACGAATGTAAGCACCTCGACGCGAGGGGACTATACGAAGATAAGCCTCGGAGAAACGGAGCTTCCCAGCTGACTGACCTAAGAGCGAGGATCAACGGCGGTGTACCTTTACTGCGGCATGAACGGCCCCGAAGAGGTCGATCTAACAGTGCAGAGTATGTGAAACGAAAATACATCACGTAAATGAAATCATAGCGATCATATAAAGCGGGAGATATGTATGATAACCAAACTACGATTTACAACAAAGCGATCATGTCACGTCGAGGACTCGCCCTCAGTCATCACTCAAGTATAACAATGGGTCTCGGGCCCACAACATCAATCATGCGTGGAATACCTTCCTCACCGCCGTGATCTATGATATAAAAGCACCAAGGAACACACATGAACACCGGTCCCACGTGTCATAATAAAGCATGCGGTAAGTACGAAGGCATAGCCGACTACTAAAAACCCACAGTACCAACAAGGTCATGAACTGTATCATAAGATATGTCTAGACCGTCACATGATCAAAGATGGCCACTTGCCCGCAGATATCGATATGCGCGTCTAACCCCGAACTCCGCTGACTCGCGTAGGCCAATCTCATCGGCCCGCATGAGGTATTCCCGCATCGAGGTAGCTACTCCGGCATCGCCCCGGACTTCCGAGTCCGCATGGCGCGACTGCGATGCCCATAAGGGCGACGCGCTAACACGGAACTCGTAGCTCGCATAGGCCCCGGGACCGCATGAGGTATTCTCGAATCATGGTCCTGCATCGCTGAGTCTACCGCATCGGAGGCGGCTTAACCCGGAATCATCTCGAGATGAATGCCACAATACTATCATAACGACCGATAGTTAATAAGCACAATCAAGGAAACCCTTTACACAAACATCACAAGATACTAACACACGTAGCATCCTAACACGTTTACTTATCAAAGCAATGAAGTATTACAAGGCTATCACAAACCAATACAATCAAGTTGTTCACACAAGGTACTTTCTACTATATGATTAACAAGATCGGGTTTTATCCCCAAAGTACTTCATACATTAACTCTTTAAAGATACGTTACTTTCACAAAGTCACCTGATACTCGTAGTATATGAAAATAGAGTGATTATCTTTTAAAGTAAATCAATTACTTCTCTTTGTAAAAATCAAGTAGCAACATTCTTTTCCAATGTTCAAGTTTGCCTAATTTCCAATGTTCAAGTTTCTCTTTTTAGAAAGGTTTCAGTAGTTCATAGTCTTATTCAATTAAGAATATAATTCTCCTTTAAACAATCGAGAAACATAAGCCTTATATGAGTAGGATATCTTGTTTATAACAATCTTATTACAGCAGCCATGATCTAGGAAATATCATTTTGTCTCATCTTAGCTTCTATGCAGATGGAAGTTCCTACTGGTTTTAATAATACTTAATCTGTCAAACATTTCCTTTTAACGCTGCAGTGGTTTGTCGATACATTCGATTTAGAAATCAAGAAAACATTTTTAAGCCGTTATACCTAACTTCCCATAAAGCTAGTATAACTCTTAAGTTTTCAAAACCAAGTATTACTTCTTCTTTCAAAATGATTCAAAAATCTTTTGAAATACTTCAAGTTCTTTATTAACACATAACAAGCCAGTTATAGTTCAAATCAGTTACCTTTTAAAGAGCACAAGTATTTTCTTACCAACATAAAGCTGTTATAACCAACTTCCCATAAAGCCGTTATAACACTTTATGTTTTAAACAATCAAACACGTTTAGCACGTATCGTCTACCGTACTACATAGTTCACACATATCATGCTAGAAGAGATAGGAAGAGGTTCACATACCTCGCGACGAGTATCGACTAATAGCAAAACGCTCAGTACTTCCCAGTCGGCTACTCCTTAAGCCAAGTAGATCGCGCCACACGTAGTACTTCAACCTATAAGGCCACAAGCGCTTATTAACATTTAGATCTCATCGTAGAACATTCTCCGAAAATTCGGCAAGACCTCCCACATGTAACGTAAATCTCCTCCTCTATCGGTGGCCATCAAGCCACCGGGGTTCATACATCTAACCCGACGGGTACAATTCTACTCACAAGACTACTACACAAGTCTCATGTCTGAT
Source organism: Przewalskia tangutica (assembly GCA_029844215.1). Taxonomy (NCBI): domain Eukaryota; kingdom Viridiplantae; phylum Streptophyta; class Magnoliopsida; order Solanales; family Solanaceae; genus Przewalskia; species Przewalskia tangutica. The sequence continues at coordinate 65,121,810 of CM056720.1, forward strand.
CTATGTAATTCTGATTCGATTGAAGATTCTTCTTTAAATTCAGCTTAAGTCGCAAGACATTGCGTAAGTATTATTCAGGCTTAAGTCAAAAGACATTGCGATAACTACGTTGATTCTATATATAGTATACTTCAACTATATATTCTAACAACATGTAATTTCCAATTACAATAGAGGACAAGATATTTACCTCGATAAGCCCATAATTATCCAAGTATAAAGTCGATCTGGGAAATCGCTTAGCTCGACTCAGGCGCTCAACCCGCTCCAAACTACCCTTAGAAGTTCTAACCAACTTCACATACTACGCCAACTAACCATGGCGATTTTCCTTAGGGTTTCGGTTTGGTGACTGACGGTAAGTATAATAGTATTTCTGGGCTTTTCGTATAGGTATAACCTTAGAATACTACAAGGTATAAGGCTAAGGTAATTTGGGCATTATAACAATACTTTTGAGAGTATTTCTACCAAGAGGGGGGTATTATATGAAAACAACTAGGCTAGGGGTACCCCGGCTAGCACCTGAGAGGGGGTGTATACCCTCGGCTACCCACTGTGGGGAACTCTCGACGAGGGGGAAGGCTTTTGGACGAGAACCACAAGAAGGGAGGGGGAGGGATTTTAACACTTAGAGGATTTTTGGATGAAGAAAGTCTTCAACATAGGGTGGTATTTATAGGCCAACCAATGGCCAACCAATGGCCAAGATCTTGCCAAGTGCAAGGCAAGTGTAGGGCCAAGATCTTGCCAAGTGCCCCTTAACCAACTAACACACAAATATCCTACCAACTAAAGCCATTCCAATCGGCCACAACCGAGCCTCACGTCCGCCAATGGGAGGGTGCCAAGTGGCGCCCTCTTGTTGGCCCAACACGTTTCGTCTCTCGGAAAAATCCGCAAAAATTAAAAATGACATAGCCGGAAATTCCCCTACGAAAGCTGTGAAAACGTTTCGTCTAAAAACGACTCTAAACGGGTGTTGTGCACAAATAATTTTCGGCCAAGCCAATATTAAAAGTTTCAAATTTCTACGTACGTCCTTACGTACATACTCTGGAAATACGGGGTATAACATTCTCCCCTCCTTAGAAACATTCGTCCCGAATGTTCCCTCTAAGTCTCAAAACAAACATGCGCCAGTATAGTCTTCACTACTATACTTACGAGAACAATCCTTGCCACACATGGCCACAGAAACAACTTGCGCAAAAAGCTTACATCCAAGTCCACGAGGAAACACCTCTAACATCACCATAAAACACTTCTCACCGGGGTTTAAAATATACTTCCTTCGCACCTTCTCTTTACAAAAGAAATGATCACATCTATGCTCGCCATACATGCTCGCTTCTCTCTTTACTCGTCGTAGATACCACTTTGTCACTTTGCCTGAGGCATTAACCTTCTCAGGCGACCCAACAAATGGCACCACTTTTGTCCCTTTGTCGCGAGCCTTGCTCCGACGACCCAACAAATGGTACCGGGCTGCTTGCGATCCCGGAGGATGTCAGACACTCAAACTCTTACCACGTTCGATACGTCCAGATCTAAAACTCGGGGTTACTATCTCTAACGTGGTCATCATTAACTGGGAACACTGGATGGATCTCGATACTTTCCCGATCATATCAATACGAAAGGCCGGACGTCTGACCTCCTAAGTCGGACGGCAAAAGCTAATCATATAGGCAACCTGGCCTATTCTTCACATGAACTCAAAAGGCCCAAAGTAACTCGGGTTAAGTTCCCTCTGTTTTCCAAATATGCCACACCCAACCCGGGGTGGTACTTTGAAAGACCGACCGTCAACTTTGAACTCTAAGCGTCGTCGCCGATTATCCGCACGATTTCTCCGGTGCGAACATCTTCTAGACAAGCTTCACTATCCACGATCTGGGAACAAGCTGAACCAACCGCTCAACCTTGTTAACATCGAACCAATCGACCGGCATCTTACACTTCCGCCCTTACAAGGCTTCATAAGGCGATATCCGAACACTGAAATGGTAGCTTAAACACTACCTCCACTGGAGACAACAATCCCCACAACTATCCCTGAAATCGAACACCGGCCGAGGCGAATGCGGTCGAGACTCACCGAGTTCTTAACACATGCTTGGCAAAACTTCCGAAATAAAAACAGTAGTAACACGGGCTCCACTGCGCCATAAGGTGAAGGTAGGCACCGTGCAGCCTTACAACCTTTCGGATAACTCAACACGGTAGAGTAAACGGTCGACCAGAAGAACACGATGGGCTGCCCCATCGCCCGACCAGCGGTCGAACGCATCCACGAACTCGTCTGTTGGTTAACTAAACTTGGGCCTAACACCCTCACAACCCTAACACTGGCGGGACCACCACAACCTGACCCGCACCAAACCTACGCGGGTTGACCCGCGGCGTGGTCTCAACCCGACCGGCGCGCACAATACTAGCTCCCCGATCCGGAACAATCTCACTAATCACGTTTCGAAAACCTAGCGGTCTTCTTAGCTCAACTACCCCCTTTCATTCCACACTACTAGGGACCTATCCCAACATAACTCACGTGCACTATGCACTTCCGATAAGGGTCAAACCTAACACTACACCTTTTCTCGAGATGGCCTCACCTCTAAGGTCTCTACGTAAAAAGCTCTAAGGCTCACACCTTCTCTATCCCCCAAAATCTTACTCGGTTAAACAACCATGATCTAATCACGACTAACACACTGTTATCAGAACATAGCACTTAAGGTATACTCACCTTATCACACATACTGATTTCTAGAGGGTTAAAGATATATCTATATCTACTGCTTCACTCCCCTTAGTCGTTCAAATCAAACCTGCCCCGTAGGGCGCATAACTAAGGAAGGTGACGACTACCCATCGATCCTGAAGGCTAAGTCCTCCTACAAGGACACCCTTTCGACATCAGACCCTGACGGTCATAGGTACAACAAGTACCAACAAAAAGACGACATTCCCCGGGATGACGTCTGTCACACTGTGAACCGGAAGATCTGGAGTTCTGACCAACCCTGCGTACTCCGAACGTCCTGATATCCGTGGAAGACCACTCTGCACTGGCGGAGGTGCATATCAAATTTGCTGGTGAGGCGACTTGCCTCGAAAGTTACCAAAGGACCTTGCTGCTCTGGCCCTCCTCTGCGTCGCCCGTTAACGTCGATCTCTACGCTTCTCGGCCTGCTGCGCATAAGCCCGTACACAGGCCATGCTCAAGCCCAACTGAAGAATTACTCTTGCACAACCCTCTTTTAGATAGTCCTCAAGACTCGCGGTACATCGGTATACTCTCCGGTAGCCAAATCTATAGCTAGTAACAGGGTTGCCTCTTTGCAATCAATATTCACCGTTCCCGGTCGTGGAACTGAAGGTTCAAATATCATGGTACCAGTAGGAACTGCTGCCGCCGTGCTAAACTCTGCTGGGGCTAGTGACGTCGCAGAACTCCCCGAATGAAGCACCACCCAAGGTGATAATTGGGCCTGTGCCCACGTAACCCTCTGTACTCTACTCGCAGCTCCTCCATTGCCTTGCCCTCCTGGGCCCGGGTTGCCCTACGCGGAGGCATAACGATAAGGGAAAGAATTTCGTCAGAGGGTCCAACTTACTACACAACTCTAAGGCACGATCTCAGAGTGAGAAGAATAGAAACCAATCCTAAATATCCTATAGCCTCCTGATTATTGGTGTGGTGCACAACACACCGATAATCAAGACTCTACTGGATACTGATGCGTAGACACTTTCAGGATTAATCGCTCGATACCACTTTTGTCACGACCGAACCGGGCGCGTGATCGTGCCTACCGGGCACCCTAGTGAGACAACATCGAGTAATCACGGAACATAACACAACAACATGAAATAACAAGAAGCGTACCATGATTATCTTTTAGAAAACTTGCCTTGGCGTAAATAATAATAACAACTCTTTCAAAATGAGCAGTTTAATCCTTTCTTTACAAACTCGCCAACAAAGATTACTCTGCACCTCTACGAAAGATATGACAACAACGACGGCGGGGCCGTCATACCCCGAATGTAAGCACCACGACAGCGGGGACTATACGAAGATAAGCCTCCGAGAAACGGAGCTTCCCAAAGCGTGACCCTAAGAGCGAGGATCAACGGCGGGTGTACCTTTACTGCGGCATGAACGCAGCCCCGAAGGAGGTCGAGACAACAGTGCAGTATGTGGCGAAAATACATCGTAAATGAAATCATAGCGATCATATAAAGCGGGAGATATGTATGATAACCAAACTACGATTCTAACAAAGCGATCATATCGTCGAGGACTCACGCCTCAAGTCATCACTCAAGTATAACAATGGGTCTCGGGCCCACAACATCAATCATGCCCGTGGAATACCTTCGCCAGCGGCGATCTATGATATAAAAGCACCAAGGAACACATGAACACCGTGTCCCACTGTGTCATAATAAAACTGTACGGGGTAAGTACAAAGGCATAGCCGACTACTAAAAACCCACAGTACCAACCAGGTCATGAACTGTATCATAAGATCTGTCTAGACCGTCACATGATCAAAGCTGGCCACTTGCCCGATGTCAATGCGCGTCTAACCTCGGAACTCCGCGACTCCGCGATAGGCCAATCTCATCGCCCGCATGAGGTATTCCCGCGTCGAGGGTAGCTACTCCCGGCATCGCCCCGACTTCCGAGTCCGCGTAGCCTGCGACCGCATGCCCATAAAGGACGACGCTAACTCGGAACTCTCGTAGCTCGCGATAGGCCCCGGGACCGCGTAGGTATTCTCGAATCACGGTCCTGCATCGCTGAGTCTACCCGCGACGGAGGGCTTAACCCGGAATCATATCAAGAGATGAATGCCACAATACTATCATAACGATAGTTAATAAGCACAATCAAGAAACCCTTTACACAAACATCACAAGATACTAACACACGTAGCATCCTAACACGTTTACTTATCAAAGCAACAAGAAGTATTACAAGGCTATCACAAACCAATACAATCAAGTTGTTCACACAAGGTACTTTCTACTATATGATTAACAAGATCGGGTTTTTATCCCCAAAGTACTTCATACATTAACTCTTTAAAAGATACGTTACTTTCACAAAAGTCACACAATACTCGTAGTATATGAAAATAGAGTGATTATCTTTTTAAAGTAAATCAATTACTTCTCTTTGTAAAAATCAAGTAGCAACATTCTTTTCCAATGTTCAAGTTTGCCTAATTCCCAATGTTCAAGTTTGCCTAATTTCCAATGTTCAAGTTTCTCTTTTTTAGAAAGGTTTCGTAGTTCATAGTCTTATTCAATTAAGAATATAATTCTCCTTTAAACAATCTGAGAAACATAAGCCTTATATGTGAGTAGGATATCTTGTTTATAACAATCTTATTACAGCAGCCATGATCTAGGAAATATCATTTTGTCTCATCTTAGCTTCTATGCAGATGGAAGTTCCTACTGGTTTTAATAATACTTAATCTGTCAAACATTTCCTTTTATTAACGCTGCAGTGGTTTGTCGATACACATTCTGATTTCCGAAATCAGTAAAACATTCTTAAGCCGTTATACCTAACTTCCCATAAAGCTAGTATAACTCTTAAGTTTTCAAAAACCAAGTATTACTTCTTCTTTCAAAATGATTCAAAAATCTTTTGAAATACTTCAAGTTCTTTATTAACACATAACAAGCCAGTTATAGTTCAAATCAGTTACCTTTTAAAGAGCACAAGTATTTTCTTACCAACATAAAGCTGTTATAACCAACTTCCCATAAAGCCGTTATAACACTTTATGTTTTAAACCAATCAAACACGTTTAGCACATGTACGTCTACCGTACTACATAGTTCACACATATCATGCTAGAAGAGATAGGAAGAGGTTCACATACCTCGCGACGAGTATCGACTAATAGCAAAACGCCTCAGTACTTCCCACCGTCGGCTACTCCTAAGCCAAGTAGATCGCGCCACACGTAGTACTTCAACCTATAAGGCCACAGCGCTATTAACATTTAGATCTCATCGTAGAACATTCTCACAAAATTCGTAAGACCTCCTCGCACATGGCGTAAATCTCCTCTCTATCGGGGCCATCAAGCCACCGGGGAGGTTCATACATCTAACCCGAACGGGTACAATTCTACTCCACAGGACTACTACACAGGTCTACTGTAATACATCTATGTAATTACGATTGATTCAAGATTCTTCTTTAAATTCGTGCTTAAGTCGCAAGACATTGCCGTAAGTATTATTCAGGCTTAAGTCAAAAGACATTGCCGATAACTACGTTCAGTTCTATATATAGTATACTTCAACTATATATTCTAACAACATGTAATTTCCAATTACAATAGAGGGACAAGATATTTACCTCGATAAGCCCATAATTATCCAAGTATAAAGTCGATCCTGGGAAATCGTTTAGCTCCAACTCCGAGCGCTCCAACCTGCTCCAAACTACCCTTAGAAGTTCTAACCAACTTCTACATACTACTCCAACTAACCATGGAGATTTTCCTTAGGGTTTCGGTTTGGTACCGACTGTAAGTATAATAGTATTTACGGGCTTTTCAGATAGGTATAACCTTAGAATACTACAAGGTATAAGGCTAAGGTAATTTGGGCATTATAACAATACTTTTGAGAGTATTTCTACCAAGAGGGTATTATATGAAAACAACTAGGCAGGGGTACCCACGGCTAGCACCCTGGAGGGGGTGTATACCCCTCGGCCACTGGGGAACTCTCGCCAAGAGGAGGAAGGCTTTTGGACGAGAACCACAGAAGGGAGGGGAGGATTTTAACACTTAGAGGATTTTGGATGAAGAAAGTCTTCAACATAGGGTGGTATTTATAGGCAACCAATGGCCAACCAATGGCCAAGATCTTTCCAAGTGCAAGGCAAGTGTAGGGCGAAGATCTTGCCCAGTGCCCCTTAACCAACTAACACACAAATCTCCTACCAACTAAAGCCATTCCAATCGGCCACAACCGCGCCTCACGTCCTCCTATGGGAGTGTGCCACGGGGCGCCCTCTTGTTGGTCAAACAGTTTTCGTCTATCGTAAAAATCCGAAAAAATTATAACGCAAATAGCCGGAAATTCCCCTACTAAAGATGTGAAAACTTTTCGCCGAAACACGACTCTAACCGGGTGTTGTGCACAAATAATTTTCGGCCAAGCCAATATTAAAGTTTCAAATTTCTACGCACGCCCCACGCATATACTGAAATACGGGTATAACATTCTCCTCTAGAAACATTCGTCCGAATGTTCCTCTAAGTCTCAAAACAAACATGCGCCAAGATAGTCTTCACTACTATACTTACGAGAACAATCCTTGCCACACATGGCCACGAAACAACTTGCGCAAAAGCTTACATCCAAGTCCACGAGGAAACACCTCTAACATCACCATAAAACACTTCACCGGGGTTTAAAATATACTTCCTTCGCCTTCTCTTTACAAAAGAAATGATCACATCTATGCCGCCATACATGCTCGCTTCTCTTTACTCGTCGTAGATACCACTTTGTCACTTTGCTCGAGGCATTAACCTTCTCAGCGACGACAAATGGCACCACTTTTGTCCCTTGTCGCGAGCCTTGCTCGACGACCCAACAAATGGTACCGGCCGCCATGATCGGAGGATGTCGTACACTCAAACTCTTACCACATTCCGACACGGCCGATATCTAAAACTCGGGTTACTATCTCTAACGTGGTCATCATTAGCGGGAACACTCGGATGGATCTCCGATACTTTTCCCGATCATAACAATACGAAAGACCGGACGTTCAGCCTCCTAAGTCGGACGGCAAAAGCTAATCATATAGGCAACCTGGCCTATTCTTCACATGAACTCAAAAAGGCCCAAAGTAACTCGGGTTAAGTTCCCTCTGTTTTCCAAATATGCCACACCCAACCCGGGGTGGTACTTTCAAGAAGACCGACCGTCAACCTGAACTCTAAGCGTCGTCGCCGATTATCCGCACGATTTCTCTGAGTGCGAACATCTTCTAGACAAGCTCACTATCCATCTACCGGAACAAGCTGAACCAGTATGCGAACCTTGTTAACATCGAACCAATCGACAAGATCTTACACTTCCGCCCTTACAAGGCTTCATAAGGCGATATCCGAACACTGAAATGGTAGCTTAAACACTACCTCCACAGGAGACAACAATCCCCACAACTATCCCTGAAATCCAAACACCGCCCGAGGCGAACGCGATCGAGACTCACTGAGTTCTTAACACATGCTTGGCAAAACTTCCGAAATAAAAACAGCGTAACACTGGCTCCACTGCGCCATAAGGTGAAGGTAGGCACCGTGCAGCCTTACAACCTTTCGGATAACTCAACACGGTGAGTAAACGGTCGACCAAGAACACGATGGGCGCCCCATCGCCCAACCACCGGTCGAACGATCCACGAACTCGTCTGGTTAACTAAACTTGGGCCTAACACCCTCACAACCTAACACAAGGCGGGACCACACCTGACCGACCACCACCAAACCTACCGCGGGTTGACCCGCAACGTGGTCTCAACCGACCCGGAACGCGCATGATACTAGCTCGATCCCAACAATCTCACTAATCACGTTTGAAAACCTAGCGGTCTTCTTAGCTCAACTACCCCTTTCATTCCACACTACTAGGGACCTATCCCAACATAACTCACGTGCACTATGCACTTCGATAAGGTCAAACCTAACACTACACCTTTTCTCGAGATGGCCTGCTCTAAGGTCTCTACGTAAAAGCTCTAAGGCTCACACTTTCTATCCCCAAAATCTTACTCGGTTAAACAACCATGATCTAATCACGACTAACACCTTTGTTATCGAACATAGACTTAAGGTATACTCACCTTATCACACATACCGATTTCTAGAGGGTTAAAGATATATCTATATCTCGCTTCACTCCCTTAGTCGCTCAAATCAAACTGCCCGTGAGGCGCATAAGGAAGGTGGCGACTACCCATCGATCCGAAGGCTAAGTCCTCCTACAAGGACACCTTTTCGACATCGGACCGACGGCGGTCGGTACAACAAGTACTAACAAAAGACGACATTCCCGGGATGACGTGCATCGCGAATGAACCGGAAGATGCGGAGTTCGACCAACCTGCGCATTCGAACGCCCCGATATCCGTGGAAGACCACTCTTTGGCGGAGTGCATATCAAATTCTTTGGTGGCGACTTGCCTCGAAAGTTACCAAGGACTCCGCTTCGCTCGGCCTCCTGTCGCCCGTTAACGTCGATCTACGCTTCTCGGCTGCTGCGCATAAGCCCGCATACGTGGCCATGCTCAAGCCCAATCAAGAATTACTCTTGCACAACCTCTTTAGATAGTCCTCAAGACTCGCAGTACATCGGTATACTCTCTAGCCAAATCTATAGCTAATGTGGTTGCCTCTTTGCAATCAATATTCACCGTTCGATGCGTGGGCGAAGGTTCAAATATCATGGTACCGCAGGAATCGCCGCGCGTGCTAAACTCTGCGGGGCTAGTGACGTCGCGAACTCCCGAATGAAGCACCTAAGGTGATAATTGGGCTGTGCCCACGTAACCTGCATGCTCTACTCGCGGCTCCCTACGCCTTGCCTCACGGGCGGGTTGCCCTACGCGGAGGCATAACGATAAGGGAAAGAATTTCGTCAGAGGGTCCAACTTACTACACAACTCTAAGGCACGATCTCAGAGTGAGAAGAATAGAAACCAATCCTAAATATCCTATAGCCTCCTGATTATTGGTGTGGTGCACAACACACCGATAATCAAGACTCTACTGGATACGGTCTGTAGACACTTTCCGAGGATTAACTGCTCTGATACCACTTTTGTCACGACCCGAACCCGGGCCCGTGACTGGTGCCTTACCCCGGGCACCCTAGTGAGACAACATCAGAGTAATCAGCGGAACATAACACAACAACATGAAATAACAAGAAGTATAACGATTATCTTTTAGAAAACTTGCCTTGGCATAAATAATAATAACAACTCTTTCAAATGAATAGTTTAATCCTTTCTTTACAAACCACCCTACAAAGATTACTGCACCTCTACGAAAGATATGACAACGACGGACGGGGCCGTCATACCACGAATGTAGCACCTACGAACAGGGACTATACCAAGATAAGCCTCCGAGAGCGGAGCTTCCCAAAAGCTGTGACCCTAGAGCGAGGATCAACGATCGGTGTACCTTTACTGCGGCATGAACGCAGCCCGGCGAGTCGATCTAACAGTGCAGTATGTGAAATCGAAAATACATCGTAAATGAAATCATAGCGATCATATAAAGCAGGAGATATGTATGATAACCAAACTACGATTTACAACAAAGCGATCATGTCACGCCGTGGACTCACGCCTCAAGTCATCACTCAAGTATAACAATGGGTCTCGTGCCCACAACATCAATCATGCCCGTGGAATACCTTCCTCCGCGCAGTGATCTATGATATAAAAGCACCAAGGAACACACATGAACACCGGTCCCACTGTGTCATAATAAAGCCCATGCGGGGTAATGCGAAGGCATAGCCGACTACTAAAACCCACAGTACCAACAAGGTCATGAATCGTATCATAAGATCTGTCTAGACCGTCACATGATCAAAGCCGCCACTTGCCCGCAGATCGATGTCTGCGTTTAACCTCGGAACTCCGACTCCGCATAGGCCAATCATCGGCCGCATGAGGTATTCCTCGCATCGAGGGTAGCTACTCCCGCATCGCCCCGACTTCCGAGTCCGCGTAGCCACAGGACGCGTGCCCATAAGGGACGACGCTAACTGGAACTCGTAGCTCGCGATAGGCCCCGGGACCCGTAGAGGTATTCTCGAATCACGGTCCTGCATCGCTGAATCTACCCCGCATCGGAGGGCAGCTTAACCCCCGGAATCATCTCAAGAGATGAATGCCACAATACTATCATAACGACTGATAGTTAATAAGCACAATCAAGGGAAACCCCTTTACACAAACATCACAAGATACTAACACACGTAGCATCCTAACACGTTTACTTATCAAAGCAACAAGAAGTATTACAAGGCTATCACAAACCAATACAATCAAGTTGTTCACACAAGGTACTTTCTACTATATGATTAACAAGATCGGGTTTTTATCCCCAAAGTACTTCATACATTAACTCTTTAAAAGATACGTTACTTTCACAAAAGTCACACAATACTCGTAGTATATGAAAATAGAGTGATTATCTTTTTAAAGTAAATCAATTACTTCTCTTTGTAAAAATCAAGTAGCAACATTCTTTTCCAATGTTCAAGTTTGCCTAATTCCCAATGTTCAAGTTTGCCTAATTTCCAATGTTCAAGTTTCTCTTTTTTAGAAAGGTTTCGTAGTTCATAGTCTTATTCAATTAAGAATATAATTCTCCTTTAAACAATCTGAGAAACATAAGCCTTATATGTGAGTAGGATATCTTGTTTATAACAATCTTATTACTGACCATGATCTAGAAATATCATTTTGTCTCATCTTAGCTTCTGCGGATGGAAGTTCCTCTTGGTTTTAATAATACTTAATCACAAACATTTCCTTTTATTAACGCCGCAGTTGGTTTGTCGATACATTCCGATTTCCAAAATCAGTAAAACATTCTTAAGCCGTTATACCTAACTTCACATAAAGCTAGTATAACTCTTAAGTTTTCAAAAGAAAGTATTACTTCTTCTTTCAAAATGATTCAAAAATCTTTTGAAATACTTCAAGTTCTTTATTAACACATAACAAGCCAGTTATAGTTCAAATCAGTTACCTTTTAAAGAGCACAAGTATTTTCTTACCAACATAAAGCTGTTATAACCAACTTCCCATAAAGCCGTTATAACACTTTATGTTTTAAACCAATCAAACACGTTTAGCACATGACGTCACCGTACTACATAGTTCACACATATCATGCTAGAAGAGATAGGAAGAGGTTCACATACCTCGCGACGAGTATCGACTAATAGCAAAACGCCCAAGTACTTCCCACGTCGGCTACTCCTTAGCCAAGTAGATCGCGCCACACGTAGTACTTCAACCTATAAGGCCACAAGGCGCTTATTAACATTTAGATCTCATCGTAGAACATTCTACCGAAAATTCGAAAGACCTCACCCGTAACAGCGTAAATCTCCTCCTATCGGGGCTGTCAAGCCACCAGGGAAGGGTTCATACATCTAACCCGACGGGTACAATTCTACTCCACAAGATTACTACACAAGTCTCATCTGAATACACCTATGTAATTACTGATTCGATTGATATTCTTCTTTAAATTCAGCTTAAGTCGCAAGACATTGCCGTAAGTATTATTCAGCTTAAGTCAAAAGACATTGCCGATAACTACGCTCAGTTCTATATATAGTATACTTCACTATATATTCTAACAACATGTAATTTCCAATTACAATAGAGGACAAGATATTTACCTCGATAAGCCCATAATTATCCAAGTATAAAGTCGATCTGAAATCGTTTAGCTCAACTCGAACCGGGCGTGGATGGTGCCTTACCCGGGCACCCAAGTAGACATACATCAGTAATCGGAACATAAAGGCAATACATGAAACGGTGAAATAAGACAGTGAAATAAGAAGAGTAACCAAAAACGGTTACCTTCATATATATATAAATAGCAACTTTTTCAACATGAACAGTTTAATCCTTTTACAAACCACACTTACAAGATTACTACGGACCTCTAAGAATGATACGACAATGGCGGGGCGGGCCCGCCAAACCCCGAATGTAAACACTTACGACGGCGGGGACTATACGGTGATAAGCCTCGGAGAAACGGAGCTTCCCAAGCTGGCTGTGACCACGAGCTAGGATCAACGATCGGTGTACCTCAACTGCGGCGTGAACGCGGCCCGCGAGAGGTCGATAACAGTGCAAGTATGTGAAACTGAAAATACATATCGTAAATGAAATCATAGCGATCATATAAAGCGGGAGACATGTATGATAACCAAACTACGATTTACAACAAGCGATCATGTCGTTAGGGACTCACGCCTCAAGTCATCACTCAAGTATAACAATGGGTCTCGTGCCCACGACATCAATCATGCGTGGAATACCTTCGCCACCTGCGGCGATCTATGATATAAAAGCACGAGGAACACACATGAACACCACGTCCAACATGTGTCATAATAAAACTGTACGGGGTAAGTACGAAGGCATAGCCGACTACAAAAAACCCACAGAACCAACAAGGTCATGAATCGTATCATAAGATCTCTGCACCGTCACATGATCAAAGCCGCCACTTGCCCGCGATATCGATGTCTGCGTCTAACCACGGAACTCCGCGACTCCGCATAGGCCAATCTCATCGGCCCGCATGAGGTATTCCGCGTCGGTAGCTACTCCCGGCGTCGTCACGGACTGCATCCGCGTGGCCCGCATGGACGCGTGCCCATAAAGGGCGACACTAACACGGAACTCGTAGCTCGCATAGGCCCCGAGGACTGCGTGAGGTATTCTCGAATCATAGGTCCATCGACCGCTGAGTCTACCCGCGTCGGAGGCGGCTTAACCCGGAATCATCTCGAGATGAATTCCACAATACTATCATAACGACCGATAGTTAATAAGCCAATCAAGAAACCCTTCACACAAACATCACAAGATACTAACACACGTAGCATCCCAACACGTTTACTTATCAACGCAATCAAGAAAGTATTACAAGGCTATCACAAACCAATACAATCAAGTTGTTCACACAAGGTACCTTCTACTATATGATTAACAAAATCGGGTTTTTTTCCCCCAAAGTACTTCATACATTAACTCTTTAAAAGATACGTTACTTTCACAATGTCACACAATATCCGTAGTATAAAAATAGAGTGACTATCCTTTTAAAGTAAATCAATTACTTCTCTTTGTAAAATCAAGTAGCAACATTCTTTTCCAATGATCAAGTTTGCCTAATTTCCAATGTTCAAGTTTCTCATTTTAGAAAGGTTTCGTAGTTCATAGTCTTATTCATTTGAGAACATAATTCCCTTAAAACTATCCGAGAAACATAAGTCTTATATGTGAGTAGGATATTCTTGTTTATAACAATCTTATTCTGACGACCATGATCTAGGAAATATCATTTTGTCTCATCTTAGCTTCTATGGATGGAAGTTTCTCTTGGTTTTAATAATACTTAATTAGTCAAAACATTTCATTTTATTAACGCTGCGATGGTTTGTCGATACATTCCGATTTCAAATCGATAAAACATTCTTAAGCGTTATACCTAACTTCCCATAAAGCTAGTATAACTCTTAAGTTTTCAAAAACCAAGTATTACTTCTTCTTTCAAAGCGATTCACAAATCTTTTGAAATACTTCAACTTCTTCATTAACACATAACAAGCGGTTATAATCAAATCAATTACCTTCAAAACCACAACCCATTTTCTTACCTACATAAAGTGTTATAACCAACTTCCCATAAAGCCGTTATAACACTTTATGTTTAAGCCAAACAAATACACTTAGCACATGTACGTCTACCGTACTACATAGTTCACACATATCATGCTAGAAGAGATAGGAAGAGGTTCACATACCTCGCGACGATTATCGACTAATAGCAAAACGCTCCAAGTACCTCAAACCGCCGGCTACTCCCTAAGCCAAGTAGATCGCGCCACGCATAGTACTTCCACCTATAAGGCCACAAGGCGCTTATTAACATAAGGTCTCTTCGTAGAACATTCTACAGAAAATTCGCGACACCTCACATGGCAGCGTAAATCTCCTCCTCTATCGAGGCCGGCTACCAAGCCAACCAGGGGGGGGTTATACAACTAACCCTAACGGGTACAATTCTACTCCACGGTACTACTACACAAGTCTACTGTAATACAACCCTATGTAATTACAGTTCAGTACTCTTCTTTACATTCAGGCTTAAGTCACAAGACATTGCCGTAAGTATTATTCAGGCTTAAGTCAAAAGACATTGCCAATAACTACGTTCAGTTCTATATATAGTATACTTCAACTATATATTCTAACAATATGTAATTTCCATTACAATAGAGGACAAGATATTTACCTCAATAAGCCCATAATTATCCAAGTAAAAGTCGATCTGGGCAATCGTTTAGCTCGACCCCGTGCGCTCCAACCGCTCCAAACAACCCTTAGAAGTTCTAACCAACTTCTACCTACTACTCCACTAACCATGGAGATTTTCCTAGGGTTTCGGTTTTGTAGTGACGGGAAGTATAATAGTATTTACGGGCTTTTGTATAGGTATAACCTTAGAATACTACAAGGTATATGGCTAAGGTAATTTGGGCATTATAACAATACTTTTGAGTATTTCTACCAAGAGAGGGGTATTATCTAAAGCAACTAGGCTAGGGGTACCCGGCCACTACTAGGAGGAAGGGCTCGGCCAGGGGAGGAGGGCTCTCGGCAAGGGGAGGAAGAAGCTTTCAAGACTTAAGAGATTTTTGGATGAAGAAGTTCATCAAAGGGGAGGGTATTTATAGGTCAAGTGAAGGCCAACGATGGCGAGATTTAGCCAAGTGATATGCAAGTGTAGGGCGAGATCTTGCCAAGTGCACACTAGCCAACTAACACAAAAATATCCTACCAACCCTTGACCACAATGGCCAACTTTCGGCCACTACATTTCTACCGAGTGTCCCAATGAGAGGGTGACAAGTGTCGCCTCTTGTTGGTCCAAAATGTTCGTCTCTCGGAAAAACCATAAAAATAAGAAATGACATAGCGGAAATTCCCTACGAAAGTGTGAAAGCGTTTAGTCGAAAACGACTCTAGCAGGGTGTTATGCACAAATAAAATTCGGCCAAGCACTTTAAGGCACAAACTCAAATTTTCTACGTGCGCCCCACGTGCATACTGCGGAAATACGGTATAACATTCTCCTCGCTAGAAACATTCGTCGAATGTTCCTTCTAAGTCTCAAAACAAGCGTGCGCCATATAGTCTTCACTACTATACTTACGAAAACAAACACATACGTCCGCCACGAAACACCAAGAAAAATACCTCCATCCAAGTCCACGAGAAACACCTCTAACATAACCACAAACACTTCTCACCGGGTATAAAATATACTTCGCCCGCGCCTCTTTACAAAAGAAATGATCACATCAATGCTCGCCATACATGCTCACTTCTCTTTACTCGTAGATACCACTTTGTCACTTTGTCGCTAGCCTTGCTCCGACGACCCAACAAATGGTACCGGGCTGCTTGCGATCCCGGAGGATGTCGTACACTTGAACTCTTACCACGTTGCAGTGCGGCCGGTTCCAAAACTCGGGCTACTATCTCTAACGTGGTCATCATTAAGTGGGAACACTGATGGATCTCGATACTTTTCCGATCATAACAATACGAAAGACCGGACGTCTGACCTCCTAAGTCGGACGGCAAAGCTAACATATAGGCAACTGGCCTATCCTTCCATGAACTCACAAAGGCCCAAGTAACTCGGGCTAAGTTCCTCTGTTTTCCAAAACTCGTCGCACTGAGCAGGGGTGGTACTTTCAGAAGACCGACCGTCAACACAGAACTCTGGCGTCGTCGCCGATTATCCATACGATTCCTCCGAGCTGCGGAACCTCTTCTAGACAAGCTTCTCACTATCCACGATCTGCTGGAACAAGCCTAAACCAATTATGCGAACGCGCCAACATCGAACCAATCGGCCAAATGACTTACACTTCCGCCTTACAAGGCTTCATAAGGCGATATCAGAACACCGAAATGGTAGATCAAACACTACCTCCACGAGACAACAATCCCCACAACTATCCACGAAATCCAAACAACGGCCGAGGCGAATGCGATCGAGACTCACTGAGTTCCTAACCTGCCTAGTAAACTTTTAGAAAACGAAAATAGCCACACGGGCTTCCGCACGACATAAGGTGAAGGTAGGCACCGTGCAGCCTTTCAACCGCCGGATAACTCAACACGGTAGAGTAAGCGGTCGAGCGAAGAACACGATGGGCTGCCCCATCGACCCGACCACCGGTCGAACGATCCACGAACTCGTCTGTTTGGTTAGCGAATATGGGCCTAACACCCTCGTGACCCTACCACGGCGGGACCACCACAACCCGCGCACCACCAAACGCCGCGGGTTGACGCGCGTGGCCTCAACCCGACCCGGCAACGCGCATCATACTAGCTCCCCGAACCGGAACAATCTCACTAATCACGTTACGAAAACCTAGCGGTCTTCTTAGCTCAACTACCCTCTTTCATTCCACTACTAGGGACCTGTCCCAACATAACTCACGTGCACTATGCACTCCGATAAGGATCAAACATAACACTACACCTTTTTCTCGAGATGGCCTCACCTCTAAGGTCTCTACGTATAAAGCTCTAAGGCTCACACTTTCTCTATCCCCCAAAATCTTACTCGGTTAAACAACCATGATTTCAAATCACAACTAACACCTTTGCTATCGAACATAGTACCTAAGGTATACTCACTTATCACCTATACAAAACTCTAGAGGTTAAGGATAGATCTATGTCTCATCTTGCTCCCTTAGTCGTTCTAATCAAACCCGCCCGTAGGCGCATAGCTAAGGAGATGACGAACTACCCACGATCTGAAGGCTAAGTCCTCCTACAAGGACACTCTTCGACACGGACCACGGCGGTCATAGGTACAACAAGTACCAACCTAAAGATGACATTCCGGGATGGCGTGCATCGCTTGTGAACGGAAGCCACGGAGTTCTAACCAACTCCTGCGTACCGAACGTCCCGAAATTCGTGGAAGACCACTGCTGCGATGGATGTGCATAATTAAATCACGGTGAGGTGACTCGCCTCGAAAGTTACCAAAGGACCTTCTTTGCTCTGGCCTCTTACATTTGTCGCCGTTAACGTCGATCTCTACGTTTCTCGGCTGCTGCGCATAAGCCCGCATACGTGCCATGCTCGAAGCCTAAGCGAAGGATTACTCTTGCACAATCTTCTCTTAGGTAGTCATCAAGACTTGCGGTACAACGGTATATTCTTTGGTAGCCAAATCCATAGCTAATGTGGTCGCCTCTTTGCACTCTATATTCACGGTTCGATGCGTGGGCGAAGGTTCAAATATCATGGCGCGATGGGAGCGCCATTGTCGTGCCAAACTCTGCGGGGCTAGTGGCGTCGCAGAAATCCCGGATGAAGCACCTAACTCGGTGATGATTGGGCATGCCCTCGTAACCCTCGAACCATACTCGCGACTCCCGGTGCGCTTGCCTCACGGGCGGGTTGCCTACGCGGAGGCATAGCGGTAAGGAAAGAAATACGTTAGAGGTCTAACTTGCAACATGACTCTAAGGCACGATCTGAGTGAGAAGAATAGAAACCAATCCTAAATACCCTATAGCCTCACGATTATTGGTGTGGTGCACAACACACCGATAATCAAGACTTCTTAGATACTGTGCGTAGACACTTTCAGGATTAATCGCTCGATACCACTTTTGTCACGACCGAACCGGGCGTGGATCGTGCCTTACCGGGCACCCAGTAGACATACATCAGTAATCGTGAACATAAAGGCAATACATGAAACGGTGAAATAAGGCGGTGAAATAAGAAGGCAGGCTAACCAAAGCGGTTACCTTGGTATATATATAAATAGCAACTTTTTCAACATGAGCAGTTTAATCCTTTTTACAAACCACACTTGTGATTCTACAGACCTCTAAGAATGATACGACAACAATGGCGGGGCGGGGCCGCCAAACCCACGAATGTAAACACTTACGACGGCGGGGACTATACCACGATAAGCCTCGGAGAAACGGAGCTTCCCAACTGGCGTGACCACGAGAGCTAGGATCAACGGCGGTGTACCTCAACTGCGGCATGAACGCGGCCCGAGGAGTCGATCAACAGTGCAAGTATGTGAAACCGAAAATACATATCGTAAATGAAATCATAGCGATCATATAAAGCGGGAGACATGTATGATAACCAAACTACGATTTACAACAAGCGATCATGTCAAGTTAGGGACTCACGCCTCAGTCATCACTCAAGTATAACAATGGGTCTCGGGCCGCGACATCAATCATGCGTGGAATACCTTCCCGCCAGCAGCGATCTATGATATAAAAGCACGAAGGAACACATGAACACGGGTCCCACTGTGTCATAATAAAGCATGCGGGGTAAGTGCGAAGGCATAGCCGACTACAAAAAACCACGATGCAACAAGGTCATGAATCGTATCATAAGATCTGTCTGCCGTCGCGTGATCAAAGGCGGCCCACTTGCCCGCAGATATCGATGTCGCGTCTAACCACGGAACTCCGCGACTCGCGTAGGCCAATCTCATCGGCCCGCGTGAGGTATTCCCGCATCGGTAGCTACTCCCGGCGTCGTCACGAACGCGATCGCGTAGCGCATGGACGCGTGCCCATAAGGGCGACACTAACACTGGAACTCGTAGCTCGCATAGGCCCCGGGACTGCGTAGGTATTCTCGAATCATAGGTCCATCGACGCTGAGTCTACCCGCGTCGGAGGCGACTTAACCCGGAATCATCTCAAGAGATGAATGCCACAATACTATCATAACGATGATAGTTAATAAGCACAATCAAGAAACCCCACACAAACATCACAAGATACTAACACACGTAGCATCCCAACACGTTTACTTATCAACGCAATCAAGAAAGTATTACAAGGCTATCACAAACCAATACAATCAAGTTGTTCACACAAGGTACCTTCTATATGATTAACAAAATCGGGTTTTTTCCCCAAAGTACTTCATACATTAACTCTTTAAAAGATCGTTACTTTCACAATGTCACACAATATCCGTAGTATAAAAATAGAGTGACTATCCTTTTAAAGTAAATCAATTACTTCTCTTTGTAAAATCAAGTAGCAACATTCTTTTCCAATGATCAAGTTTGCCTAATTTCCACTGTTCAAGTTTCTCATTTTAGAAAGGTTTCGTAGTTCATAGTCTTATTCATTTGAGAACATAATTCCTTAAAACTATCGAGAAACATAAGTCTTATATGTGAGTAGGATATTCTTGTTTATAACAATCTTATTACGTGACCATGATCTAGGAAATATCATTTTGTCTCATCTTAGCTTATGCGGATGGAAGTTTCTCTTGGTTTTAATAATACTTAATTAGTCAAAACATTTCCTTTTATTAACGCCTGCGGTGGTTTGTCGATACACATTCGATTTCGAAATCGATAAAACATTCTTAAGCCGTTATACCTAACTTCCCATAAAGCTAGTATAACTCTTAAGTTTTCAAAAACCAAGTATTACTTCTTTCAAAGCGATTCACAAATCTTTTGAAATACTTCAACTTCTTCATTAACACATAACAAGCGGTTATAATCAAATCAATTACCTTTGAAAACCACAACCCATTTTCTTACCTACATAAAGTTTATAACCAACTTCCCATAAAGCCGTTATAACACTTTATGTTTAAGCAAACAAATACACTTAGCACATGCGTCTACCGTACTACATAGTTCACACATATCATGCTAGAAGAGATAGGAAGAGGTTCACATACCTCGCGACGATTATCGACTAATAGCAAAACGCTCAAGTACCTCAAACCGGCTACTCCCTAAGCCAAGTAGATCGCGCCACGCATAGTACTTCCACCTATAAGGCCACAAGGCGCTTATTAACATAAGGTCTCTTCGTAGAACATTCTCTGAGAAAATTCGGCGACCTCCCCATGCGGCGTAAATCTCCTCTCTATCGGTAGGCTACCAAGCCAACCGGGGTTATACAACTAACCCTAACGGGTACAATTCTACTCCACGGTACTACTACACAAGTCTCATGTCTGACAACTATGTAATTCTGATTCGGTACTCTTCTTTACATTCGGGCTTAAGTCACAAGACATTGCGTAAGTATTATTCGAGCTTAAGTCAAAAGACATTGCCAATAACTACGTTGATTCTATATATAGTATACTTCAACTATATATTCTAACAATATGTAATTTCCAATTACAATAGAGGACAAGATATTTACCTCAATAAGCCCATAATTATCCAAGTAAAAGTCGATCTGGGCAATCGTTTAGCTCGACCCGTGCGCTCCAACCCGCTCCAAACAACCCTTAGAAGTTCTAACCAACTTCTACCTACTACTCCAACTAACCATGGAGATTTTCCTAGGGTTTCGGTTTTGTATTGTGGGAAGTATAATAGTATTTACGGGCTTTTGTATAGGTATAACCTTAGAATACTACAAGGTATATGGCTAAGGTAATTTGGGCATTATAACAATACTTTTGAGAGTATTTCTACCAAGAGAGGGGTATTATACGAAAGCAACTAGGCTAGGGGGTACCCACGGCCACACTACTAGGAGGAAGGGCTCTCGGCCAAGGGGAGGAGGGCTCTCGGCGAGGGAGGAAGAAGCTTTCAAGACTTAAGAGATTTTTGGATGAAGAAGTTCATCAAAGGGAGGTATTTATAGGTCAAGTGAAGGCCAACCAATGGCCAGATTTAGCCAAGTGCTATGCAAGTGTAGGGACAAGATCTTGCCAAGTGCACACTAACCAACTAACACAAAAATATCCTACCAACCCTTGACCACAATGGCCAACTTTCGGCCACTACATTATCATGAGTGTCCCGATGAGAGGGTGACAAGTGTCGCCTCTTGTTGGTCCAAAATGTTTCGTCTCTCGGAAAAACCATAAAAATAAGAAATGACATAGCGGAAATTCCCTACGAAGTGTGAAAGCGTTTAGTCGAAACGACTCTAGCAGGGTGTTATGCACAAATAAAATTCGGCCAAGCACTTTAAGGCACAAACTCAAATTTTCTACGTACGTCCTTACGTACATACTCTGGAAATACGGGGTATAACAGTTCAGTTCTATATATAGTATACTTCAACTATATATTCTAACAACATGTAATTTCCAATTACAATAGAGGGACAAGATATTTACCTCGATAAGCCCATAATTATCCAAGTATAAAGTCGATCCCGGAAATCATTTAGCTCGACTCAGCGCTCAACCCGCTCCAAACTACCCTTAGAAGTTCTAACCAACTTCTACATACTACTCCAACTAACCATGGAGATTTTCCTTAGGGTTTCGGTTTGGTGACTGACGGTAAGTATAATAGTATTTCTGGGCTTTTCGTATAGGTATAACCTTAGAATACTACAAGGTATAAGGCTAAGGTAATTTGGGCATTATAACAATACTTTTGAGAGTATTTCTACCAAGAGGGGGGGGTATTATATGAAAACAACTAGGCTAGGGGTACCTGCTAGCACCCGAGAGGGGGTGTATACCCCTCGGCCTACCCCACTAGGGGAACTCTCGCCGAGGGGAGGAAGGCTTTTGGACGAGAACCACGAAGGGAGGGGAGGATTTTAACACTTAGAGGATTTTGGATGAAGAAAGTCTTGACATAGGGTGGTATTTATAGGCCAACCAATGGCCAACCAATGGCCAAGATCTTGCCAAGTGCAAGGCAAGTGTAGGGCGAATCTTGCCAAGTGCCCTTAACCAACTAACACACAAATATCCTACCAACTAAAGCCATTCCAATCGGCCTGGCCAAGAGCCTCGCGTCATGATGGGAGGGTGCCAAGTGGCGCCCTTGTTATTGGCCCAACACGTTTCGTCTCTCGGAAAAATCCGCAAAAATTAAAAATTACATAGCCGGAAATTCCCCTACGAAAGCTGTGAAAACGTTTCGTCGAAAAACGACTCTAAATGGGTGTTGTGCACAAATAATTTTCGGCCAAGCCAATATTAAAAGTTTCAAATTTCTACGTACGTCCTTACGTACATACTCTGGAAATACGGGGTATAACAATACCAAAGATAAGCCTCCGGAGAAACGGAGCTTCCCAAACGCTGAATTGTGATCCTAAGAGCGAGGATCAACAATTGGTGTACCTACTGCGGCATGAGCGGCCCGAAGGAGGTCGATCTGACAGTACAGTATGTGGCGAAAATCGTAAATGAAATCATAATAGTCTATCTAAAGTAGGAGACATGTATGATAACCAAACTATAGTACACAACATTATAAGCAGTCATGTCAAGTCAGGGACTCACGCCCTCAAAGTCATCACTCAAAATATAACAATGGGTCTCATGCCCACAACATCAATCATTCCCGTGGAATTCCTTCCTCATTCTTGGCGATCATGATATAACATCACCAAGGAGTACACATGAACACGGGTCCCGCGTGTCATAAAACCGTACGGGGCAAGTACGAAGGCATAGCTACCAGAACCAACCTGCATCATCCACTGACCGGAGCAAGTACGAAAGCCAACTACCAGATACCAAAGTCGTACCAACAATACTATATAACCATACCACGAAGCTGACACGGGGCAAGTACGAAAGCCAACTACCAGAACCACCTGCGTCACGTCGCTGACCGGGGCAAGTACGGGGGCTAACTACTAGATACCAAGGCCGTAATCACGAGACTTCGTCACGAAGGCGACCGCGTGGCAAATCACGATAGCCTCTACGGATCCACCTTCCACGTGGTGGCGGGGGCAAGTAACTAGGCTAACCACCAGATCACAACCGTAAGTCATGAAACTTCGTCCAAACACTGACTCGCGAAGCTGACACGTGGCAAGTGCGATAGGCTCTACCATATTCACCTGCGCCACGTAGCTGACGGGGGCAAGTAACTAGGCTAACCACCAGATCACAACCGTAAGTCACGAGACTTCGCCACAAAACTGAACGGGGCAAGTACGAAGTCTAACTACCAGATACCAAAGCCGAATCAGCCACGACCGGGGCAAGTACGAGAGACAACTACCAGATACCAAATCTGAATCAGTAAAACCTCATGGAGGGCTAGTCCATGGAATAAATAGAAATGGTCACATGCCCCCGGAATCCCTCATCGGTGTAGACATGCCCATGTGACAATAATAATATACCGGGAGTTTAACGCTGCGTGGCGCGTGCCGGAATCCTCATCGGTGTAGACATGCCCATGTGACAATAATAATATACCGAGTTTAACGCATTGCACGGCGCGTGCCGGAATCCTCATCGGTGTAGACATGTCCATGTGATAATAACAATGGAAGCATACGTGGAATCCTCATCGCTGCCGATGCGTCAAGTAAGTTCACAACAAGTCAGCCGACCCTCCATCGAGAGACGCGGTGGTATAGAAATACAATACTTGCACAACAAAAGCTATCACAACTAGCATAGGCAAGTTCAACATACTTTTAGACTTTCATTAACATGTAATTTGATTCACCATTTATATAAACTCAAGTACTCCCATTTTGTGCCAACAATCCGGGTTTTAACCCTAAAGTACTACGTACTTTAATTCTTTCGAAAAGATCTCTTTTTACGTAAAAACAACTCGATACTAATATCCGTAGTACCAAACACGTTCATGTTTAAATCAAGTACTTTATACTTTTTTTTAAATCAAGTGGCTTACACTTTTAAAACAACGCCAAGTATACTTTTAATACCCAAGTAACTAACTCTTTTAAGATCAAGGTACTCCTACCTTTTAAAACCAAGCCACTTATATTTTTCTCATCAAGAAAAGTTCGATATTTGAAAATAAGTTACTTATACTTTTAAACTCAAGTTACTTCTCTTTTCCCAAAATCAAGTTACCATTCTTTTGTTTTCATAAAGTCGTTATAACTACTTCCCATAAAGCTATTATAACACTTTATGTTTTAAACCAATTTAAGACAACACCATGCCTTTCTTTTAAACCAAAACACTTCAATTTCTCAAGTCTCTTTTCTTTTAGAAATCAAGTTCCTTACTTTGGAATTTAAGAAAACAATACTTGTTTATAATGATCTTATTAAAGCAGCCATGATCTAGGAAATGTAATACAATTTTGTCTTATCTTAGCTTCTATGCAGATGGAGGTTTCTACTTGTTTTAATATAATTAATTGTCGTTACTTTTTCCTTTATTAACGCTGCAATGGCTTGTTCGATACTTATTCCCATTTTCCGAAATCAATATAACTTATTCCTTTTCCTATTCTTTAGACAAAGTACTCATTTCTCACGAATGAGGTCTCACCACTTTTTAACACAATTAAAGTTCTTCACATTTCATATCAAGTCAAATATAAGTCAAGTCTCTTATCTTTTAAAAACAACAAACCATTCTTTTACCTACATAAAGTCGTTATAACTAACTTCCCATAAAGCTATTATAACACTTTATGTTTTAAACCAACCAAATTTTTTTTAGCACACGTACGTCTACCGTACTACATAGTTCACAACAATCATGCTAGAAAAGATAGGAAGAGGTTCACATACCTCGCGACGATTATCGACAATTAGAAAAACGCTCCAAAGTACTATAACCCTGCTAGCCTTTTTCAACCATCAAGTAGAATACACTACTCGTAGTATTTCAACCTATAAAGGCCACAAAACGTCTATCAACTTCTCGATCTCTTTGTAGCACAATTCAAAGTACAAGGTTCCTTATTCTACGGAAAATTCGGCAGCACCTCCCGGTAACCACATAAATCTCCTCCTCTAACAAGGCCCGCTACCAAGCCAACAACTCCAAGGGGGTTACACGTCTAACCGGACGTGTACATCGCCCAGCAATAATACTACAAGTCTCTGTAAATACGGTCAATGTAAATCTGATTCAATTCTTTATAAACATCCTTCCATAAATCTTATACTCAATTCTAAACTATTACAACTTGTAATATCCAATTACAATAGAAGGGCTAAGATCATTACCTCGATAAGCCCAAAAAATTATCCAAGATTTATAAGTCGATCCTGAGCAACGTTTAGCTCCAATTCCTTACGTTTCAACCCGCTCCAAGCAACCCTTAGAAGCTCCTAACCAACTCCTCTTCAAGATCTAACTCCAAAAAGTGAAGAACACCTTAGGCCCAAATAGGGCAACTTTCGGCCAAGGCAAGGTTTCTAGGCTAGGGGTGTGAAATCTTTTCCAACTCTTGGTACACAATCTTCCTAACACCCTAAGGAAGAACACTTAAAACTTTAAGAATTTTTGGACAACAATTTGGTCAAGAACTTAGCCAAAAACCGAGAGCACTAACAAAGGGGAGGGAGTATTTTTTTTCTTGGAAATTATCTCAAGTGTGGATGAAGAAGTCTTGAAATCAAGGGGGGTATTTATAGAGAAATCAAGGGCTAGGATTAAAGCAAGTGTAAGGTATAGATTGGGGCATGTGTGTGTGGATTCTACCAACCACATGTCCACCACAAAATTGGGACAAGTGGCTAGCCACTTGTCCACCACAACGTCCATGACACTTGTCCATCAACCATTCGGCCAACATGGCCACATGGGGGTGACACATGTCGTCCCCCTACTCGTCCAAAATATTTCATTTCTCGAAAATATCCGTAATGCCAAAAATTCGAAAATAAAGTGGGCCCCACAAAACCGTAAATTTTCCCCGTGGGCCCCACGTGACCAATTTCAGAAATAAAATTCCATAATTCTAATATAATCCAGGAAGTCCAAATACCAAATTTGGGAATCCAATTCCCATTAACGAACCTTTTTCCTTCACAAAATCCGGAAACTTTTCCGTCGAAAAATCACATCTTTCTTCTTTTCCAATATTAATGTCGTATTCTCGTACGTACCTCCTCACATACATACCCTGGAACTACGGGGTGTAACAGCTACCCCATGATATCCTTTGAACCAAGTTGTCGGCCCTTTATGGAGGGACGCGGAGATGTGGAAATATGACACTTGCACGAATGTCTATATGAGCAACCCATATGCAAGAAAACCATTCTTGACCTTTATTTATAAAACGAATAACCATCATTTTAGCAAACCAAGACAACAACATGTCTTTCCTTTTTACATAAACCAAGACAATACCATGCCTTTACACAAACTAAGATAATTACCATGTCTTTCCTTTTTACATACACCAAGACAATTACCATGCCTTTCCTTTTACATATACCAAGAGAAATCCTTATTTAAGCAAGCCAAAGTACTATCAAGGAACAAATAGAATAATTCTCATTTAAACAAGTCAATGTACTATCAAGGCACACATAGAATAATTCTTATTTAAACAAGCCAAAGTACTACGTACGTCCATTCTTTTCAAAAGACTCCTTTTTATATAAACCCCAAGATACTAACACCCGTAGTATCAAGGCATGTCTATTTTTCAAAATAAGTTACTACACCTTTAGAAATTCATTTCAAGGCTTGGAAACTAAGTAACTTCTAATTACACCACCTAGGCAACTCATACCTATCCATCAAAATAGACAACTCTCTTAACCTTCCATAAAGTCGTTATAACCAACTTCTCATAAAGTCGTTATAACCCTTTATGGTTTTACACAAATTCATTCTTTTTATATCCAAGAGACTTAGACTTTTAAAACCAAGTATCATATACTTTCAAATCAAGTTTCTTAACTTTCAAAATACTTCAAGTCTCTTAACTTTAGAAATCAAGTTTCTTAACTTTCAAAATACTTCAAGTCTCTTAACTTTAGAAATCAAGTTTCTTAACTTTAGAAATCAAGTAGCTTATACTTTTAAATCCCAAGTAACTCACACCTTTAAAACAAGTTACTTCTCTTTAAATCATGTCATTTCTCCTCTTTTAAATCAATTAAGTAAATCACTCATTTGACTCCCCTAAAGTCCTTATAACAACCTTTAGGTTTTAGAACTAAGGCACTATCCAAAAGATTTGGAAACCACTTCCTTTTTAAGACTCTAAGTACTTCAAGTAAAACACTTTCACTTTTGAAAATCCAAACTTCATTAAGGGGATGGATTATAACAACTTCCAATTTAAACATCCAAAGTACAATCAAGGAAGTATATAGAACAACTTCTATATTAGGCAATCCAAGTACAATCAAGGAAGTATATAGAACAACTTCTATATTAGGCAATCCAAGTACAATCAAGGAAGTATATAGAACAAATTCTATATTAGGAAATCCAAGTACAATCAAGGAAGTATATATAACAACTTCTGTATTAGGCAATCCAAGTACAATCAAGGAAGTATATAGAACAACTTCTATATTAGGCAATCCAAGTACAATCAAGGAATAGATCATTTAAGGAGTAGGACTTACTTTCTTTATCATAAGGAATCATGCTAGAAGAAGAGGAGATGGTTCACATACCTGTTATACCCCGTATTTCCAGAGTATGTACGTGAGGGCGTACGTACAAAAGTTTTTAGCCTTAAGTAGGCATAAGGGTCGAAATTTGTGCACAACTAGCGAAAAGAATCGTTTTTCGACGAAACGTTTTCCAGACTTTGCGAAGGGAAAAATACGGTTGCAACATTTATTATTTTTGCGGATTTTTCCGAGAGATGAAATATTTTGGACCAACGTGAGGGTGACAAGTGTCACCCTCAAGTGGGCGGTAATTGTTGGACGAAATGGGCACGTTTTTGGCCTTGTTTTTGGTCAAGGATTAGGTAGGATATTTTGTGATATTTTGTGTGGTAGATGGATAAGGTACATTTGCCCAAATCCTCACCCTCCACTTGCCCCCCACTTGTCTTGATCTTGGCCATTGATTGGCCTATAAATACCCCTCTAATGAAAGACTTATTCTTCATCCACAAATCATTTTCCAAGTCTCAAAACCCTCTCCCCCTTAAGTGTAGTTTTCGTCCAAGCTATCCCTCCCCCTTTGAGAAGCCTTGGCCGAAACCAACCCCCTCCCCTCTCTCTTGAGTTGTTCTCGTAAAATACCCCCCCCCCCCCTTGGTACAAAAGTATTCTCCAAGTGTTGTTACTATTCCCAAATACTTTAGCCCAAATACCTTGTAGTACTTTCCAAAGTTACCTCTATACGTAGAGCCCGGAAATACTACTATATTTCCATTAGTCACTAAACGAAACCCTAAGGAAAAATCTTCATAGCCGATTGAAGTTTTAAGAAGAAGATGCGTAGAACTTCTAAGGGTTGTTTGGAGCGGGTTGGAGCGCACGGAGTAGGAGCTAAACCTTGCTCAGGATCGACATTTAATCTTGGATAATTTTGGGCTTATCGAGGTAAATAATCCTATCCTTCTAGTGTAATTGGAGATTACATACTGTAGTGGTATAAAAATAAAAATAAGATACATAGAAGGATATTTCAGAAGAAAATTGAACTGTAATAGAAGGATATTACAGAAGAGAATTGAATTGAAATCACACCAGAAGAATATTAAGAATAAGACTGAACTGTACTTACATAGGACTGTATTTACAGTAGACTTGTGTAGTTTGGCGGGTAGGGAAGTGCTGCCCAATTTTCCGTAGAATAAGAAATCTGTATATAGAATAATTCTGCAGAGTAGTCTAGACGTTGATAGACTTGTATGACCGTTATAGGTTGAGGTACTGCGAGTAGCGTATTCTACTCAAAGGGTGGAAAAGGCTAGAAGGATTACAGTACTTTGGAGCTATTTACTAATAGTCGATAATCGTCGTGAGGTATGTGATTCTTCCTATCCTCTTGAGCATGATATTTTAAAAGAATATATATATAGTACGGTAGACGTACATGTGTTAACTGAATGTGGTTTTACTTCGATGTCTTTGACTTGAGTTTTAAATAATAAGAATCTTGAAGTATTTCAAAAGAATTAAGAATCGTTTTTGAAAGAAGAGTAATACTGGGTTTTGAAAGCTTAAGAATTATACTAGCTTTATGGGAAGTTAGGTATAACGACTTAAGAGAGATAAAAAGAATGGTTTATTGATTTTAGAAGTTAAGAGACTTGATCTTAAAATATAAGCGACTTGACTTAATTGAATTGATATGAATTTTGTTAAAAAGTGTGAAACCTCATTCGTGAGTAATGAGTACTTGGTTTTTAAAAAGGAATAATGTTTTACTGATTTCGGAAATGAGAATAAGTATCGAATGAACCACTGCAGCGTTAATAAAGGTAAATGTATTGACAAATGAGTATTTATATTAAAACCAGTAGAAACCTCCATCTACATAGAAGCTAAGATAAAACAAAATTGTATTACATTTCCTAGATCATGGCTGCTTTGATAAGGATTGTTATAAACAAGAATAACCTACTCACACATAAGGCATATGTTACTCAAATTGTTTTAAAAGAGAATTATGTTATTAAGTGATTAAGACTATGAACTACGAAACCTTTCGAAAATGAGAAACTTGAGTATTTGAAATTAGGCAAACTTGAACTTTTGGAAAAGAATGTTGTTACTTGACTTTAAGAAGGAAAGTGTTTTGGTTTAAAAAGAAGGGCATAATATTGCCTTAGTTGATTTTAAAAAGGAAAACATAGTATTATCTTAATCTGTCTGAAAAGAGCGTTTAAATGTTATGGTCAATTCTACACCGCGTTCATGGGATGAACCGGGAATGTATTTCACACGACACCGCGTTCATGGGATGAACCGGAAATGTATTCCATGCGATTCCTATCGAGTCCCATGAGATGGGCCGAGACATGTGCGATACCTATCGAGTCCCATGAGATGGGCCGAGACATGTGTGATACCTATCGAGTCCCATGAGATGGGCCGAGACATGTGTTACACCCCATAATTGCAGGACATGTTTTAAGAACATAAGTAAGAACCCACAAGTGTTAAGATTTGAGACTTGTAAATTTATCGGAATTATGAAATTGTCGGAAAACGTAAGTGTTGTGACGAATGGGAGGGCGACACGTGTCACACACCTTAGCAATGCCTTGGACGAAATGGCATGGCCATTATGGTCATTTACCTTAAGTCTTGGATGACTAAAGTCTTGCAAGTTGTGGCTTGACAATCTTGACTAAGTCAATGGTCAATAAGTCTTGATTTTTGCTAAGAGTTTATCCAAGCCAACCATTTGGATGCATCTTAACCCTCCATGACCATTTATATTACTACTAGTAGCACTACTAGTGCCAACACATAGCTAAATTTCACACAAATTGGATGAACATAGAGCAAAGCTCTCGGGTTCTATAGCAAGAAAAAAGAAAAATCTTTGTTCCTTGTTCTTTTAGCTCCCCACTTTAAACCAAGGTTCTTAGGTGTATTGTAAACACATCTCAATAGAAAAATCTTGGAAAAAGGTAGTTTACGGGTTAGTCGCAAACGAAAACCTAATGGTCTTTCTAGGTTTTGTTTGGAGTTTTGAAGGATAATTGTTGGTGTTGTTCTAAGGGTCTCAACAAGCGGATTGAAGTGTCTTGGAGAGGCTCTAAACTACTAAGGAGCGACTTCGGATTGGAGTTGGATTAAGAATCGTTGAGGTATAATCTTGTTCTTTGAAAGTATTACAAGATTATTTATATTGTTGTTGTTAGCTTTGTATGTTGCGAGCATGAAGTTGTTATATTGAAGTTATAAGGATTATGGATTGATTATAGCCTTGGAAATCCGAAATGTAATGTAAGCCATGACTAAGTTGAATTACAATTTAATCGTTGTTAGAATCGTCGCATGTTATTGACTTGAAGATTATGGTAGTTATAACCAAATGCGACTTGATATCATATTATGCTACCAATTTGGATTGAAATGGAAATTGGATAAGAATTGGTATTGTTGAACTCAAGGTGGCCGAATTTGGACTTGTAGTTTGTATTATTTTGTTATTCATTTGTATTGGACTACCTTCTATATAATTGTGAGCCAATTGGGGCTGTTTAGTTATTCATTTGTATTGGACTACCTTCTATATAATTGTGAGCCAATTGGGGCTGTGTAGTTATTCATTTGTATTGGACTACCTTCTATATAATTGTGAGCCAATTGGGGCTGTTTGGTTATTGTATTTCGGCCTTGAAAAAGGTGGCAAAGTGAGTAAAAACAAAGGAGGTCTTTGTCCGATTTTCCGTAGAAAATGGAGACTTTACACTTATAATATTCTACATTTGAAGTAAGGCGTTAATAGACGTATTGTGAATATTATAGGTTGATATACTACGGGCGGGACTTTGTACTTGGCAAGTGGTTTGACCCGACAAGGTATGTAGAACTTTTCCTATCTTTGAGCATGACTAGTTTCACGTATATAGTACGGTGAGCGTCTGAGACTTTGACATTCTTTACTTGTTTTATGAAATGCCAAGTCGGGTGAGTTAGGAGATTAACTCACTTCTTTGAGAATATTAAAGATGTCTTAAGTCTTGTTAAAGATAAGGGACTTGAAGAATTTTAAAGTAAGTGATACTTGTGTCGTTTTAAAAACGTATAAGTCCCTTGGATAGGAAATTGTACTTGACTAAGGTATAAAGTGAATATAACGACTTTATGGGGAGTTGGTTATATTGACTTTATGGAAAGATAAAAGACTTGATTTAATGGAAGGCAATTCGATTTTAAGGCATCAATTGCCTAAGGTTTTATAAGACATGAGTCACTTGATTTAGAAGCCTAATTTTTATTTCTAAAAGTATTGTGACTTGTCTTGAAAAGAAATTGTAACTTGATA
Source organism: Przewalskia tangutica (assembly GCA_029844215.1). Taxonomy (NCBI): domain Eukaryota; kingdom Viridiplantae; phylum Streptophyta; class Magnoliopsida; order Solanales; family Solanaceae; genus Przewalskia; species Przewalskia tangutica. The sequence goes on from CM056720.1 coordinate 65,154,364, forward strand.
CTACGGTTATTAGTATCTTGGAAGTTTTATAATGAAATGAGTCATTTTTAAAAGAATAGAAGTACGTAGTACTTTGGGTTAAAGTCTCGGATTTTTATAAGAGACATGTTAGTGCCTTAAGTAAACTAAAACGAGAGTGTATATGAACAAGAATAGTAAGAAGTTAGGGGATTTCTTAACTTGCTTATATATTGTATGATAAGCCGATAGAGCTTATGTTATGTGTGATAGCCGGATTTGGGCTAGTGATATATTATTCGTTGCGGGTCATTCCCCGGGATTGTGGCATTGTATATTTCCGTGGATTTGCTAACCACGATGCGAGGAATACCTCATGCGAGTCCGTAAGGGCTTATGCGGGTGAAATAGTCCCATGCGAGGACTACCTCGCAGTCCACCGGACTACGCGGGTGAAATAGTCGTGAGTAGGATTCCAATCCTATTTTTCGTTGTAAGTATACACCTATTTTACTCTCATTGTTAGTAAGGAACTGTGTACTGTAATTTTGTTATCATACATGTCTCCGGCTTTCTATTAAGCTTATGTTGTAATTACTGATGCTTTCAGTTTACATACTTAGTACATATTGTGTCTCGACCCTTCCTCGGGGCTGCGTTCAATCTGCGAGAAAGGGTAGCGAGTTGCGGATCCACACTCTTAGGATCACTTATCGGGCGTCGGAAGCTCCATTCTCGGAGGCTTGTCTTTCTTTAGTGATCTTTCCCGATGTTGTAGATTATGTACATTCAGGGGTATGGCGAGCCCTGTCCACGATTGTTATTCCAAGTGCGTATTCACATATGTGGTTGGGCTGTAAGAACTTAGTTGTAAAGTTGTACTTTTGACTTTGTTTATATTATGGAAGGTGACCTTATCGGCTAGCCTGTGTTGATATATTGTTTACACCTGTGTTTATGTTGTGTATGTTCCGCTGCTATTCTCTGATGTATACCTGAACAGGGTGCCCAGGTAGGGCACCAGTCGCGGCCCGGGGTCGGGTCGTGACAACATGTACGATTCCTATCGAGTCCCATGAGATGGGCCGAGACATGTGCGATTCCTATCGAGTCCCACGAGATGGGCCGAGACATGTATTGTTATACCCCGTAGTTCCAGGGTATGTATGTGGGGACGTACGTACGAGAATGCGATATAAATTTTGGAAAGAAAGAAAGGTGTGATTTTTCGACGGAAAAGTTTCCGGGTTTTGTGAAGGAAAAAGGTTCGTTAGTGGGAATTGGATTCCCAGATTTGGTATTTGGACTTCTTGGATTATATTAGAATTTTGGGATTTTATTTTCAGAAATGGTCACGTGGGGCCCAGGGAGAAATTCTGATTTTGTGGGGCCTGCTTTGTTTTTGAGATTTTCGGTATTTTGGATATTTTCGGAAGATGAAATATTTTGGACGAATCGGGGGGCGACACGTGTCACCCCCATGTGGCACCCTTGGCCGAAATTGGAGGGACAAGTGGCTAGCCACTTGTCATCATGCCGAAATGGCCATGACACTTGGTGATTGATTTCGTTTGCCATGTGGTGTGGTGGGACCCACACACACATGGCCCAATCTTGACCACCCACTTGCTATGATCCTAACCCTTGTTTCCCCTATAAATACCCCCTTAGTTGAAGAGTAATTTCATCCACACTTGAAGCTTTCCAAAGCAAAATACTCCCTCCCCTTTAGCTTTGTTTTTCGTCCCCCTCCCCCACTTGTGTAGAAATACTTGGAGTATTATTGTATAATCCCAAATACATTGGCCTAGTATCCCTAGTAGTATTCCAAAGTTATTTCAATACTAAGAGCCCGGAAATACTACTTTATTCCAATAGTCAAAACAAAACCACAGAAAATCTTCATAACTTGGTTGAAGTGTTGGAGAAGTTGTTTAAAAACTTCTAAGGGTCGCTAGAGCGGGTTGGGCGTGAGAATTGGAGCTAAGCGTTGCCGGGATCGACTTATAATCTTGGATAATTTTGGGCTTATCGAGGTAATGATCTATGTCCCCCTATTGTAATTGGATATTACATGTTGTAGTAGTTATACTTGAGTATATTATATTGAAAGGATGATTATAAAGGATTGAACTGTATTTACATTGGACTGTACTTACAGTAGACTTGTGTAGTATTATTGTGAAGCAGAATTGAACACGTCCGGTTAGACGTGTAATCCCCTGAGAGTTGTTGGCCTAGTAGCGGGCCTTGATAGGGGAGGAGATTTATGTGATAGCGGGGGGGGAGGTGCTGCCGAATTTTCTGTAGAATAAGGAATCTTGTATTTAGATTATTCTACGAAGAGAACTAGAAGTTGATAGATGTATTGTGGTTATTATAGGTGGATCTTCTACGCACGGCATACTTGACTTGGCTTGTGGTTTAAGCTAAAAAGGTATGTGAACCTCTTCCTATCTTTTCTAGCATGATTGTTGTGAACTATGTAGTACGGTAGACGTACATGTGCTAAGTGAATTGGTTGGTTTAAAACATAAAGTGTTATAATAGCTTTATGGGAAGATAGTTATAACGACTTTATGTAGGTAAAAGAATGATTTATTGATTTTAGAAGTTAAGAGACTTGATCTTGAAAGATAAGAGACTTGACTTATAAATGACTTGATAGGAAATATTAAGGACTTGGTTTGTGTTAAACAGTTGTGAAACCGCTTTTATTAGAAATGGGTATTTGGTCTTTAAAAGGAACTTGATTTCTAAAAGAAAAGAGACTTGAGGAATTGAAGAGTTTTTGGTTTAAAAGAGAGACATGGTTTTGTCTTAAATTGGTTTAAAACATAAAGTGTTATAACAGCTTTATGGAAAGTTAGTTATAACGACTTTATGAAAAGCAAAAGAATGGTTTTATCATTGGTTTTAAAATGGTAACTTGATTTAAGTATAGGTTACTTGTTTTGAAAAGAGTAAGTATTTGAGTTTTAAAGAGTATACTTGATGTTGTTTTAAAAGGAAGGCACTCGGTTTAAAAAGTATAGAGTACTTGATTTTAAAAGCCTTGTAAAGGTTTTCTGAAAGTAAAGTAATTTGGTTTGAAAAGGAAAGGTGTTTTGATACTACGAGTATTAGTATCTTTTTCGTAAAAGAGGTCTTTTTGAAAGAATGAAAGTAGGTAATATTTTTGGGTTTTGAAACCCGTATTGTTGACATAAAATGAAAGTACCTTGAGTTGTGTGCAACTTGCCTATGTTTGCGTGTGATAGCCTTCGTGCTAGTATTGTATTTCTATACCACGCGTCTCTCGATGGAGGGCGGTTGATTTGTTATGATCTTACTTGGGCGTCTGCGGTGGCGGAGGATTCCACGGGTGCGCTCGCTGTTGATAAGCGTTATTCCATGGACTAGCTCTCCGTGAGGTTTCTTGGTCGGCCTTGGTATCGGTGGTTGGCTTTCGTACTTGCCCGTCTCGTGGTGATTCGGCCTTGGTACTGGTAGTTAGCCTTCGCACTTGCCGTTCGGTTTAGTAGCGAAGTCTCGTGACACGACTTGGTACACAGTAGTTAGCCCCGTACTTGCCGGTCGACTACGTGACACGGCCTTGGTACCGTAGTCGGCTTCGTACTTGCCGATGTCGGCCGTGGTTTGGTTGTATAGTATTGTTAGTGCGGCCTTGGTATCTAGTAGTTGGCTTTCGTACTTGCCCGATCGATTGATGATGCGGCTTTGGTATCGGTAGTTAGCGCCGTACTTGCCGTACGGTTTTATGACTCAGGTGGGACTTGGTGTTCCTGTGTCCTCCTGGGTGGTGTTCTATCATAGACTGCCGGCAGTGAGGAAGGAATTCCACGGGCACGATTGATGTTGTGGGCATGAGACCCATGGTTATATTTGAGTGATGACTTGGAGGGCGTGAGTCCCTGACTTGACGTGACTGCTTATATGTTGTGTACTGTAGTTTGGTCATCATACATGTCTCCTGCTTTATATAGACTATTATGATTTCATTCTGATATTTTGATTTCACATACTTGGTACATGTTATCGACCTCCTTGAAGTGCGTTCATCGCGGTAGAGTACATCGGTTGTGGATCCTCGCTCATAGGATCCTGATTCAGCATTTTGGGAAGCTCCGTTTCTCGGAGGCTTATCTTTGGTATAGTCCTGTCGGTGTAGTTACTTGTACATTCGGGGTATGGCGAAACCTGTCCGTCATAGTTATGGTTACATTCTTAGAAGTGCATGTAATCTTGTTGTGGGCAGGGTTTGTAAAAGGATTTAACTGTTCAGTTTGTTATATATATGTTTATATTCAGGAAGGTGACCGTTTTGGTTGGCCTGTTTATTATCATACCTCTTGTTTCATGTTTAAGTTTTTATTTCCGCTGATTTTCTCTGATGTTGTATCACTAGGGTGCAGGTAAGGCACGATCACGGGCAGGATCGGGTCGTGACAAAAGTGGTATCAGAGCAGTTAGTCCTCGGAAAGTGTCTACAGACCGTGTCTAGTAGAGTCTTGATTATCGGTGTGTTGTGCACCACATCTATAATCAGGAGGCTGCTGGACATTTAAGATTGGTTTCCATTCTTCTCACTCTGAGATCGTGCCTTAGAGTTGTGTTGTAAGTTGGACTCCCTCTGACGTACTCTTTTGTACCAGTTATGCCTCGCGCAAAGCGAGCCCGAAGGGCAAAGCGGCGAGGAGGCTGCAGTAGAAACACGGAGGTTACGAGCGAGGCCCGATTTTACCAGGTGGTGCTACAGACGGCGGATTCTACGATGCCGCCAGCCCCAGCAGAGTTTAGAGCCGTAGAAGTGGCTGCTGAGACCACGATGCACGAGCCTCGATCCGCGGCTGGAAGCGAGAGGAGATGGGCTACGGGAGATGGCACGATTGCAGCGAGATTATGGCGGACATGAGGATAGGTGGGCCAGTAGTTCAAAGAGCACCGTGGTTCACGAGGCGGATAGTTTGAGGCTACGGGACTTTACGAGTTGTAGCCGCGAGTTCTGGTCGAGGCACGAGGATGATCCGCGAGGAGTTCATCAAGCGATTCTGACGGATCATGAGAGTGATCAAGACTTCGGAGACCGAGTCAGTGGTCTTGGGTTCACATCGGATGCGTGATACTGCAGTCGACTGGTTTGATTCGTGGGAGCTGTCCCGGGGAGGGCATGCACTTCCAGCCGTTTGGAACGAGTTCTCAGAGGCATTTCTTGCACATTTCTTGCCCCCACAGATGAAGAGGGATCGGGCCGACAGATTTTTGATGTTGAGGCAGGACGGGCGTACGGTTCGGGAGTACAACGTGGAGCTCGACTCGTTGGCTCGGTATGTCCCTGCGTTAGTAGCTAGTATGGAGGACAGAGTGCACCGCTATGTCACAGGGCTAGACGATTATTTGGCAGAGAGTTGCTCGGGCGTAGCTCTTCAGCCGGGCATGGACATTGCCCGCATGTAGGCTTATGCACTTGGATGTGAGGCACGGAGAGGTCGACGGAATGACCGGGATCAACAGAAGAGGGCCAGAACAGCAGGGTCTTTTGGCGACTTTCGAGGCGGACCGCCTCGTGAGCGGCAGTTATCGCCTCCCGATGCAGTGGCCCTCCGCGATCTTGGGGCGTTCGGGATATTCGAGGCAGTCGAGCTCCCGTGTTTGACTTTCGGGAGTAGTAAGTGCTCGCGGATAAGGTCACCCTGTCTCGATGTGGCGTTGTGGGATACTCCATAAGGGAGAGTGTCTTAGTAATTGGGGAGATTGTTATTTTGCGCCAGCAGGCCATTTGGCGAAGGCCCATCGACCGAGGTAGCACTGGTGGATTAGCACAGACTACGAGATCAGTTGCGGGTTCTTCACCTTCCATAGCTAGGCAGGATGTTCATGAACCGGCAGGTCACGGCAGAGGTCGTGGTGGAAGTTCCCAGTTCTAGCGGTCCTTGGAACCGCCTATTTTGATTTCAGGTATATCCTTAACACTCTAGAGACTAGTATGCATTGATGATGTGATGATGTGTTAAATATTATGTTCAGATAGCATTATGTTAAATTGTGATTTAGAGGCCTGGTTAGTAAGGGGGAAGTTGGGTACATAGAGATTGTGAGCCTTAGAATATTATACGTGGAGACCTTAGATGCGAGGCCGTCTTGAGAAAAGGATTTTGTTTATGATTGACCTGTCGGAGTGCATAGTATACGTGGGGTATAATTGTGTGATAAGTCCCTGAGTGGTGTGAATTATAAGAGGGTAGTTGGGCTAAGAAGACCACTAGGTTTTCGTAACTTGTTAGATAAGATTGTTCCGGATCGGGGAACAAGAGTTTGGCGCGATTATGGGTCGGGTTGAGGACCGTTCACGGGTCAACCCGCAGCCCGAAAGGAGATGTGGTCAGTTTGAGGTGGTCCCGCCAGGTGGTAGGATCACGAGGGTGCGAGGCCCAAGTTTAGGTAACCATCGTATGAGTTCGCGGATGTGTTCGACCGGAATCGGTTCGTGAAGGCTGGGAATGGCCTTAAAGGAATCCGAGGCTAGTAAGATGACCAAGTTTGGAGGTAGTGACTCCAAATATTTTGGAAACTGAAGTGACGACTGAGGTATGGTACGTGTACTAGAAAGAGTTCGAGTGTTCGAGAAGGGTACGACGAGAAAGGAAAGAAGTGCACATGTGCTGAGAGACGGAAGTGATTATTCTTTTGTGAGGTGAAGATGCGAAGGGAGTATCCTTTAGACCATGGGTGTGAGCTTTTTGTGATGTTAGAGGTGATTCCTCGTTGGCTCGGATTTGTATGTTATACTATGGCCATTGATGGCATGATTGGTTTCGTAAGTATAGTAGTGAAGACTATACCGGCGCAGGTATGTTTTGGAGACTTAGAAAGGAACATTCGGGATGAATGTTTCTAAGGGGGGAAGAATGTTATACCCCGTAGTTCCAGGGTATGTATGTGGGGACGTACGTACGAGAATGCGATAGAAATTTTGGAAAGAAAGAAAGGTGTGATTTTTCGACGGAAAAGTTTCCGGGTTTTGTGAAGGAAAAAGGTTCGTTAGTGGGAATTGGATTCCCAGATTTGGTATTTGGACTTCTTGGATTATATTTGAATTTTGGGATTTTATTTTCAGAAATGGTCACGTGGGGCCCACGGGAGAAATTTACGGTTTTGTGGGGCCCGCTTTGTTTTTGAGATTTTCGGTATTTTGGATATTTTCGGAAGATGAAATATTTTGGACGAATCGGGGGGCGACACGTGTCACCCCCATGTGGCACCCTTGGCCGAAATTGGAGGGACAAGTGGCTAGCCACTTGTCCCCTTGGCCGAAATGGCCATGACACTTGGTGATTGATTTCGTTGGCCATGTGGTGTGGTGGGACCCACACACACATGGCCCAATCTTGACCACCCACTTGCTATGATCCTAACCCTTGTTTCCCCTATAAATACCCCCTTAGTTGAAGAGTAATTTCATCCACACTTGAAGCTTTCCAAAGCAAAATACTCCCTCCCCTTTAGCTTTGTTTTTCGTCCCCCTCCCCCACTTGTGTAGAAATACTTGGAGTATTATTGTATAATCCCAAATACATTGGCCTAGTATCCCTAGTAGTATTCCAAAGTTATTTCAATACTAAGAGCCCGGAAATACTACTTTATTCCAATAGTCGCAAAACAAAACCCTAGAAAAATCTTCATAACTTGGTTGAAGTGTTTAGAGAAGTTGTTTAAAAACTTCTAAGGGTCGCTTAGAGCGGGTTGGAGCGTGAGGAATTGGAGCTAAACGTTGCCCAGGATCGACTTATAATCTTGGATAATTTTGGGCTTATCGAGGTAATGATCTATGTCCCCCTATTGTAATTGGATATTACATGTTGTAGTAGTTATACTTGAGTATATTATATTGAAAGGATGATTATAAAGGATTGAACTGTATTTACATTGGACTGTACTTACAGTAGACTTGTGTAGTATTATTGTGAAGCAGAATTGAACACGTCCGGTTAGACGTGTAATCCCCTGAGAGTTGTTGGCCTGGTAGCGGGCCTTGATAGGGGATGAGATTTATGTGATAGCAGGGGGGAGGTGCTGCCGAATTTTCTGTAGAATAAGGAATCTTGTATTTAGATTATTCTACGAAGAGAACTAGAAGTTGATAGATGTATTGTGGTTATTATAGGTGGATCTTCTACGCACGGCATACTTGACTTGGCTTGTGGTTTAAGCTAAAAAGGTATGTGAACCTCTTCCTATCTTTTCTAGCATGATTGTTGTGAACTATGTAGTACGGTAGACGTACATGTGCTAAGTGAATTGGTTGGTTTAAAACATAAAGTGTTATAATAGCTTTATGGGAAGATAGTTATAACGACTTTATGTAGGTAAAAGAATGATTTATTGATTTTAGAAGTTAAGAGACTTGATCTTGAAAGATAAGAGACTTGACTTATAAATGACTTGATAGGAAATATTAAGGACTTGGTTTGTGTTAAACAGTTGTGAAACCGCTTTTATTAGAAATGGGTATTTGGTCTTTAAAAGGAACTTGATTTCTAAAAGAAAAGAGACTTGAGGAATTGAAGAGTTTTTGGTTTAAAAGAGAGACATGGTTTTGTCTTAAATTGGTTTAAAATATAAAGTGTTATAACAGCTTTATGGAAAGTTAGTTATAACGACTTTATGAAAAGCAAAAGAATGGTTTTATCATTGGTTTTAAAATGGTAACTTGATTTAAGTATAGGTTACTTGTTTTGAAAAGAGTAAGTATTTGAGTTTTAAAGAGTATACTTGATGTTGTTTTAAAAGGAAGGCACTCGGTTTAAAAAGTATAGAGTACTTGATTTTAAAAGCCTTGTAAAGGTTTTTACGAAAGTAAAGTAATTTGGTTTGAAAAGGAAATGTGTTTTTGATACTACGAGTATTAGTATCTTTTACGTAAAAAGAGGTCTTTTTGAAAGAATGAAAGTAGGTAATATTTTTGGGATTTGAAACCCGTATTGTTGACATAAAATGAAAGTACCTTGAGTTGTGTGCAACTTGCCTATGTTTGCGTGTGATAGCCTTGTCGTGCTAGTATTGTATTTCTATACCACCGCGTCTCTCGATGGAGGGCCGGTTGATTTGTTATGATCTTACTTGGACGTACCGGCAGTGACGGAGGATTCCACGGGTGCGCTCCTGTTGATAGCGTTATTCCATGGACTAGCTCTCCATGAGGTTTTACTGATTCGGCCTTGGTATCTGGTGGTTGGCTTTCGTACTTGCCCCGTCTCGTGGATGATTCGGCCTTGGTACCTGGTAGTTAGCCTTCGCACTTGCCCTGTTCTGTTTAGTGGAGAAGTCTCGTGACACGGCGCGGTACACAGTAGTTAGCCTTCGTACTTGCCCCGGTCAGCTACGTGACACGGCCTTGGTACCTGGTAGTCGGCTTTCGTACTTGCCCCGTGTCAGCTTCGTGGTTTGGTTGTATAGTATTGTTAGTACGGCCTTGGTATCTAGTAGTTGGCTTTCGTACTTGCCCCGGTCAGTTGATGATGCGGCTTTGGTATCTGGTAGTTAGCGCCGTACTTGCCGTGCGGTTTATGACACAGTGGGACACGGTGTTCATGTGTACTCCTTGGTGTTGTTCTATCATAGACTGCCGGCAGTGAGGAAGGAATTCCACGGGCACGATTGATGTTGTGGGCGTGAGACCCATGGTTATATTTGAGTGATGACTTGGAGGGCGTGAGTCACGACTTAGCGTATTTGCTTATATGTTGTGTCTTGTAGTTTGGTCATACATGTCTCGCTTTATATAGACTATTATGATTTCATTACTGATATTTTGAGTTTCACATACTTGGTACTGTTATCGACCTCCTTCGGGGGGCTGCGTTCATGCCGCAGGTAGAGGTACATCGGTTGTTGATCCTCGCTCATAGGATCACAGTTCTGCGTATTGGGAAGCTTCGTTTCTCCGAAGGCTTATCTTTTGGTATGTTCCCTGAGTTGTAGGTTCTTGTACATTCAGGGGTATGGCGGGGCCCTGTCCCGTCATAGTTGTTGTTACATTCTTAAGTGCATGTAATCTTGTTGTGGGCAGGGTTGTAAAGGATGTAACTGTTCAAAACTTTCTGTATATATATGCAAGAAGGCAACCGTTTTGGTTGGCCTGTTTTATTATCTTATCTCTTGTTTCATATCTGTATGTTTTATATTCCGCTGATTTCTCTGATGTATGACTACTTGGGTGCCCGGGTAAGGCACCAGTCACGGGCCCCGGAATGGGTCGTGACAATACCTTTTCGGCTTAATCCACAAGCTAAGTCGAATACGCCGTATGTAGAATTGTCAACTTATAATGGCCACAACACGACTATCAACTTCTAGTTTCTAACGTAGAATAATACTAAGTATACGGTCTCTTATTCTACGGAAAATTGGGCAGCACCCCCTTTGTTTCTACGTATTTTTCCACATTTTTCAAGGCCCGGATTCAATAACCAAATGCCACATTTAAGGCTCAACACACCAACCAATCAAAGGGGATTATACGCCTTACAGGACGTATAAAATTCTGCCCCACAATTCATATAAAACAGTCCAATATTAAATATCATTTTCGACTATAAGGTACAACCGCATAAAATCTTTTCCAATTCCTTTTTAATCCATATTATCGTTCTCACATGTTATATAGTCGCAACCAATCTAAACAACTATAATCTCTTATTTAGACAACATGCGACGATTATAACTATCAACCAATTTGTATTTCAATCTCAAGGGCTAACAAGGTCATTTTCGGATTAGGCTTCCAACATCCATAACACTTATAAAACTCCAATACATATTTCACATGATCAATATCAACTATTTCATGTATCATAATTTACTTCTAAGAGGAGAGGGAATTTTACCTTTAGGATTTCGCCCACTATAGCCCTTTTTCCGCACCTCCTTTTCTCGTCAAAATCATCCACACGAACCCTCTACAAGTTTATCAACACTTTATCTTCTTGCCGCCTCACCAATAATTTCACTAGGCTTAGGGTTCTTAAAATTTTTAGGGAGAAGAGAAGAGGAGTTCCTTTAGGATGAATCTTTGCAAATGACCAAGTCTTGCAAGACTTGGTCAATATATAAGACCTTTCTTGGTCTACAAGATGGGAGGGACACTTGTCGCCCTCCCATGGGCCTTTTACAAAAACATCTTCTGAATTTTTTCCCCATTTTCGCGAAAAATCTCGCCTCGGCGCCGCGTCCCTGCAGCCGGCGCAGTGGCGCTGCAACTTCAGAACACTTCAGGACTTATGGCGCCGCGGCCCTGCAGCTGGCGCTGTGGCGTTGTGGCGCCTGACTGAAAACATTTTCCTGTTCATCTGCCCGCTGAACTTGTAACGTCCATAACTTTCTACTCTGATGTCCTATCGACGAGCGGTTGGTTGCGTTGGAAAGAAGACTCACCGAACCTCATATTAGGACTTTGAAACACCCAAAAACTCCTAATATATCTTTATATATACTGCTCCAAAGTTGACTCAAAATTTGTCCAAAACATTCCGCCAACTTATCTTCCCAGATTCAAATCTTATTTCTTTCGTAAGTTCTTAAATACATGCCCTGGAATTACGGGGTGTAACACAAATTGTTGTGAATTTAGTCTTTCATGAGAGAACAAATCACATTGACATAGATTGTAACTTCATCTGAGAACACATACAGAAAAGATTGATCAAGACAGTATTTTTTGGCATCAAATGATCAAGCCTGCTGATTTGCTAACTAAAGCACTGGGACGACCTCAACATGATCATCTCTTATCCAAGCTAGGAATGAAGAACATCTTCATTTCCCCTAGTTTGAGGGGTGGTGGAAGAATGAAGGTGCATCCTAGTTCTATGGGTAATCAATGTATAAGATGATTACTTAGTTAGTTGCAAAAGTTGTTACAAGGTAGTTAGAGTTTGTTAAAGTGGTTAGTTAGTTATAATTAGTTGGTAACATAATTATTTATTTCCAATTGTATAAAAGGGATGAGATGTGTAAATATCTACACAAGTTCATAATACACAATACAATATTTTGTATTATCTCTCTCTCTTTTCTTTCTTATTTTCTCACACGAACACCTTCTTCATTTCTCATCTTCATTCATCTTCTCGGTTCCTTCTTTCTCTTTTTCCTTATCATCATGTGTTCGATTCAATCTTCATCAGTTGGGACAGGGCCCCGACCTTGTTACACCCCGTATTTTCAGGACATGTTTTAAGAACGTACGTAAGAACTCACAAGTGTTAAGATTTGAGACTTGTAAAAATTTATCGGAATTATGAAATTGTCGGAAAACGTATTATTGTGACGAATGGGAGGGAGACACGTGTCACCCCCCTTATGGTGCCTTGGACGAAAATGGGCAAGGACTTAAGGGTCATTTTACCTTTGTAGGATGACTAAGTCTTGCAAGTAGTGAGCTTGAGAAATTTGACTTAGTCAATGGGTCCACAAGGCTTGATATTTAAGAGAACCGCATCCAAGCCACCCATTTGTTTACATCTTGACCCTCCATGTTACTATATAATACTACTAGTAGCAAGACAAGCTCAACACTTAGCCAAATTTTCAAGAATTTCAAGAAACAACAATAGTTGCTCTCGGGTTCACTCAAGGAAGAAAAGATTTTTTTTTGTTTCTTGTCCATTAAACTCCACACTTTAAACCAAGGTTCTTGAGTGTATTGTAAGTGTATCTCAATAGAAAAATCTCGGAAAAAGATAGTTTTCGTATTAGTCGCAAGGTGAAAACCTAGTTGCTTTCTAGGTTTTGTTTGGAAGTTTGAAGGAAATTTGTTGGTATTGTTCTAAGGGTCTCAAGTAGCGGATTGAAGTGTCTTGAAGAGGCTCTAAGTTGCTAAGGAGCGACTTCGGATTTGGAGTTGGATTAAGATTCGTTGAGGTAATAATCTTGTCTCTTAAAAGTGTTACAAGATTATATATATTGTTTGTTGTTAGCTTTGCATGTTGCTAGCATGAAGTATATGTGTTGAAGTTTCTTAAGTATTATGGATTGATTGTAGCCTTAAATCCGAAATGTCATTTAAGCCATGTGAAGTTGGATTACATATTGGTCGTTTATTAGAATCGTCGCATGTTACTTACTTGAAGATTATAGTAGTTATAATCGATTGCGACTTGATATCATGTTATGCTAACAACTTGGATTGAAATGGAAATTGGATAAGAATTGGTATTGTTGCATCTCAATGTGGCCGAATTGGACTAGTAGTTTGTATTAGTTTGATATCTTTTGTGGGGCGGAATTTTACACGTCTAGTAGGCGTGTAATCCCCTATTGTTAATTGCATTGTTTGGGCCTTAAATGTGGCGTGTTTGGTTATTGAATTCGGCCTTGAAAAAGGTGGCAAAGTAAGTAGAAACAAAGAAGGTGCTGTCCGATTTTCCGTAGAATTTAGAGACTTTACACTTATAATATTCTACGTTTGAAGTAAGGCGTTAATAGACGTATTGTGGATATTATAGGTTGACATACTACGGGCGGGATTTTGTACTTGGAAAGTGGTTTGACCCGAAGAGGTATTGTTATACCCCGTATTTCTAGAGTATGTACGTAAGGACGTACGTACAAAAGTTTGAGCCTTAAAGTAGGCATAGGGACAAAAATTTGTGCACAACCCACTAAACGAATGGTTTTCCGACGAAACGTTTTCCACAACTTGCGTAGGGAAAATTACGGCTATGTCTTTTATAATTTTTGCGGATTTTTCCGAGAGATGAAATATTTTGGACCAACGGGAGGGTGACACTTGTCACCCTCAAATGGACGGCAAAGAGGGCCACGGTTGGCATGATTTTGGGGCCTAAACTAAGGGTCAATGTTTGTGAGTAAATTTTGGAGTAGGGATAGGGTGCACTTGTGCAAATCCCCACCCTCCACTTGCCCTCCACTTGCCCTCATCTTAGCCCTTGAAAGCCCTATAAATACCCCCCTTAAGATGAAGACTTCTTCATCCACAAAATACTTTCCAAGTCTTGAAATCTCCTTCCCTTGTGAGCTTCTCGTCCAAGCCTCACTTCTCCCCATACAGAGAGCTAGCGAAACACCCTCTCCCCTCCCTAGTAGTCTCGGCAAGTACCCCCCCTCTTGGTAGAAATACTCTCCAAGTACTGTTACTATCCCCAAAAATACCTTAGCCAATTCCTTTTAGTATTTCCAAAGTTACCTCTATACGTAGAGTCCGGAAATACTACCTTATATTCCTTTAGTCACTAAACGAAACCCTAAGAGAAACTTCATAGTTGGTTGAAATAGAAAGTAGAAGTTGTGTAGAAACTTCTAAGGGTTTCCTGGAGCGGATTGGAGCGTTCAGATTAGGAGCTAAACCTTGCTCAGGATCGACTTATATCTTGGATAATTTTGGGCTTATCGAGGTAAATAATAATCTTATCCTTCTATTATAATTGGAGAATACATACTGTAGAAGTATAGAAATAAGTATAAAATACATAGAAGGATATTAAAGAAGAGAATTGAACTGAAATCACGTCAGTAGTATTAAAGAAGATTGAACTGTACTTACATAGAATTTGTATTCTGATGAGACTTGTATAGTTTCTGGGTAGGAAGTCTGCCCGATTTTCCAGTAGAATAGAGAACCCTGCTTAGATTATCCTACTGAGTAGTCTAGGCGTTGATAGGCGTGTTGACTATTATAGGTTGATACTCTGCGCGCGACATATTCGACTTGGCAGGTGGATTTCGCCGAGAAGGTATGTGATTCTTCCTATCCTCTAGAGCATGATATTTTAAAGTATATATATAGTACGGTAGACGTACGTGTGTTAACTGAACATGATTTTACTTGACGTCTTTTGACTTGAGTCTAAATAACAAGAATCTTGAAGTATTTCAAAAGAATTATGAATCATTTTTGAAAGAAGAGTAATACTTGGTTTTAAACAAAAGCTTAAGAGTTATACTAGCTTTATGGAAAGTTAGGTATAACGACTTAAGAAAGATAAAAGGAACAGTTTACTTATGTGTTTATGAAAGACTTGTATTGATTTCTGGAAAAGTATAAAAAGATGGTTTGATGAGTAGACATATTATGATGCTATGTGTGTTAGCGACTTGTAACGTTTATATAAGAGGTTATTCTTATTATGCTTATGTTGTTTAACGGTAAGCCGTTATGTTAGTATTACATCACTCACCTTTTGACATGATATATCGGGGTTAAGTCGCTCGACGCGGTATACCTCGAGCGATGCTGTGACTATGATTCGAGAATACCTCATGCGGGTCCAGGGGACCTATGCGGAGCTACGAGAGTTCCAGGTTAGTATGCGGTCCTTGTGGCCATGCGGTCTATGTGGCCACGCGGACTCACGAGTCGGGGCGATGCACAGGAGTAGCTACCCTCGACGCGGGAATACCTCATGCGGGCTATGTGAGTGGCCTATGCGGTGCGGGAGTCGAGATTAGGCTTGCATAATGATACTATGGCGGTTGGCCTTGCGATCATTCGCGGCTAGAAAAGACACATTCTGATTTACCTATTTATTGCTCTTGTTTGTGATGTGGTATGTGCGATTACATTAGTTGTTTTGTACACATTTGTAAAATTGGCTTTAAAATGATACGTTTCATTTAAGTACTTTCTGATTTCACATACTTGGTACTGTTGTCGCGACCTCCTTGAAGCTGCGTTATGCTGCGCGAGTAAGGGAAGCAGTGCTAGATCCGCATCCTTAGGATCTTTTGCTTTGGTGTCAGGAGCTCCATCTTCTCCGGAGGCTCGACTTTGGTATGGTTCTCCCTGATGTTGTAGATATATGTACATTCAGGGTATGGCGGGGCCCTTGTCACGACCCGTTCCGGGGCCCGTGACTGGTGCCTTACCCGGGCACCCAAGTAGTCATACATCAGAGTAATCAGCGGAATATAAAACAACCAAGATATGAAACAGTATAAATTGAGACACAGTTTATCTGAAGAAAAGTTGCCTTTCGGCATAAATATATAAATACCCAAAGTGAACAGTTACATCCCAACCTTTTAATAGGGCTACAGACCTCTAATGATTTATAACAACAATGGCGGGACAGGGCCCCGCCATACCCCTGAATACAAATACCTACAGCGGGGGACCATACCAAAAGCAAAGCCTCGAGAAGCGGAGCTTTCCCAAGCAAGAAACGATGATCCTAGGCGGGGATCAACAACATGAGTACCTTTACTGCGGCATGAACGGCCCCGAAGAGGTCGATCTAACAGTACCAAGTATGTGGCGAAAATCGTAAATGAAATCATAGTAGTCTATATAAAGCGGAGACATGTATGATAACCAAACTACGATTCACAATAAATAGCGATCATGTCAAGTCGAGGACTCACGCCTAAAGCCATCACTCAAATATAACTATGGGTCTCACGCCCATAACATAAACAAGAGCGAAATGGATATATCAGAATCGGTCTTTTCTAGGCCGCTAAGGATCGAAGCAAGGCCAATCGCCCATAGTATCATTATCGTGCCTTATCTGGACTTCCGCGGCCGCATAGGTCACACATAGACCGCATAGATCGTATAGACCGCGTCGGGGTAGCTAACCGGTACCCTCCTGGACTCCCGCAGCCCGCATAGTCTCAATAGACCGCATAGTCACACAGACCGCATAGGGCATCCCCCGCATCGGGCTAAAAACACCCGGAATGATCAATCCTGGAGCATAACGCTGCTCCGCATAGTCACATAGACCGCATAGGCCGTATAGACCCGCATCAAGGGTGGCAAGCCCTCGGTATAATAAGTCAAGGGGGTATGTGATATAATAACAGTACAACGGGCTTAAAGTTTAGCAACGTAAACACAACAAGAATATCACAAGATACTAACACACGTAGCATCCTAACATGTTTACTTATCCAATCAACAAGAAAATATTACAAGGCTATCACAAACCAATACAATCAAGTTCTCCACACAAGGTACTTTCTACTTTATGTTAACAAGTTCGGGAGTTTATCCCCAAAGTACTTCATACAATAACTCTTTAAAAGATCCGTTTCTTTCACGAAAGTCACACAATACCCGTAGTATAAAATAGTGTGACTATCTTTTTAAGTAAATCAAAACACTTCTCTTTGTAAAATCAAGTAACAACCTTATGTTCCAAACGTTCAAGTTTGCCTAATTTCAAATGCTCAAGTTTCTCATTTTCGAAAGGTTTCGTAGTTCATAGTTTTAATCACTCAATGATATAATTCTCCTTTAAAACAATTTGAGAAACATATTCCTTATATGTGAGTAGGTTATTCTTGTTCATAATCAATCTTATTTAAGCAGCCATGATCTAGGAAATGTAATATCATTTTGTCTCATCTTAGCTTATCTGAGATGGAGGTTTCTACGGTTTTAATAATACTTAATTATTCCATACATTTTCCTTTATTAGCTATGCGATGGTTTGTTCGATACTTATTCTGATTTCCGAAATCAGTAAAACATTATTCTTTAAAAACCCAGTACTCATTACTCACGAATGAGGTTTCACACTTTTAACAAAAATTCATATCAATATAACTAAGTCAAGTCTCTTATCTTTTAAGATTAAGTCTCTTAACTTCTAAATCAGTAAACCATTCTTTTTATCTCGCTTAAGACGTTATACCTAACTTCCCATAAAGCTAGTATAACTCTTATGTTTTCAAAACCAAGTATTACTCTTCTTTCAAAAAGGTTTCTTAATCTTTTGAAATACTTCAAGATTCTTTATTATTAGGGCTTAAGTCAAAAGACATTGCAGTAACACTACATTCGATTAACACACTCTACCGTACTATATATATATTCTTTTAAAATACTTCAAGGTTCTTATTATTCAGGCTTAAGTCAAAAGACATTGCCACACGTACGTCTACCGTACTATATATATTCCTTTAAAATATCATGCTCAAGAGTATAGGAAGAATCACATACCTCGCGACGATTATCATTTATAAGCAAAAGCGCTCATGGCTATAACCCGGCTAGCCTTGTCCTCCTTCCAAGTAGTACATGCTACTCGCAGACATTCAACCAAGAAAGGTTATAGGTCTACTGTAAATACGGTCCTATGTAAGTACAGTTCAATTCTATACTTTAATATTCTTCTATAACTTATACTCAAGTCTTAACTATTCTTATATGTAATATCCAATTACAATAGAAGGACAAAAGTATTTACCTCGATGAGCCCAAAATTATCCTAGATAAAGTCGATCCTGAGCAAGGTTTAGCTCCTACTCCGTACGCTCCAATGCGCCCCAAGAACCCTTAGAAGTTGCTACACAACTTCTACTTACTACTTCAATCAACAATGAAGTTTCTCTTAGGGTTTCGTTTGTGACTAAGGAAGTATAGATAGTATTTGGGCTTTTAGTATAGAGGGGACTTTGGAAATACTACAAAGTATAAGGGCTAAAGTATTTTGCCATAGCAACAATACTTGAAGAGTATTTTCTACTAAGGGATGGGGTTGGTTTCGCTAGCTCTTTAGAGAGGGGACTTAGGCGAGAACAACTCTCAAAGGGGAGGATTTCAAGACTTGGAAAAATGATTTTTCGATGAAGAAAGTCTTCAAGTTAGGGGAGTATTTATAGGCCAACCAAGGGCCAACCAATGGCCAAGATCAATCCAAGTGTTAGGCAAGTGTAGGGCTAGGATTTAACCATGTGTCCCTAACCAACTACTACACAAAAATATCCTACCTAACCCATTGCTCCAAGTCGTCCAAATGCCGCCCCAATTCACGCCCAATGTGAGGGTGACACACATGTCACCCTCCCGTTGGTCCAAAATGTTTCATCTCTCGGAAAAATCCGCAAAAATTATAAATGACATAGCCGTATTTTTCCCTTCGCAAGTTTAGTAAAACGTTTCGTCGAAAAACGACTCTAATCGGGTGTTGTACACAAAAGTTTTCGGCCCTAGCCTACTTTTAAGGCTCAACATTTCTACGTACGTCCTCACGTACATACTTTGAAAATACGGGGTATAACAGCCCTGTCCCACCATAGTTGTTTACTTCGCCAAGTGCAGTAGTCTGTTATGCGGTTGGGATGTAGCGCGATTTTGGTTTATATATATATCTTTGAAAAGCGACTTTTCTCGATAAAGCGTGTCTCAATTTACATTGTTTCATGTCTTGTTTTATATTCCGCTGATTTTCTCGATGTATGACTACTTGGGTGCGGGTAAGGCACGATCCACCGCCGAGCAGTCGTGACAAAAGTGGTATCGAGCGATTAATCCTCGGAAAGTGTCTCTGAGCCGTATCTAGTAAGTCTTGATTATCGGTGTGTTGTCTTTGTCACGACCGATCCGGGCGTGGTAGTGCCTTACCGGGCACCCTAGTGATACAACATCGAGAGAAAATCAGCGGAAATAAAAACTAAAACATGAGACAAGACATAAAGTATAAACGAGCTAACCAAAGCGATCACCTTCACGAATATATACATATATATATCAACACGAATAGTTAAATCCTTTTACAAACCGCCACACTTGTGATGCTACAGACCTCTAAGAATGTAACCATAACTATGTGGGACGGGGCCCGCCATACCACGAATGTACAAGTATCTACACCGTGAGGACTATACCAAAGATAAGCCTCGAGAAGCGGAGCTTCCCAAAACGCTGAACCGTGATCCTACGAACGGATCCACTGGCCGATGTACCTCTACTGCGGCATGAACGCAGCCCGGCGAGGTCGATTATAACAGTACCAAGTATGTGAAAGCGTAAAATACTATAAATGAAATCATAATAGTCTATATAAAGCGGGAGACATGTATGATAACCAAACTACGATCCACGATATATAAGCGATCATGTCAAGTCGAGGACTCACGCCAAAGTCATTACTCAAATATAACAATGGGTCTCACGCCTACAACATCAATCATGCGTGGAATACCTTCCTGCCGGCGATCTATGATATAATCACACGAAAGTACACATGAACACGAGTCCCACTGAATCATAAAACCGTGGGGCAATGCGAAGGCTAACTACGGATACCAAGCGCATCATCAATTGGCCGGGTACGAAAGTCAACTACGGATACCAAAGTCGTACCAACAAATCTATATAACCAAACCACGGTGACTCGGGGCAAGTCTGGCCAACTACGGATACGAGCTGCGCCACGCGGTGGCAAGCAAAGACGAAGACTAACTACGGATACCGGAATCACGAGACTTCGTCCTGGCGAGCGGGGCAATCACGAAGGCCAACTACGGATACTGCCGAAAGCGTACCACGACTTGGGGCAAGTCGAGCCAACTACGGATACCAAGCCGAATCGGTAAAACCTCGTGGAGAGCTAGTCCATGGAATAATAATCCTAATGGAACCATACAGTGGGCCCCAACGTGTCAGTAGGTCCATCAATCAAGAATAACATGACCGGCCCTCCATCGAGAGACGCGGTAACATAAGGATACAACACTTGCACAACAAGGCTATCACACGCAAACATAGACAAGTTACACACAACTCAAGGTACTTTCATTTTATGACAAAGTCCAGGTTTTAATCCCCAAAGTACTACGTACGTTAAATTCTTTTTAGAAGATCCATTTCTTTTACATAAGTCACCCGATACCCGTAGTATCAAAATAAAGTGACTAACATTTTAATTAAACCAAAACAACTTCCAGACTTTCCTTTTTAAACCAAATTAAGACAATACCATGCCTTCTTTTTAGACCAAAACACTTCTCCTTTTAAAGTCAAGTTACCATTTTAAAACCAATGATAAAAACCATTCCTTTGTTTTCATAAAGTCTGTCACGACCCGAACTCGGGCCCGTGACTGGTGCCTTACCCCGGGCACCCTAGTGATACAACATCTGAGTAATCAGCGGAATATAAAACAAGACATGAAACCAATGTAAAAGAGACACAGTTTATCAAATAAAAGAGTGCCCTTCGGCAAGTATATAAATATCTCAAGAATGAGCGATTTACATCCCACTTTACAACAGGACTACAGGACCTCACAGAGTTTTACAACAACAACGACGGGACAGGGCCCCGCCATACCCCTGAATGTAAGTACCTACAACAACAGGGGACTATACCAAAGATAAGCCTCTGGAGAAACGGAGCTTCCCAAAACACTGAACTATGATCCTAAGAGCGAGGATCGACGACTGGTGTACCTCTACCTGCGGCATGACGCGGCCCCGAAGGAGGTCGATCTAACAGTACTAAGTATGTGGCGAAAATCACGTAAATGAAATCATAATAGTCTATATAAGCAGAGGACATATATGATAACCATTTTACGATACACAATATGTAGCGATCCGCGTCAGTCGGGGACTCACGCGCCAAAGTCATTACTCAATTACAACAATGGGTCTCACGCCGCACATCAATCATGCGTGGAATACCTTCCTCTGGCGTGATCTATGATGTAATAACACAAGGAGTACCCATAAACACGAGTCCCACTGTGTCCTAATAAAGCATGCGGGGTAAATGCGAAGGCATAGCCGACTACTAAAACCCGGTACCAACAATGTTATAAAACTATATCACGGGTCTTTCTAGGCGCACCACATGTCGAAGGCGGCCGCCACTCAGTATCAATGTGCGCGTCTAGTCCTAGAGCATACCGCTGCTCCGCATAGGCCACACATTGGCCCGCATGAGGTATTCCTCGCATCGAGGCGGCTAACCCCGATACCCTCACGGACTCCGCGGATCGCATAGTCGTAGACCGCGTATAGTCATCTGACCGCATAGGGCATCCGCGTCGGGATAAAACACCGGAATGATCAATCACGGAGCATACCGCTGCTCCGCATAGTCACACAGACCGCATAGGCGTATAGACCGCGTCAGGGTGGCAAGCCCTCGGTATATCAAGTCAAGGGGGTATGTGATAATATAACAGTACAACGGCTTATTGTTAATCAACATAAGCACAGCAAGGGAAACCCCTTTACACAAACATTATAAGACACTAACACACGTAGCATCATAATATGATTATTTATCAAACCAATCAAGAAAGTATTACAAGGCTATCACAAACCAACATAGTCGAGTTATTCACCCAAGGTACTTTCTATTCTATGACAACAAGTTCGGGTTTTAACCCCAAAGTACTTCATACATTAATTCTTCAAAAAGATCCGTTTCTTTCACAAAAGTCACACGATACCCGTAGTATCAAAAATAGAGTGACTATCTTTTTTAAGTAAACCGAACCAGTTTCCTTTTTAATATCAAGTAACAACATTCTTTTCCAAACGTCCAAGTTTGCCTAAGTTCAATTACTCGAGTCTTTTATTTTCGAAAGGTTTCGTAGTTCATAGTTTTAATCACTTAATAATATAATTCTCCTTTAAAACAATTTGAGAAACATATGCCTTATGTGTGAGTAGGTTATTCTTGTTTATAACAATCGATTAAGCGACCATGATCTAGGAAATGTAATATCATTTTGTCTCATCTTAGCTTATGCGGATGGAGGTTTCTCTTGGTTTTAATAATACTTTATTAGTCAATACATTTCCACTTTATTAAGCTATTCGTGGTTTGTTCGATACTTATTCTCATTTTCGAAATCAATATAAGGCTTTCATAAATAATTAAGTAAACCGTTCCTTTTATCTCTCTTAAGTCGTTATACCTAACTTCCCATAAAGCTAGTATAACTTCTTAAGCTTTCAAAACCAAGTATTATCCTTCTTTTAAAAAGGTTTCATAATTCTCTTGAAATACTTCAAGATTCTTATTATTCAGGCTTAAGTCAAAAGACATTGCCGTAAAACTACGTTCAGTTAACAAATGTACGTCTACCGTACTATATACATTCTTTTAAAAATATCATGCTCAAGAGGATAGGAAGAATCACTTACCTCGCGACGATTATCGACTATTAGCAAATAGCTCCAAAGTACTGTAATCCTGCTATCCTTTTCCATCCTTCGAGTAGAATACGCTACTCGTGATCTTGACTATAACGGTTATACAAGTCTATCAATGTCTAGACTACTCGGTAGAATAAATCTAGATACAAGATTCTACGGAAAATTGGGCAGCACTTCCCTACCCGTCATGTTACACAAGTCTACTGTAAATACAGTCCTATGTAAGTACAGTTTAATCTTCTACTCTAATATTCTTCTGATGTGATTTCAGTTCAAGTCTTTTCTGTAATATCCTTCTATTACAGTTCAAATCTCTTCTATGAATCTTATATTCATTTCTATACAACTACAGTATGTAATTTCCAATTACAATAGAAGGATAGGATTATTTACCTCGGTAAGCCCAAAATTATCCAAGTTTTAATGTCGATCATGAGCAACGTTTAGCTCCTACTCCGGGTGCTCCAACCCGCTCCAAACAACCCTTAGAATTTCTACGCAACTTCTTCTTAATACTCCAACCAACTATGGAGATTTTCCTTAGGGTTTCGTTTAGTGACCGAAGGGAAGTATAGTAGTATTTCTGGGCTTTTAGTATAGGTGTAACCTTGGAATACTACAAGGTATTTGGGCCAAGGTATTTTGGAATAGTAACTATACTTGGAGAGTATTTTCTACCAAGGGGGGGTAGTATTTTACGACAACAACCCAAGAGGGGGGGTGTGTGTCTCGGCCAACACCACTAGGAAGGGGGAGGTGTTTCTCGGCCAAGGGCCTCACAAAGGGGAGGGTTTGGCTAGCCTGACTAGGAAGGGGAGGGAAGGGATTTCAAGACTTAGAAATGATTTAAGGGATGAAGAAAACATTCAAGTTAGGGGGTATTTATAGGGAAATCAATGGCCAAGATCAAGCCAAGTGGTAGGCAAGTGTAGGGTGTGGATTTGGACAAGTGTGTGTGGGTCCCACCTTATCCATCTACCACACAAAATATCCTACCAACTCCAATGCTCCAAATCGTCCAAATGACGCCCACAAGTCCGCCAATTAGAGGGTGACAAGTGTCGCCCCCTCGTTGGTCCAAAATATTTTATCTCTCGGAAAAATCCGCAAAAATTATTAATGACATAGCAGTAATTTTCCCTACGCAAGCTTTGGAAGACGTTTCGTCGGAAAACGATTCTTTTCGTCTGTTGTGCACAAAATTTCGGTCCTTGCCTAATCTTAAGGCTTAAACTTTTATACGTACGCCCTCACGTACATACTCTGGAAATACGGGGTATAACAAAGTCGTTATAACTAACTTCCCATAAAGCTGTTATAACACTTTATGTTCTAAACCAAAAACTCTTTAATTCCACAAGTCTCTTTTCTTTTAAAACAACAACAAGTATTCTTTTAATACCCAAATAACTTACTCTTTTTAAAACAAGTAACCTATACTTAAAATCAAGTTACTTCTCTTTTTCCGAAAACAAGTCGTTATAAGTCAAGTCTCTTATCTTTCAAGATCAAGTCTCTTAACTTCTAAAATCAATAAACCATTCTTTTACCTACATAAAGTCGTTATAACTAACTTCCCATAAAGTTATTATAACACCCTATGTTTTAAACCAACCAATTCACTTAGCACATGTACGTCTACCGTACTACATAGTTCACAACAATCATGCTAGAAAAGATAGGAAGAGGTTCACATACCTCGCGACGATTATCGACAATTAACAAAACGCTCCACAGTACTGTAACCCTGCTAGCCTTTTCCACTCTTCAAGTAGAATACGCTACTCGTGGTACTGCAACCTATAAAGGCCAAAAAACGCCTATCAACTCCTAAATCTCTTCGTAGAATATTCTAACTGCAAGATTCCTTATTCTCTGAAAATTCGGCGACACCTCCCCCACACGTAACCACACAAATCTCCTCTCTACTCAGGCCATTACTGGCGATAACTCCTGGGGATTATCGTCTAACAGGGCGTGTACAACATCGCCCACAAATAAACTACAAGTCTACTGTAAATACAGTCCAATGTAAATACAGTTTAATTCTATTAATCTTCTATCCTCATATAATATACTCAAGTATAATTACTACAACATGTAATATCCAATTACAATAAGGGACATAGATTATTACCTCGACAAGCCCAAAATTATCCAAGATTATATGTCGATCCTGAGTAACATTTAGCTCCAAGTCCTTACGCTTCAACCCGCTCCAAGCGACCCTTAGAATTTTCCAAACAACTTCTCTTAACACTTCAACCAAGCTTATGAAGATTTTCTAGGGTTTCGTTTTGCGACTATTGGAATAAAGTAGTATTTACGGGCTCCTAGTATTGAAATAACTTTGGAATACTACTAGGGATACTAGGCCAATGTATTTGGGATTATACAAAAATACTCCAAGTATTTCTACACAAGAGGGGGAGGGGGACGAAAAACAAGGCTAAAGGGGAGGGAGTATTTTGCTTTGGAAAGCTTCAAGTGTGGATGAAATCACTTTTCAACTTAAGGGGGTATATATAGAGGATTCAAGGGTCAAGATCAAGTCAAGTGGGTGGTCAAGATTGGGCCATGTGTGTGTGGGTCCCACCACACCACATGGCCAACGATTTTGCTCTCCAAGTGTCATTGCATTTCGGCCAAGGGGACAAGTGGCTAGCCACTTGTCCCTCATTCGACCAGGTGCCACGTAGGGGGTGACACGTGTCGCCCCGATTAAATCAAAATATTTCGTCTTAGAAAATATCCAAAATACGAAAATCTCAAAAACAAAGCGGGCCCTAAAGCAGTAAATTTCTCAGTGGGCCCAGCGTGACCATTTTCGAAAATAAAATCCCATAATTCTAATATAATCCAAGAAGTCCAAATACCAAATCTGGGAATCCAATTCCCATTAACGAACCTTTTTCTTCACAAAAACCGGAAACTTTTCCGTCGAAAAATCACATCTTCCTTTCTTTCCAAAATTTCTGTCGTATTCTCGTACGTACATTCTCACAAACATACCCTGGAACTACGGGGTATAACATTCTTCCCCCCTTAGAAACATTCGTCCCGAATGTTCCTTCTAAGTCTCCAAAACATACTGCTTGTGGTATAGTCTTCACTCTTATACTTACGAGCCGGACACCGCGATGGCCATAGTATAACATACAAATCCAATCCAACGAGGAATCACCTCTAACATCACAAAAAGCTCACACCCATGGTCTAAAGGATACTCCTTCGTGATCTTCACTTCACAAAAGAAATGATCACTTCCGCTCATAACACATTGTTCGCTTCTTCTTACTCGTCGTCCCTTACTCGTACACGAACTCTTTCTAGTACACATACCACACTTGATCCACCGCTTCAATTTCACAACCACAGGTTACCACCTCCAAACTTGGTCATCTTACTAGCCTCAAATTCCCCCAAGGCCATCCCGGCCTTCACGATTCGATTCAGTCGAACACATCCACGAACTCATACGATGGTTACCTAAACTTGGGCTTAGCACCCTCGTGACCCTACCACTGGCGGGACCACCTCGAACTGACCCCAAACCGGCTGCGGGTTGACCGCGAATGGTCCTCAACCCGACCCATAATCGCACGGACTCTTGTTCCCCGATCCGGAACAACGCTTACCTATACAAGTCACGAAAGCTACCACTTTCATCCTACCTGACCCAAGGAATTATCCTCACTACATTTCACGTGATACCAAGTGTTTGACAAAGATTAACCGTAAAAATCTTTTCTCGGGACACTTACATCTAAGGTCTCAACGTGTAATATTCTAAGGTTCACACCTTCCATACCCCATACTTACCTTTCAACTAACCATGTTTTCTAACTCACAAATAACACAACGCTTATCCGCATAGCACACAATAATAAGATCATTATATCAAGCATACTAAGCTCAGAGGTTAAGGATATACCTGTATCTACCGCTTCACTCTAATCATAGGCTTGCCTGCAGTGCATAGTATGAAGGTGATGAACCAGCCATAGATCCTGAAGGCCGAGTCTCTACATCCGTGCTACCTCTAGTCGGACAATTTCTCGCAAAATGGCCCTGCTGGCCGCATGTAAAACAACCTCCCGAACCAGCACGACACTCCCCCTTATGGATTCTACCGCAACGGCCACACTGAGGTAAGGGTGGCCTCATCTGGTCAACACCACTACTCCCCCGAAAACCTGAACCCTTGGAGCCCTGACCTGCTCCTGAATACTCTGGATGCCCTGAAGACTGTGGAGGACCGCTCTGTACTGGCGGAGGCGCATAACTAGTCTGCTGCTGAGGCGGTCCGCCTCGAAAGTCGCCAAAAGACCCTGCTGTTCTGGCCCTCTTCTGCTGATCCCGGTCATTCCGTCGACCTCTCCGCTCCTCACACCCAAGTGCATAAGCCTGCATGCGGGCAATGTCCATGCCCGGCTGAAGAGCTACACCCGAGCAAGCCTCTGCCAAGTAGTCATCGAGCCCCGTGACGTAGCGGTGCACTCTGTCCTCCATATTTTCCACTAACGCCGGGACATATCGGGCCAACGAGTCGAACTCCACGTTGTACTCCCGAACCGTACGCGTCGCCTCAACATCAAAAATCATCGGCCCGAGCCCTCTCATCCGCGAGGGCAAGAAATGTGCAAGAAAAGCCCACGAGAACTCGTCCCATACGTGAAGGCGCATGCTCCCCAGGGCGGTTCCATGAATCAAACCGATCATTGCAGTATCACGCGGCCGTCGAACCCAATATCACCGACTCGCCTCGAGGCCTTGATCACTCTCGTGATCCGTATCGCTTCGGATAAACTCACGAGGTCATCCTCGGCTCTCGATCCATAGAACAACGGTGGTGCAACTTAAGAAGTCGAAGTCTCCAACTATCGGCCCGGGTGCACTCATGGTACCCCGGCTCCGTCATCCTCAGTCTCGCCAAAAACCAAACTAGTAACTGGGCCATCTCCTTGCAACCCATCTCGTCTGTTCCTGGCCGTGGGGCTGGAGGCTCAGGTACTGTGGTCTCAGCAGCCACTGCTGCGGCTCTAAACTCTTTGAAATTTGGCGGCGTCGTAGAATCCGCCGTCAGTAGCACCACCGGGTAAAGCGGGCCTCTGCGCGGTAACCTCCGTGCTTTACTCGCGGCTCTCCTCTCGCCTTGCCCTTCGGGCTCTGGTTGCCTTGCGTAGAGGCATAAGCGGTACAAAGAATACGTCGGAGGAGTCCAACTTACAACACGGCTCTAAGGCACGATCTCGAGTGAGAAGAATGAAACCAACCCTAAATGTCTGCGGCCTCACGATTATAGATGTGGTGCACAACACACGATAATCAAGACTTACTGACACGATGCATGGACACTTTCTGAAGACTAACTGCTCTGATACCACTTTTGTCACGACCCGATCCCGGGCCCGTGACTGGTGCCTTACCCCGGGAACCCTAGTGATACAACATCAGAGAAAATCAGCGGAAATAAAAACTAAAACATGAGACAAGACATAAAGTATGAAACAGGCTAACCAAAACGGTCACCTTCCTGAATATATACATATATATATCAACCTGAACAGTTAAATCCTTTTACAAACCCTGCCACACTTGTGATGCTACGGACCTAAGAATGTAACCATAACTATGACGGGACGGGGCCGCCATACCACGAATGTACAAGTATCTACAGCGACGGGACTATACCAAAGATAAGCCTCGGAGAAGCGGAGCTTCCCAAGCTGAGCTGTGATCCTACGGCGCGGATCCACAACCGATGTACCTCTACTGCGGCGTAGACCCGGCCGAAGTCGATCTGACAATTGCAGTATGTGTAAAATACTGTAAATGAAATCATAATAGTCTATATAAAGCAGGAGACATGTATGATAACCAAACTACAGTCCACGATATATAAATAGTCATGTCAAGTCAGGGACTCACGCCCTCAAAGTCATTACTCAAATATAACAATGGGTCTCACGCCCACAACATCAATCATGCTCGTGGAATACCGTCCTCAGCTGGCGATCATGATATAATCACACCAAGAAGTACACATGAACACGTGTCCCACTGAGTCATAAAACCGTGCGGGGCAAATGCGAAGGCTAACTACGGATACCAACGCATCATCAATTGGCCGGGCAAGTCGCAGCCAACTACGGATACCAAAGTCGTACCAACAAATCTATATAACCTAACCACGAAGGCTGACCCGGGGCAAACGAAAGCCAACTACGGATACCAAGCTGCGCCCGCGCGGTGGCGGGGCAAGTACGAAGACTAACTACGGATACTGGCCGGAATCACGAGACCGTCACAAAACTGAACGGGGCAATCTGAGGCCAACTACGGATACTGGCGAAACAACCACGACTTGGGGCAAGTACGAGCCAACTACGGATACCAAGCGAATCAGTAAAACCTCATGGAGAGCTAGTCCATGGAATAATAATCCTAATGGAACCATACCCGTGGGCCACCCAACGTGTCAGTAGGTCCATCAATCAAGAACAACATGACCGGCCCTCCATCGAGAGACGCGGTAACATAAGGATACAACACTTGCACAACAAGGCTATCACACGCAAACATAGACAAGTTACACACAACTCAAGGTACTTTCATTTTATGACAAAGTCCAAGTTTTAATCCCCAAAGTACTACGTACGTTAAATTCTTTTTAGTAGATCCATTTCTTTTACATAAGTCACCCGATACCCGTAGTATCAAAATAAAGTGACTAACATTTTAATTAAACCAAAACAACTTCCAGACTTTCCTTTTTAAACCAAATTAAGACAATACTATGCCTTCTTTTTAGACCAAAACACTTCTTCTTTTAAAGTCAAGTTACCATTTTAAAACCAATGATAAAAACCATTCCTTTGTTTTCATAAAGTCGTTATAACTAACTTCCCATAAAGCTGTTATAACACTTTATGTTCTAAACCAAAAACTCTTTAATTCCACAAGTCTCTTTTCTTTTAAAACAACAACAAGTATTCTTTTAAAACCCAAATAACTTACTCTTTTCAAAACAAGTAACCTATACTTAAAATGAAGTTACTTCTCTTTTTCCGAAAACAAGTCGTTATAAGTCAAGTCTCTTATCTTTCAAGATCAAGTCTCTTAACTTCTAAAATCAATAAACCATTCTTTTACCTACATAAAGTCGTTATAACTAACTTCCCATAAAGCTATTATAACACCCTATGTTTTAAACCAACGATTCACTTAGCACGTATGCGTCTGTACTACATAGTTCACAACAATCATGCTAGAAAAGATAGGAAGAGGTTCACATACCTCGCGACGATTATCGACAATTAACAAAACGCTCCACAGTATTGTAACCCTGCTAGGCTTTTCCACTCTTCAAGTAGAATACGCTACTCGTGAATGCTACTGACTATAAAGGCCACAAACGCATATCAACTCCTAAATCACTTCGTAGAATATTCTAACTGCAAGATTCCTGATTCTACAGAAAATTCGTCAGCACCTCCCCCCCCCCGTAACCACACAAATCTCCTCTACTCAGGCGCTACTGTGCCAATAACTCCCGGGGATTATACGTCTAACGGGCGTGTACAACCTTGCCCACAAATAAACTACAAGTCTCAGTAAATACGGTCAATGTAAATCTGATTTAATTCTATCAATCTTCTATCCTCATATAATATACTCAAGTATAATTACTACAACATGTAATATCCAATTACAATAGGGGACATAGATTATTACCTCGACAAGCCCAAAATTATCCAAGATTATATGTCGATCCTGAGCAACGTTTAGCTCCAAGTCCTTACGCTCCAACCCGCTCCAAGCGACCCTTAGAAGTTTCCAAACAACTTCTCTTAACACTTCAACCAAGCTTATGAAGATTTTCTAGGGTTTCGTTTTGCGACTATTGGAATAAAGTAGTATTTCCGGGCTCCTAGTATTGAAATAACTTTGGAATACTACTAGGGATACTAGGCCAATGTATTTGGGATTATACAAAAATACTCCAAGTATTTCTACACAAGAGGGGGAGGGGGACGAAAAACAAGGCTAAAGGGGAGGGAGTATTTTGCTTTGGAAAGCTTCAAGTGTGGATGAAATCACTCTTCAACTTAAGGGGGTATATATAGAGGATTCAAAGGTCAAGATCAAGTCAAGTGGGTGGTCAAGATTGGGCCATGTGTGTGTGGGTCCCACCACACCACATGGCCAACGATTTTGCTCTCCAAGTGTCATTGCATTTCGGCCAAGGGGACAAGTGGCTAGCCACTTGTCCCTCCAATTTCGGCCAAGGGTGCCACATGGGGGTGACACGTGTCGCCCCCCGATTCATCCAAAATATTTCGTCTTCCGAAAATATCCAAAAGACCGAAAATCTCAAAAACAAAGCGGGCCCCACAAAACCTGTTATACCCCGTATTTCCAGAGTATGTATGTAAGGGAATACGTACAAAAGTTTAGCCTTAAAAGTTAGGCTTGGACGAAAATACTTGGGCACAACTCACTAAAAGAATCGTTTTCCGACGAAACGTTTTACACAACTCGCGTAGGATAAATTCCGGCTATGTCATTTCTAATTTTTGCGGATTTTTCCGAGAGACGAAACACTTTGGGCCAACGGGAGGGCGACACTTGTCACCCTCCAATTGATGGACTTGAGGCGTCCATTTGGACGAATTGGATAGCCATTTTTGTCAAGTAGTTGGTAGGATATTTTGTGTGCAAGTTGGCTAGGTACACTTGCCCTAATGTTGACCTTACACTTGCCTAGCACTTGGCTAAATCTTGGGCCTTGGTTGCCCATGGCTTGACCTATAAATACCCCCTTAAGATGAAGAGTTCTTCATCCACAAATTCCTTTCCAAGTCTTGAAAATCCTTCGCCTCTCCCAAGCCTTTTCGTCCAACATACCCCAGGAAGCTTAGCGAGGCTATTCCCCTAGCCTAGCGAAATCTACCCCTCCTTGGTAGAAAAGTTGACTTCTAGTATTGTTATAATGCCCAAAATACCCTAGCCCAAATCCCTTAGTCCTTAGTAGAAGTTGTGAAGAACTTTTAAGGTTTTCTTGGAGCTACCGGAGCGTACAACTTAGGAGCTAAACCTTGCTCAGGCGCGATTTTTATCTAGGATATTATTGGGCTTACCGAGGTAAATAAACTTGTCCTTCTTTTGTAATTAGAGAATACATACTGTAGAAGTATAGTAATAAGTATAAATACTTAGAAGGATATTAAAGAATAGAATTGAACTGTTATCACAGTAGAAGGGTTTAAAAGAAGAATAATCAAACTGTACTTACTTAGAATTTGTTTCTGATGAACTTGAGTAGCTCACCGGGTAGGGAAGTGCTGCCCAATTTTCCGTAGGATAGAGAACCCTCTGCTTAGAACTGTTTTCAGAGTAGTCTGAACGTTGATAGACATGTCTGACTATTATAGGTTGATTCTATGCGCGCGACATATTCAACTTGGCAGGTGGTTTTCGCTGAGAAGGTATGTGATTCTTCCTAGAGCATGATATTTTAAAATATATATGTAGTACGGTAGACGTACATGTGTTAACTGAATAATAACTACGGCAATGTCTTTTGACTTAAGCCTGAATAATACTTACGGCAATGTCTTGCGACTTAAGCCTGAATAATAAGGATCTTAAAGCAATTCAAAAGAATATTGAATCATTTTCTTACAGAAGAAAACTAATTGGTTTTTAAACATCAAGCTTAAGAGTTATACTAGCTTTATGGGAAGTTAGGTATAAAAACTTAAGAATGATAAAAGGAACAGTTTACTTATGTGTTTATAACAGACTTATATTGATTTATAAAAGAATAATAAAATGGTTTGATAAGTAGACATGATATGATGCTATGTGTGGTAGTGACTTGTAACATTTGTATAAGAGGGTATTCTTGTTGTGCTTATGTGGTTTTAACGGTGGCTGTTATGTTGGTATTATATCACTCACCTCTTGACATGTATTCACGGGGTTAAGCGCCTCCGTCTGGGGTAGACTCGGTGATGCAGGACCATGATTCGAGAATACCTCATGCGGTTCCAGGGGACCTATGCGGAGCTACGAGAGTTCCAGGTTAGTGTGCGGGGTTATACCTCATGCGGTCTATGTGGCCATACGGACTACGAGTCGGGGCGTTGCCGAGTAGCTACCCTCGATGCGGGGTTATACCTATGCGGGCCTAAGTGAGTGGCCTATGCGGACTACGGAGTCGAGATTAGGCTTGCTTAATGATACTATGGGCAATTGGCCCTGCTTCGATCATTCGCAGCGTAGAAAAGACCTGTTACAGTTTACCTATTGTTGCTCTTGTTTGTGATGTGGCACTATGTGCGGTGTCCTTGGTTGTTTCATACATATTTGTAAACTGGTTTTAAAATGATATGATTTCATTTAAGTACTTTCTGATTTCACATACTTAGTACTGTTGTATTGACCTCCTTCGTGCAGCGTATAAGAGGCGAGCCTCTACCACGAAACAGGGCCGAACCGTGGCTCTCCGTATGGCATGTCCATTGTGTATGGGATCGCATGCAGCCGGTACCATTTGTTGGGTCGCGGAGTGACACTAGAACCTCGCGGCAAAGTGACAAAAGTGGTATCGAGCGATTAATCCTCGGAAAGTGTCTACGACCGTATCTAGTAAGTCTTGATTATCGGTGTGTTGTGCACCACACCAATAATCGAGGAGGCTATAGGATATTTAGGATTGGTTTCCATTCTTCTCATTACGAGATCGTGCCTTAGAGGCGTGTTATAAGTCGGACCCTTCTAACGTATCCCTTTTTACGTATGATTATGCCTCGCGTAAGGCAACCGGGCCCAGAAGGGCAAAGCGGCCGAGGCGCTAGTGGGACACCTAGAGTCACGAGGCTCGAGGCCCGGTCGATACCCGAGGCGGCGAAGTTCTCTGACGCCGCCGACCCGAGAGGTTTAGGGCGCGGCTGCGGTGAGTGAGACCATTTACACCTCGGTCCACGGCTGGAGCGGATGAGATGGGTTCTGAGAGATGGCCCGATTCTTGGCGAGGATCGTGGCGAACATGAGAGCGAGCTAGATCGCGGCGGTTCGGTTCGGCCCAGTAGCACCGTGGTTCACGAGGCGAGATAGTTTGAAGCTACGAGATTTCTCGAGTTGTAGCAAGCGAGTTTTACGGGTCGAGGCGGAGGATGATCCGCAGGAGTTCATCCGTCGGCTGAGAAGGATTATGAGAGTGATCGGGCGTCGGAGACCGAGTCCATGATCTTCGGTTCACATAAGTGCGTGATACCGCGATCGATTGGTTTGATTCGTGGGAGTTATCCGGGAGAGCACGTCCCGGCTACTTGGGATGAGTTCTCGAGGCTTTCCTCACTCACTTCTTACCTCGCGGATGAGGAGGCGCGGTAGCAGATTTTTGTTCTGCGAGGCGAGAGGGCCGCTGTTAGGGAGTACAATGTCGAGTTTGATTCATTGGCTCGATATGTCCCAGCGTTGGTAGCAGATATGGAGGATAGGGTGCACCGCTACGTCACCGGGCTAGATGACTATATGGTCGAATCATGTGCGGGTGTTTCTCTTTAGCCGGGTATGGACATTACTCGCATGCAGGCTCATGCTCTTGGATGTGAGGAGCGTAGAGACCGACGGGTTGACAGGCAGCGAGAAGACGGGGCGGCGAGGTCTTTTGGTGGCTATCGTGGTGGCGGCCTCGGCCGATCTATATTTGCACCACAGCCAGCTCAGAGCACTCCTGCACCGTCCTCGGCCGGCCCGAGATATTCGAGGCGGACCAGCCCCGAGGGCTTGAGCGTCGAGCGGCAGAGTGCGGCGATCGGGACCACCCACCGGTGTGGCCGTCGGTAGATCGCCGGGAGTTGTGGTGCCGCTACGGAGCTTGTTTGATTGTAGCGGCGAGGTCACTATGCGAGAACTATCAGGCCAAGGCGATCTTGATGGTAGGAGTCGGCTACGAGTTCTTTCGCGGGTCTTCCGTCCCAGCGACTACTCGCCCGGAGGAGGTGCTCATGGACGGCCAGTCGTGGCGCAGGTCGTGGCGCGGGTCGATTCTAGCGGTCCTCGAACCGCATTTATGCTGTCGGTAAGCGGGATCGGAGGCCTCACGATGTCGTCACGGTACCTTATCGGTTCTGGGTTTGATGTGTATGCCTTGATAGATCCGGTTCTACTCTGTCTATATATCTCCCTTATTGCTAGTAGGATAGGGATAGAGCACGAGTCCATAGACCACTTCGAGGTAGCTACGCGGTGGGTGATTCGGTGGTAGCTCGGCGGGTATATAGGGCTTGTCCGGTGACCATTCTGATCGTCGGACCACTGGCGACTTGATAGAGTTGGATATGATTGACTTCGACATGATCATGGGTATGGATTGGCTAGCTTCTTGCTACGCCAATGTAGACTGCAGGGAGAGAGTAGTGCGGTTCCAATTTCTTGAGAAGCCGGTTGTTGAGTGGGAGGGGAGCACTGTATCGCCGAGGGGTAGGTTTATTTCCTACCTCAAGGCTAGGAAGATGAATGCGAGGGTACATCTACCATCTCGTTCGGGTGTTTGATATTGAGGCTGCGGTGCAGTTTTGATCAGTTCGATGGTCGAGAGAGTTCCCAAGCGTGTTTCAGACGACCTCCGGGTATCCTCCCGAGAGGAGATCGAGTTTTGTATAGATGTGTTGCCAGACACTCGGCCTATTTCCATTCCGCCATACAGAATGGCACCTGCCGAGTTGAGAGAGTTGAAGGATCAGCTTAGAGACTTGCTGGAGAAGGGCTTCATCAGACCTAGTGTTTCTCCCTGGGAGCGCGGTATTGTTCGTGAAGAAGAAGGGCGGGGCAGCTGCGCGTGTGTGTTGATTGACGGTGAACAAGGTGACCATTAAACGATACCCTTCCCGGGATTGATGATTTGTTCGACCCGGTTGCGGAGTGCGAGATGTTTCTCAAAATTGATCTACGGTCGGGCTATCATCAGTGCGAGTCGAGAGAGTCGGACATCCACAGGATTGCATTCGGACGATGCGAACGCTACGAGTTTAGGGTTATGTCGTTTGGTTTGACCAACGCTCGTGGTATTCATGGATTTGATGAGCAAGTGTTCAAACCATTTTGGACACGTTTGTGATAGTGTTCATTGATGATATCTTGGTTTATTCACGCTCGAGGCGAGGCATGCGGAGCATTTGAGGATTGTCTTGATAGTTCTCGAGACCAGCGATTATACGCCAAGTTTTCCAAATGTGAGTTTTGGTTAACTTCAGTGGCTTTTCGTGGGCACTTTGTCGGGGCTGATGGCATTCGAGTGGATACGGCCAAGATCGGCGATCGAGACTTGGCCTAGACCTCTTACTCAAGCGAGGTTCGCGATTTTTGGGCCTTACGAGTTATTATCGCGGTTCGTAGAAGTTTGCTTCTATCTGCACCATTGACTAGGTGACTCGAGAAGCGGCTAAGTTTGATGGTGATGCTTGTGGCGGGGCTTCGATTCTTGAAGGAGGCGGCGCCGCCCGTTCTTACTCTTCCGGAGGTCGGATGGTTATGTTGTGTATTGTGATGCGTCAGGCATCGGGTTGGGATGTGTGTTGATGCAGCAGGGCAAGGTTATAGCGTATGCATCCCGACAGCTGAAGAAACACGAGAGGAACTACCCCACCCATGATTTGGAGTTGGCAGCGGTGATTCACGCCTTGAAGATCTGGAGGCACTATTTGTATGGGGTTCACGTGGATATTTATACAGACCACAAGAGCCTCAGGTATATCTTGACCAGAGGAGCTGAACTTACGACAGAGACGTGTGGTTAGAGTTGCTTAAGGATTACGATGTTGATATCCTATACCACCCGGGGAAGGCCAATGTCGTGGCAGATGCTCTTAGTCGTAAGTCGATGGGGAGCCTATCAGATGTGCAGCTAGAGAGGAGGAACATGGTTCGTGATTTGCATCAGTTAGCGAGCCTTGGTGTCCGTTTGATTGATTCTGATAGCAGTGGGGTTCGAGTTCGTGAGGTTGCCGAGTCTTCCATCGTCGAGGAGGTGAAGAGGCAACGATTCGAGGATCGATTTTGACACGTTATCGTGTCTGACTCTTCGTGAGGCAAAGCGGTCCTTTTGGTAGCACGATGGGGTGCTAAGGTTTGAGGGCGGTTGTGTGTTCGGATGTTTGAGGACTTGGCGAGTTCTTGGGGAAGCATACAACGCGTTACTCTATCCGTCGAGTCGACCAAGATGTACCACGACCTTAGATCGTGTATTGGTGGGATGGCTTGAAGAGGGGCGTTGCGAGTTCGTAGCTCGGTGCGTGTTGTCGGCGGTGAAGGTAGAGCACGGAGGCACGGTGGTTTATTCTGACGATAGAGATCCCGACACGGAAGTGGGAGGTGATCAACATGGACTTCATCACGGGATTACCTCGCACTCATGGAGACATGATTCTATATGGGTTATCGTCGGCGGTGTGAAATCAGCCCACTTTCTTCCGTCGGGGCGACTTTTGGTGAGGATTATGCGGACTATATATCAGAGATCGTCGATGCATGGAGTCCCTATTTCGATCATATCGCACGAGAGCCCGGTTTGGCTAACTTCGGAGGTCTTTCGAGAAGGGTTTTGGGGCCTTGGTGAGCACAGTCTGCATTCCATCCACAGCAGACGGACGAGGCGAGTGCACTATCGGACTCTTGAGGATATCTGCGGGCTGTGTTATTGACCGAGGGTAGGGAGGATCATTTGCCTCTAGTTGAGTTTGCATACAATAATAGCTACCACTCCGGTATTCGGATGGCGCCTTATGAGGCCTTGTATGGGAGGAAGTGCGGATCGCCTATAGGCTGGTTCGATGTGGGCGAGAGTGCGATTAGTGGGACGGTTGGTGCGTGAGCGGTGGATAAGGTGAAGCTTATCCAGAGAGGTTCTTGTGACTCGAGTCGGCAGAAGTCATATCTGAGATCATCGTCGTCGGCATCCGGAGTTCGAGGTTCGTGATTGGGTTTTCTAAAGGTGTCACCCATGAAGGGTGTGATGAGATTCGGGAAGAAGGAAACTTCGGCCCAGTACATTGGGCGTTTCAGATTGTCGCGAGGTAGGCAAGGTTGCTATGAGTTGGATCTGCCGTCCGTCCGGAGGCGATGCATCCGGTTTTCACGTATCTATCTTTGAGGAGATGTATCGGGGATCCATCTAGGGTACACCCGATTGGCGATGTCGGTGGCCAGGGGTTATCGTATGAGGAGATTCCATGCGATAATCGATCGTTAGGTTAGGCGTCTGCGGACGAAGGGCGTGGCAGTCAAAGTCTTGTGGCGGAACGAGCTCGGGGAGGAGATGGCGTGGGAAGGCGAGGAGGACATGAGGCGAAGTATCCTCACCTATTCCCACACCTCGGGTAATTCACTTTCCTACTTGTAAATTTTCATTATCGTTTATGCCTAAGTGTTGTCTTGTGGCGTGTGTGGCATTTGCAAGCTATTTAAGTTATGAAGAACCTTATCGTTATCTGTCTTGGGAAGGAACATTCGGGACGAATGTTTCTAAAGAGGAGAATGTTATACCGTATTTCAGAGTATGCGTGAGGAATACGTCTAAAAAGTTTAGCCTTAAAAGTTAGGCTTGGGCGAAAATACTTGGGCACAACTCACTAAAGAATCGTTTTCCGAAACGTTTTACACAACTCGCGTAGGATAAATTCCGGCTATGTCATTTCTAATTTTTGCGGATTTTTCCGAGAGACGAAACACTTTGGGCCAACGGGAGGGCGACACTTGTCACCCTCCAATTGATGGACTTGAGGCGTCCATTTGGACGAATTGGATAGCCATTTTTGTCAAGTAGTTGGTAGGATATTTTGTGTGCAAGTTGGCTAGGTACACTTGCCCTAATCTTGACCTTTCACTTTCCTAGCACTTGGCTAAATCTTGGCCCTTGGTTGCCCATGGCTTGACCTATAAATACCCCCTTAAGATGAAGAGTTCTTCATCCACAAATTCCTTTCCAAGTCTTGAAAATCCTTCTCCTCTCCCTTAAGCCTTTTCGTCAACATACCCCCTTGAGAAGCTTAGCGAGGCTATTCCCCAGCCTAGCCGAAATCTACCCCCTCCTTGGTAGAAAAGTTGCCTTCTAGTATTGTTATAATGCCCAAAATACCCTAGCCCAAATCCCTTAGTCCTTAGTAGAAGTTGTGAAGAACTTTTAAGGTTTTCTTGGAGCTACCGGAGCGTACAACTTAGGAGCTAAACCTTGCTCAGGCGCGACTTTTATCTAGGATATTATTGGGCTTACGAGGTAAATAAACTTGTCCTTCTTTTGTAATTAGAGAATACATCTGTAGAAGTATAGTAATAAGTATAAATACTTAGAAGGATATTAAAGAATAAATTGAATCTGTTATCACAGTAGAAGGGTTTAAAGAAGAATAATCAAACTGTACTTACTTAGAATTTGTTTTCTGATGAGACTTGAGTAGCTCATGGGTAGGAAGTCTTTGCCAAATTTTCCGTAGGATAGAGAACCCTCTGCTTAGAACTGTTTTCAGAGTAGTCTGAACATTGATAGACGTGTCTTACTATTATAGGTTGATTCTCTGCGCGCGACATATTCAACTTGGCAGGTGGTTTTCGCTGAGAAGGTATGTGATTCTTCCTAGAGCATGATATTTTAAAATATATATGTAGTACGGTAGACGTACATGTGTTAAATGAATAATAACTACGGCAATGTCTTTTGACTTAAGCCTGAATAATACTTACGGCAATGTCTTGCGACTTAAGCCTGAATAATAAGGATCTTAAAGCATTTCAAAAGAATATTGAATCATTTTCTTACAGAAGAAAACTAATTGGTTTTTAAACATCAAGCTTAAGAGTTATACTAGCTTTATGGGAAGTTAGGTATAACAACTTAAGAATGATAAAAGGAACAGTTTACTTATGTGTTTATAACAGACTTATATTGATTTATAAAAGAATAATAAAATGGTTTGATAAGTAGACATGATATGATGCTATGTGTGGTAGTGACTTGTAACATT
The DNA here is from genome assembly GCA_029844215.1 of Przewalskia tangutica. Taxonomy (NCBI): domain Eukaryota; kingdom Viridiplantae; phylum Streptophyta; class Magnoliopsida; order Solanales; family Solanaceae; genus Przewalskia; species Przewalskia tangutica. The sequence continues at coordinate 65,194,272 of CM056720.1, forward strand.
TGTATAAGAGGGTATTCTTGTTGTGCTTATGTGGTTTAACGGTAAGCTGTTATGTTGGTATTATATCACTCACCTCTTGACATGTTACCGGGGGTTAAGCTGCCCTCCGATGCGGGGTAGACTCAGGCGGTCTGGGACTATGATTCGAGAATACCTCATGCGGGTCCAGGGGACCTATGCGGAGCTACGAGAGTTCCAGGTTAGTGTGCGGGGTTATACCTCATGCGGTCTATGTGGCCATACGGACTACGAGTCGGGGCGTTGCAGGAGTAGCTACCCTCGATGCGGGGTTATACCCTATGCGGGCCTAAGTGAGTGGCCTATGCGGACTACGGGAGTCCAGGATTAGGCTTGCTTAATGATACTATGGGCAATTGGCCCTGCTTCGATCATTCGCAGCGTAGAAAAGACCTGTTACAGTTTACCTATTGTTGCTCTTGTTTGTGATGTGGCACTATGTGCGGTTTCCTTGGTTGTTTCATACATATTTGTAAACTGGTTTTAAAATGATATGATTTCATTTAAGTACTTTACAGTTTCACATACTTAGTACCTGTTGTACTGACCTCCTTCGGGGGGCTGCGCGTATAAAGAGGCCAGAGCCTCTACCACGGGAACAGACCCGAACCGTGGCTCTCCGTATGGCATGTCCGCTGTGTATGGGATCGCATGCAGCCCGGTACCATTTGTTGGGTCGCCGGAGTGACACTAGAACCTCGCGGCAAAGTGACAAAAGTGGTATCAGAGCAGTTAATCCTCGGAAAGTGTCTACAGACCGTATCTAGTAGAGTCTTGATTATCGGTGTGTTGTGCACCACACCAATAATCAGGAGGCTATAGGATATTTAGGATTGGTTTCCATTCTTCTCATTACGAGATCGTGCCTTGAAGTGTGTTATAAGTCGGACCCTTCTAACGTATCCCTTTTTACATGATTATGCCTCGCGTAAGGCAACCGGGCGAAGGGCAAAGCGGCGAGGAGGCGCTAGTGGGACACCTAGAGTCACGAGGCTCGTGCCCGGTCGATACCGAGGCGGCGAGTTCTACGCCGCCGACCCGAGAGGTTTAGGGCGCGGCGGCGATGGTGAGACCACGACCTACACCTCGGTCCCGGCACTGGAGCGAGATGAGATGGGTTCTGAAGAGATGGCGATTCGCGGCGAGATCGTGGCGAACATGAGGCGAGCTAGATCGGCGATTCGATTCCGGCCCGATGTAGCACCGTGGTTCACGAGGCGAATAGTTTGAAGCTATGAGATTTCTGAGTTGTAGCAAGCGAGTTTCTGGTCGGCCGGAGGATGATCCGCGGGAGTTCATCCGTCATTCTGAAGGATTATGAGAGTGATCGGGCGTCGGAGACCGAGTCCATGATCTTGGTTCACATAAATGCGTGATACCGCGATCGATTGGTTTGATTCGTGGGAGTTATCCGGGGAGAGCACGCGTCCCGGCTACTTAGGATGAGTTCTCGGAGGCTTTCCTCACTCACTTCTTACCTCGCGGATGAGGAGGCGCGGTGACATTTTTGTTCTGCGAGGCGAGAAGGGCCTTTGTTAGAAGTACAATGTCGAGTTTGATTCATTGGCTCGATATGTCCAGCGTTGGTAGCGATATGGAGGATAGGGTGCACCGCCACGTCCACCGGCTAGATGACTATATGGTCGAATCGTATGCGGGTGTTTCTCTTGATCGGGTATGGACATTACGCGTGCGAGCTCATGCTCTTGGATGCGAGGCGTAGAGGCAAGCGGGTTGTGGCGGCAGCGAGAAAACCAGGACGGCAGTGGTCTTTTGGTGGCTATCGTGGTGGCGGCCTCGGCCGATCTAGATTTGCACCACGGCCGGCTCGAGCACTCTGCACCATCCTCGGCCAGCCGGAGATATTCGAGGCGCACCAGGCCCGTGGCTTGAGCGTCGAGCGGCGGAGTGCGGCGATCGGACCACCCACCGGTGGCCGTCGCGGTAGATCCCACCGGGAGTTGTGGTGCTGCTACGGGAGCTTGTTTGATTGTGGCCAGCAGGTCACTATGCGAGAACTATCCGACCAAGGCGATCTTGATGGTAGTGGTCGACTACTGAGTTCTTTCGCGGGTCTTCTTCATCCCCGACGCCTACTCGCCCGGAGGCAAGGTGCTCATGGACCAGCGGTCGCGGCGAGTCGTGGCGCGGGTCGATTCTAGCGGTCCTCGAACGCATTTATGCTTTGTCGGTAAGCGGGATCAGGAGGCCTCACCTGATGTCGTCACAGGTACCTTATCAGTTTCTGGGTTTGATGTGTATGCCTTGATAGATCCGGGTTCTACTCTGTCCTATATATCTCCCCTTATTGCTAGTAGGATAGGGATAGAGCCTGAGTCCATAGACCCTTTCGAGGTAGCTACGCCAGTGGGTGATTCGGTGGTAGCTCGGCGGGTATATAGGGCTTGTCCAGTGACCATTTACAGTCGTCAGACCCTAGCCGACTTGATAGAGTTGGATATGATTGACTTCGACATGATCATGGGTATGGATTGGCTAGCTTCTTGCTACGCCAATGTAGACTGCAGGGAGAGAGTAGTGCGGTTCCAATTTCTTGAGAAGCCGGTTGTTGAGTGGGAGAACCTTTGTATCGTAGGGGTAGGTTTATTTCCTACCTCAAGGCTAGGAAGATGGTGCAGAAGGGGTACATCTACCATCTCGTTCGGGTGTTTGATATTGAGGCTGCAGTGCCAGATTTTCAGTCAGTTCCAGTAGTCAGAGAGTTCCCAGACGTGTTTCCAGACGACCTCCCGGGTATCCCTCCTGAGAGGGAGATCGAGTTTTGTATAGATGTGTTGCCAGACACTCGGCCTATTTCCATTCCGCCATACAGAATGGCACCTGCCGAGTTGAGAGAGTTGAAGGATCAGCTTAGAGACTTGCTGGAGAAGGGCTTCATCAGACCTAGTGTTTCTCCCTGGGAAGCGCCGGTATTGTTCGTGAAGAAGAAGGGCGGGGCCAGCTGCGCATGTGTGTTGATTACGGTGAACAAGGTGACAATTAAGAACAGATACCCCCTTCCCAGGATTGATGATTTGTTCGACCAGTTGCAGGGTGCGAGATGTTTCTCCAAAATTGATCTACGGTCGGGAGCGCCGGTATTGTTCGTGAAGAAGAAGGACGGGACGCTGCACATGTGTGTTGATTACAGGCAGCTGAACAAGGTGACCATTAAACGAATACCCTTCCCGTGATTGATGATTTGTTCGACCAGTTGCAGGGTGCGAGATGTTTCTCCAAAATTGATCTATGGTCGGGCTATCATCAGGTGCGAGTCAGAGAGTCGGACATCCCTAGGATTGCATTCCGGACCCGGTACGGGCACTACGAGTTTAGGGTTATGTCGTTTGGTTTGACCAACGCTCCGGCGGTATTCATGGATTTGATGAACCGAGTGTTCAAACCATTTTTGGACACGTTTGTGATAGTGTTCATTGATGATATCTTGGTTTATTCACGCTCAGAGCAGGAGCATGCGGAGCATTTGAGGGGCTTGCGATAGTTCTCCAGACCAGCGATTATCGCCAAGTTTTCCAAATGTGAGTTTTGGTTAACCGGTGGCTTTTCTTGGGCATATTGTCCGGGTGATGGCATTCGAGTGGATACGGCCAAGATCGGCGATCGAGACTTGGCCTGAACTACTACTCCGCGAGGTTCGCGATTTTACGGGCCTTACGAGTTATTATCGGTTCGTAGAAGTTTGCTTCTATCTCTCGCACCATTGACTAGGTGACTCGGAAAGCGGCTAAGTTTGATGGTGATGCTTGTGGCGGGGCTTCGATTCTTGAAGGAGAGGACGGCCGCCTCGTTCTTACTCTTCCGGAGGTCGGATGGTTATGTTGTGTATTGTGATCGTCGGGCATCGGGTTGGGATGTGTGTTGATGCGGCATGGCAAGGTTATAGCGTATGCATCCGGCGGTGAAGAAACACGAGAGGAACTACCCCCATGATTTGGAGTTAGCGGCGGTGATTCACGCCAAGATCCGGAGGCACTATTTGTATGGGGTTCACGTGGATATTTATACGGACCACAAGAGCCTCGGTATATCTTCGGCCAGAGGAGTGAACTTACGGCAGAGGCGTGTGGTTAGAGTTGCTTAAGGATTACGATGTTGATATCCTATACCACGGGAAGGCGATGTCGTGGCGGATGCTCTTAGTCGTAAGTCGATGGGAGCCTATCGGATGTGCGGCTAGAGAGGAGGAACATGGTTCGTGATTTGCATCGCTTAGCGAGCCTTGGTGTCCGCTTGATTGATTCCCGATAGCGATGGGGTTCGAGTTCGTGAGGTTGCCGAGTCTTCCATCGTCGAGGAGGTGAAGAGGCAACGATTCGAGGATCGATTTTGACACGTTATCGTGATCTGACTCTTCGTGAGGGCAAGGGTCCTTTTGAGGTAGCTTTGATGGGGTGCTAAGGTTTGAGGCGAGGTTGTGTGTTCGGATGTTTGAGGACTTGGCAGAGTTCTTGGGGAAGCATACAACGCGGCGTTACTCTATCCATCCGTGGTCGACCAAGATGTACCACGACCTTAGATCGTGTATTGGTGGGATGGCTTGAAGAGGGGCGTTGCGAGTTCGTAGCTCGGTGCGTGTTGTCGGCGGTGAAGGTAGAGCACCGAGGCACGGTGGTTTTATTCTGACGATAGAGATCCCGACCTGGAAGTGGGAGGTGATCAACATGGACTTCATCACAGGATTACCTCGCACTCATAGGAGACATGATTCTATATGGGTTATCGTCGACAGGCTGACGAAATCAGCCCACTTTCTTCTCGTCAGGACGACTTTTTCGGCTGAGGATTAGTGCCAGACTATATATCCGAGAGATCGTCAGACTGCATGGAGTCCCTATTTCGATCATATCGCATGAGAGCCCGGTTCTGGCTAACTCGGAGGTCTTTCGAGAAGGGTTTTGGGACGCAGTGAGCACAGTCGCATTCCATCCACAGACAGACGGACAGCAGAGCGCACTATCCGCACTCTTGAGGATATCTTTGCGGGCTGTGTTATTGACCGAGGGTAGGGAGGATCATTTGCCTCTAGTTGAGTTTGCATACAATAATAGCTACCACTCCAGTATTCAGATGGCGCCTTATGAGGCCTTGTATGGGAGGAAGTGCAGATCGCCTATAGGCTGGTTCGATGTGGGCGAGGTGCAGTTAGTGGGACGATTGGTGCGGCAGCGATGGATAAGGTGAAGCTTATCCAGGAGAGGTTGCTGACAGCTCAGAGTCGACAGAAGTCATATACATATCATCGTCATCGGCATCTGGAGTTCGAGGTTCGTGATTGGGTTTTCCTAAAGGTGTCACCCATGAAGGGTGTGATGAGATTCGGGAAGAAGAAACTTCGGCCCAAGGTACATTGGGCGTTTGATTGTCGCGAGGTAGGCAAGGTTGCTATGAGTTGGATCTGTCGTCCGATCGGAGGCGATGCATCCGGTTTTCACGTATCTATCTTTGAGGAGATGTATCGGGGATCCATCTAGGGTACACCCGATTGACGATGTCCAGTGGCCAGGGGTTATCGTGAGGAGATTCCCATAGCGATAATCGATCGTTAGGTTAGGCGTCTGCGGACGAAGGGCGTGGCCGTCAAAGTCTTGTGGCGGAACGAGCTCAGGGAGGAGATGACGTGGGAAGCTGAGGAGGACATGAGGCAGAAGTATCCTCACCTATTCCCCACACCTCCAGGTAATTCACTTTCCTACTTGTAAATTTTCATTATCGTTTATGCCTAAGTGTTGTCTTGTGGTCGTGTGTGGCATTTGCAAACTGTTTAAGTTATGAAGAACCTTATCGTTATCTGTCTTGGGAAGGAACATTCGGGACGAATGTTTCTAAGGAGGGGAGAATGTTATACCCCGTATTTCCAGAGTATGTACGTAAGGGAATACGTACAAAAGTTTAGCCTTAAAAGTTAGGCTTGGACGAAAATACTTGGGCACAACTCACTAAAAGAATCGTTTTCCGACGAAACGTTTTACACAACTCGCGTAGGATAAATTCCGGCTATGTCATTTCTAATTTTTGCGGATTTTTCCGAGAGACGAAACACTTTGGGCCAACGGGAGGGCGACACTTGTCACCCTCCAATTGATGGACTTGAGGCGTCCATTTGGACGAATTGGATAGCCATTTTTGTCAAGTAGTTGGTAGGATATTTTGTGTGCAAGTTGGCTAGGTACACTTGCCCTAATCTTGACCTTTCACTTGCCTAGCACTTGGCTAAATCTTGGCCCTTGGTTGCCCATGGCTTGACCTATAAATACCCCCTTAAGATGAAGAGTTCTTCATCCACAAATTCCTTTCCAAGTCTTGAAAATCCTTCTCCTCTCCCTTAAGCCTTTTCGTCCAACATACCCCCCCCCCCCCCTTGAGAAGCTTAGCCGAGGCTATTCCCCCCCTAGCCTAGCCGAAATCTACCCCCCCTCCCTTGGTAGAAAAGTTTCCTTCTAGTATTGTTATAATGCCCAAAATACCCTAGCCCAAATCCCTTAGTCCTTAGTAGAAGTTGTGAAGAACTTTTAAGGTTTTCTTGGAGCTACCGGAGCGTACAACTTAGGAGCTAAACCTTGCTCAGGCGCGACTTTTATCTAGGATATTATTGGGCTTACCGAGGTAAATAAACTTGTCCTTCTTTTGTAATTAGAGAATACATACTGTAGAAGTATAGTAATAAGTATAAATACTTAGAAGGATATTAAAGAATAGAATTGGTATTATCACGGTAGAAGGGTTTAAAGAAGAATAATCAAATCAGACTTACTTAGGATTTGTTTTCACGATGAGACTTGAGTAGCTCAGGGTAGGAAGTGCTGCCCAATTTTCCGTAGGATAGAGAACCCTCTGCTTAGAACTGTTTTCAGAGTAGTCTGAACGTTGATAGACGTGTCTTACTATTATAGGTTGATTCTCTGCGCGCGACATATTCAACTTGGCAGGTGGTTTTCGCTGAGAAGGTATGTGATTCTTCCTAGAGCATGATATTTTAAAATATATATGTAGTACGGTAGACGTACATGTGTTAACTGAATAATAACTACGGCAATGTCTTTTGACTTAAGCCTGAATAATACTTACGGCAATGTCTTGCGACTTAAGCCTGAATAATAAGGATCTTAAAGCATTTCAAAAGAATATTGAATCATTTTCTTACAGAAGAAAACTAATTGGTTTTAAAACATCAAGCTTAAGAGTTATACTAGCTTTATGGGAAGTTAGGTATAACAACTTAAGAATGATAAAAGGAACAGTTTACTTATGTGTTTATAACAGACTTATATTGATTTATGAAAGAATAATAAAATGGTTTGATAAGTAGACATGATATGATGCTATGTGTGGTAGTGACTTGTAACATTTGTATAAGAGGGTATTCTTGTTGTGCTTATGTGGTTTAACGGTAAGCTGTTATGTTGGTATTATATCACTCACCTCTTGACATGTTACCGGGGGTTAAGCCTCCGACGGGGTAGACTCAGTGATGCAGGACCATGATTCGAGAATACCTCATGCGGGTCCAGGGGACCGATGCGGATCTACGAGAGTTCCAGGTTAGTGTGCGGGGTTATACCTCACGCGGTCTATGTGGCCATGCGGACTACGAGTCGGGGCGTTGAGGAGTAGCTACCTCGATGCGGGTTATACCTATGCGGGCCTAAGTGAGTGGCCTATGCGGACTACGAGGTCGAGATTAGGCTTGCTTAATGATACTATGGGCAATTGGCCCTGCTTCGATCATTCGCAGCCTAGAAAAGACCTGTTACAGTTTACCTATTGTTGCTCTTGTTTGTGATGTGGCACTATGTGCGGTTTCCTTGGTTGTTTCATACATATTTGTAAACTGGTTTTAAAATGACATGATTTCATTTAAGTACTTTCTGATTTCACATACTTAGTACTGTTATGCCGACCTCCTTGGGGCTGCGTTCATGCCGCAGGTAAGGGCAAGCAGGTGCTAGATCCACATCCTTAGGATCTCTTTGCATTGGTGTCAGGAGCTCCATCTTCTCCGGAGGCTCCACTTTTTGGTATGATCTCCCTGTATTGTAGTTAGTTTGTACATTCAGGGTATGGCGGGGCCCTGTCCCGCCATAGTGGTTTACTTCCTTAGAGGTCTGTAGTCCTATTGTACAGTTGGGATGTAACTGCAAAACTATGTTATGTATATATGCCGAAAGGCGACATTTTCTCACATAAAACTGTGTCTCTTTTTACAACTGTTTCATGTCTTGTTTTATATTCCGCTGATTACTCTGATGTATGACTACTTGGGTGCCCGGGTAAGGCACCAGTCACGGGCCCCGGAACGTGTCGTGACAAAACCGTAAATTTCTCCCGTGGGCCCCACGTGACCATTTTCGAAAATAAAATCCCATAATTCTAATATAATCCAAGAAGTCCAAATACCAAATCTGGGAATCCAATTCCCATTAACGAACCTTTTTCTTCACAAAAACCGGAAACTTTTCCGTCGAAAAATCACATCTTCCTTTCTTTCCAAAATTTCTGTCGTATTCTCGTACGTACATTCTCACATACATACCCTGGAACTACGGGGTATAACATGTGCACCACACCAATAATCAGGAGGCTATAGGATATTTAGGATTGGTTTCCATTCTTCTCACTCTGAGATCGTGCCTTAGAACTGTGTTATAAGTTGGACCCCTCTAACGTATTTCCTTTCTTTAACAGTTATGCCTCCACGTAAGGCAACCCGGGCCCAGAAGGGCAAGGCAGCCGAGGGAGCTGCTAGTAGGACACCGAGAGTCACGAGGGCTCAGGCCCAGTCTATACCCGAGACGGCGAGTTCCACGACGCCGCCGGCCAGAGACCACAAGACTGCGCCTCCACCCACACCGGAGCAGATGAGATGGGTTCTGAAGAGATGGCCCGATCGCCGGATCGTGGCGAACATGAGATAGGATCACGCGATTCGATTCAGCCCGGTGCAGCGTGGTTCACCCGAGATCGGACAGTTTGAGGCTACGGGATTTTCTGCGTTGTAGCCCGCCGGAGTTCTACGGGTCGAGGCCTGAGGATGATCCACATGAGTTCATCTGCCAGTTACAGAGGATCATGCGAGTGATCAAGGCTTCGGAGACCGAGTTCGTGATCTTCGGTTCGCATAGGCTGCGTGATACCGCAGTCGATTGGTTTGATTCGTGGGAGTTATCCCGGGGAGAAACGCGTCCCAGCTACTGGGATGAGTTCTCGGAGGCTTTTCTCACTCACTTCTTGCCTCGCGGATGAGGAGGGCACGGTAAGCAGATTTTTGTTGCTGAGACAGAGAGGACGCACAGTTAGGGAGTACAACGTTGAGTTCGATTCGTTGGCTCCATATGTCCCTGCGTTGGTAGCAGATATGGAGGACAGGGTACACCGCTATGTCACCGGGCTAGATGATTATATGGCCGAGTCTTGTGCGGGTGTGGCTCTTCAAGTTAGCCGATTTGGCCTAGTAAGTTGCATTAATTTGATATCGTTTGTGGGGCGGAATTTTACACGTCTAGTAGGCATGTAATCCCCTATTGTTAATTGCTTTGATTGGGCCTTAAATGTGGCGTGTTTGGTTATTGTATTCGGCCTTGAAAAAGGTGGCAAAGTAAGTAAACACAAAGGAGGTGTTGTCCGATTTTCCGTAGAATTTAAAGACTTAGCACTTAGAATATTCTACGTTGGAAGTAAGAGGTTAATGGACGTATGGTGACCATTATAGGTGGAAGTACTAAGTATAGCGTATCCTACTTGAAGGATGGAATAACTATCAAGGTTGAAGTACTTTGGAGCATTTTGCTACTTGTCGACAATCGTCACGAGGTATGTGAACCTCTTCCTTCCGTTGGCATGATTCTATGTATGGAATATACCTGTGGTATCATTTCATGTTTCTTTCTACTCTTAGAAGTTAAGAGGAAGTTGGGTGATTTACTCTATGTAGAACTTTTCCTATCTTTTGAGCACGACTAGTTGCACGTATGTAGTACGGTAGACGAACAACACCTTGATATCCTTTACTAGTTTTATGAATAGCCAATTCGGGTGAGTTAGGAGATTAACTCATTTCTTTTAAAGAATAAAGGATGTCTCAAGTATTATTAAAGTTAAGGGACTTGAAGAGTTTTGAAGTATGTGATACTTGTTCCGTTTTAAACGTATAAGTCCCTTGGATAGGAAATTGTATTTTTGGCTAAGGCATAAAGTGAATATAACGACTTTATGGGGAGTTGGTTATATTTGCTTTATGGAAAGATAAATGACTTGATTTTAGTAAAAAGGCAACTTGATTTTAAGGCATCAATTGCCTAAGGTTTTATAATAAAAGGAGTCGCTTGAGTTCTAAAAGTTAAGAGACTAATTGTATTTTTGAAAGTTAAAAGAATTGATTTGAAATAAAGAAGGGCAAATTGTTTTAAAGGTACCAATTGCTTAAGGTTTTAATAAAGAAGTCACTTAATTTAGAAGTTCGTAATTGTAGTTCTAAAAGGTATTGTGACTTGTCTTGAAAGGTGGATAGGACTTGATACTATAGTTGTTAGTATCTGGGAAGTTTTAATTGAAAGAGAGCCTTTCTAAAGGAGTAGAGGTGCGTAGTACGTTGGGTTAAATTCTGTTCTATATGACATTATCGACTCAGAATGGGTCGTAGTATACATCACGACCGATTCCGCCCGTGGATCGTGCCTTACCGGGCACCCTAGTGATACAACATCGTAGTAATCAGCGAACATAAAATGATACAAGACATATTATGAAATATGAAACAATAACTGAGAAAACTTGCCTTTCGCATATATATAAACAATGCTTTTTTCAACATGAGCAGCTTTAATCCTTTTTACAAACCCCGCCCACAACAAGATACTGCACTTACGAATGATATGACAACAACGACGGACAGGGCCGCCATACCACGAATGTAAGCACCTACAACAACAGGGGACTATACCAAGATAAGCCTCCGGAGAAACGGAGCTTTCCCAAACGCTGAACTGTGACCCTAAGAGCGAAGATCAACGACTGGTGTACCTTTACCTGCGGCATGAACGCAGCCCCCCGAAGGAGGTCAGTACAAAAATTTAGTATGTGAAACTGAAAATAAATCAGAAATGAAATCATAGTAGTCTATACAAAGCAGGAGACATGTATGATAACCAAACTACAGTTTACAATAAATAAGCAGTCATGTCAAGTTAGGGACTCACGCCCTCAAAGTCATCACAATAAAACCGACGGTAAATGCGAAGGCATAGCCGACTACTAAGACCTCGCACACAAATGCCATAAATCGTATCACGAGGTCTTCTAGACCGCACTACATGATCGGCCGCCATTTGCCCGCAGATCAATGCGTGTCTATCCTCGAACTCTCGCAGCCCGCATAGGTCACACACGCACCACATAAGGTATTCCTCGAATCATGGTCCTAGACCGCTCGAGGTACACCCCGCATCGGCGCATTTTAACCTTCGGTATCCGCCAGGCTCCCGCAACCCGCATAGTCTCAAAAGACCGCATAGTCTCAACAGACCGCATAGGGAATCCCCGCATCGCTAAACACCGGAATGATCAATCGAGCTCTCGTGACCGCATAGTCACAAGGACCGCATAGCCGTATAGACCCGCATCAAGGGTGGCAAGCCCTGTATAATAAGTCGAGGGTAGGTGATATAATAATAGTACAATGGACTTACTGCTTAGCAACGTAAAGACAAAGAAGAATGACTCCCCTTACATAACAACCACAAGATACTAACACACGTAGCATCCTAACATGTTTACTTATCAAATCAACAAGAAAGCATTACAAGACTATCACAAACCAATACAATCAAGTTATTCACACAAGGTACTTTCTACTAACAAGTTTGGGTATCTATCCCCAAAGTACTTCACACATTAAATCTTTAAAAGATCCGCTTCTTTCCCATAAGTCACGCAATACCCGTAGTATAAAATAGAGTGACTGTCCCTTTTTTTTTAAGTAAACCAAAACACTTACCTTTGTAAAATCAAGTAACAACATTATTTTCCAAACGTTCAAGTTTGCCTAATTTCAAATGTTCACGTTTCTTATTTTAGAAAGGTTTCGTCGTTCATAGTCTTATTCATTTAAGAATATAATTCTCTTTTAAACCATCTAAGAAACATAAGCCTTATGTGAGTAGGATATTCTTGTTTATAACAATCTTATTACAGCAGCCATGATCTAGGAAATATCATTTTGTCTCATCTTAGCTTCTATGCAGATGGAAGTTTCTACTGGTTTTATTAATACTTCATTAATCAAAACATTTCCCTTTATTAACGCCGCAGATGGTTTGTCGATACACATTACGATTTCCAAATCAAGAAACATTATCCCTTTAAAAATCAAGTACTCATTACTCACGAATGAGGTTTCACACAAAATTCATTGATTAAGTTAAGTCTCTTATCTTACAAGATCAAGTCTCTTAACTTCTAAAATAAATCATTCGTTTTATCTCTCTTAAGCCGTTATACCTAACTTCCCATAAAGCTAGTATAACTCTTAAGTTTTTAAAACCAAGTATTACTATTCTTTTAAAAACAGTTCTTAATTCTCTTGAACTATTTCAAGATTATTATTATTCGGGCTTAAGTCAAAAGACATTGCCGCATAACCACGTTCAATTAACACACGTACGTCTACCGTACTACATAGTTATACACATATCATGCTAGAAGAGATAGGAAGAGGTTCACATACCTCGCGACGATTATCGACTATTAGCAAATCGCTCCACGGCTATAACCCGGCTAGCCTGGTCCACCTTCTCAAGTAGCACATGCTACTCACAGAACATTCAACCTATACAGGTTATACAAGTCTATCAAAGTCTAGACTACTCGGTAGAATAAATCTAGATACAAGATCCTACGAGAAATTGGGCACCCTTCCCTACCCACAAACTACAAGTCCATCAGAATACACCCCACGTAATTACGATCGCTTCTCTTCTTTAAATTCAGGCTTAAGTCCAAAGACATTGCCACAAGCTATGTTCAGTTATATATATAGTATACTTCAACTATATATTCCTACAACATGCAATATCCAATTACAATAGGGGAACAAGATAATTACCTCGATAAGCCCATAATCATCCAAGTATAAATGTCGATCCTTAGCAATGCTTAGCTCCTACTCCGGGTGCTCCAACCCGCTCCAAACAACCCTTAGAAGTTCTACGCGACCTACTTAATACTCCAACCAACTATGGAGATTTTCCTTAGGGTTTCGGTTTGAGACAAAAAGGACATACCAGAGTATTTCCTGCCTCTACGTATAGAGGTTTCTTTGGAATACTACAAGGTATACGGCTAAGGTAATTTGGGTATTGTAACAATACTTTTGAGAGTATTTCTACAAAGAGGGGGGGTATGTTACACGAGAACAACACTCTAAGAGAGGGGGGGGGTTCTCGGCTAAGGCTCACAAAGGGAGAGGGTTTCGGCCAAAGGCCTTCACAAGGGGGAGAGGGGCTCTTGGAAGAGAGTCTACAAGAGGGAGGAGAGGGGTTTCCAAGACTTAGAACAAGTGAAGAGTGGATGAAGAAGTTCATCACTAAGGGGGGTATTTATAGGAAAACCAAAGGCCAACCAATGGCCAAGATTAAGCCATGTGCAAGGCAAGTGTAAGGCCAAGATCAAGCCAAGTGCACCCTAACCCTACTCCACAAAACAAGCCACAAAACAAGCCACAAAACAAGCCACAAAACAAGGCCCAAAATAAGGGACCAATCGCCAAGGCCAACCAACCCTTTATCAGTCAATGAGGGTGACAAGTGTCACCTCCCGCTGGTCCAAAATGTTTGTCTCTAAAAATCCGCAAAAATAATAAATGACATAGCCGAATTTTCTACAAAAGTCGTGGAAACGTTTCACGAAAACGACTCTTTCGCACTTGTGCACAATTTCGCCACTTTGCCTACTTAAGGCTTTAAGCTTTTATACGTACATACTCTGAAATACGGGGTATAACATTCTCCCCTCCTTAGAAACATTCGTCCCGAATGTTCCTTCTAAGTCTCAAAACAAACGCGCACCGGTATAGTCTTCACTACTATACTTACGAGAACAATCCTGCCACACCTGGCCACAGAAACACCCGCGCAAAAACCTCCATCCAAGTCCATGAGGAAACACCTCTAACATCACCACAAATACCTCTCCCCGGGGTCAAAAATATACTTCTTTAGTCACTGATACTACTTTTGTCACTTTGTCGCGAGCCTTGCTCCGACGACCCAACAAATGGTACCGGGCTGCATGCGATCCCTGAGGCTGTCGTACACTCGAACTCTTACCACATTTACATCTTCGCTTCAAAACTCGGGGTTACTATCTCCAACCTGGTCATCATTAACTGGGAACACTCTGGATGGATCTCCGATTTCCTTCTCGAGCATGACACGAAAGACTGGACGCACTGCCTCCTAAGTCGGACGGCAAATGCTAACATATAGGCAACCTGGCCTATCCCTCACATGAACTCAAAAGGCCCAAAGTAACTCGGGCTAAGTTCCCTCTGTTTTCCAAAACTCGTCACACCCTAACCGGGGTGGTACTTTCAAGAAGATCGACCGTCAACCTGAACTCTAAGCGTTGTCGCCGATTATCCGCACGATTTTCTCTGAGCTGCCAGAACCTCTTCTAGACAAGCTTCACCCCATCCACAGTCTGCTGGAACAAGCCTGAACCAACTATCTGAACCTTGCCAACATCGAACCAATCGACCGGCAACTTACACTTCCGCCCCTACAAGGCTTCAAAAGGCGACATCCGAACATTGAAATGGTAGTTTAAACGCTCCCTTCACAGGAGACAACAATTCCCACGACTACCCCAGAAATCCACACACTGGCCCGAGGGCGAATGCGATTCTGAGACTCACCTGAGTTCTTAACCTTGCACGTAAAACTTCCGAAACAAAAGCGCCGCACTGGCTCCATTATGCGTCATAAGGTGAAGGTAGACACCCCGTGCAGCCTTACAACCTTTCAGATAACTTATCACAGCCGAGTAAACGGTCCTGACCGAATAACACGATGGGCTGGCCCCATCGGCCCGACCACTGGTCGAACGCATCCACGAACTCGTACGCTGGTTAACTAAACTTGAGCCTAACACCCTCGTGACCCTACCACAAGTCGGGACCACCACAACCAGACCCCACCACCAAACATGTCGCGGGTTGACCCGCAACGTGGCCTCAACCCGACCCGACAAGGCGCAAAATACTATCTCCCCGAAGGAACAATCTCACTAAACACGTTACGAAAACCTAGCGGTCTTCTTAGCTCAACTACCCTCTTTCATTTCATACTACTTAGGGACCTATCCCAAACATAGCTCACGTGCACTATGCACTCCGATAAGGATCAAACATAACACTACACCTTTACTCGAGATGGACTTACCTCTAAGGTCTCTACGTATAACACTCTAAGGCTCACATCTTCTCTATCCCCCAAAATCTTACCCGGTAACTAACCATGATTTCTAATCACAATACACTTATGTTATCTGAACATAACACTTAAGATATACTCATCTCATCACACAATACTAATCTCTAGAGGGTTAAAGATATACCTGTATCTACTGTTTCACTCCCCTTAGT
The DNA here is from genome assembly GCA_029844215.1 of Przewalskia tangutica. Classification (NCBI taxonomy): domain Eukaryota; kingdom Viridiplantae; phylum Streptophyta; class Magnoliopsida; order Solanales; family Solanaceae; genus Przewalskia; species Przewalskia tangutica. The sequence continues at coordinate 65,209,945 of CM056720.1, forward strand.
TGTTCTAATCAAACCCGCCCCGTAAGGCGCATAGCTAGGGAAGATGACGAACTACCCACCGAACCTGAAGGCTAAGTCCTCCTACTAGGATACTCTTTCGACATCAGACCCTGACGGTCATAGGTACAACAAGTACCAACTAAAAGACGACATTCCCCGGGATGACGTCTGCCACACTGTGAACCGGAAGCCCTGGAGTTCTGACCAACTCCTGCATACCCCGAACGTCCTGAAATCCGTGGAGAACCTCTCTGCACTGGTGGGTGTGCAAATCTAATCATTGGCGAGGTGACTCGCCAAAGTTACCAAAGGACCTTGCCGCTCGCCCTTCTCGTCGCCCTCGTTAACCCGTCGATCTCTACGCTTTCGGCCGCTGTATAAGCTCGCATACGTGCCATGCTCGCCTAACTGAAGAACTACTCTTGCACAACCTTCTCGTTGATATTCATCAAGATTCGCGGTACATCGGTATACTCTCTGGTAGTCAAATCCATAGTTAGTAACAGGGTCGCCTCCTTGAAATCTATATTCTCTGTTCCCGGTCGTGAATCAAGGTTCAAATATCATGGCCGCAGAGGAATCTGCCGCCGTGCTAAACTCTGCTGGGGCTAGTGACGTCGCAGAACTCCCCAAATGAAGCACCACCCCAGGTGATGATTGGGCCTGTGCCCTCGTAACCCTCTGAACTCTACTCGCAGCTCCCTCGGCTGCCTTGCCCTCCTGGGCCCGGGTTGCCCTACGCGGAGGCATAACGATAAGGGAAAGAATTTCGTTAGAGGGTCCAACTTACAATACAGCTCTAAGGCACGATCTCAGAGTGAGAAGAATAGAAACCAATCCTAAATATCCTATAGCCTCTTGATTATTGGTGTGGTGCACAACACACCGATAATCAAGACTCTACTGGATACGGTCTGTAGACACTTTCCGAGGATTAACTGCTCTGATACCACTTTTGTCACGACCCGATTCCGGGCCCGTGACTGGTGCCTTACCCCGGGCACCCTAGTGATACAACATCAGAGTAATCAGCGAAACATAAAACGATACAAGACATATTATGAAATATGAAACAATAATCTGAGAAAAACTTGTCTTTCTAAGATATATAAACAATGCTTTTTCAACATGAACAGCTTTAATCCTTTTTACAAACCCCGCCACAACAAGATTCATGCACTTACGAATGATATGACAACGACGACGACAGTGGCCCCGCCATACCCCGAATGTAGCACCTACAACAACAGGGACTATACCAAGATAAGCCTCCGAGAAACGGAGCTTTCCCAAACGCCGAATCGTGACCCTAAGAGCGAAGATCAACGATCGTGTACCTTTACTGCGGCATGAACGCAGCCGGGCGAGGTCGATAACAGTGCAGAGTATGTGAAATCAAAATAACATCAGAAATGAAATCATAGTAGTCTATACAAAGCAGAGACATGTATGATAACCAAACTACGATTACAATAAATAAGCGAATATGTCAAGTTAGGACTCACGCCTCAAAGTCATCACAATAAAACCGTGACGGTAAGTAATAAGGCATAGCCGAATACTAAGACCTCGCACCACAAATGCCATAAATCAGATCACGAGGTCTTCCTAGACCGCACCACATGATCGGCCGCCATTTGCCCGCAGATCAATGTGCGTGTCTATCCTCGAACTCTCGCACTCCGCATAGGTCACACACACGCACCCGCATAAGGTATTCTCGAATCATGGTCCTAGACCGCTGAGGTATACCCCCGCATCGAAGGCGTTTTAACCTTCGTATCCGCCAGGCTCCCGCAACCCGCATAGTCTCAAAAGACCGCATAGTCTCAATGCATCCGCATAGGAATCCCCGATCGTGCTAAACACCCGAATGATCAATCTCGAGCTCTCGTGACCGCATAGTCACAAGGACCGTGATAGCCGTATAGACCCGCATCAAGGGTGGCAAGCCCTCGGTATAATAAGTCAAGGGGGTAGGTGATATAATAATAGTACAATGGACTTACCGTTTAGCAACGTAAGCACAGCAAGAATGACTCCCCTTACATAACAACCACAAGATACTAACACACGTAGCATCCTAACATGTTTACTTATCAAATCAACAAGAAAGCATTACAAGACTATCACAAACCAATACAATCAAGTTATTCACACAAGGTACTTTCTACTAACAAGTTTGGGTATCTATCCCCAAAGTACTTCACACATTAAATCTTTAAAAGATCCGCTTCTTTCCCATAAGTCACGCAATACCCGTAGTATAAAATAGAGTGACTGTCCCTTTTTTTTTTAAGTAAACCAAAACACTTACCTTTGTAAAATCAAGTAACAACATTATTTTCCAAACGTTCAAGTTTGCCTAATTTCAAATGTTCACGTTTCTTATTTTAGAAAGGTTTCGCCGTTCATAGTCTTATTCATTTAAGAATATAATTCTCTTTTAAACCATCTAAGAAACATAAGCCTTATGTGTGAGTAGGATATTCTTGTTTATAACAATCTTATTACAAAGAAAGTGATCTAGAAATATCATTTTGTCTCATCTTTGCTTCTATGCAGATGGAAGTTTCTACTGGTTTTATTAATACTTCATTAATCAAAACATTTCCCTTTATTAACGCCGCAGATGGTTTGTCGATACACATTCGATTTCCAAATCAAGAAACATTATCCCTTTTAAAAAATCAAGTACTCATTACTCACGAATGAGGTTTCACACAAAATTCATTGATTAAGTTAAGTCTCTTATCTTACAAGATCAAGTCTCTTAACTTCTAAAATAAATCATTCGTTTTATCTCTCTTAAGCCGTTATACCTAACTTCCCATAAAGCTAGTATAACTCTTAAGTTTTTAAAACCAAGTATTACTATTCTTTTAAAAAGCTTCTTAATTCTCTTGAACTATTTCAAGATTATTATTATTCGGGCTTAAGTCAAAAGACATTGCCGTACAACTACGTTCAATTAACACACGTACGTCTACCGTACTACATAGTTATACACATATCATGCTAGAAGAGATAGGAAAAGGTTCACATACCTCGCGACGATTATCGACTATTAGCAAATCGCTCCACGGCTATAACCCGGCTAGCCTGGTCCACCTTCTCAAGTAGCACATGCTACTCACAGAACATTCAACCTATACAGGTTATACAAGTCTATCAAAGTCTAGATTACTCGGTAGAATAAATCTAGATACAAGATCCTACGAGAAATTGGGCAGCCCTTCCCTACCCGTCAAACTACACAAGTCTACTGTAATACAGTCCTACGTAATTACAGTTCAGTTCTCTTCTTTAAATTCAGGCTTAAGTCCAAAGACATTGCCACAAACTATGTTCAGTTATATATATAGTATACTTCAACTATATATTCCTACAACATGCAATATCCAATTACAATAGGGGAACAAGATAATTACCTCGATAAGCCCATAATCATCCAAGTATAAATGTCGATCCTTAGCAATGCTTAGCTCCTACTCCGGGTGCTCCAACCCGCTCCAAACAACCCTTAGAAGTTCTACGCGACCTCTACTTAATACTCCAACCAACTATGGAGATTTTCCTTAGGGTTTCAGTTTGAGACAAAAAGGACATACTAGAGTATTTCCTGCTCTACGTATAGAGGTTTCTTTGGAATACTACAAGGTATACGGCTAAGGTAATTTGGGTATAGTAACAATACTTTTGAGAGTATTTCTACAAAGAGGGGGGGTATGTTACACGAGAACAACACTCTAAGAGAGGGGGGGGTTCTCGGCTAAGGCTCACAAAGGGAGAGGGTTTCGGCCAAAGGCCTTCACAAGGGGGAGAGGGGCTCTTGGACGAGAGTCTACAAGAGGGAGGAGAGGGGTTTCCAAGACTTAGAACAAGTGAAGAGTGGATGAAGAAGTTCATCACTAAGGGGGGTATTTATAGGAAAACCAAAGGCCAACCAATGGCCAAGATTAAGCCATGTGCAAGGCAAGTGTAAGGCCAAGATCAAGCCAAGTGCACCCTAACCCTACTCCACAAAACAAGCCACAAAACAAGCCACAAAACAAGCCACAAAACAAGCCACAAAACAAGGCCTAAAATAAGGGACCAATCGGCCAAGGCCAACCAACCCCTTTATCAGTCAACGAGGGTGACAAGTGTCACCTCCCGCTGGTCCAAAAATGTTCGCCTCTCGGAAAAATCCGCAAAAATAATAAATGACATAGCCGGAATTTTCTACAAAAGCCGTGGAAACGCTTTCACGAAAACGACTCTTTCGCACTTCAGGCACAATTTCGCCACTTTGCCTACTTAAGGCTTTAAGCTTTTATCGCACGCCTCACGCATACATGCTCGAAATACGGTATAACAATACCTTTATGGGCGAACTATATGACATTATCGACCGAGAATGGGTCGGCAAGATACCTTTACGCAGACTATATGACATTATCGACCGTGAATGGGTCGGCAAGATACCTACGCGCACTATATGACATTATCGACCAGAATGGGCGGACAAGATACCTTTACGCGGACTATATGACATTATCGACCGAGAATGGGCCGCAAGATACCTTTACGGGCGCACTATATGACATTATCGACCAGAATGGGCCGGGCAAGATACCTTTACGCGCACTATATGACATTATCGACCCAGAATGGGGCCGCAAAGATACCTACGCGCACTATATGACATTATCGACCCGTGAACGGGCCGCAAGATACCTTATGGGCGGACTATATGACATTATCGACCGAGAATGGGCCGGGCGATACCTTTACGGGCGCACTATATGACATTATCGACCCGTGAGAATGGGCGCAAAGATACCTTTATGGGAAGACTATATGATATTATCGTCCCAGAAATGGGCCGGGCAGTATACCTGTATGGGCAGACTATGTGACCTTGATCGCGTCCCATTATCGGGTAGTATAGCGCCCCTCCCAAAGGGCGGATGTACTTATGGAAGATAAGTAAGTTATATTGAAATGTACTTAATGATTTTCCCTAATCATGTGCGTAAGAATGCGGCTATAACCTTTATTGAAAATGGGAAAAGATATTGATGTGAAATTAAGTTCATAAGTGGTAATGACACGCAGATCCGGTATGTATTTTTATACTTGTCCCTGTCATTCTTTTACATTATGATCATTTCTCAGACGTTATTTCGCTTCCATATTCGCACTGTTGTAATCGACTTCTTCGGGCTGCGTTCATGCCCGCAGTTTTAGGTACCTGTTGGTGATCCTTGCTCTTAGGATCTCGGTTGATTTTGGGAAAAAGCTCCATTTGCTCCTAAGCTTATCTCTTGGTACGGTTTTCCACGAGTAGTAGATTCATGTATATTCGTGGTATGGCGGGGCCCCGTCCCGTCACGCTTGTTATGATAAAAACTCTTAGAGGTCTGTAGTCACATATTTGTGGGTCGGTTTGTAAAGAAATGAGGCAATCGCTTGGTTGTATATATTTATGTCTGGAAGGTAGCCCTATCGGCTAACTCGTTGTTTTACTCGTTGTTTTATTTTATAAGTTTCATGTATGTTCGCTGATTATCTCTCGATGTATACTGTAAGGGTGCCTGTAGGGCACCGCCGCGATCCCGGTCGGTCGTGACAAAAGTGGTATCGAGCGCTTAGTCCTCGGAAAGTGTCTACGCATCGTCTAGTAGAGTCTTGATTATCGGTGTGTTGTGCACCACATCTATAATCGTGAGGTCGCATGACATTTAGGATTGGTTTCCATTCTTCTCTCAAGATCGTGCAAGAGAGTTGTCTTATTAGGTTGAATCCTCTCGACCTATTCTTATGAAAGCTTATGCCTCCTGAAGGCGACCAGGCCCGAGGGCAAGGCAGCGTGAGCGCTAGAGGCACGCAGAGGTTACAGGACTCGGGCACAGACTATGCAGGGTAGTAGGCGGGCGAAGTTCACCCACGCCGGCAGATGAGAGCCGAGCGGCGGTAGCTCCGAGGTTCCTGCAGGCCCCGCCTGCCGGCGTGAGTGCAGAGATTATGGAGAACAGATCAGACTATTGACTGACATAGTGGTGGGGCAGCGCCGACAGGAGCAGGTAGCTAACCCTAGAGCCGACATTTTGCGGATCCGGGATTTTCTAGGTTGTCATCCGCCCGAGTTTTATGGTTCGAGGTCTGAGGAGGATCCGCAGGAGTTCATTCGGCAGCTACAGCGGACTTTGGAGGTTCTTAAGGCTTCAGAGACAGTGCATATGCTAGCCTCTTACCGCTACGCGATATTGCGTTGAACTGGTTTGAGTCATGGCCGACGAGAGGGGATGATGCTCTTCCAGCTGTTTGGGAGGAGTTCACAGAGGCCTTTATGGATCACTTTTTGCCTCCTGAGATGAGGAGGGCCCGCGTAGATAGATTTTTGACCTTGAGGCAGAATGGGAGGACTATCAGGGTGTATAGCCTGGAGTTTGACTCCTTGTCCAGGCATGCGCACACCATTGTAGCTAACATGGCGGATAGAGTTCATCATTATGTGATGGGGCTAGACCGTCACATGATTACTGCATGCTTGGGGGTGGCTCTTCAGCCCGGTATGGACATTGCTAGGATGCAGGCCTATGCGCAGGGGATAGAGGATAGAGAGAGGGAAGATCAGATTGACTCAGGCCAGCCCAAGAGGGCCAGGACAGCAGGGTCTCAGGGCAATTTTCGAGGCGGACAGCCTCAGCAGCAGACTAGGTCTACAGCGGCCCGGCAAAGACCGAGTGCTCCTCCACAATTTTCCGGCGAGGGTTTTTACAACCCCGGGAATGCAGGTGCCGGTCAGGTCTCTAGAGCTTCAGAGTCTCAGGGAGATGGGGGTTCCAGTCAGTCGAGGCCACCTTTGCCTCAATGCGCCCAGTGTGGTAGGTTACATTCTGGGGTATGTCGCGCCGGTATGGGTGCTTGTTTTTCTTGTGGTCGTCTGGGCCATATGTTAAAAGAGTGTCCTTATAGAGGGGGTCCTGGTGGGACCACACCGTCTACTGGATCAGTTGCGGGTTCTTCGCCTTCAATAGCTAGGCAGGATGTTCATGCACCGATAGGCCGCGCAGGTCGTGGGAGTTCCAGCTTTTAGCGGTCCTTTGAACCGCCTATATGATTTCAGGTATGTCTTTGGCCCCTTTAGAAACTTGTATGCATGATTAAGTTGTGGTATGTTTAAGTTTTATGAACAGATTATATTGAGACTATGTATATGTTAGAAGGAGTTGGAAGTACGAAAAGATAATCTCTTTTGGGCTTATGATGGACAGATATGTGTGTGCGAGGTAGTAGGGCCATGTGTGGCATTGTTGGTATGTCGGGGTTGTGAAAGGGAACTATGTGTCACGACCCGTTCCGGGGCCCGTGACTGGTGCCTTACCCCGGGCACCCTAGTGATACAACATCAGAGTAATCAGCGGAACATAAAGACAATACATGAAACCAATGTAATAAGACAGTGAAATAAGAAAGCTAACCAAAAGCGGTTACCGTCGACATATAAATAACAATTTGAGCAGATTAATCCTTTTACAAACCCTCTTACAATTTCTGCCCACAACGGTACTCTGCACCTCTACGAATGATATGACAACAACGACGACGGGGCCGCCATACCACGAATGTAGCACCTACAACAACAGGACTATACGAAGATAAGCCTCGGAGGAACGGAGCTTCCCAAACGCTGAACTGTGACCCTAAGGCGAGAATCAACGATCGGTGTACCTTTACTGCGGCATGATGAACGCAGCCTCAAGGAGGTCGATAACAAAAGTGCGAGTATGGCCGAAAAATACCGTAAATGAAATCATAGTAGTCTATATAAAGCGGAGACATGTATGATAACCAAACTACGATTCACAATAAATAAGCGATCATATCAAGTCGTGGACTCACGCCTCAAAGTCATCACTCCAATATAGCAATGGGTCTCACGCCCACAACATCAATCATGCGTGGAATACCTTCCTCACCGCTGCCTATGATATATAAAGCACCAAGGAATACATGAACAGCAGTCCCACTGTGTCCAAATAAAGCGATGCGGTGACGAAGGCATAGCCGACTACTAACACCACGGTACTAACAAGGTCATAAATCGTATCATGATATCTGTCTGCACCGTCACATGATCAAAGCCGGTCGCCGCTCGCAATATCAAATGTGCGCGTCTAGCCCTAGAACTCCCGCACTCGCATAGGCCAATCTCATAGGCCCGCATGAGGTATAACCCCGCATCGAGGGTAGCTACTCCGGCATCGCCCCGACTCGCAGATCCGCATGGCCACATGCACCGCATGACCATAAAGGCCGCACTAACACCGGAACTCGTAGCTCGCATAGGCCGGGACCCGCATGAGGTATTCTCGAATCATGGTCCTGCATCGCCGAGTCTACCCCGCATCGGAGGCGCTTAACCCGGAAACACGGTGAGTGGTATAATACCAACATAACGGCTTTAACGTTTAAACAACATAAGCACAATCAAGGGAAAACCCCTTTACACAAACATCACAGAATACTAACACACGTAGCATCCTAATATGATTACTTATCAAATCAACACGAAGGTATTACAAGGCTATCACAAACCAATTGTTATACCCCGTATTTCCAGAGTATGTACGTAAGGACGTACGTAGAAGATTTGAACTTGTGATTTAGGCTTGGCCGAATTCTTTTTGTTCACAACACCCGATTAGAGTCGTTTTTCGACGAAACGTTTCCACAGCTTTCGTAGGGGAATTTCCGGCTATGTCATTTTTAATTTTTGCGGATTTTTCCGAGAGACGAAACATTTTGGACCAACAAGAGGGCGACACTTGTCACCCTCTCATTGGTTAGGCTTGGGCGGTAAAGGGTTGGCCGAAAGTGTGGTTAAAGTGGTCAAGGGTTGGTAGGATATTTGTGTGTTAGTTGGAAAGGGGCACTTGGCAAGATCTTGGCCCTACACTTGCCTTGCACTTGGCATGATCTTGGCCATTGGTTGGCCTTGGCTTATACTATAAATACCCCCCTTAGGATGACTTCTTCATCCATTCCAAATATTTCCTAAGTGTTAGAAATCCTCCCTCCCTTGATAGAGTTGTTCTCGTCCTCCCCCTCCCCCTTGGCCGAGAGCCCTTCCCCCCCTCCTAGTAGTGTGGCCGTGGGGTACCCCCCCCCTAGCCTAGTTGCTTTCGTATAATACCCCCCTCTCTTGATTGAAATACTCTCAAAAGTATTGTTATAATGCCCAAATTACCTTAGCCATATACCTTGTAGTATTCTAAGGTTATACCTATACAAAAGCCCAGTTATACTATTATACTTCCCGGTCCACCAAACCGAAACCCTAAGGAAAATCTCCATGGTTAGTTGGAGTAGTATGTAGAAGTTGGTTAGAACTTCTAAGGGTAGTTTGGAGCGGGTTGGAGCGCTCGGAGTTGGAGCTAAACGTTTGCCCAGGATCGACTTTATACTTGGATAATTATGGGCTTATCGAGGTTGAAGTACTACGTGTGGCGCGATCTACTTGGCTTAAGGAGTAGTCGACGGTTGGAAGTACTTGGAGCGTTTTGCTATTAGTCGATACTCGTCGCGAGGTATGTGAACCTCTTCCTATCTCTTCTAGCATGATATGTGTGAACTATGTAGTACGGTAGACGTACATGTGCTAAACGTATTTGATTGATTTAAAACATAAAGTGTTATAACGGCTTTATGGGAAGTTGGTTATAACAGCTTTATGTTGGTAAGAAAATACTTGTGGTCTTTAAAAGGTAATTGATTTGAACTATAACTGGCTTGTTATGTGTTAATAAGGAACTTGAAGTATTTCAAAAGATTTTTGAATCATTTTGAAAGAAGAAGTAATACTTGGTTTTTGAAAAACTTAAGAGTTATACTAGCTTTATGGGAAGTTAGGTATAACGGCTTAAGAATGTTTTACTGATTTCGGAAATCAGAATATGTATCGACAAACCACTGCAGCGTTAATAAAAGGGAATGTTTTGACTAATTAAGTATTATTAAAACCAGTAGAAACTTCCATCTGCATAGAAGCTAAGATGAGACAAAATGATATTTCCTAGATCACGGCTGCTGTAATAAGATTGTTATAAACAAGAATATCCTACTCACATATAAGACTTATGTTTCTCAGATTGTTTAAAAGAGAATTATATTCTTAAATGAATAAGACTATGAACTACGAAACCTTTCTAAAATAAGAAACGTGAACATTTGAAATTAGGCAAACTTGGACGTTTGGAAAATAATGTTGTTACTTGATTTTACAAAGGTAAGTGTTTTGGTTTATTTAAAAGACAAATACTCTATTTTATACTACGTATTGTGTGACTTATGTGAAAGCAACGGATCTTTTAAAAGATTTAATGAATGAAGTACTTTAGGGGTAGATACGAACTTGTTAGCTTAAAGTACCTTGTGTGAATAACTTGATTGTGTTTGGTTTGAGATAGCCTTGTAAATACTTTCTTGTTGATGTGATAAGTGAAAATGTTAGGATGCTACGTGTGTTAGTATCTTGTGTGATCGTGATGTAAGGGGTCATTCTTGTTGTGCTTACGTTGTTAAACGTTAAGCCCGTTGTACTATTATTGTATCACATACCTTTGACTTATTATACCGAGGGCTTGCCACCCTTGATGCGGTCTTACGGCCTATGCGGTCCTCGTGACTATGCGAGCGCGGTAGCTCCGTGGATTGATCATTCCGGTGTTTAGCCTGACGCGGGATTCCTACGCGGTCTGTTGAGACTACGCGTCTTTTGAGACTATGCGGGTTGCGGAGCCTGGCGGATACCGAGGGTTAGGCGCCTTCGACGCGGGTATACCTCAGCGATGCAGGACCATGATTCGAGGAATACCTACGCGGTCCGTGTGTGACCTATGCGGAGTCTGCGAGAGTTCCAGTGGATGACGCGACATTGATATTGCGGCAGTGCCGCCTTCGATCATGCGCGGTCTAGAGCAGACCTCGGATACGATTTGTGGTATTTTGGCATCGTGGTCTTAGTAGTCGGCTATGCCTTCGTACTTGCCCCGCACGGTTTTATTGTGATAACTTTGAGGCGTGAGTCCCCGACTTGATACATCGCTATTTATCAGGAATCGTAGTTTGGTTATCATACATGTCTCCCGCTTTATATAGACTACTATGATTTCATTTACGATCTATTTTCTTTCACATACTTGGTACTGTATGCCGACTTCGTCACGCCGCAGTAAAGGTACACCGCCGTTGATCCTCGCCTTAGGGTCACAATTACGTTGGGAAAGCTCCGCTTCTCGGAGGCTTATTCGTATAGTCCCTGTCATTGTAGGTATTTACATTCGTGGTATGGCGGGCCCCGTCCCGCCATTGTTGTCATATCATTCTTAGAGGTCTGTAGTTGTGTGGTATGTTTTAAAGGATTAAACTATTCATGTTGAAAAAGTTGTTATTTACATATATGCCGAAGGCAAGTTTTTCTCGATTATTGTTTCATATTTCATAATATGTCTTGTATCGCTTTATGTTCTGATTACTCGATGTTGTATCACTAGGTGCCGGGTAAGGCACGACCACGTCGGAATCGGTCGTGACAAAAGTGGTATCGAGCGCTTAATCCTCGGAAAGTGTCTGCATCGTATCCGAGAAGTCTTGATTATCGGTGTGTTGTGCACCACACCAATAATCAGGAGGCTATAGGGTATTTAGGATTGGTTTCTATTCTTCTCACTCTGAGATCGTGCCTTAGAGATGTGTTGTAAGTTGGACCCTCTGACGTATTTCTTTCCCTTACCGTTATGCCTCCGCGTAGGGCAACCCGGGCCCAGGAGGGCAAGGCAGCCGAGGGAGCTGCGAGTAGAGTTCAGAGGGTGGCGAGGGCACAGGCCCAATCATTACCTAGGGTAGTGCTTCATTCGGGGAGTTCTGCGACGTCACTAGCCCAACAGAGTTTAGTACGGCGGCAGCAGTGCCTACTGCGGCCATGATATATGAACCTTCAGTTCCACGACCGGGAACAGTGAATATAGAGTGCAAAGAGGCGACCCTGTTACTAGCTATAGATTTGGCTACCAGAGAATATACCGATGTACCGCGAGTCTTGATGAATATCAACGAAAAGGTTGTGCAAGAGTAAGTTCTTCGGATTGAGCATGGCCCGTGCGGGCTTTTGCAAGAAAGCAGAGGCGTGTAGAGATCGGCGGGTTAAGGGCGGAGAAGAGGCGAGCAAAGAAGGTCCTTTGGTAACTTTGAGGCGAGTCGCCACCAACAGATTAGATTTGCACATCCACGGTGCGAGTGGTCTTCCGCGGATTTCGGGGCGTTCGCAGGAGTTGGTTAGAACTCCGTGGCTTCCGGTTCATTTGATGTGACGTCATCCCGGGGAATGTCGTCTTTTAGTTGGTACTTGTTGTACCTATGACCGTCAGGGTCTGATGTCGAAAGGGTGTCCTTGTAGGAGGACTTAGCCTTCAGGATCGGTGGGTAGTTTGTCATCTTCCTTAGCTATGCGCCCTACGGGGCAGGTTTGATTAGAACGACTAAGGGGAGTGAAGCAGTAGATATAGATATATCTTTAACCCTCTAGAGATGAGTATGTGTGATAAGGTGAGTATACCTTAAGTGTTATGTTCTGATAGCAGTATGTTAGTTGTGATTAGAAATCATGGTGGGTTAACCGAGTAAGATTTTGGGGATAGAAAGTGGAGCCTTAGAGTTTTATACGTAGAGACCTTAGAGGTAAGGCCATCTCGAGTATAGGTGTAGTGTTATGTTTGATCCTTATCAGAGTGCATAGTGCACGTGGGCTATGTTTGTGGGATAAGTCCCTGAGTAGCGTGATTTGAAAGAAGGAAGTCGAGCTAGGGAGACCGCTAGATTTTCGTAACATGATTTGTGAAATTATTCCGGATCGGGGAGCTAGTGTTTTGCGCGATGTCGGGTAGGGTTGAGGCCATTGCGGGTCAACCCGCGGCATGTATGATGGGGTCGGTTTGTGGTCCCGCGTGGTAGGTTCACGAGGGTGTTAGGCCCATGTTTAGTTAACCAGCGTACGAGTTCGTGGATGCATTCGACCCGGGTCAGCCCATCGTGTCTTTCCAGACCGTTGCTCGGTGATGTTATGTCGAAAGGTTGAAAGGTCGCACGGTGCCTACCTTCACCTTATGTCGACAGTGGAGCCAGTTACGATGCTTTTGCCGGAAGTTTTGCCAAGCGTGTTAAGAACTCGTGAGTCTCGATCGCATTCGCCTCGCCGTGTTTGATTTCGGGATAGTTGGGATTGTTGTCTCGTGGAGGTAGTGTTCGATCTACCATTTCAATGTTCGGATGTCGCCCTTGAAGCTCGGTAGGGCGGAAGTCACGGTCGATTGGTTCGATGTTGGCAAGGTGCAGATAGTTAGTTCAGCTTGTTCCGCAGATGTGGATGTGAGAAGCTTCAGAGAGGTTTTGGCAGCAGAAATCGTATGGATAATCGCGACGCAGAGTTCGACGGTCGGTCTTCTTGAAAGTACCACCGTGGGTGACGAAGTTTTGGAAAACAGAGAACTTAGCAGCCGCTTGGGGCCTTTTAAGTTCATGTGAAGAGTAGGCCGGTTGCCTATATGTTAGCTTTTGCCGTCCGACTTAGAGGCAAGACGTCCGGTCTTCGTATTGTTATGTTCGGAAAGTATCGAGATCCATCAGTGTTCGGTTAGTGACCACGTTAGAGATAGTAACCAGTTTTGGAAACCGGCGATGAATGTGGTAAGAGTTCGAGTGTACGTCACCTCGGGGATCGCACGGCCGGTACTATTTGTTGGGTCGCGAGTGAACCTCGCGCAAAGTGACAAAAGTGGTATCATTTCTTTTGTAAAGAGTGTGCGAAGAAGTATATTTTAGACCCGGAGAGAGGTGTTTGTGGTGATGTTAGAGGTGTTTCCTCGTGGACTCGAGGTAAGTATATTGCGCAGTTGGTTCCGTGGCCATGCGTGCGTGATTGTTTACGTAAGTATAGCAGTGAGGAATATACCGGCGCTCGTTTGGAGTGAGACTTAGAAGGAACATTCGACGAATGTTTCTAAGAGGAGAATGTTATACCCGTATTTCGGAGTATGTACGTAAGGACGCACGTGAAGATTTGAACTTGTGATTTAGGCTTGGCGAATTCTTTTGTTCACAACACCCGATTAGAGTCGTTTCGACTAAACGTTTCCACGACTTTCGTAGGGAATTTCCGCTATGTCATTTTTATTTTTGGATTTTTCCGAGAGACGAAACATTTTGGACCAACAAGAGGCGACACTTGTCACCCTCTCATCGTTAGGCAGCAGGGTTGGGCGAAAGTGTGGTTAAAGTGGTCAAGGGTTGGTAGGATATTTGTGTGTTAGTTGGAGGGGCACTTGGCAAGATCGCCCTACACTTGCCTTGCACTTGGCATGATTCGCCATTGGTTGGCCTTGGCTTATACTATAAATACCCCTTGATGACTTCTTCATCCATTCCAAATATTTCCTAAGTGTTAGAAATCCTCCTTCCTTGATAGAGTTGTTCGCCCTCCTCCCCTTGGCCGAGAGCCCTTCCCCTCCTAGTAGTGTGGCTGGGTACCCCTAGCCTAGTTGCTTTCAGATAATACCCCTCTCTTGAGTGAAATACTCTCAAAAGTATTGTTATAATGCCCAAATTACCTTAGCCATATACCTTGTAGTATTCTAAGGTTATACCTATACAAAAGCCCAGTTATACTATTATACTTCCCGTCAGTCACCAAACCGAAACCCTAAGGAAAATCTCCATGGTTAGTTGGAGTAGTATGTAGAAGTTGGTTAGAACTTCTAAGGGTAGTTTGGAGCGGGTTGGAGCGCTCGGAGTTGGAGCTAAACGTTTGCCCAGGATCGACTTTATACTTGGATAATTATGGGCTTATCGAGGTTGAAGTACTACGTGTGGCGCGATCTACTTGGCTTAAGGAGTAGCCGACGGTTGGAAGTACTTGGAGCGTTTTGCTATTAGTCGATACTCGTCGCGAGGTATGTGAACCTCTTCCTATCTCTTCTAGCATGATATGTGTGAACTATGTAGTACGGTGACGCATACGTGCTAAACGTATTTGATTGATTTAAAACATAAAGTTATAACCGCTTTATGGGAAGTTGGTTATATGACTTTATGTTGGTAAGAAAATACTTGTGGTCTTTAAAAGGTAATTGATTTGAACTATAAGCGCTTGTTATGTGTTAATAAGAACTTGTAGTATTTCATAAGATTTTTGAATCATTTTGAAAGAAGAAGTAATACTTGGTTTTTGAAAAACTTAAGAGTTATACTAGCTTTATGGGAAGTTAGGTATAACGCTTAAGAATGTTTTATCGATTTGAAATCGAATGTGTATCGACAAACCACCGCAGCGTTAATAAAAGGGAATGTTTTGACTAATTAAGTATTATTAAAACCGTGAGAAACTTCCATCCGCATAGAAGCTAAGATGAGACAAAATGATATTTCCTAGATCACTACAACGTAATAAGATTGTTATAAACAAGAATATCCTACTCACATATAAGACTTATGTTTCTGATTGTTTAAAAGAGAATTATATTCTTAAATGAATAAGACTATGAACTACTAAACCTTTCTAAAATAAGAAACGTGAACATTTGAAATTAGGCAAACTTGGACGTTTGGAAAATAATGTTGTTACTTGATTTTACAAAGGTAAGTGTTTTAGTTTATTTAAAAGCCAGATATCACTCTATTTTATACTACGGGTATTGTGTGACTTATGTGAAAGCAACGGATCTTTTAAAAGATTTAATGAATGAAGTACTTTAGGGGTAGATACAGAACTTGTTAGCTTAAAGTACCTTGTGTGAATAACTTGATTGTCTTTGGTTTGAGATAGCCTTGTAAATACTTTCTTGTTGATGTGATAAGTGAAAATGTTAGGATGCTACGTGTGTTAGTATCTTGTGTGATCGTGATGTAAGGGGTCATTCTTGTTGTGCTTACGTTGTTAAACGTTAAGCCCGCTGTACTATTATTGTATCACATACCCTTTGACTTATTATACCGAGGGCTTGCCACGACGCGGTCTTTCACGCCTACGCGGTCCTCGTGACTACGCGAGTCACGGTAGCTCCAAGATTGATCATTCCGGTGTTTAGCCCGACGCGGGATTCCTATGCGTCTGGCTGAGACTACGCGGTCTTTTGAGACTATGCGGGCCGCGGAGCCTAGGCGGATACCGAGGGTTATGCGGCCCTTCGATGCGGTATACCTCGTGATGCAGGACCATGATTCGAGGAATACCTCACGCGGGTCCGTGTGTGACCCATGCGAGTCGCGAGTTCCAGGATAGACGCGACATTGATATTGCAGCGAGTGCGGCCGATCATGTGGTGCGGTCTAGACGCACTCGGGATACGCTTTGTGGTATTTTGCATCGCAGTACTGGTCTTAGTAGTCGGCTATGCCTTCGTACTTGCCCCGTACGGTTTTATTGTGATAACTTTGAGGGCGTGAGTCCCTGACTTGACATGACGGCTTATTTATTGTGAACTGTAGTTTGGTTATCATACATGTCTCCTGCTTTATATAGACTACTATGATTTCATTTACAGTATCTAATTTCAGTTTCACATACTTGGTACTGTTACCGACCTCCCTGGGCCGCGTTCACGCCGCAGGTAAAGGTACACCGCCGTTGATCCTCGCTCTAGGGTCAGCGCAGGTCGTTGGGAAAGCTCCGTTTCTCGGAGGCTTATCTTGGTATAGTCCTGTCATTGTAGGTATTTACATTCGTGGTATGGCGGCCCCGTCCCGCCATTGTTGTCATATCATTCTTCAGATAAGTGCTCTTGCTGTTTTGTGGCCAGGTTGTGGTATGTTTTAAAGGATTAAACTGCTCATGTTGAAAAAGTTGTTATTTACATATATGCCGAAAGGCAAGTTTTCTCAGTTATTGTTTCATATTTCATAATATGTCTTGTATCGTTTATGTTCATTGATTACTCGATGTTGTATCACTAGGGTGCCTGGTAAGGCACGATCCACCGGTCTTAATCGGGTGGTGACACCAATACAATCAAGTTATTCACACATAAGGTACTTTCTACTATGTGTCAACATGTTCGGGTTTCTATCCCCAAAGTACTTCATACATTAACTTTTTAAAAGATATGTTACTTTCACAAAAGTCACACAATACCCGTAGTATATGAAAATAGAGTGATTATCTTTTGAAGTGAATCAAAACACTTATCTTTGTAAAATCAAGTAACAACATTATTATCCAAACGTCCAAGTTTGCCTAATTTCAAATGTTCACGCTTTCTTATTTTAGAAAGGTTTCAGAGTTCATAGTCTTATTCATTTAAGAATATAATTCTCTTTTCTTTAAACTATCCGAGAAACATAAGCCTTATATGTGAGTAGGATATTCTTGTTTATAACAATCTTATTACAAAGAATCATGATCTAGAAATATCATTTTGTCTCATCTTAGCTTCTACGCATGGAAGTTTCTAATCGGTTTTAATAATACTTAATCGGTTAAAACATTTCCTCTTATTAACGCCGCAGTTGGTTTGTCGATACACATTCGATTTCAATCAAGAAAACATTCTTAAGTCGTTATTACCTAACTTCCCATAAAGCTAGTATAACTCTTAAGTTTTCAAAACCAAGTATTACTTCTTTCGAAATGATTCAAAATCTTTTGAAATACTTCAAGTCCTTTATTAACACATAACAAGCCGCTTATAATTCAAATCGATTACCTTTTAAAAACCACAAGTATTTTCTTACCAACATAAAGTCGTTATAACCAACTTCCCATAAAACCGTTATAACACTTTATGTTTTAAACCAATCAAATACATTTAGCATGCACGTCTACCGTACTACATAGTTCACACATATCATGCTAGAAGAGATAGAAGAGGTTCACATACCTCGCGATAGTATCGACTAATAGCAAACGCCCAAGTACTTCCAACCGGCTACTCCTTAAGCCAAGTAGATCGTGCCACACGTAGTACTTCAACCTATAAGGCCACGCGCGCTTATTAACATTTAGACCTCATCGTAGAACATTCTAGAAAATTCGGCAAGACTCCTCCCGCAACAACAGAAATCTCTCCTCTATCGAGGCGGCCATCAAGCCAATCGGGGGTTATACGTTAATTCGGACGCACAATTCTACCTCACGTAAAAGCTACACAAGTTCATCAGAATACCCCATGTAAAACAGTCAAGATTCTTCTTTCAAAAGGTTTCTTATTATTCGGCTTAAGTCAAAAGACATCACGATAACAACGCTCAAGATTATATATAGTATACTTCAACTATATAATCTAACAACATGTAATTTCCAATTACAATAGGGGACAAGATATTTACCTCGATAAGCCCATAATTATCCGAGTTTAAATGTCGATCCCGAGCAAGGTTTAGCTCCTACTCATGCGCCCGACCGCTCCAAACAACCCTTAGAAGTTCTAACCCACTTCTACTTATTACTCCAACTAACCACGGAGATTTCCTTAGTGGTTTCGGTTTTGTGACTAAGGGAAGTATAATAGTATTTCGGCTTTTCAGATAAGTATAACCTTAGAATACTACAAGGTATACGGCTAAGGTAATTTGGGCATTATAACAATACTTTGAGAGTATTTCTACCAAGAGGGGTATTATACGAAAACAACTAGGCAGGGGTACCCCACTGCCAGCACCCTGAGAGGGGTGTATACCCTCACTACCCCACTGGGGGCTCTCGGCCGGGGAGGGAGGGACTCTCGGCTAAGGCCTCACAAGGGGGAGGGATTTTTAACACTTAGAAGATTTGTGGAAAGGATGAAGAATTCATCAAAGGAGAGGGGTATTTATAGGTCAAGCCAAGGCCAACCAATGGCCAAGATTATGCCAAGTGCATAGCAAGTGTAGGCCAAGATTGGGACAAGTGTGTGTGGGTCCCACTTTATCAATCAACACACAAAATATCCTACCAACTACACTCTCCAATTCGCCCAATGTCCGCCTCACGCCCGCCAATGGGAGGGTGCCAAGTGGCGCCTCTCGTTGGTCCAAAATGTTCGCTCTCGAAAAATCGCAAAAATTAAAAATGACATAGCCGAAATTCCCTACGAAAGCCGTGGAAAACGCTTCGTTTAAAAACGACTCTAATCGGGTGTTGTGAACAAATAAATTTCGCCAAGCCACTTTCTCAAGTTCAAATTTTCTACGCATCGTTATACCCGTATTTCCAGAGTATGTACGTGAGGCGCACGATACAATTTGAGCCTTAAAGTAGGCATAGATTCGAAATTTGTACACAACACCGGTTAGAGTCGTTCGACTAAACGCTTCCATTTTCGTAGGGAAAATTCCGCTATGTCATTTATTATTTTTGGCGGATTTTTCCGAGAGACGTAACATTTGGACCAACGAGGGTGACATGTGTCACCCTCACATTGGAAGAGGTTGACGGCAATTGGCCATTCTTGGCACGCTTTTTGTTGCCCAATTTTGGTCGGCGGTTAGGTAGGATATTTTTGTGTAGATGGATAAGGTTGCACATGGCTTAATCTTGGCCTTACACTTGCCTTGCACTTGGCACCATCTTGGCCATTGGTTGGCCTTCACTTGACCTATAAATACCCCTTAGTTGATGAACTTTCTTCATCCAAAAATTGAGCAATCTACCTAAGTCTCAAAATACTCCCTCCTCTTGTAGTTCTCGTCCAAAGCCTCTCCTCCTCCTCCTAGTGGCCTTTGGCCGAGAGTTTCCCTCCCCTCAGTAGTTGGCAGTAGGGTACCCCCCAGCCTAGTTGTCTCGTATAAATACCCCTTTGTAGTGGTATAGAAATACTCTCCTAGTATTGTTATAATGTCCAAATACCTTGGCCCAAATACCTTGTAGTATTCCCAAGGTTACACTTATACTAGCCTAAAATACCATTATACTTTCCTCACCGCTAAAACGAAACCCTAAGTAAATCTTCACCCGTAGTTGAAGTTATAAGTAGAAGTTGGTTAGAACTTCTGGCGGTTGTTTGGAGCGGATCGAGCACTTGAGTAGAGCTAAACCTTGCTCAGATCGACATATAAACTCGGATAATTTTGGGCTTATCGAGGTAAACATTCTTGACCTTCGTAGTAATTGGAAATTACATGTTGTAGGAGTATATAGTTAAAGTATACTATATATAGAATTGAACATACCGCGGCAATGTCTTTTGACTTAAGCTCGAATAATACTTACAGAATGTCTTGCGACTTAAGCCCGAATTTAAATAAGAGAATCGAATCAGTAATTACATAGGTCAGACATGCAGACTTGTGTAGTATTGTGAGTAAAATTGTACACGCCCGTTAGACGTGCAAACCCCACAGTTGGCTTGGTAGCCACCTCGGAAAGGAGGAGATTAACGCCATGGGGAGGTGCGAATTTTCAGAGAATATGGAACGATGTTAATAAGCGCCTTGTGGCCTTATAGGTTGAAGTACTACGTGGTGCGATCTACGTGGCTTAAGGAGTAGCCGACGGTTTGAAGTACTTGGAGCATTTTGCTATTAGTCAAGACTCGCCGCGAGGTATGTGAACCTCTTCCTATCTCTTATAGCATGATATGTGAACTATGTAGTACGGTAGACGCATACGTGTTAATCGTGTTTGATTGTTTTAAAACATAAAGTGTTATAACGGCTTTATGGGAAGTTGTTATAACACCTTTATGTAGGTAAGAAAATACTTTGTGGTTTTAAAAGGTAACTGATGTGAATTATAACTGGCTAGTTATAATAAAGAACTTGATGTATTTCAAAAGATTTATAAATCATTTTGAAGGGAGAGTAACACTTGGTTTTAAAGGTTTTAAAAAGAGTTATACTAGCTTTATGGGGAGTTAGGTATAATGTCTTAAGAGAGGTAAAGAAAATGGTTTACTGATGTTAGAAGTTAAGAGACTTGATCTTATAAGATAAGAGACTTAACTTATTTGTTTAATGTGAATGTTTGTGTGAAACCTCATTCGTGAGTAATGAGTACTTGGTTTTATTTAAAGGGATAATGTTTTACTGATTTCGGAAATCAGAATGTGTATCGACAGCATCAACGCAGCGTAATAAAGGAAAAAATGTATTGAATAATGATGTATCGTATTAAAACCAGTAGAAACCTCCATCTGCATAGAAGCTAAGATGAGACAAAATGATATTACATATCCTAGATCATGGCTGCTTAATAAGATCGATTATAAACAAGAATAACCTACTCGCATATAAGGCATATGTTTCTCAAATCATTAAAGGAGAATTATGTTTTAAAGGATTAAAACTATGAACTAAGAGACCTTTTCTAAAAATGAGAAACTTGAGCATTTGAAATTAGGCAAAATACAACGTTTGGAAAATAAGGTTGTTACTTGATTTTTACAAAGGAAAGCATTTTTGTTTACTTAACAATGTTCGTCACTCTATTTTTATACTACGGACATCGGGTGACTTTTATAAAAAGAATGGATCTCTTTAAAAGGAATTTAACGTACGTAGTACTTTAGGGTTAAAAACCCGGACTTTGGCATAAAATGAAAGTAGCTTGTGTTGTGTAACTTGCCTATACTGGCTGTTGTGTAACTTGCCTATGCTTGTGTTGTGTAACTTGCCTATGCTTGTTGTTGCGTAACTTGCTTATGCTTGTGATGATAGCCTTGGTTGTGCAAGAATTGTTATTTTTATGGACTAGCTTTCCATGAGGTTTCTTCGCTCGCCTTGGTCCCCGTGGTCGGCTCAGACTTGCCCCGTCTCATGACCGATTCGCTCGTAGCGGTAGTCACCGTGACTTGCCCTGCTCGGTGTAGTGACGAAGTCTCGTGATACGCCTTGGTCCCCGTGGTCACTCAGACTTGCCCCCGGCTACCACGCGTGACCGCCTTGGTATCCGGTAGTCGGCTCGTGACTTGCCCCGTGACGGCCGTGTTTTGGTTGCATTATATTATCGGTACGGTCGGATCTGGTAGTTATACTTGTCCTATACGGTTTTTATGACACGTGGGACACGTGTTCATGTATACTCCTTGCATCACATATCATAAATCGCCAAGATGAGGAAGAAATTCCACGCACGAGTGATAATTTGAGGCGTGAGTCCTCGACTTGATGTAACTAGTTATATGTTATGTATCGTAGCTTGGTCATCATACATGTCTCCCGCTTTATATAGACTATTATGATTTCATTTATGATATTTACGCTTCACATACTTGGTACTTGTTATCGACCTCCTTCGGGGCCGCGTTCACGCCGCAGAAGTACATTGGCCGTCGATCCCCGCTCTTAGGATCACCTTTCAGCGCATTGGGAAGCCCCGTTCCTTCGGAGGCTTATCTTTTGGTATGTGTTCCCTGAGTTGTAGGTTCTTGTACATTCAGGGGTATGGCGGGGCCCGTCCGTCATAGTTGTTGTAAATCTTAGAGGTCAGAGTACCTTTGTGCAAGGTGGTTTTGTAAAAGGATTAAACTGCTCATTTTGAAAGAGTTGTTTATATATATTTTATTGGAAGGTAACCGTTTGGTTGGCCTGTTTTATTATCTTGTCTCATGTTCATGTTTAAGTTTTTATTTCCGCTGGTTTTCTCTGATGTTGTATCACTAGGGTGCCCGGTAGGCACGACCACGCCCGGATCGGTCGTGACAAAAGTGGTATCGTGAGCGCTTAGTCTCTGAAAGTGTCTACGCACCGTGTCTAGTAGAGTCTTGATTATCGATGTGTTGTGCACCACATCTATAATCGTGAGGTCGCAGGACATTTAGGATTGGTTTCCATTCTTCTCATTCCGAGATCGTGCCTTAGAGCGTGTGATAAGATTGGACCCTCCGACGCACTGCTTTTACCGATTATGCCTCCGTAAGGCAACCCGCCCGTGGCGGCAAGGCAGCAGAGGAGTCGCGAGTAGAGCAGCGCAGAGACCACAAGACTGAGCCTCCACCCCGCACCGGGAGCAGGAGAGATGAGTTACAAGGAGTGGCCCGATTAACGGCCGTTGTGGCTGACGAGGATAGGCCGGACGCAGCAGCTCCAAAGAGCACCGTGGTTCACCCTAGATCGATAGTTCGAGGCTACGGATTTTCCGAGTCAGTAGCCGCGAGTTTTATGGGTCGAGGCACGAGGATGATCCGCAGGAGTTCATCCGACGCTACTGCGATCATGAGAGTGATCAAGGCATCGGAGACCGAGTCGGTGGTCCTAGGTTCGCATCACCGCGTGATACCGCAATGATCGTTTGATTCGCGAGCTGTCCCGGGAGAGCATGCACTTCCAGCCTTTATGGGACGAGTTCTCGAGGCCTTTCTTGCACATTTCTTGCCTCCACCACGGCGAGGGCTCGCGCAGATTTTTGGTGTTACGGCAATCGGCGCATAGCCGGGAGTACAATGTGGAGTTCGACTCATCGCCCAGACGCCCCGCTTGGTAGCTAGTATGGAGGATCGAGTGCACCGATTTGTTACAGTGGCTCGATGATCACCTAGCCGAGAGTTGTTCGTAGCTCTTCACCGCATGGACATCGCTCGCACGCAGCTTACGACCGACGGATGTGAGAGGATAAATCGACGGAATGACTGTGGTCGCAGAAGAGGCCGTAACAGCAGGTCCTTTGGTGACTTTCGAGGCGGACCGCCAAAGAAGAAAGCCGCGATGCGCCTCCACCAAGCAGAGTGGTCCTCCACGCCTTGAACCTTCGAGATATTCAGGAGCAGTGTCGTGGCTCCTGTGTTTCAGATTTTCGCGGAGCAGAATGCTCACGGACGAGGTTGCCCTTTGTCTCAGCGTGGCCAGGAAAACTTCATAAAGGAGAGTGTCGTACTAACTCTGAGATTGTTATTTTTGCGCCAACAGGCTATCCGCAAGAGATCGTCCACCGTGGTAGCATCTGGCAGGATAGCATGGACTACTAGAGCAGCTATGGTTCTTCACCTTCCATACCAGCAGATGTTCGCACACCGCAGCCCCTAGAGGTCGCGGTGAAGTTCCAGCTTTAGCGGTCCTTTGAACCGCCTATTTTCAGTATATCCTTAACCCTTTAAAGATTTGTATGCATGATATGATGACCTTATTATTGTGTGCTACGCTCGATAAATAAGCGTTATGATGGTTATGAGTTAGAAAGCTTGGCTAGTTGAAAGGATTTGTATGGGGCATGGAAAGTGTGAACTTTAGAATATTTCATGTTGAGACCTTAGATGTAAGGTCGTCTTGAGTACCGATTTTGCAAGTGATCCTTGCTCAATACATTTTATGCCTAGAATGTGTTGTGTGATAATTTCTCGAGTAGTGTTAAATGGAAGTGGTAGCTTTCATGACTGTTGAGGTAAGATTGTTCCGGCCTGGGAACAAGAGCGTGATGCGTTAGTGGATCGGGTCAGCTACGTTGAGGCCAACCCGCGCCGTTTCAAAGCCGGGTCAGCTCGGTGGTCCCGCCAGCGGTAGGGTCACGAGGGTGCTAGCCCAGTTTAGATGACCATCGATGAGTTCGTGGGTATGTTCGACCAGAATCGGTTCGTGAAGGCCGGAATGGCCTTAGTAAAGAAGCTAGTAAGATGACCAAGTTTGGAGGTAGTGGCTCGAGGTTGGAAACGGCGTTGACTAAAGTGTGGTACGTATACTAAGAGTTCAAGTGTTCGAGAAGAGTACGACGAGTAAGGGTAAAGGCGAGCATGTATTGCGAGCATAGATATGATCATTTCTTGTGATTTATAGGTGCGAAGGATGTATATTTTAGACCTCGTGAATCGACGCATCCGGCACCATTTGTCGGGTCGCCGAGTGACACTAGAACCTCGCGCAAGGTGAAAAAGTTTGTGATGTTAGAGGTGTTTCCTCGACTTGGATGTAAGTATTTACGCGGGTGTTTCGTGGCTGTGGCGTTGGCAACTTTTAGAAGAACTCTATCGTTATTCTGCTCGAGAAGGAACATTCGACGAATGTTTCTACGAGGGGAGAATGTTATACCCGTATTTCCAGAGTATGTACGTGAGGGCGACGATACAATTTGAGCCTTAAAGTAGGCATAGATTCGAAATTTGTACACAACACCCTGCTAGAGTCGTTTTTCGACTAAACGCTTTCCACACTTTTCGTAGGGAAAATTCCGCTATGTCATTTATTATTTTTGCGGATTTTTCCGAGACGTAACATTTTGGACCAACGGAGGGTGACATGTGTCACCTCACATCGAAGAGGTTGACGGCAATTGGCCATTCTTGGCACGCTTTTTGTTGCCCAATTTTGGTCGGCGGTTAGGTAGGATATTTTGTGTAGATGGATAAGGTTGCACATGGCTTAATCTCGCCTTACACTTGCCTTGCACTTGGCACCATCTTCGCCATTGGTCGCCTTCACTGACCTATAAATACCCCTTAGTTGATGAACTTTCTTCATCCAAAAATTGAGCAATCTACCTAAGTCTCAAAATACTCCTCCTCTTGTAGTTCTCGCCCAAAGCCTCTCCTCCCCTCCTAGTGGCCTTTGGCCGAGAGTTTCCTCCCTCAGTAGTGGTTAGCAGTGGTACCCCCAAGCCTAGTTGTCTCGTATAAATACCCCTTGTAGTGGTATAGAAATACTCTCCTAGTATTGTTATAATGTCCAAATACCTTGCCCAAATACCTTGTAGTATTCCCAAGGTTACACTTATACTAGCCCGTAAAATACCATTATACTTTCCTCGCCGCTAAAACGAAACCCTAAGTAAATCTTCACCCGTAGTTGAAGTTATAAGTAGAAGTTGGTTAGAACTTCTAAGGGTTGTTTGGAGCGGATCGAGCACTGAGTAGAGCTAAACCTTGCTCAGATCGACATATAAACTCGGATAATTTTGGGCTTATCGAGGTAAACATTCTCGACCTTCCGTAGTAATTGGAAATTACATGTCAGAGAGTATATAGTTAAAGTATACTATATATAGAATTGAACATACCGGCAATGTCTTTTGACTTAAGCTCGAATAATACTTACGGAATGTCTTGCGACTTAAGCCCAATTTAAATAAGAGAATCGAATCAGAATTACATAGGTCAGACATAAAGAGACTTGTGTAGTATTCTCGGAGTAAAATTGTACACGCCCTGTTAGACGTGCAAACCCCCGTTGGCTCGCAGCCTACTGCAGCGAGAGATTAACGCCGCCATTGCGGAGGTGCCGCCAATTTTCGTAGAATATGGAACGATGTTAATAAGCGCCTTGTGGCCTTATAGGTCAAGTACTACGTGGTGCGATCTACGTGGCTTAGGAGTAGCCGACGGTTTGAAGTACTGGAGCATTTTGCTATTAGTCGGCACTCGTCGCGAGGTATGTGAACCTCTTCCTATCTCTTATAGCATGATATGTGTGAACTATGTAGTACGTAGACGCATACGTGTTAAGCGTGTTTGATTGTTTTTAAAACATAAAGTGTTATAACGGCTTTATGGGAAGTCGTTATAACGCTTTTATGTAGGTAAGAAAATACTTTGTGGTTTTAAAAGGTAATCGATGTGGAATTATAACCGCTAGTTATAATAAAGAACTTGATGTATTTCAAAAGATTTATAAATCGCTTTGGAGAGTAACACTTGGTTTTAAAGGTTTTAAAAAGAGTTATACTAGCTTTATGGGAGTTAGGTATAATGTCTTAAGAGAGGTAAAGAAAATGGTTTACTGATGTTAGAAGTTAAGAGACTTGATCTTATAAGATAAGAGACTTAACTTATTTGTTTAATGTGAATGTTTGTGTGAAACCTCATTCGTGAGTAATGAGTACTTGGTTTTATTTAAAGGGATAATGTTTTACTGATTTCGGAAATCAGAATGTGTATCGACAGACCACTGCAGCGTAATAAAGGAAAATGTATTGAATAATGATGTATCCTATTAAAACCAAGAGAAACCTCCATCCGCATGTAAGCTAAGATGAGACAAAATGATATTACATATCCTAGATCATGGCTGCTTAATAAGATCAATTATAAACAAGAATAACCTACTCGCATATAAGGCATATGTTTCTCAAATCATTAAAGGAGAATTATGTTTTAAAGGATTAAAACTATGAACTAAGAGACCTTTTCTAAAAATGAGAAACTTGAGCATTTGAAATTAGGCAAACTTGAACGTTTGGAAAATAAGGTTGTTACTTGATTTTTACAAAGGAAAGCATTTTTGTTTACTTAACAATGTTCGTCACTCTATTTTTATACTACGGACATCGGGTGACTTTTATAAAAAGAATGGATCTCTTTAAAAGGAATTTAACGTACGTAGTACTTTTAGGTTAAAACCCGACTTTGGCATAAAATGAAAGTAGCTTGTGTTGTGTAACTTGCCTATGCTGTGTTGTGTAACTTGCCTATGCTTGTTGTCACAGAACTTGCTTATGCTTGTGATGATAGCCTCGTCAGGCAAGAATTGTTATTTTTATGGACTAGCTTTCCATGAGGTTTCTTCGCTCGCCTGGTCCCCGTGGTCGGCTCAGTACTTGCCCCGTCTCACGATCGATTCGCCTCGTAGCCTGTAGTCACCGCACTTGCTCCCTGCTCAAGTAGTGACGGTCTCGTGATACGCTCGTCCCCGTGGTCACCAGATTTGCCCCTGGCCACCACGTGACCGCCTTGGTATCCTGTGAGTCGGCTCGACTTGCCCCGTGACGGCCGTGTTTTGGTTGCATTATATTATCGGTACGGTCGGATTCGTAGTTATACTTGTCCTATACGGTTTTTATGACACGTGGACACGTGTTCATGTATACTCCTTGCATCACATATCATAAACCGCCGGCTGAGGAAGAAATTCCACGCACGAGTGATAATTTGGAGGGCGTGAGTCCCTGACTTGATGTAACTAGTTATATGTTACGTACTGTAGCTTGGTCATCATACATGTCTCCTGCTTTATATAGACTATTATGATTTCATTTACAGTATTTACAGTTTCACATACTTGGTACCAGATCGACTTCTCGGGCCGCTCACGCCGCAGTAAGTACATCGTCGCCGATCCCCGCCTTAGGATCACCTTTCAGCGCATTGGAAGCTCCGTTCCTTCCGAGGCTTATCTTTTGGTATGTGTTCCCGAGTCAGGTTCTTGTACATCTGTGGTATGGCGGCCCCGCCCCGTCATAGTTGTTGTAAATCTTAGAGGTCCAGAGTAATCGCAAGGTGGTTTTGTAAAAGGATTAAACTGTTCGCTTTGAAAGAGTTGTTTATATATATTTTATCGAAGGTAACCGCTTGGTCGCCTGCTTTATTATCTTGTCTCATGTTCATGTTTAAGTTTTTATTTCACTGGTTTTCTCGATGTAGTATCACCAGGTGCCCGGTAAGGCACTACCACGCCCGGATCGTCGCGACACGCACGCCCCACGCATACTCTGGAAATACGGGGTATAACACTATGTCGCTAATTATAAGTATGACTCCGAAAGAACATTCGGGGACGAATGTTTCTAAGGGGGGAAGAATGTTACACCCCGTATTTGCAGGACATGCTTTAACAACGTACGTAAGAACTCGCAAGTGTTAATATTTGAGACTTCTAAAAATTTATCGGAATTGTGAAATTGTCGGAAAACGTAATATTGCAGGATTTAATGGGAGGCGACACATGTCACCCCCCCTTAAGGTGCCTTGGGCGAATTGTAGCATGGGCACAAGGGTCATTTGACCCTTGTTAGGAAGACAAATCTTGCTATTAGAAAGCTTGACAAAATTGACTAAGTCAAAGGGTCCAAAGTCTTGATATTTTATAAGACTTCATCCAAATCACCCATTTGTCCACACCTTGACCCTCCATGTCCCTATATAATACTACTAGTAGTATGAGAGAGCCCAACACTTAGCAAAATTTAAAAAAAATTGGATGAACATCATACAAAGCTCTCGGGTTTCATGTCCTTAGAAAAGAAAAAAAATTGTTCCTTGTCCATTCAACTCCACACTTTAAACCAAGGTTCTTGAGGATATTGTAAGCATATCTCAATAGAAAAATCTCGGAAAAAGATAGTTTTCGGGTTAGTCGCAAAGCGAAAACCTAGTTGCTTTTCTAGGTTTTGGATTGGAAGTTGAAGGAAAGTTGTTGGTATGGTTCTAAGGTCTCAGTAGCGGATTGTTGTCTTGAAGAGTCTCTAAGTTGCTAAGAGCAACTTCGGATTTGGAATCGATTGAGATTCGTTGAGGTATAATCTTGTCTCTTAATTAGTGTTACAAGATTATATATATATTGTTGTTGTTAGCTTTACGTGTTGCTAGCATGAAGTTGATATGTTGAAGTTCATAAGTATTATGGATTGCTTGTAGCTTAAATCCGAAATGTTATATTAGCCACTTGAAGTTGGATTAGTAATTGGTCATTTATTAGAAATCGTCGCATGTTAATTACTTGGAGATTATAGTGGTTATAATCAATTGCGACTTGATATCATGTTAGGCTAATAACTTGGATTGAAATGGAAATTGGATAAGAATTGATGTTGTAGTACTTCAAGTTAGCCGATTTGGCCTAGTAAGTTGCATTAATTTGATATCGTTTGTGGGGCGGAATTTTACACGTCTAGTAGGCGTGTAATCCCCTATTGTTAATTGCTTTGATTGGGCCTTAAATGTGGCGTGTTTAGTTATTGTATTCGGCCTTGAAAAAGGTGGAAAAGTAAGTAAACACAAAGGAGGTGTTGTCCGATTTTCCGTAGAATTTAAAGACTTAGCACTTAGAATATTCTACGTTGGAAGTAAGAGGTTAATGGACGTATGGTGACCATTATAGGTGGAAGTACTAAGTATAGCGTATCCTACTTGAAGGATGGAATAACTATCAAGGTTGAAGTACTTTGGAGCATTTTGCTACTTGTCGACAATCGTCACGAGGTATGTGAACCTCTTCCTTCCGTTGGAATGATTCTATGTATGGAATATACATGTGGTATCATTTCATGTTTCTTTCTACTCTTAGAAGTTAAGAGGAAGTTGGGTGATTTACTCTATGTAGAACTTTTCCTATCTTTTGAGCACGACTAGTTGCACGTATGTAGTACAGAGACTAACAACACCTTGATATCCTTTACTAGTTTTATGAATAGCCAAGTCGGGTGAGTTAGAGATTAACTCATTTCTTTGAAAGAATAAAGGATGTCTCAAGTATTATTAAAGTTAAGGGACTTGAAGAGTTTTGAAGTATGTGATACTTGTTCCGCTTTAAACGTATAAGTCCTCGATAGGAAATTGTATTTTTGGCTAAGGCATAAAGTGAATATAACGACTTTATGGGAGTTGGTTATATTTGCTTTATGGAAAGATAAATGACTTGATTTTAGTAAAAGGCAACTTGATTTTAAGGCATCAATTGCCTAAGGTTTTATAATAAAAGGAGTCGCTGAGTTCTAAAAGTTAAGAGACTAATTGTATTTTTGAAAGTTAAAAGAATTGATTTGAAATAAAGAAGGCAAATTGTTTTAAAGGTACCAATTGCTTAAGGTTTTTAATAAAGAAGTCACTTAATTTAGTTCGATAATTGTAGTTCTAAAAGGTATTGTGACTTGTCTTGAAAGGTGGATAGGACTTGATACTATAGTTGTTAGTATCCGGGAAGTTTTAATTGAAAAGAGCCTTTCTAAAGCGAGTAGAGGCGTAGTACGTTGGGTTAAATTCTGTTCTATATGACATTATCGACCCGTGAACGGGCCGCAAAGATACCTTACGGGCGCAGACTATATGACATTATCGACCAGAACGGGTCGGCAAAGATACCTTACGCGCACTATATGACATTATCGACCAGAACGGGCCGGCAAGATACCTTTATGCGCACTATATGACATTATCGACCCGTGAACGGGTCGCAAGATACCCACGCGCACTATATGACATTATCGACCTAGGAACGGGCCGCAAGATACCTTTACGGGCGACTATATGACATTATTGACCAGAACGGGCCGCAAGATACCTTTACGGGCACTATATGACATTATCGACCAGAACGGGTCGGCAAGATACCTTACGCGCACTATATGACATTATCGACCCAGAACGGGCCGGCAAGATACCTTACGCGCACTATATTACATTATCGACCCGTGAAACGGGCCGCAATATACCTTACGGGCAAACTATATGACATTATCGACCCAGAACGGGCCGCAAGATACCTTACGGGCGCACTATATGACATTATCGACCCAGGAACGGGCCGGCAAGATACCTTTACGGGCGCACTATATGATATTATCGCCCCGCAAATGGGTCGCAAGATACCCTGTACGGGCGCACTATGTGATTTGATCGCGCCCCGATCGGGCCGTAGTATAGCGCCTCCTTAAAGCGGCGGATGTACTTATGGAAGATAAGTAAGTTATATTGAAATGTACTTAATGATTTTTCCTAATCACGCGTAAGAATGTGGCTATAACCTTTATTGAAAATGGGAAAAGATATTGATGTGAAATTAAGTTCATAAGTGGTAATGACACGCAGATCCGTATGTATTTGTATACTTGTCCTCGCCATTCTTTTGTACAGATGATCGCTTATCAGACGTTATTTCGTTCCATATTCGCACTGTTGTTATCGACTTCTTCGGGCTGCGTTCATGCCCGCAGTTTTAGGTACCTGTGTTGGTGATCCTTGCTCTAGGATCTCGTTCGCTTTTGGGAAAAAGCTCCATTTGCTCCGGAAGCTTATCTCTTGGTACGGTTTTCCCTGAGGTAGTAGATTCATGTATATTCAGGGGTATGGCGGAGCCCTGTCCCGCCACAGTTGTTATAATAAAAACTCTTATAGGTCTGTAGTCACATATTTGTGGGTCAGTTTGTAAAGAAATGAGGCAACTGCTTCGGTTGTATATATTTATGTCCAGGAAGGTAGCCCTATCGGCTAACCTGTTGTTTTACTTCTGTTGTTTTATTTTATAAGTTTCATGTATGTTCCTGATTATCTCTCGATGTATACTGTAGCGGTGCCTGTAGGGCACCGCCGCGGCCCGGGTCGGGTCGTGACACTACCACTCCAGTATTCAGATGGCGCCTTATTAGGCCTTGTTTGGGAGGAAGTGCAGATCGTCGATAGGCTGGTTTGATGTGGGCGAGGTGCAGTTAGTGGGACCAGATTTGGTGCAGCAGGCAGTGGATAAGGTGAAGCTTATCCAGGAGCGTTATCGACATCTCGAGTCGCAAGTCATACGCAGATCATCGTCGTCGGATCTAGAGTCGAGGTTGATGATTGGGTTTTCTCGGGTGTCACCCATGGCGGTGTGATGAGATTCGGAAGAAAGGGAAACTCACCAAGGTACATTGGGCGTATCGATTGTCCGCAGGGTAGGCAAGGTTGCCATGAGTTGATCCGCCGTCCGATCCGGAGGCAAGGCATCCGGTGTTTCATGTTTCTATGTTGGCGAGATGTATCGGATCCATCTAGGTGCACCCGATTGACGATGTCCAGTGACCGAGGTTATCGTATGAGAGATTCTCAGCGATAATCGATCTTCGAGTTAGGCGTCTGCGACCAAGGACGTGGCTTCACAAAGTCTTGTGGCGAACGAGCTCGTGGAGGAGATGACGCGTGGAAGCTGAGGAGGACATGAGGCAGAAGTATCCTCACCTATTCCCCACACCTCCAGGTAACTCACTTTCCTACTTGTAAATTTTTCATTGATGTTTTTGCTTAAGTGTTGTATTATGGCCATGTGAGGCATTTTGCAAACTGTTTAAGTTATGAGGAACCTTATCGATTCTGTTTGGGAAGGAACATTCGGACGAATGTTTCTAAGAGGAGAATGTTATACCAGTATTTGCAGTATGCACGGACGTACGTACAAAAGTTTGAGCCTTAAAGTAGGCATAGGGACAAAAATTTGTGCACAACCCACTAAACGAATGGTTTTCCGACGAAACGTTTTCCAAAACTTGCGTAGGGAAAATTACGGCTATGTCTTTTATAATTTTTGCGGATTTTTCCGAGAGATGAAATATTTTGGACTAACGGGAGGGAGACACTTGTCACCCTCAAATGGACGGAAAAGAGGGCCACGGTTGGCATGATTTTGGGGCCTAAACTAAGGGTCAATGTTTGTGAGTAAATTGTGGAGTAGGGATAGGGTGCACTTGTGCAAATCCCCACCCTCCACTTGCCCTCCACTTGCCCTCATCTTAGCCCTTGAAAGCCCTATAAATACCCCCCTTAAGATGAAGACTTCTTCATCCACAAAATACTTTCCAAGTCTTGAAATCTCCCTTCCCCCTTGTGAGCTTCTCGTCCAAACCTCACTTCTCCCCCCCCCCCCTCTAGAGAGCTAAGCCGAGACACCCTCTCCCCCCTTTCCCTAGTAGTCTCGGCAAGTACCCCCCCTCTTGGTAGAAATACTCTCCAAGTATTGTTACTATCCCCAAAAATACCTTAGCCAATTCCTTTTAGTATTTCCAAAGTTACCTCTATACATAGAGTCCGGAAATACTACCTTATATTCCTTTAGTCACTAAACGAAAGCCTAAGAGAAACTTCATAGTTGGTTGAAGTAGAAAGTAGAAGTTGTGTAGAAACTTCTAAGGGTTTCCTGGAGCGGATTGGAGCGTTCAGATTAGGAGCTAAACCTTGCTCAGGATCGACTTATATCTTGGATAATTTTGGGCTTATCGAGGTAAATAATAATCTTATCCTTCTATTATAATTGGAGAATACATACTGTAGAAGTATAGAAATAAGTATAAAATACATAGAAGGATATTAAAGAAGGGAATTGAACTGAAATCACATCAGTAGTATTAAAGAAGATTGAATTGTACTTACATAGGACTGTATTTACAGTAGACTTGTATAGTTTACCGTAGGAAGTCGCCCGATTTTCCGTAGAATAGAGAACCCTCTCGCTTAGATTATCCTACAGAGTAGTCTAGACGCTGATAGACGTATTTGACTATTATAGGTTGATACTCTGCGCGACATATTCGACTTGCGGTGGATTTCGCGAGAAGGTATGTGATTCTTCCTATCCTCTGAGCATGATATTTTAAAGTATATATATAGTACGGTAGACGACGTGTGTTAACCGAACATGGTTTTACTTGACGCCTTTTGACTTGAGTCTAAATAACAAGAATCTTGAAGTATTTCAAAAGAATTATGAATCATTTTGAAAGAAGAGTAATACTTGGTTTTAAACAAAAGCCAAGAGTTATACTAGCTTTATGGGAAGTTAGGTATAACGACTTAAGAAAGATAAAAGGAAGCTTTACTTATGTGTTTATGAAAGACTTGTATTGATTGGAAAAGTATAAAAGATGGTTTGATGAGTAGACATATTATGATGCTATGTTAGCGACTTGTAACGCTTATATAAGAGGTTATTCTTATTATGCTTATGTTGTTTAACGAAGTCGTTATGTTAGTATTACATCACTCACCTCGACACGATATACGGGGTTGTCGCTCGACGCGGGTATACCTCGTGCGATCAGGTGACTATGATTCGAGAATACCTACGCGGTCCAGGGACCACGCGAGCTACGAGAGTTCCGTGTTAGTGCGCGGTCCGTGGCTACGCGGTCATGTGGCTACGCGACCACGAGTCCAGACGATGCCGAGGAGTAGCTACCCTCGACGCGGGAATACCTCACGCGCCTATGCGAGTGGCCTATGCGGATCGCGGAGTCCGTGATTAGGCTTGCATAATGATACTATGGGCGGTTGGCCTTGCTTCGATCATTCGCGGCCTAGAAAAGACTTTCATGCTTTACCTATTTATTGCTCTTGTTTGATGTGGCACTATGCGGTTACATTGGTTGTTTTGTACACATTTGTAAAATTGGCTTTAAAATGATATGATTTCATTTAAGTACTTACGCTTTCACATACTTGGTACTGCCAGATCGACTTCCGCGCTCATGCCGCAGTGCGGGAAAGCAGGTGCTAGATCCGCATCCTTATGATCTTTTGCTTTGGTGTCAGGAGCTCCATCTTCTCCGGAGGCTCGACTTTGGTATGGTTCTCCCTGATGTTGTAGATATATGTACATTCAGGGTATGGCGGGGCCCTGTCCCGCCATAGTTGTTTACTTTCTTAGGTCTCAGTCCTATTATGCACTGGGATGTAACTGCCAGATTTTGGTTTATATATATATGCCGAAAGGCGACTTTTCTCAGATAAACTGTGTCTCAATTTACATTGTTTCATGTTTTGTTTTTATATTCCGCTGATTTTCTCTGATGTATGACTACTTGGGTGCCCGGGTAAGGCACCAGTCACTAGCCCCGGAACGGGTCGTGACAGGTATGTAGAACTTTCCTATCTTTTGAGCATGACTAGTTGCACGTATATAGTACGATAGACGTACAAGACCTTGATATCCCTTACTAGTTTTATGAATAGCCAAGTCGGGTGAGTTAGGAGATTAACTCACTTCTTTGAAAGTATTAAGGATGTCTTAAGTTTTATTAAAGTTAAGGGACTTGAAGAGTTTTAAAGTATGTGATACCTGTTCTGTTTTAAACGTATAAGTCCCTTGGATAGGAAATTGTATTTGGCTAAGGTATAAAGTGAATATAACGACTTTATGGGAAGTTGGTTATATTAGCTTTATGGAAAGATAAATGACTTGATTTAATGAAAGGCAATTTGATTTTAAGGCATCAATTGCCTAAGGTTTGATAAGAAAAGGAGTCACTTGATTTAGAAACCTAACTTTATTTCTAAAAGGTATTGTGACTTGTCCTGAAAAGTAATTTTGACTTGATACTATGGTTAATAGTATCTTGGAAGTTTTATACTAAAAAGAGTCATTTGTGTTAAAGAGTAGAAGTATGTAGTACTTGGGTTAAATTCCCGGATTTTTATAAAAGATATGCTAGTACCTTAAGTAAACTAAAATAAGAGTGTATATGCATAAGACTAATAAGAAGTTAGGGGGATTTCTTAACTTGCTTACTTATTGTATGATAAGCCGGTAGTGCTTATGTTATATATGATGGCCGGTTGAGATAGGGTAAGAGTATATTCAGAACGATCTGCCCGTTCAAGCATCGTGCCTTATCCTGCACCCTAGTGACACAACATCAGAGAAAACCAGCGGAAAATAAAACTTTAAACAAGAAACAAGATATATGAACATAAAACAGGCCAACCCAACGGTTACCTTCCAATAACATAAATAAATACAACTCTTTCAAAACGAACAGTTTAATCCTTTTTACAAACCCTGCCACAACAAGATTACTGCACTTAAGATTTACAACAACTATGACGGACAGTGGTCCGCCATACCCCTGAATGTACAAGAACCTACAACTCAGGGAACACATACCAAAAGATAAGCCTCCGAGAAACGGAGCTTCCCAAAACGCTGAACTCAGATCCTAAGAGCGAGGATCCACGACCGACACTTACCGCAGATGTAACGCAGCCTCGGGCGAGGTCAAGACAACAGTACCAAGTATGTGAAATCAGAAATATCAGAATGAAATCATACTAGTCTATAAAAAGCAGGAGACATGTATGATAACCAAACTACAGTTCACAACATAAAAGCAGTCATGTCCAGTCAGGGACTCACGCCCTCAAGTCATCACTCAAATATAACTATGGGTCTCACGCCCACAACATCAATCATGTTCGCATCATGGCCGCATGCCCCCGGAATTCGTGACGGTAGACATGTCCATGATGCAACAATAATACCAATGCCCCACGGCCATGCCCCGAATTCTACCCGCAGACACGCCCATGTGACATTAATAACAATATACGGTGATCAACCCCGCCGCACGGCCACATGCCCCTAATTCTACCTCGGTGTAGACATGTCCATGTAACCACAATAACAATATATCGTAATCAACCCCGCCGCACGGCCACATGCCCCTAATTCTACCCTGTAGACATACGCCCACGTGACATCAACAACAAGACAAGAATCAAAATGGAAACATACCCGTGGAATTCTCCGTCATCGCCAAAGACGCCCAAGTAAGTTCTTAACAAGTCAACCTACTCTATCGAGAGCGCCAGAATACGTAAATACAACACTTGTACAACAAAGGCTATCATCACAAGCATAGGCAAGTTTCACACAACTCAAAGTACTTTCACATAAGCCACACAATACCCGTAGTATAAAAATCGTGACTATCTTTTTAAGTAAACAAGACACTTCCCCTTTTGTAAAATCAAGTAACAACATTATTTTCCAAACGTTCAAGTTTGCCTAATTTCAAATGCTCAAGTCACTTATTTTAGAAAGGTTTCATAATTCATAGTCTTAATCTCTTTTAACACAATTGAGTAACATATGTCATATATGTGAGTAGTTTATTCTTGTTTATAACGATCTTATTACAGCAGCCATGATCTAGAAAATGTAATATCATTTTGTCTCATCTTAGCTTCTATGCAGATGGAGGTTTCTACTGGTTTTAATACAACACATCATTATTCAATACATTTCCCTTTATTAACGCTGCAGTGGTCTGTCGATACACATTCTGATTTCCGAAATCAGTAAAACATTATCCCTTTAAAAACCAAGTACTCATTACTCACGAATGAGGTTTCACACAACATCCACATTAAAACAATTAAGTTAAGTCTCTTATCTTATAAGATCAAGTCTCTTAACTTCTAACATCAGTAAACCATTTTCACCTACATAAGGTCGTTATAACTAACTTCCCATAAAGCTATTATAACACCCTATGTTTTAAACCAACCAACTCATTTATCACATGTACGTCTACCGTACTACATAGTTTACAAAACATCATGCTCGGCGGTAGGAAGAGGTTCACATACCTCGCGACGAGTATCGACAATAAGCAAAATGCTCCAAGTACTACAACCTGTTAGCCCTTTCCACTCGCAGTAGAACGCTACTCTTAGTACTTTCACCTCGACAAGCCCAAAATTATCCAAGTTATAATGTCGATCCCGAGCAAGGTTTAGCTCCTACTCCGCGCTCCAATCCGCTCCAAACAACCCTTAGAAGTTCTAACTAACTTCTACTCAAATACTTCAACCAACTATGAAGATTTCCTTGTGGTTTCGGTTTGAGACTAAAAGGACAAAAGGTAGTATTTCCTGCTCTAATGATAGAGGTAACTTTGGAATACAACAAGGTAAAGGCTAAGGTATTTTGGGCATTATAACAATACTAGGAGAGTATTTCTACCAAGAGGGGTGTATTATACGAAACAACTAGGCAGTGGGGTACCCCACCGCTTAGCACCACAAAGGTGAGGGGGAGGCTCTCGCCACAAGGCCACCTGGGGGAGGGGGAGGCTTAGGACGAGAACACACTCAAAGGGAGGGAGAGGGACTCAAGACTTGGAAGATTTGTGGAATGGATGAAGTCTTCAAGCCAGTGGGTATTTATAAGAAACCAAAGGCCAACCAATGGCCAAGATCAAGCCATGTGCAAGGCAAGTGTAAGGCCAAGATCAAGCCAAGTGCACCCTAGTCCCTACTCCTTAAAACCCTCACAAATATCTACACAAATATCAACCACCAACTTGCCCCTTCAATCGGCCAAGTGCCGCCCCACTTGCTTCCATTGTGAGGGTGACACATGTCACCCTCCCGTTGGTCCAAAATGTTCCGCCGCTCGGAAAAATCCGCAAAAATACAAAACGACATAGCCGGAATTTTCCCTTCGCAAGTTACGCAAAACGTTTCGTCGAAAAACGACTCTAACCGTGTCACTGACAAAGGTAAATTCGCCAGGTGTGCATGGGGGTGACACGTGTCGCCCCCCGATTCGCCCAGAATATTTCGTCTTCCGAGAATATCCAAAATACCGGAAATCTCAAAAACAAAGCGGGCCCCACAAAACCGTAAATTTCTCCCGTGGGCCCCACGTGACCATTTCCGAAAATAAAATTCCATAATTCTAATATAATCTAAGAAGCCCAAATTCCAAATCTGGGAACCCAATTCCCATCAACGAACATTTTTCCTTACAAAAACCGGAAACTTTTTCCGTGGAAGAATCACCTCTTTCTTCCTTTCCAATTTTTCTGTCGTGCTCTCGTACGTACGTCCTCGCATACATACCCTGAGAATACGGGGTATAACAATATCTGAGGGGTAAATCCCCAAGATCGTTATACCACCTTCTCCAGGGTAAGAGTATATCTGAGGGGTAAATCCCCAAGATCGTTATACCACCTTCTTCAGGGTAAGAGTATAAATGAGGGGTAAATCCCCAAGATCGTTATACCACCTGTTTCCGTGGATTTGCTACCCACGATGCGAGGAATACCTCATGCGAGTCCTTATGGGCTTATGCAGGTGAAATAGTCCCACGCGCGGTACAAACTTACGCGAGGAATATCTCACGCGGTCCACACGACTATGGGTGAAATAGTCCCAAGAGTAGGATTGCTTAATGATACCGTTGGCGGATGGTCCCGCTTTGATCGTGAGCTTCCTATTTTTATGTCAGACGATACTATTAGTTACTCTCATGTTAGTAAGGCAATCGTAATCGTAATTTTGTTATCATACACGCCTCCCGCTTTGTTTTAAACTTATGATGTAAGTATGATTTTTCGCTTTTACATACTTAGTACATATCAGGTACCGACCCTTCCTGGCTGCGCTCATGCCGCAGTGGGTAGCGGTGGTGGATCCTCATTCTTAGATCACTTATCGACGCCGAAGCTCCATTTCTCGAGGCTTGTCTTGTTTGCATGCTCTTCCCCGATGTAGATTTATGTACATTCGGGTATGGCGGCCCCGTCCCGCCATCGTTGTTATTCCTAGAGGTCAGAGTCACATGTCAGGTTTGGGTCTGTAAGAACCGAGTTGTACGCTTTTGCTTTTGATTATGCATATTTTATGGAGCGCCTTATTTGCCAAAGATGTGATATTATTATCTAAACATGTTGTATGTCAGGTATGTTCCGCTATTCTCGATGTATACCAACAGGTGCCTGTGTAGGCACCGGGCCGCGCTTCCGGTCGGGTCGTGACAGACCTACCCACTATATACATAACTCTGCAAAATATACTCAAAATCTGACCAGGAAACTTCGAGAAAGACGAAGCTTACTTACTGACAGTTAAACCTAAACAACTCCTACTGTGGTGGCCTAGAAGAGCCCATATCACAACCTGCGCCATGAACACAGCGCCCTGGCAAAAGGGACGTCAGTACGAAAGACATGTACTGGTATGTAAAGAATGAATATCAATATGAAAGTATAAACTGTAAATAAAGGCATAAAAGTAATATGAAGAGATAAGTTGTAAAGGGAAGCATAAAGCAACCTGGATGATATATAAGGAGAATAATGAAACTCTGAAACATGTGTGGATGGGCCTTACTATATAAATTACCCTCGGCTTATAATTCGAGGTGTAAAATATGCCACTGCCTTCAGGTATACTCTGAGGTGTATGTATGTATGTACATATAAGTGCCTACCCGACCGACTATAGCGCAGCGCTGTGTGTATAATGTACATGTACATCTGCCCATCGGCTATTCGTAACGATGATGTGAGTAATATATATATATATATATATATATATATATATATATATATATATATATAGTATTAGTAGCACTTAAGGTCTCTTTGAAAATCAGAACTCTTTGACTTTATTTTTGAAATGACATTTAGTCGACTCTGAAATTAACTCTGTGGTATACTTCTTTCCGAAGACTTATGATAAGGTAAGTCAGTAACCTTATTTTTGAAATGACATTTAGTCGACTCTGAAGATTAACTCTGTGGTATACTTCTTTCCGAAGTCTTATGATAAGGTAAGCCATTAACCAAACAACAATGATCATGCGAATAGAAATATCAATGAACAATTCTCGACAAGATATTACGATAAACAAGTAGAATGGAACTTTTGACGTTTCTTTTGAAAATGGTAACTCTTTGGATTTCATGCTTCTAAAAGAAAGGAATAATCTTACATACCTTATCCACGAAGCTACAATTATTCTAAAAGTCCTCGCACTCCTTACGGATGATTATCTATATCATATAGAGGGTTTATATCAATATCGAATCCAAATTCTATAGAGAAAATTCACTTAGACGTCTTATCGACAACCTTAAGCACATATGGTTCATAAACTTCTTTATAAGGGATACTTATGTAATTCGATCCCACAATTCTCCAAAACACATTTTCCTTAGTTCCAAAACATATACAATCAATTCGATAATTCAATTCAACTTATAATTTAAGTAAAACAGCCAACAACTCATATCACGATGATTTCATAAGTTTACGAGTTTCGATTATGAAAATCCTTTTACAACTTGCTTCAAATCATCAAGTAATCATAATAATAAGTAGAGGTAGATAAATCTTACCTTTACGCATCAAAATTCCCCTAAAACAACAAGCTACTTCATCTCCAAGGGTTTTCGGAATCGATTTTCACAAGGAGAAGACAATTCTCATTATAACCACGGGGTTTATCGCGTTAATCTTGTGTTATTTGGCTTGGATTTGGTCTTGAGAGGTCCCAATACCTTAGAGAGTGTTTGGGGGATAATTTAGGGATGTTTCAAGGAGAAAATGAGGCCCTAATTTGAGAAAACCCAATTTAAACCCGACATAAAAATTGCACCGCCTCAAAAGGATGGTACTTTTGATAGTCCGTCAAATTTTTTACGGTCCAGATCTACAACTTCAAATTCTAAGACAAAATTGACGGTTCATATTTTTCATTTTGACGGTCCGTCAATCTTGCCGTCAAATTGGAAACTTTTCCAATTTCATCGAAACGTATTTTTTTCGATCCGTTTAACTTTCATGCACTTCGAAACTTCCATAAATAAGCTATAAACCTTCATTACCCTTCCGTAAGGTCGTACCTCATCCCGGAAAATCTGTATCAGTTAACGACACGACAGAATATGAAACTTACGGGGTGTAACAGCTAAAAGGATTATCTTTTGTATCAGGGTATCTCGACCATTGTCAAGCAAGGTGGGTGCACCTCATTTCATGTCTTTGAGCTCTACACAAACATGAAAATACTTTGAAACCTCTATCTTCCATAGATGCTCTAACGAGTTAACAACATTAGTATGGTTAAATTTAGATTCGTGCTGTCTTTTAGTTGCATGAATGTATTTGT
The DNA here is from genome assembly GCA_029844215.1 of Przewalskia tangutica. NCBI lineage: Eukaryota > Viridiplantae > Streptophyta > Magnoliopsida > Solanales > Solanaceae > Przewalskia > Przewalskia tangutica. The sequence goes on from CM056720.1 coordinate 65,252,014, forward strand.
ATAGAATCTAACATGATTTTGGTTGAGCTATTTGTCCCAAGTGTTTTACCAAAAGTTTTAGTTTTAGTCACGGAAGGAAGGTTAACCAAAATGTGTCTTCTTCTGATCACTACAATCTGAATTAACAACTAATTGTAATTATTGTTAACAATCTGCTGCTTTTATTGTTTGTGGGTTTCTTTTAAAATGAGTTGCAATGAGACTCTTCCACATGGGGAGAGAATTATATCACCGCGGTTGACATAAACTTTGCTACACCTAATTATCTACAACAGAATGTGCATGCAATGCATCTTCACATAATGTTAAGATGCTTCATTTTAACATGAGCAGCCCCTCTTATAAGACTATTTTGCTGGTACTGGCCACAAATCTACAATTACTACAATGAAGCAACTTCTTTGTGAATTCCCTGTTGCATCTTCTCCTTCAGTTTTTGGTTGGTTCACCAATTCATCCATACAAACAGATCAATTAGATATATTACATTTGAAATTTAGTTTTAGGTAGTGATAGTAATCACCTCAATATGTCATTGGTACAGAGATGACTGTAATACAGTTGCGCATGCCACTGTTATTTTGAAGAGCATAAAAATGCTCGATAATTTAACTAATAAGAACCCAATAGATTAAAGGAGACTGAATTTTGTCTAAGATTATCTACATCTTGTGTAGCTGGTTCAATCCGAAAGTGCTGCAGCTCCTGTTCAACTGACCATCTTTTATACCAAGAGAATCATTTTTATGACGATGTGAGCCTGTGGGCGTGGTGGACTGCTGTTAGCTATAGTGGTTAGAATGGAAACAGACGCCGATAAACCAGAATGGGAACGACAAACTTTTAATCCGTACTTGGAAGCGGAAGCCAAAAACTGAGTTGAATTGAAGATGATTTTGGTGGGTGAAGATAGATCTACTTCAATCTTTGCAGATTCATTTATGTATTTACTGCTTTACTAGAATGATGGTGCAAACTGTATTAATGTTGTCTTCTATCATTACTATATAATTGGAACTATGGGTTGCAATGCTTATATATAAGTTATTAACATTAAAATTTGCCAGAATCCGTTAATGAAATTTGTTGCTTGGATTTAAACCAAACTTTTCATTCTAAATCCTCACCTCGGCCCCGTGCTTGCACGGGCATATCACATCTAGTAAGTTATAAGTTATAATGGGAATGGTGGGCTTCAGACTTCGAGCCGGCCTCCATTGCATCAAACTAAGTATTATATGCCGAGACTCAAGTACGAAAACAAAGAGGTAAAGTCTAATAAAATATATCGTCTTCTTTATGATACTATTGGTTACTTGTTGGATTTCCTGCAAATATATGCCAAAGAATAGCAAGGGGATTGCATATGAGAAATAAGTTAGTACAGAGTAAAATCATAATGTGGTAATGAATTGGAGAATGAGGTTGACCATGTCAGCATCAAAAGCAGGACCCTCCATCTGAAAATGGCTAGCTCCTTCAATAAGATGGGTTGTGTTACGTCCAGCAGCATCCTTTAACTTGTTCTCCAACTGTTTAACACTGGTGAAGCCATCTTTAGTACCCATCACAAATAGTTTTGGCTTTGGGGATTGCAATATGGCTTTTTGGTGCCTTCCAAAGAGAATCGAAGCAGTAAAACCAAAAGGGTATCCTAAGCTCACATACCCAACCACTTGCTCTACTTGATCCACTGCAGATCCTGCTATCGCTGCTCCTGTTTTTTTTTTTTTTTGAGGGACATGAGAAAATTCAATAAAATGCTAGTTAAACAAAGACACTACCCAAGTCCTATTTCTCACTTATTCTGGAGGAGGAGTTAAGGTTGGACTTAATTAATTGTCAATTTCCAGTTGAAAACTGATAGAATATACGTATATTTCTTAATATTATTGGTGATATTGTACCTATTTAATTATGATAATATCTTTAGTATTAGAAAAATGTATATTTAATTTTCGTAATTATAGGCTAGATTTACTATTGTATATCATGTATATAAACATATTACATTAATGAAAATAATCAAGAGATTATTCTCCTTCAAAAACAATATTTTTTGGTATTGTGAGATCCAGATAAGTCGGAAAATTGTGGAGTATATTTAAAGTAGCAAACAATATAGTACAGTAAATACGGAGTATTATATTAATTGACCTGCAGATGAACCAACAAGGATAATTGTGTTTGTGGAGAGATTGGTGAGAACCCATTTGCAAACGGAGATAACATCGTTAATTTCAGCTGATCCAGTGAGGGAAGCACGGCCAGTGGATTTGCCAGCGCCTCTAGTGTTAAAAGTGATAGCTATCACCCCTCGACTGGACAAACCCCTAGCAATGCCCCTCATCAACCCTTGACATCCACCAAGCACAGAATAGGGATGCACCAATACTGCAACAACCTTCGCCTCGGAAATTGGCCAGTATAAACGACCGTCCAAACTCACACCGTCGGTGCTCTCAATCGTACAAGTGCTTCTGCTATGGGTACCACTTTCTTCAGCCATAGCTTAGCGACTGAAATTGCTGGTCTTAATTATTAAAACTTGGGTTTTGGAGAAGAACTAAATGGAAGTAAATGTTGCAAGGATAGCTGAGAATTTAAATTCGTCGGTTGAGTAGTAGGTTTTTATAAGAGAAATAAATGCAATATTTCATATTGGGTCGTGGGGTATAAAAGGGACAAGGATAACTCCACACGTTTTTTTAAAATGTCAATTTACACAAGTTAATTAAAAAAGGAAAAATAGTTATATTTGCCTTCAAACTTTAAAAAAAATGATCATATTTGCCCTCTGTTAAAATTTGGGGTTAAATATGTCATTTCCGTTATAAAAGTTGTTATATTTGCCTATTTTTAACAGAAATGTCACGTGGACGCCACGTGAGAGACACATCAGCAGGTGAGATCACCACCCCCACTACTTCTACTCCCTCTATTCATCCGACCAACCAGCTGCTCCGGTCACCGGAGCAGCCAACCACCTCATCGTCGACGCTAGTTCGCCGAAAAATTCAGAATGTCGTCGGAGCAACCAAAAATCACGCAAAATCACCCATGAAAAAGCATAACAAACCCCAACAAGAAAGTCGACAGTCGCGGAGTTTTAAAAACTCCTACGCATTAAAAATCAGAAATTCAGTCCATTAGCAAAAGTAGACAACATGTCCGAAAATAAAGCCAACAGAGTTCGCCGGAGTTTTAAAAACTCCGGCCAGATACCAAAATTGGAAAAATCAGTCCGGTTAACCAAAACATATACCAAAAATATAGCCGGACAGATGTCGCCGAAGTTTTATTGTTACACCCCGTAAGTCCAGGACATGTATAAGAGAAGGTATGTAAGGAATCAAGACTTGGAAATTGGTACGAAAGGAAGAATTGTTTTTCCGACGGAAATCTTCCGAACGTCGGAAAGGAAAAATGTTCGTTGAGGAGAATTAGGTTCTCAAAATGCATTATTTGAAGGTATGGAACTTATTAACATTATGAAAATTTATTTTTACGGATTTGGTCATGTGGGGCCCACCCGAGGAATTTTACGTTTTGTGGGGCCCACAAGGGTTACGGAATTTTACGGACGAATGAGAGGGCGACACGTGGCACCTCCCCCCACATGGTCTTGGACAAAATTAGCAAGGTTAGAATGGTCATTTGACCATTGTGGATGATAAGTCTTCAAGCTTGAGATTGTTGACTTGTCAACTTGTCCACTAGGCTATTATCCAAGTGTTCTTCATCCTAGCCACTCAATTGTAGCAATCTAAGCCCTCCATTGTATTATATATACACTACACTAATGCAAGACTAGTCTTCAACACTTAGAAAATTTCACAACATTTTCTTGTCCATAATAGAGCTCTCGGGTTCACCTTATTATCCACACAAAAATTTTGTAGTTTTGATCCATTATTCACAAGACTTATACCCAAGGTCCCTAAGGGTATTGTAAGGATATCTCAATAGAAATAATTCGGAAAAACGATGTTTTCACGTTAGTCGCAAGGCGAAAACCTAAGTCGTTTTCACAAGTTTGGATTGGAAATTGAAGAAAAGTTGGTTGTGAACTTCTAAAGGCTTCAAATAGCGGATTGGAGCGTAAAGGAAAGGAGCTAAGAATTGCTAAGGAGCGACTTTGAATCTTGGAAATTTTAAGGGCTTGTAAAGGTATAATTCTTGTCGTTTTAGTGATTAAGTTTACTTATCATCAGAGTCAGGATATTATCTAGCATGAGTTATATAGTATGAAGTTTGATAAGTGTATTGGATATTGGAACCCTAATCCGAAAACTAGCATGTTTAGCCTTAAGATTACAATTCAAGTTGATTATTAGTTTAAGTTGTCACATGTTATATAAAGAAGGAATATTAGTTTTTAAGTTGTTTATGACTATATAACATGTTTGACCTAAGAACTTTGATTGAAAAAGAATTTGGAAAGGACTTGTGTTGTTGTATAAAGTTAGCCGAGAAATTGTTATACCCCGTATTTCCAGTGTATGTACGTAAGGACGTACGTAGAAAAAATTTTGAAGCTTAAGTAGGCTTGGCCGATTTTCACTTTGTGCACAACACCCGATTAGAGTCGTTTTTCGACGAAACGTTTCCACAGCTTTCGTAGGGAAAATTCCGGCTATGTCATTTCTAATTTTTATGGATTTTTCGAGAGACGAAACATTTTGGATCAACGAGGCGACGTGTGTCACCCTCACATCGAAGCAGTGCCGACGCACCAAAGGGAATTGGGCACGCTTTTGGCATTTTTGTTGCCTAAAACATTTGGTCAATGTTTGGTAGGATATTTGTGTGGTTGATGACCGTGGGACCCACACAACACATGTCTTAATCTACACCTTACACTTGCCTAACACACGGATTCATCTTCGCCATCGTCGCCTTGGCTTGTCCTATAAATACCCTCTAAGTGATGAACTTTCTTCATCCACAAATATTTCCTAAGTGTCAAATCCCTCTCCTTAAGTATGGTTCTCGCCCAACCCTCCCCTTCGAGTGGCCTTTAGGCCGAGAGCAACCCCTAGCCTAGTTGTGCTAGTCTAAATACTACCCTCTTGGTAGAAATACTCTCAAAAGTATTGTTGTAATGCCCAAATTACCTTAGCCATATACCTTGTAGTATTCTAAGGTTATACCTATACTAAAAACCGAAATACTATTATACTTCCCTTCACCACAAAACCGAAACCCTAAGGAAAATCTCCATAGTTAGTTGGAGTAATAAGTAGAAGTTGGTTAGAACTTCTAAGGTTGTTGGAGCGGCCTGAGCGCGAGTAGAGCTAAACCTTGCTCAGATCGACATTTAAACTCGGATAATTACGGGCTTATCGAGGTAAATATTTTGTCCTCTATTGTAATTGAAAATTACATGATTGTTAGACTATATAGTTGAAGTATACTATATATGTAATCAACGTTGTTATCGCAATGTCTTTTGACTTAAGCCCAATTATAAGAAACCTTTTCGAAAGAAGAGTACCGAATCGTATTTACATGTGATCAGACATGAGTCTTCGTAACTTTTTCGTGAGGTAGAATTGTACACGCCCGGTTAGGCGTGTAACCCCCGGTTGGCTTGGTAGGCCTCGATAGAGGAGAGATTTACGTTGTGGGGAGGTGCTGCCAATTTTCTCAGAGAATGTTCTACGATAAGATCTAGATGTTAATGCGCCTTGTGGCCTTATAGTCAAGATCGCGTGTGGCGCGATCTACTTGGCTTAAGGAGTAGCACAACTCGAGGCACTGAGCGCTTGCTATTAGTCGATACTCGCCGCGAGGTATGTGAACCTCTTCCTATCTCTTCTAGCATGATATGTAGGAACTATGTAGTACGGTAGACGCATAATGCTAAATGTATTTGATTGTTTAAAACATAAAGTGTTATAACGCTTTATGGGAAGTTGGTTATAATACTTTATGTTGGCAAGAAAATACTTGTGGTTTTTAAAAGGTAATCGATTTGAACTATAATCGCTTGTTATGTGTTAATAAAGAACTTGAAGTATTTCAAAAGATTTTTGAATCATTTGAAAGAAGAAGTAATACTTGGTTTTTGAAAACTTAAGAGTTATACTAGCTTTATGGGAAGTTAGGTAATAACGCTTAAGAATGTTTTATCGATTTGAAATCAGAACGTATCGACAAACCATCGCAGCTGCTAATAAAAGGAAATGTTTTGACAGATTAAGTATTATTAAAACCAAGAGAAACTTCCATCCGCATGGCTAAGATGAGACAAAATAATATTTCCTAGATCATGGTCATTGTAATAAGATTGTTATAAACAAGAATATCCTACTCACATATAAGGCTTATGTTTCTCGGATAGTTTAAAAGAGAATTATATTCTTAAATGAATAAGACTACGAACTACTTAAACCTTTCTAAAATAAGAAACGTGAACATTTGAAATTAGGCAAACTCGACGCTTGATAATAACGTTGTTACTTGATTTTACAAAGATAAGTGTTTTGGTTCACTTCAAAAGATAATCACTCTATTTTCATATACTACGGTATTGTGTGACTTTGTGAAAGTAACGATCTTTAAAAAGTTAATGTATGAAGTACTTTGGGAATAGAAACCCGAACATGTTGACACATAGTAAAGTACCTTATGTGTGAATAACTTGATTGTATTGGTTTGTGATAGCCTTGTAATACCTTCGTGTTGATTTGATAAGTAATCATATTAGACGCTACGTGTGTTAGTATTCGTGATATTTGTGTAAAGCGGGTTTTCCTCGATTGTGCTTACGTTGTTTAAACGATAAACCGTTATGTTGGTATTATACCACTCACCGTGTTTCCGGGTTAAGTCGCCTCCGACGCGGTAGACTCGCGGTGATGGGACCATGATTCGAGAATACCTCACGCGGGTCCCGGGCCTATGCGCGAGCTACGAGAGTTCCGTGTTAGTGCGCGCCTTTATGGTCACGCAGTCTACATGAGCCATGCGATCGCGAGTCCAGACGACGCCGGAGTAGCTACCGACGCGGTTATACCTCACGCGCCTACGAGATTGGCCTACGCGAGTCGCGGAGTTCTGTGGCTAGACGCGACATTTGATATCATGCGCGAGCGACCAGCTTTTGATCACGCGACGGCCTAGACAGATATCATGATACGCTTTATGACCTTGTTAGCATCGGTGTTAGTAGTCGGCTATGCCTTCGCATTTACCCGCAGACGGTTTTATTTGGACACGTGGACTGCTTGCTCATATGTATTCCTTGTGCTTTATATATCATAGATCGCCGGCAGCGGGGGTATTCCGCGCATGATTGATGTTGGGCGCGAGACCCATGTTTATATTTGAGTGATGACTTTGAGGCGTGAGTCCCCGACTTGATATGATCGCTATTTATTGTGAATCGTAGTTTGGTTATCATACATGTCTCCCGCTTTATATAGACTACTATGATTTCATTTACATTTTCGCCACATACTTGCACTGCATCGACCTCCTTCGGGCCGCGCTCATGCCGCAGTAAAGGTACACCGCCGTTGATCCTCGCCTAGGGTCAAAGTTCAGCTTGAAGCTCCGTTCCTCCGAGACTTATTCGTATAGTCCCCTGTCAGGTGCTTACATTCGTGGTATGACGGGCCCCGTCCCGTCGTTGTTGTCATATCATTCGTAGAGGTTCGTAGTACCGCTGCAAGTGTGGTTTGTAAAAAGGATTAAACTGCTCATGTTGAAAGAGTTGTTGTATATATATATACGCCGAAAGGCAACTTTCTTCGATATCTCGTGTCTCAATTTATACTATTTCATATCTTGGTTATTTTATGTTCCGACATTACTCGATGTATGACTATCGGGTGCCCGTAGCATCACCACGCCCCTAACGGGTCGTGACAAAAGTGGTATCGAGCGCTTAATCCTGAAAGTGTCTACGCATCAGATCCAAGAAGTCTTGATTATCGGTGTGCGCACCACACCAATAATCGTGAGGCTATAGGATATTTAGGATTGGTTTCTATTCTTCTCACTCGAGATCGCGCCTTAGAGCCGTGTTGTAAGTCGACCTCTAACGTATTTCTTTCCTCACCGCTATGCTCCGCGTAGGCAACCCTACCAGAGGGCAAGGCACCGGCGAGCCGCGAGCAGAGTACGTAGGTTACGTGGGCACAGCCCAATCATCACCGGGTGGTGCTTCATTCGGGGAGTTTTGCGACGCCACTAGCCCCAGAGATTAGCACCCGCGTGGCGCCTTACCGCGCCATGATATTTGAACCTTCGCCCACGATCGAACAAATGTAGAGATCGCGAAGGCGACCACATTAGCTATGGATTTGGCTACGAGAGTATACCGATGTACCGCGAGTCTCGAGGACTATCTAAAAGAGGTCGCGCAGAGTAAATCTTGATTGGCTTCGAGCATGGCTCGTACGCGCTTATGCGCAGCAGCCGAGAAACGAGATCGACGCGTTAACGGGCGACATCGTAAGAGGCCGAGCAAGAAGGTCCTTTGGTAACTTTCGAGGCGAGTCACCTCACCAATGGATTAGATTTGCACATCCACCAATGCAGAGGTCCTCCACGAATTTCGTGACGCTCGGTATGCAGAGTCGGGTCGAGCTCCGCATCTTCCGGCTCATTGTGATGCACGCCATCCCGGGAATGTCGCTTTTTGATACTTTGCACCACGACCGCCGTGGTCCGATGTCGAAAGAGTGTCCTTGTAAGAGGACTTAGCCTTCAGATCGCGGTAGTTCGTCACCTTCCTTAGCTGCGCTACGGCGTGTTTGATTAGAACGACTAAGAGCGGAGCAAGAGATTCAGATATATCCTTAACCTCTAGAGATTAGTATGTATGATAAGATGAGTATGTCTTAAGTGATGCTCGATAACATAGTGTAAAGTCGTGTTGGAAACCATGGTTAGATAGAAAGGGTAAGGTCAGGGATAAGGAAAGGTGCGAACCTTAGAATGTTATACGGAGACCTTAGAGGTAAGGCCATCTCGTAAAGATTTATTTTATGTTTGACCCTTACCGAGTACATAGTGCACGTGAGCTATGTTTGTGGGATAAGTCCCTGAGTTGTGTGAAATGAAAAGGGTAGTTGAGCTAAGAATACAGCTAGGATTTCTAAACGTGATTAATGAGATTGTTCGGACGGAGAGATAGTGTTTCATCGCCGTCGGTTGGCCATGTTGGCGTCAACCCGCGTACGTATGCGCGGGTCAGTTTGTGGTCCCGCGGTGGTAGGTCACGAGGGTGTTAGGCCCAAATTCGCTAACCAAACAGACGAGTTCGTGGACGATTCGACCGCAGTCCGGCGAGGTCACCATCTTGTCTTCTAGTAAAACCGTACTCGCAAAGGTTGTTTATATCGTAAAGGTTGTAAGGCTGCACGGTGCCTACCTTCACCTTATGGCAAACAAAGCCTGTGCGCGCTACTTTGCTTTCTAAAAGTTGTACCAAGCAGGTTAAGAACTCAGTGAGTCTCAAAATCGCATTCGCCGCCGCGGTGGATTTCGTGGTAGTTGCGAGGATTGTTGTCTCCCGTGGAGGAGTGTTTAAGCTACCATTTCGTGTTCTGATGTCGCCATGAAGCCTTCGAGGCGGATGTGTAAGTCGCCGGCCGATTGGTTCGATGTTGGCAAGATTCGACGGTTGGTTCAGCTTGTTCCAGCAGATCGTGGATAGGTAAAGCTTGTCTAGAAGAGGTTCGCACCGAGAAATCGCGGCGGATAATCCATGACGACGCCAGAGTTCGTGCCGACGGCCGGTCTTCGAAAGTACCACCCCGTCATGTGACGAGTTTTGGAAAACAGATGGAACTTAGCCCGAGTTACTTGGGCCCTTTTTAGTTCATGAAGAATAGGCCAGTTGCCTTATATGTTAGCATTTGCCGTCCGACTTCAGAGGCGATGTCCGGTCTTTCGTATTGATATGTTCGGAAAGTATCGAGATCCATCCGAGTGTTCTCGCTAATGATGACCACGTTAGAGATAGTAACCCGAAGTTTTGGAACCAAGCAAGATCGTAAATGTGGTAAGAGTTCGAGTGTACGACACCCTCACGGATCGCACGCAGCCCTGCATCAATTGTTGGGTCGCCGAGTGACACTAGAACCTCGCGCAAAGTGACAAAAGTGGTCACGACGAGTAAAGGGAGAAGCGAGCATGTATGGCGAGCATAGATGTGATCATTTCTTTTGTAAGGAGAATGCGGCGAAGTATATTTTAGACCCGGAGAGGGGCGTTGTGGTAATGTTAGAGTGTTTCTCGTGACTTGGACGGAGGTATTTTGGCGCAGTGTTTCGTGGCCATGCGGTGATTGTTCTCGTAAGTATAGTAGTGAAGACTATCTTGGCGCCGCTTGTTTTGAGACTTAGAAGGAACATTCGGGCGAATGTTTCTAAGGAGGAGAATGTTATACCGTCAGATTTCCAGATGTACGTATGACGTACGTAGAAAATTTTTTGAAGCTTAAGTAGGCTTGGCCGATTTTCACTTTGTGCACAACACCCGATTAGAGTCGTTTTTCGACGAAACGGTTCCACAGCTTTCGTAGGGAAAATTCCGGCTATGTGAATTTTAATGTTTGCGGATTTTTCCGCGAGACGGAACAATTTGGACCAACGGAGGTGACATGTGTCACCTCACATCGGAAGCAAGTGGACGACACCAAAGGGAATTGTTGGGCACGTTTTGGCATTTTGTTGCCTAAAACATTTGGTCAATGTTTGGTAGGATATTTGTGTGGTTGATGACCAAGTGGGACCCACACAACACATGTCTTAATCTACACCTTACACTTGCCTAACACATGGATTCATCTTGGCCATTGGTTGGCCTTGGCTTGTCCTATAAATACCCCTCTAAGTGATGAACTTTCTTCATCCACAAATATTTCCTAAGTGTTGAAATCCTCTCCCCTTAAGTATGGTTCTCGTCCAACCCTCCCCCCTTTGAGTGGCCTTTAGGCCGAGAGCAACCCCCCCTAGCCTAGTTGTGCTAGTCGAAATACAACCCCTCTTGGTAGAAATACTCTCAAAAGTATTGTTGTAATGCCCAAATTACCTTAGCCATATACCTTGTAGTATTCTAAGGTTATACCTATACTAAAAACCGTAAATACTATTATACTTCCTTCATACAAAACTGAAACCCTAAGGAAAATCTCCATAGTTAGTCGAGTAATAAGTAGAAGTTGGTTAGAACTTCTAAGGGTTGTTTGGAAATGGCCTGAGCGCGAGGTGAGCTAAACCTGCTCTCAGATCGACATTTAAACTCGGATAATTATGGGCTTATCGAGGTAAATATCTTGTCCTCTATTGTAATTGGAAATTACATGATTGTTAGACTATATAGTTGAAGTATACTATATAAAAACTGAACGCTGTTATCGGCAATGTCTTTTGACTTAAGCCCGAATTATAAGAAACCTTTCGAAAGAAAGATCGAATCAGTATTTACATAGGATCAGACATGTAGTCTTGTGTAACTTTTCGTGAGGTAGAATTGTACACGCCGGTTAGACGTGTAGAACCCCTGGTTGGCTTGGTAGCGGCCTCGATAGAGAGGAGATTTACGTTGTGTGGCGGGGAGTCTTGCGAATTTTCTGTAGAATGTTCTACGATAAGATCTAGATGTTAATAAGCGCGCGTGGCCTTATAGTCAAATCGCGTGTGGCGCGATTGTTATACCCGTATTTCCAGTATATGCGTGAGGCGCACGATTAAATTTTGCCTTAAGAATTGACAAGTTTCAAATTTGTACACGTGCCAAAAGAGTCGTTGAAAACGCTTCCACTTTCGTAGGAAAATTCGGCTATGTCATTAATAATTTTTATGGATTTTTCCGAGAGACGAAACATTTTGGACCAACGGGAGGGACAAGTGTCACCCTCCCATCGGAAAGCAAGTGGACGGCAAGCTTGACCATTGGCACGTTTTTGGTGTTGAAATTTTGGTCAAGGGTTAGGTAGGATATTTTGTGTAGATGGATAAGGTAGCACATGGCTTAATCTTGGCCTTACACTTGCTATGCACTTGTCTTCATCTTGGCCATTGGTTGGCCTTCACTTGACCTATAAATACCTCTCTAGTTGAAGACATTCTTCATCCAAAACTTGAGCAATCTATCTAAGTCTCAAAATACTCCCTCCCACTTGTTTGCTTCGTCCAAAGCCCCTCCCCCCTCCCTTGAGAAGCTTTGGCCGAGAGGGCCTCCCCCTCCCCCTGGTTGGCTTGGCCGTGGGGTACACCCCCCCCGTAGCCTTGTTGTCTCGTATAAATACCTTGTTTTTGTGGTATAGAAATACTCTCCTAGTATTGTTATAATGCCCAAATACCTTGGCCTAAATACCTTGTAGTATTCCCAAGGTTACACTTTTACAAAAGCCCAGAAAATACTATTATACTTCCCTCAGTCACAAAAACGAAACCCTAAGTAAAACTTCACCCGCAGTAGAAGTTGGTTAGAACTTCTAAGGGTTGGTTGGAGCGGGTTGGAGCGCACGGAGTAGGAGCTAAACCTTGCTCAGGATCGACATATAACTTGGATAATTTTGGGCTTAACGAGGTAAACACTCTTGACCTTCTGTTGTAATTGGAGATTACATGTTGTAGGAGTATATAGTTAAGTATACTATATATAGAATCAATATAGTTGTGCGGCAATGTCTTTTGACTTAAGCTCAATAATACTTACGGCAATGTCTTGCGACTTAAGCTGAATTTAAAGAAGTCGAATCTGTAATTACATGTGTATTACGAGACTTGTGTAGCATCCGTGTAGTAGAATTGTACACGCCCGGTTAGACGTGTTAACCCCGGTTGGCTTGGTAGCCGGCCTCGATAGAGAGAGGAGATTTACGCCATTGCGGGGAGGTGCCGAATTTTCTAGAAGATATTCTACATTGAGATCTAAGATGTTAATAGGCGCCTTGTGGCCTCTATAGGTTGAAATACTACGTGTGGCGTGGTCTGCTTGGCTTAAGGTGTAGCCGACGGTTTGAGGTACTTGGAGCGCTTTGCTTTTAGTCGGTAATCGTCGCGAGGTATGTGAACCTCTTCCTATCTCTTCTAGCATGATATGTGTGAACTATCTAGTACGGTAGACGTACATGTGCTAAATGTATTTGATTGGTTTAAAACATAAAGTGTTATAACGGCTTTATGGGAAGTTGGTTATAATGACTTTATGTAGGTAAGAAAATACTTGTGATTTTTAAGAGGTAATCGATTTGAACTATAACCTGGTCTATGTGATAATAAAGAACTTGAAGTATTTCAAAAGATTTTTGAATCATTTTGAGAGAAGTAATACTTGGTTTTGGAAACTCGAGAGTTATACTAGCTTTATGGGAAGTTAGGTATAACGGCTTAAAATGTTTTATCGATTTGAAATCGAATGTGTATCGACAAACCACCGCAGCGTTAATAAAAGGAAATGTTTTGACAGATTTAGTATTATTAAAACCAGAGAAACTTCCATCCGCATAGAAGCTAAGATGAGACAAATGACATTTCCTAGATCATGGTCGCTTAATAAGATTGATTATAAACAAGAATAACCTACTCACTTATAAGACATAGGTTTCTCAAAACGCTTAAAGGAGAATCATGTTTTAAAGGATTTAAAACTATGAACTACGAAACCTTTTCTAAAATGAGAAACTCGAGCATTTGAAATTAGGCAAACTTGAACGCTTGGAAAATAAGGTTGTTACTTGATTTTACAAAGGAAAGCATTTTGGTTTACTTAACAATGTTAATCACTCTAATTTTATACTACTGTATCGGGTGACCTTTGTAAAAGAAATGGATCTTAAAAGGAATTTAACGGACGCAGACTTTAAGGTTAAAAATCCGACTTTGACATAAAATGAAAGTACCTTGAGTTGTGTGTAACTTGCTTATGCTTGTTGTTATGAAACTTGACCATGTTACGTGTGATAGCCTTGTTGTGCAAGTATTGTGTTCTACTCGACACGGCTCATCCGAATGTATGTCACTTGATTACGGCTCATCCGAATGTATTTCACGACACGGCTCATCCGAATGTATTTCACGACACGGCTCATCCGAATGTATTTCACCGACACGGCTCATCCGAATGTATTTCACCGACACGGCTCATCCGAATGTATTTCACCGACACGGCTCATCCGAATGTATTTCACCGACACGGCTCATCCGAATGTATTTCACCCGACACGGCTCATCCGAATGTATTTCACCTGACACGGCTCATCCGAATGTATTTCACTTGACTACCGGCTCATCCGAATGTATTTCACTCGACTCGGTTCGCTGGACGAACCGGAATGATTCCACACGCTTCTATATCGGGTCCATAAGACGGGCGAGACCGTTATACGTATCACATGATTTGTACCTGGATCCGGCGGTGAGGAAGAAGTTCCACGGGCGAGGATGACTTTGAGGCGCGAGTCCTCGACTTGACATGATCGCTTTTATGTTGTGAATCGTAGTTTGGTTATCATACATGTCTCGCTTTATATAGACTATTATGATTTCATTTACGATTTTTATTTCACATACTGTACCGTTATCGACCTCCTTCGGGGCCGCGTTCACGCCGCAGTAAAAGGTACATCGATCGCCGATCCCCGCTTATAGGATCACATTTCACGTGTTGGGAAGCTCCGTTCCTTGGAGGCTTATCTTTTGGTATGTTACTCGAGTCCGTAGATTCTTATACATTCGTGGTATGGCGGCCCTGTCCGCCATAGTTTGTAAAAATCTTAGAGGTCCAGAGTTGTGGCGTGGTTTGTAAAAAGGATAACTCGTCGGTATTTATGTATATACGATGAAGGCAATCGCTTTGGTTGCTGCTTATTTATCTTTTCTCTTAATTCATGTTCATGTTTTTATTTCCGCTGATTTTCTCGATGTTGTATCACTAGGGTGCCGGGTAAGGCACCACCACGCCCGGTTCGGTCGTGCGAACATCTACTTGGCAAGAGGTATACACTGAGGCACTGGAGCGCTTTGCTATTAGTCGATACTGTCGCGAGGTACGTGAACCTCTTCCTATCTCTTCTAGCATGATATGTGTGAACTATGTAGTACGGTAGTCGCATACGTAGCTAAATGTATTTGATTGTTTAAAACATAAAGTGTTATAACCGCTTTATGGGAAGTTGGTTATAATGACTTTATGTTGGCAAGAAAATACTTGTGGTTTTAAAAGGTAATCGATTTGAACTATAATCGGCTTGTTATGTGTTAATAAAGAACTTGAAGTATTTCAAAAGATTTTTGAATCATTTCAGAAGAAGTAATACTTGGTTTTGAAAACTTAAGAGTTATACTAGCTTTATGGGAAGTTAGGTAATAACGCTTAAGAATGTTTTATCGATTTCGAAATCGAATGTGTATCGACAAACCATCGCGTTAATAAAAGGAAATGTTTTGACAGACAAGTATTATTAAAACCAAGAGAAACTTCCATCCGCATAAGCTAAGATGAGACAAAATGATATTTCCTAGATCATGGTCATTGTAATAAGATTGTTATAAACAAGAATATCCTACTCACATATAAGGCTTATGTTTCTGATAGTTTAAAAGAGAATTATATTCTTAAATGAATAAGACTATGAACTACTAACCTTTCTAAAATAAGAAACGTGAACATTTGAAATTAGGCAAACTTGGACGCTTGGATAATAACGTTGTTACTGATTTTACAAAGATAAGTGTTTTGGTTCACTTCAAAAGATAATCACTCTATTTTCATATACTACGTATTGTGTGACTTTTGTGAAAGTAACGATCTTTTAAAAAGTTAATGTATGAAGTACTTTGGGAATAGAAACCCGAATGTTGACACATAGAAAGTACCTTATGTGTGAATAACTTGATTGTATTGGTTCAGGATAGCCTTGTAATACCTTCGTGTTGATTTGATAAGTAATCATATTAGGACGCTACGTGTTAGTATTCCGTGATGTTTGTGTAAAGGGTTTTCCGATTGTGCTTATGTTGTTTAAACGATAAACCGTTATGTTGGTATTATACCACCACCGTGTTTCCGGGTTTCGCCCGACGCGGGTAGACTCAGCGATGCGGGACCATGATTCGAGAATACCACGCTGGTCCCGGCCTATGCGAGCTACGAGTTCCGTGTTAGCGTGCGGCCTTTATGGTCACGCGGCCTATGTGGCCATGCGGGCGAGTCCGTGATTTACGCCGGGCTACCGACGCGGTTATACCACGCGCCTATGAGATTGGCCTCACGCGAGTGCGGGAGTGCCAGACGCTGCGACATTTGATATTGCGAGCGGCCAGGGGACTTTGATCATGTGATCGGCTCAGATATCATGATACGCTTTATGACCTTGTTAGTACCGTGGCTATGCTTAATTATGCCTTCACCATGACGGTTTTATTTGGACACAGGTGGACCCTGCTCATATGTATTCCTCGTGCTTTATATATCATGATCGCCTGGTGAGAAGGTATTCCGGCATGATTGATGTTGTGGGCGCGAGACCCATGTTTATATTTGAGTGACGACTTTGAGGCGTGAGTCCCCGATGAGCTGATGATCGCTATTTATCAGGAATCGTAGTTTGGTTATCATACATGTCTCGCTTATATAGACTACTATGATTTCATTTACGTATTTTCATTCACATACTGCACTGGTCAGATCGACCTCCTTCGGGCCGCGCTCATGCCGCAGTAAAGGTACACCGCCGTTGATCTCGCCTTGTGGTCAAAGTTCAGTTTGGGAAGCTCCGTCTCCGAGGCTTATCTTCGTATAGTCCCGTTGTTGTAGGTGCTACATTCGTGGTATGGCACACGTTGTGGCCATATCATTCGTAGAGGTCAGCATGAAATGCTTGTGTGGTTTGTAAAAGGATTAAACTGTTCATGCTGAAAGAGTTGCCAGATATATATATGCCAAAGACAACTTTCTTCGTATATCGTGTCTCAATTTATACCGTTTCATATCTTGGTTATTTTATGTTCCGTGATTACTGATGTATGACTCATCGTGCCCGGTAGGCACCACGTCCCGAACGGTCGTGACGTAAATGACTTTGGATATTAAACTACTTGATGAATTGGGGGAATTTTACACGTATTGTAAGGCGTGTAATCCCCTTTGATTGGTTGGTATGTTGAGCCTTAAATGTGGCATGTTTGGTTATTGAATTCGGCCTTGAAAAAGGTGGCAAAGTATGTAGAAACAAAGGAAGTGCTGCCCGATTTTCCGTAGAATAAGAGATTGTATACTTAGTATTATTCTACGTTAGAAACTAGAAATTGATAGTCATGTTGTGACCATTATAGGTTGACAATTCTACGTACGGCGTATTCGGCTTAACTTGTGGATTTAGCCGAAAAGGTATGTGAACCATCTCCTCTTCTTCTAGCATGATTCCTTAAGATAAAGAAAGTAAGTCCTACTCCTTAAATGATCCATTCCTTGGTTGTACTTGGATTGCCTAATATAGAATTTGTTCTATGTACTTCCTTGATTGTACTTTGATGTTTAAATTGTAAGTTGTATAATCCATTTCCTTAGTGAAGTTTGGATTCTTAAAAGTGAAAGTATTTTACTTAAAGTACATAGAGTCTTAAAAAGGAAGTGGTTTCCAAATCTTTTGGCTAGTGCCTTAGTTCCAAAACCTAAGGTTGTTATAATGATTTTAGGGGAGTAAAAGGAGTGATTTACTTAATTGATTTAAAAGAGGAGGAATGACATGATTTAAAGAGATGTAACTTGTTTTAAAGGTGTGAGTTACTTGGGATTTAAAAGTATAAGCTACTTGATTTATAAAGATTTAGAGACTTGAAGTATTTTGAAAGTTAAGAAACTTGATTTGAAAGTTTGTGATACTTGGTTTTACGTATAAGTCTCTTGGTTATAAAAAGAATGAATTTGTCTAAAAACCATAAAGGGTTATGTCACGCCCCGAACCCCGGGCCCGTGACTGGTGCCCTACCTGGGCACCCTTCTACCTTAACAATACCAGTAATCTGCGGAAATTAAAGAACACCTCATTTTTTTTTCTTTTAAAACAACCGTACGTGCAAGGGCAAAGCCGATGCCGCCATATATACATAAACAAAAGACACTACACCGCATACGAGTCCAATCCACATATGAATACTGCACCTCTGGAGTTAAATGAAATATGACGGACAAGGCCCCGCTGCATCTACCCTGCATAAAGCCTGCATCAAGGATATATACCAAAAGATAAACTCTGGACAGAGGAGCTATCCAAAAACCACGGCGAGGATTCTACACCGCCGATCACCAAACAACGACTAAACTGCGGCGATGAACGCACTTCGAGGTCGATGCGAAGAATGTACCAAGTATGTGAGCGATGAAATGCGTAATGAAATCATAACAGCCTAAACAAAGAAGGAGACATGTATGATAGCCAACCTACGATACAAAACATAAGCGATCATATCAAGTCGTGGACGCAGCCCTCAAAGTCAATACTCAAATATAACTATGGGTCTCACGCCCATAATATCAATCATGCGTGGAATCCTTCCTCACCGGCGATCCATGATGTAATAACACCAATAAGGATACATGAACACCCGGTCCCCACTGTGTCCTAAATACCACGTGGTCTCGTGCCCTAATCCCACATCGTAAAGGATGACCATAGGTAAAAACACAAACCAACCGGGACATATATGATAATAAAAATACAACACATTGTTCCTTAATAAAAAAGACAGTAAAAATTAGTATCCTTAAAATATAAACTAGGAAGCTCATGATCAAAACAGACCATCCGCGCGCAGATCATTTAGCCATCCTACTCTCGGGACTATTTCACCCGCGATAGGCGCGTGGACCCGCGTGAGGTATTCCTCGCATAGGACTATTTCACCCGCATAAGCCCTTACGGACTCGCATGAGGTATTCCTCGCATAGGCTGGACCCGCCCGCATGGGACTATTTCACCCGCATAAGCCCTACGGACTCGCATGAGGTATTCCTCGCATCGTGGGTAGCAAATCCACGGAATTATGCAAATGCCACCAACCCGGGGAATGACCCCGAAACGACTGATATAACAATAGCACACAACCGGCTATTTCCAGCACACATAGGCAAATCCTTAATTACAAGCCAAAGTCCTTACCAAGGCACACTTAGAATAATTCTCTTTAACAAGCCAAAGTACTTATCAAGGCACACTTAGACAAATTCTCAATTTATCAAGCCAAAGCACTAATCAAGGCATACATAGAATAATTCTCTTTTAACAAGTCAAAGTACTTATCAAGGCACACTTAGACAAATTCTCAATTTATCAAGCCAAAGTACTAATCAAGGCATACATAGAATAATTCTCTTTTTACAAGTCAAAGTACTTATCAAGGCACACTTAGACAAATTCTCAATTTATCAAGCCAAAGTACTAATCAAGGCATACATAGAATAATTCTCTTTTAACAAGTCAAAGTACTTATCAAGGCACACTTAGACAAATTCTCAATTTATCAAGCCAAAGTACTAATCAAGACATACATAGAATAATTCTCTTTTAACAAGTCAAAGTACTTATCAAGGCACACTTAGACAAATTCTCAATTTATCAAGCCAAAGTACTAATCAAGGCATACATAGAATAATTCTCTTTTTTTACAAGTCAAAGTACTTATCAAGGCACACTTAGACAAATTCTCAATTTATCAAGCCAAAGTACCACATACGTACATTCTTTTATAAAAGACTCATTTCTATGTAAAGCCCCAAGATACTAACACCCGTAGTATCAAGGCGTGTCTATTTTTCAAAGTAAGTTACTACTCCTTTAGAAAACTCATTTCAAAGCTTGAAATCAAGTAACTCCAAATTTTCACAATCTAGGCAACTTATGCCGATTAATCAAAATAGACAACTTTCTAAACCTTCCATAAAGCCGTTATAACCAACTTCCCATAAAGCCGTTATAACCCTTTATGGTTTTAGACTTATCCATTCCTTCAATAACCAAGAGACTTTTGCTATTAAAACCAAGTATCACATACTTACAAATCAAGTTCTTAACTTTCAAAATACTTCAAGTCTCTTAATAGTTAGAAAACAAGTTTTCTTCTACTTTTTAAACCTCAAGTAACTTCACCCTTAACACAAGTTACTTCTCTTAAATCATGCCATTTCTCCTCTTTTAAATCAAATAAGTAAATCACTCCTTTGACTCCCCTAAAGTCATTATGATGACCTTTAGGTTTTAGAACTAAGGCACTAGCCAAAAGATTTGGAAACCACTTCCTTTTTAAGACTACATGTACTTTAAGTAAAATACCTTCACTTTTAAGAATCCAAACTTCATCAAGAGAATGGATTCTACAACTTGCAATCTAAACATCAAAGTACAATCAAGGAAGTACATAGAACAAATTCTATTTTAGGCAATCCAAATACAACCAAGGAATGAATCATTTAAGGAGTAAAACTTACTTTCTTTATTCTAAGGAATCATGCTAGAAGAGGAGATAGTTCACATACCTTTTCGGCTAAATCCTCAAGCTGCCGAATACGCGTGCGTAGAAGTGTCAACCTAAAATGGTCACAACAAGACTATCAACTTCTAGTCTCTATGTAGAATAATACTAAGTATTTAGTCTCTAATTCTACGGAAAATCGGGCAAAGACTTCCTTTGTTTCTACTCACTTTGCCACCTTTTCAAGGCGAATACAATAACCAACAAGCCACATTTAAGGCTCCAACAACAACCAACCAAAGGGGATTACACGCCTTACAATACGTGTAATATTCCGCCACACAATTCATACCAAATAGTATAATACTACACTAGCCATTCTCTACCAACATATAACCAATAACACTACGTCTTTTCCAATCTTTTCCAATTTCAAGTTCTTAAGTCGACATGTTACTTAGTCATAAACAACTTCAACAACTAAAATTTCCTTCTTTATTCAACATGCGACGACTTAAACTAATAATCAACTTGAATTCCAATCTTAAAGCTAAACATGCTAGTTTTCGGATTAGGGTTCCAATAGCCCATAAACATATCAAACTTCATACTATATAACACATGCTTTCTAAAATCCATAGCTACAACAATAAGTAAGTCTTAACTACTAAAACGACAAAATTTATACCTTTCCAAGCCCTTAAAATTTCCAAGATCCAAAGTCGCGCCTTAGCAATTCTTAGCTCCTTTCCTTAAGTTCCAATCCGCTCCAAGCATTCCTTAGAGGCCTATGAAGAACCCTTCTTCAAGTTCCAACTTCAAAGTTGAAGAACTCCCTTAGTTTCCGCCTTGCGACTAACGTGAAAACTCCGTTTTTCCGAAATCTTTCTATTGAGATATCCTTACAATACCATAAGGGACATTGGGTTAAAGTCTTGTGGACAAAGGATCAAAATCACAAAATTTTCTTGTTGGTACTCCTCCAAACCCGAGAGGTCTCACATGAAGAACAAGAGTTTCTCTAATATTTTCTAAGTGTTAATAAGCTAGTATTGTTATACCCCGTATTTCCAGAGTATGTACGTAAGGGAATACGTACAAAAGTTTAGCCTTAAAGATTAGGCCAAGTTCGAAATTGTGCACAACTCGCTTAAAGAATTGTTTTCCGACGAAACGTTTCCACAGCTTTCGTAGGGAAAATTCCGGCTATGCCATTGCTAATTTTTGCGGATTTTTCTGAGAGACGAAACATTTTGGACCAACGGGAGGGCGACACTTGGC
The DNA here is from genome assembly GCA_029844215.1 of Przewalskia tangutica. NCBI lineage: Eukaryota > Viridiplantae > Streptophyta > Magnoliopsida > Solanales > Solanaceae > Przewalskia > Przewalskia tangutica. The sequence continues at coordinate 65,273,730 of CM056720.1, forward strand.
ACCCTCCCATTGATGGACTTGAATCGTCCATTGGACGAAAATGGAGAGGTTGGGCACGTTTTTTGTGCCTTGCACAAAGTCAAGGAGTTGGTAGGATATTTGTGTATAGTTAATCCTCACCCTACACTTGCCTTGCACTTGTCTTCATCTTGGCCATTGGTTGGCCAAGGCTTGAGCTATAAATACCCCCTTAGAGATGAAGAGTTCTTCATCCACAAATCTTTCCAAGTCTTGAAAATCCTCTCCTCTCCCTTGTAGCCTTTTCGTCCAACACCCCCCCTCCCGTGTGAAGGCCCTTGGCGAATACACCCCTCTAGCCTAGTAGTTTGGCCGAGGCCCCCAGCCTAGCCAAAACCTACCCCCCCTCCCTTGGTAGAAAAGTTGCCTTCTTGTATTGTTATAATGCCCAAAATACCCTAGCCCAAATACCTTAGTACTTAGTAGAAGTTGTGAAGAACTTCTAAGGTTTCCTTGAAGCATACAACTTAGGAGCAAAACCTTGCTCAGGCGCGACTTTTTCTAGGATATTATTGGGCTTACCGAGGTAACTAATCCTAACCCTCTTTTGAATTAGAGAATACTTACTGTTGTAGTATAAGAATTAGTATAAATACTTAGAAGAATATCACAGAATAGAATTGAACTGTTACCACAGTAGAAGGGTGTAAAAGAAGAATAATCAAACTGTACTTACATAGGACTGTTTTCACAGTAGACTTATATAACTCAGGGCAGGAAGTCTTGCTCGACTTTCCGTAGAATTGTGAAACCTCTGTTTAGAATGACCTTGAGTAGTCTTTGATAGATATCTGTGACTATTATAGGTGACTCTCTGCGCGACATATTCAACTCGCGGTGGTTTTCATTGAAGGTATGTGATTCTTCCTAAAGCATGATATTTTACAATATATATAGTACGGTGACGCATACGTGATAACTAAAATATAACTACGGCAATGTCTTTGACTTAAGCTGAATAACACTTACGGCAATGCCTACCGCTTAAGCTGAATAACACTTACTAATGCCTCACGGCTTAAGCCCGAATAATAAAGATCGAAAGCATTTCTAAGAATCTTGAATCATTTTTATGAGAAGAGAACTAATTGGTTTTTAAGCGAAGCTTAAGAGTTATACTAGCCTTATGGGAAGTTAAGTATAACCACTTAAGATTGATAAAAGAAACAGTTTGCCTATGTGTTTATAATGGACTTATATTGAATTGTGAAAGAATAATAAGATGGTTTGATAAGTAGACATGATATGATGCTATGTGTGTTAGTGTCTTGTAACGCTTGTGAAAAAGAGTACTCTTGTTGTGCTTATGTTGTTTAAAGATAAGTATTATGTTAGTGTACCATCACTCACCTCTTGAGATGATCACGGGGTTAAGCCGCCTCCGACGGGGGTAGACTCGGTGATGCAGGACCATGATTCGAGAATACCTCGTGCGGGTCGGGGGCCTATGCGGAGCTCTGAGAGTTCCGTGTTAGTATGCGGGGTTATGCCTCACGCGGTCCATGTGGCCATGCGGACAACGAGTCGGGGCGATGCAGGAGTAGCTACCCTCGATGCGGGGTTATACCTCACGCGGGCGGGTGAGTGGCTATGCGGACTCGGAGTCCGTGATTAGGCTTGCGAGTGATAATACGGGCGAGTGGCCTGCGTCAATCATTCGCAGCCTAGAAAAGACCTATTACGCTTTACCTATTGTTGCTCTTGTTTGTGATGTGGCACTATATGCGGTTCTTGATTGCTTCATACATATTTGTAAACCGGTTTTAAAAGTGTTATGATTTCATTTAAGTACTTTTGATTTCACATACTTAGTACTGTTGATCGACCTCCTTCGGGGCTTCGCTCATGCCGCGGTAAGGGCGCAGTGCTAGATCCACATTCTTAGGATCTCTACGTTGGTGCCGGGAGCTCCATCTTTTCGGAGGCTCTACTTTGGTATGATCTCCCTGTTGTAGATAGTTTTGTACAATCGTGGTATGGCGGCCCCGTCCGCCATAGTTGTATATTTCCTTAAGTGCAGTAGTCATGATATGCGATGTCGGATGTATCGCTAAACCATGTTTATTTATGTATCGAAAAGCGATGTTTTCACATAAATCGTGCCTTATTTTATAAATCTGTTTCATGTCTTGCTTTATATTTCCGATTACACGATGTATGACTACTTGGGTGCCCGGTAAGGCACCGATCCACGCCCCGAACGGTCGTGACAAAAGTGGTATCGAGCGATTAATCCTCGGAAAGTGTCTCTGACCGTATCTAGTAAGTCTGATTATCGGTGTGTTGTGCACCACACCAATAATCAGGAGGCTATAAGATATTTAGGATTGGTTTCCATTCTTCTCACTCTGAGATCGTGCTTTAGAGCTGTGTTATAGGTTGGACACCTCTAACGTATTCCTTTCCTGTAACAGTTATGCCTCCACGTATGGCAACCCGGGCCCAGAAGGGCAAAGCGTGAGGAGTCGCTAGCAGACACCCAGTCACGAGGGCTCGTGCCCGATCTATACGAGACGGCGAGTTCTATGACGCCGCCCGGCCCAGAGAGACCACGGTACCCACCTCTGTCCCACGGCTGGGGCGGAGAGTTAGGGTACAAGAGATGGCCCACTATTGGCTAAAGTTGTGGCCCGACACGAGAGAGGCTGGATGCGGCGATTCAGTTCGGCTCAGCCACGGCCGCACCGTGGTACACCCGAGGCGTATAGTTTGAGGCTACGAGATTTCTTGAGTTGTAGCCGCGAGTTTTACTGGTCGAGGCGGAGGATGATCCGCAGGAGTTCATCCGTCGCCTTGAGAGGATCATGAGGTGATCAAGGCCTCGAGACGAGTCTGTGACGCCGGTTCGCATCGGCTGCGTGATACCGCAGTCGATTGGTTTGATTCATGGGAGGTATCCCGGGGAGAGCACGCGTCCCCAGCTACTTGGGATGAGTTCTCGGAGGCTTTCCTCACTCACTTCTTGCCTCCACAGATGAGGAGGGCGCGGGCTGATAGATTTTACCATCGAGCGAGAGAGGACGACCGTCGGGAGTACAATGTCGAGTTTGATTCATTGGCTCGATATGTCCCAAAGATTGGTAGCAGATATGGAGGATAGGGTACACCGCTATGTCACCGGCTAGACGACTATATGGCGAGTCATGTGCGGGGTTTCTCTCCACCGGTATGGACATTACCCGTGCGCAGCTCACGCCGATGCGAGGCAGAGGTCGACGAGTGGGCGACAGCGAGAAGAAGGCCGGGGCGGGAGGGTCTTGGTGGTTATCGTGGTGGCGGCCTCGGCAGCGATCTAGATTCGCACCACGGCCGGCTCGAGCACTCCCGCACCGTCCTCGGCCGCGGCGAGTTTTGAGGCGCACTGGGGCCAGTGGCTTGGGCGCCCGAGTAGCGAGTGCGGCGTCGGGACCACCCGGTGTGGCGTCACGGTAGATCCCATTACGGGAAGTGTGGTACTACTTTTGGAGCTTGTTACAGTTGTGGCCAGCAGGGTCACTTTGCGAGGGACTGTCCGGCCGGCGTGGCGGTGGTAGGGCTCACCTTCGAGTTCATTGCCGCCATCATCGCTTACGATTACTCGCCGGAGCGAGGTGCTCATGGGTCAGCGGTCGCGGCAGGTCGTGGCTCGTCCGATTCTAGCGGTCCTCGAACCGCATTTATGCTTTGTCGGCCACCGGATCGGAGGCCTCACCGATGTCGCCACGGTACCTTATCGGTTCGGTTTGATGTTTATGCCTTGATAGATCCGGTTCTACTCGCCCTATATATCTCCCCTTGTTGCTAGTAGGATAGGGATAGAGCCTGAGTCCATAGATCCTTTCGAGGTAGCTACGCCAGTGGGTGATTCAGTGGTAGCTCGGCGGGTATATAGAGCTTGTCCTGTGACCATTTACAGTCGTCGGACCTGGCGACTTGATAGAGTTGGAGATGATTGACTTCGACGTGATTATGGGGATGGATTGGCTAGCTTCTGCTACGCCAATGTAGACTGCAGAGAGAGAGTAATGCAGTTCGGTTTCTGAGAGCCGGTTGTTGAGTGGGAGCACCAGATCGCCGGTGGTAGGTTTATTTCCTACCTCAAGGCTAGGAAGATGGTGCGAGAAGGGTATATCTACCATCTCGTTCGGGTGTTTGATCTGAAGGCGCGGTACCAGATTTTGATCGATTCGATGGTCACGAGTTCCCGCACGTGTTTCAGATGACCTCCCGGGTATCCCTCCTGAGAGGGAGATTGAGTTTTGTATTGACATATTGCCAGACACTCGGCCTATTTCCATTCCGCCATACAGAATGGCACCTGCCGAGTTGAGAAAGTTGATGGATCAGCTTAGAGATTTCTCGGAGAAGAGCTTCATCGAGCCTAGTGTTTCTCCCAGGAGCGCCGGTATTGTTCGTGAAGAAGAAGGGCGGGACGGCTGCGCATGTGTTGATTACGGCACTGAACAAGGTGACCATTAAACGAATACCCTTCCTGTGATTGATGATTTGTTCGACCGGATTGCGAGTGCGAGATGTTTCTCAAGATTGATCTGCGATCGCTATCATCAGTGCAGTCGAGAGGTGGATGTCCCAGATCGCATTCAGACCCGTGCGGGCATTATGAGTTCAGGGTCATGTCTTTTGGGTTGACCAATGCTCCGGCAGTATTCATGGATTTGATGAACCGAGTGTTCAAACCATTTTTGGACACGTTTGTGATAGTGTTCATTGATGATATCTTGGTTTATTCTCGCCGAGCGAGGAGCATGGAGTATTTGAGGTTGTCTTGTGCTTCTCAGGACCAACGATTGTACGCCAAGTTTTCCAAATGTGAGTTTTGGTTGACTTCAGTGGCGTTTCTTGGGCATATTGTCGGGGCTGATGGCATTCGAGTGGATACGGCCAAGATCGAGGCAGTCAGGACTTGGCCTAGACCTACTACTCCGATAGAGGTTCGCAGTTTTCTGGGCCTTGCAGGATATTATCGGCGGTTCGTAGAGAAGTTTGCTTCTATCTCGCACCATTGACTAGGTGACTCGAAGCAGCCAAGTTCGATGGTGATGCTTGTGGCGGGGTTTCGATTCGAAAGAGAGATCGACGATCGCCCCGTTCTTACTCTTCCGCAGGTCGACGGTTATGTTGTGTATTGCGATGCGTCAGGCATCGGGTTGGGATGTGTTTTTATGCAGCATGGCAGAGTTAGAGCATATGCATCCCGACTGGTGAAGAATCTCGAGAGGATCTACCCCACCCATGATTTGGAGTTAGCGGTGTGATTTACGCTTTGAAGATCCGGAGGCACTATTTGTATGGGGTTCACGTGGATATTTTTACAGACCACAAGAGCCTCGGATATCTTCACAGAGGAGTGAACTTACGGCAGAGGCGGTGGTTAGAGTTGCTTAAGGATTACGATGTTGATATCTGTACCACCCGGGAAGGCCAATGTTGTGGCAGATGCTCTTAGTCGTAGGTCGATGGGAGCCTATCGGATGTGCGGCTAGAGAGAGGAGAGACATGGTTCGTGATTTGCATCGATTAGCGAGCCTCGTGTCCGTTTGATTGATTCCGATAGCGGTGGGGTTAGAGTTCGTGAGGTTGCCGAGTCTTCCATCGTCGAGGAGGTGAAGAGGCAACATTCGAGGATCGGCTTTGATTCGATATCGTGATACTGACTCTTCGTGAGGCAAGGGTCCTTTTGAGGTAGCACGATGGGGTGCTAAGGTTTGAGGCGGTGTGTGTTCGGATGTTTGAGGACTTGGCAAGAGTTCTTGGGGAAGCACACAGCTCGCGTTACTCTATCCATCCAGGGTCGACCAAGATGTACCACGACCTTAGATCTGTGTATTGGTGGGATGGCTTGAAGAGGGACGTTGCAGAGTTCATAGCTCAGTGCCCGTGTGTTGTCAGCAGGTGAGGGTAGAGCACCAGAGGCCTGGTGGTTTGTTCTGACGCATTGAGATCCCGACACGGAAGTGGGAGGTAATCAACATGGACTTCATCACAGGATTACCTCGCACTCGGAGGAGACATGATTCTATATGGGTTATCGCCGACGGTGACGAAATCAGCCCACTTTCTTCCGTCAGGGCGACTTTTTACCGAGGATTATGCCGACTTTACATCCGAGAGATCGCCGATCGCATGGAGTCCCTACTGATCATATCGCATGAGAGCCCGATTTACGGCTAACTTCGGAGGTCCTTCCAGAGGGTTTAGGGGCAGCGAGTGAGCACAGTCGCATTTCATCCACGCATGCACGGACAGCAGAGCGCACTATCCGCACTTCGAGGATATCTGCGAGCTGTGTTATTGACCGATGGTAGTTGGGAGGATCATTTGCCTCTAGTTGAGTTCGCGTATAATAATAGCTACCACTCCAGTATTCAGATGTCGCCTTATGAGGCCTTGTATGGGAGGAAGTGCAGATCGCCTATAGGTTGGTTCGATGTGGGCGAGGTGCAGCTAGTGGGACCAGATTTGGTACAAGTCGTGGATAAGGTGAAGCTTATCCGAGGCGGCTATCGATGACTCGAGTCGGCAAGTCGATCAGATCATCGTCGTCGGCATCTTGAGTTCGAGGTTCATGATTGGGTTTTCCTAAAGTGTCACCCATGAAGGTGTGATGAGATTCGGGAAGAAGGGAAACTCGGCCCTAGGTACATCGGGCGTTTGATTGTCGCGAGGTAGGCAAGGTTGCCTACGAGTTGGATCTGCCGTCCGATCTGGAGGCAGTGCATCCGGTTTTTCACGTATCTATGCTGAGGAGATGTATCGGGGATCCATCTAGGGTACACCCGATTGACGATGTCCAGGTGACCGAGGGGTTATCGTATGAGGAGATTCCCATAGCGATAGTCGATCGTCAGGTTAGGCGTCTGCGGACCAAGGACGTGGCTTCCGTCAAAGTCCTGTGGCGGAACGAGCTCAGGGAGGAGATGACGTGGGAAGCCGAGGAGGACATGAGGCAGAAGTATCCTCACCTATTCCCCACACCTCCAGGTAATTCACTTTCTTACTTGTAAATTTTCGTTATCATTCATGCCTAAGTGTTGTTCTGTGGCCGTGTGTGGCTTTTGCAACTGTTTAAGTTATGAAGAATCTTATCGTTAACTGTCTTGGGAA